>JAXDDX010000011.1:2277500-2867500 GCA_034670405.1 Hoplostethus atlanticus | reverse complement strand
AAAGACAGGGCGACAGATTGTCCAGAAACAGCAGACGGAGAATCCAAAGGCCATGGACGAGCAGCTCACTGCCCTCAAATTGCTCTACAACGACTTGGGGGCGCAGGTACCTCGCTCCGGACAAGTTTACTACAGATACTACAGACTCCCCTTCTCTTACGACTGAATCGATGTGTACCACTTGTTGTTTTAGTAAGTACTAGCTCTTGTCTTTGACTGGCTAAAGACAGCTCCCGCCCTCCCTCTTGCCAGGTGACAGAGGGTAAGCAGGACCTGGAGAAAGCGCTGTCTCTGTCTCAGAAGTTCCACAAGGAGAGCGCCGCCCTGCAGGACTGGCTGACCACGAACGAGGCGCAGCTCCAGCAGAAGAACAACTCTGGAGACATGCCGGCCTGAGATCGACGCCTGAGATCGCCTGGGCTAACGTGAGTGTGTGTCTGTGCGTGTTGCATTAGATGTGTGTGTGTGTGTGTGTGTGTGTGTGTGTGTGTGTGTGTGTTTTGCATAACCACATTGAAAAAACATGATCGTTTGTGGAAAATTCAATCCTCATCTTAGCAGAACAAAATAGCATTCACCTCTACTGTTTAGATTCATGCCTGTGTTTAGTTTGAAGTTCATTACATAAACCTGTTTAATGTGTGTGTGTGTGTGTGTGTGTGTGTGTGTGTGTGTGTGTGTGTCTTTGTGTCTTTTCCAGGGCCTGCTGAAGGAGTCAGAGCGTCGCAAGGCGGAGCTGTCTGGCCTGATGGAAACCAGCACTGGGCTGCAGACTCTGGTGGAGGGGAGCGAGGCCCAGCTGGAGGACAGGCTCTGTGGCCTCAACGAGGGCTGGGGCCGCGTCCGCACCTGGACCGAGGACTGGCTTAGCGCCGTGCTGGTGAGTTGGCGAAGGAGGACCTTTGAGGCAACGATGAATTATTTGACGTCTTTGTAAAAGCACTGATCCCTGTCTTGTTTATTTCTCTTGACGTGTGCAGAGCCACCAGAACGAGGTGGAGATCTTTGATGAGAACCTGGCCCACATCAGCACCTGGCTCTACCAGACCCAGATCCACCTGGACGAGGCCGAGCGGCTCGCCCCGACGGAGAGGGAGAGGGTGGTCAAGGTAAGGGGAGCGATACAGTAGTAGTTATGGCATGCAAAAAGAAGAGGGGAAGGGATGGTGTGGATAAGGAGAGAATGGTCAAGATGTAGGTACACATGGGCCTTCTGGGTACTTGCTTGGTACAGCTAACTAGCGATGCAGTTTCATCATTACAAAATGTATTAATTCTCAGCATTTTACAGTCTATTGACAGTGAGGATGGAAAAATGTGTCAAATGCAGCATTGCTAATATCACGAGAGGCTAACAAGTAGCTAGCAATAGTATGTTGGATGGGAATCAAACGGGGAACAAGTCTGTACACTGCTGGCAGATAGATAGTTAGTTAGTCTGTATCAACTAGCCTGCGGTCTGTCTGCAGCACATGCTGGAGGAGCTGGAGGACCTCAGTCTGCGTGTGGACAGCGTGAGGGACCAGGCCATCATCCTGATGACCAGCAGGGGGCCCGCCTGCCGAGACGTGGTGGAGCCCAAACTGTCCGAGCTCAACCGCAACTTCGACAAGGTTTCCCAGCACATCAAAACCGCCAAGGTACACGAGCTTACAGGCTGACTCAAAACTCGCAGCGTCAAACAGACCAACATTCACCACCACGTTCACCAGCGCACCGTATTTACAATCTGTGTCGTCGTGTCTGTTCCCTAGATGTTGACCAGTTTGGAGTCGGGTGTTGTGGAGATGAGCCAGCAGGCACCTCAGCAGGTACAGCAAAACCTCTAATACTGGCAAAAAAAAATCTCATCTTTTTGCAAAACCACTTCAACAAAAGGACGTAAACAGTCTATCCAGGCTACTTCGTAAACATCTTGCGACTTCTCAACAATCAAGCTCTCTTGGAGCGTATCATCAGATTATTATGATATCGACGCATCATCACAGATCTATTCATTATACCAACTCTGTCTTAGATGTCTGCTGTTTCTCAGCAGGCCATCCAGAGCCAGGAGACCCGGGTGGAGTGGCAGAGTCAGCCTCCCCCCGTCGGGGCCCTGGAACCCAGCGAGGTGCAGGACCTCCAGGCAGAACTCCAGGACACACTCAAGGCTCTGCAGCAACAACAGGACCCGGTACACATCCTGGATGACGACAAGGTATAAAAAGTGACCTCTTTGTAGTTTTTTTTGTAGTTTTCAAGCAAAAAAGCTACCTTGTTATCTCGTACCTACTCTATTGGATTGGAGTTTAGTGACTTGTTAACATGGCTGTCATACACCAGACCTTTGAGTGTTGTGGGGACTGCAGCAGCTGATAGTAATATTCTGCTGGATAGTGTAATAACTTTCAAAATGTAGTAAAACATCCCTCTAAATGGGTGGAAATGTAATAAAACCTGTTTATACAGGGCATCACCATCCTTTTCACTGTTTGGTCAAAGGGCTACACACACACACACACACACACACACACACACACACACACACACACACACACAACCCAAACGTAAGAAAATTGCCCAAGAGCGCCCATTCTCTCCTCGTCTCTATTAACCTGAGAGCTTTATGAGGTTTTCTGCGCTGTAAGCGGTGTAAAGGCGCCACGCGATAAGCCAAGGTTTGATTGGACATTCCAAGGCCTCGCAAGTCTGGAATTCAATCTATGTTATCAAGGTTTATGACGTTAAGCACACTGGCGGAACAAACCTGACCAATCCACAGCAAGGTCAGCGTGCCAGCCAGGAAGTATTCTCTTTTTTTTTTTCTGAACAAGATTTGCCTCACAAGTGTCTGCCTCGTCTCCACGCTGATCAACTCTTTTCTTGTTTAGCAAGGGAGCGATTTAGAAGCAGCACCAGCGTCTGATGCCTAGGTGTTTTATTTCCCAGGCTTTTTTTTCTTGCTCTCCTACTTTCGCTGCTCATTGCAATGGATTTAAGCAAGAATTAAAAAATATATTTTTTTAAATTTGTATTGGATTTCGAACTCAAGGACTTGAACTCTCTATTTGACCTTTGACCTCCCGTGTCTCTCCGCCAGATGGATGAGGAGAAGGCCGGCGTGGAAGACCTGCTGAGGAGAGGAGAGGAGGTGTTGCAGCAGACGGCAGACGAGGGCCAGAGGGAGGAGCTGACTCTCCTGCTGCTTCGGCTGCAGAGCCAGTATTCTGCTCACAGGGTGGGTGAAGACTGAGCAAGCCTGTACTGCTAAAGCTCATGATGGGAATACGTTTTGTGTTGTTTTATCACTTGGAGTTGAAGAGTTGGCCGTGGTCACATGGTGACGGTGATGCAGAGTTGGGCCTAATGTGCGTCTGTCTGTGTTGTAGGAGTTGAGGGTGCTGCGAGTCAGGCAGGTAGAAGTCTCCGTGGACTCCTCGGCCTCCTACCGCTTCACAGAACACAGAACAGAGCAGATGGACGAGCTGTCAGCCGAGGTGACACACACACACACACACACACACACACACACACACACGCTACTGATGTCATTCTATCATTTAGCTGTCCATTGCTCTATGTGCTTTATTGATTGACTTGGTGTTAGTTTAGTCCTGTATTAAATACTATATTATTAAACGTTTGATTGGAATGAGACAATTCTCTCTCTCTCTTCTCCCTCTCCCTCTTCATCCTGGCCTCCGTTCCTCCTCCCCCTCTGGCCAGCAGATGTCCCCAGTGGAGCATGGCGCCGCCTCCTCCTCCCTGAGCCCCTCTGATTACCTGTTGGACATCAACAAGGTGCTCCTAGCCATGGCCGACAACGAGCTGCTCCTCAACTCCTCTGAGCTCAGCGGGGGGCTCTACGAAGACTTCTCTAGCCAGGAGGACACACTGAGGGTGGGTTGTTTCCAGCCAAGCCGCAATGTCAAAAACTGCTGTTGCAGATTGAACCAAAGAAATGACAATAACTTACTTCTTGATTAAAACAACTTACTTGATTAAAACAATCAAGACAAACAAAAGAAGAAGACCGCGACAAAGACAAAGAATGAATGAGTCTCAATTTAGGATTGACCAGAAGGCCCCTGCTCACAGATCTAAGGTTGTCCTCAGCCCCATAAAGGGTTAAAGGTCAGCGATATAACTGGGGGCCAAACCTAACCTTGCTTTAGAAGTGATCAGCAAGACATTAAAGTAAATTCTGACTTCAGTTATGTGATGGCAGAACTGTGATGTGATTTCTTCTGTAAGCGCTAGTTAAAATCCTAGCTGCTATATTAATTCATATCTCCCTCCCTCTTCCTCCCTCTTCCTCCCTCCCTCATTCCCTCCCTCTCAGAATATCAAGGAGAGTCTGGAGTGTCTGGGTGAGCAGGTGGCGATGATCCACGAGCGCCAGCCTGATGCCATCCAGGATGCTTCGCCCACCGAGGTGGCCCAGATCGGAGACGCGCTCACGCAGCTCAACGCCGAGTGGGACCGCCTCAACCGCATGTACAACCACCGCAAGGGGTGGGTGCACCGACCACACACACAACCAGTGTAACACATTGTATATATGTCAAACACACAAATAGGTGTGTTGGTGGTAAATCAAAATTGGATCAGAACTCTATATATGAAATGCAGTGAAAAATGAAAGAAACAAATTGTTATTATAGATAGAAGGTCAAAGTGTGTGTGTGTTTGTGTGTGTGTGTGTGTGTGTGTGTGTGTGTGTGTGTGTGTGTGTGTGTGTGCAAGTGCATGCAGGTTTGTGTGTCATGGTATGACCTGACCTAAGCTGCGGCAACATTAAATGTCAGCTGTCTGCTAATCAGGAAACGGCAGGAACAGATGAGCAGATAGGCAGGGGCACACAATCAACACACACACACACACACACACACACACACACACTGGTGACCTTGATTACTATCAAAACAATTCCTTGGGCATAAACAATCTCATGCTGAGACACATATTCACTCTCTTTATTCACTTTTACTCACTCACTCACTCACTCACTCACTCACTCACACAATCAAGAAATGCACACACACACACACACACACACACTGGTATTCTTGATTGCTCTCAACACAATTCCTTGGGCGTAAACAATCTTCGCTCGCTGAATGCAGTGTGTGAACATGCTAGAATGAACCAGTTCATTTTGAAGATGGCACATAAATGCTGAAGCACATCGCAGTAACCTTTTGGGCATCATTACAAATCATTACAAATCATTACAAATCAGAAGAATGGAGTGTACTACTACGGGAACGACCCCCTTCAAACCACCGGTCAGCCTCTTGGTCTTTGCTGATATATTCAGTAACTGTGTTTTCAGGCGTTCCATGAGTGTTGTGATATTTGCTGGTGTTTTAATGGACGTCAGTTTTTTTTTTTAACCCCTACCTTTCCCATTTTTCCTGAAACTGTTGAATTTCCCTGCGGATGAACTTGGTCGTACCCTTGGAGAACAGAATTCCTTCACCTTTCACCTGATTCTTTAACTGGGTCCACTAGTGCTAAAGCAAGGGCACAATACTTGTACTAGTTTAGTTATTAAACACACACACACACACACACACACACACACACTGTATGGTTGCCATATGATTTCTTGTATTTATTTATTTGAGATGTGAGGCATTTTAGGTAAAAAAAATAAATTGCACCAAATGCTTTATGTTGTTGTTTGTGTTTCTGTTCAGAATCACAATCCCTTTAGTTCCCCAAATCCAACGGGTACACAAGGACGTTGACTTGGGTTGATTGGTGCTGACACATTACAAGACAACACAGGACTTACAGACCTCCAAGAAGTACTGAGAGACAGTAGACTAGACATTAAGAGGCTACAAGTATATGTGTACAAGTATACAAGTATATATGTCATGGTATATGGTTAAGTAATCTTGTGTGTGTGTGTGTGTGTTTCCCTGCTGTGCTGCAGGAGTTTTGACCAGGCCATAGAGGAGTGGAGGCAGTTCCACTGTGACATGAACGACCTGAGCCAGTGGCTGACGGACACGGAGATGCTGCTGTCTGAGAGCACCGCCGGCCCCGACGGACAGCTGGACCTGGAGACCGCCCGGCAACACCAGGAGGTCGGTGGGGAGTGTTTTTTTGTGTGTCGATGCCCGAGTGCACATGCGCGCCTGCGTGTTCGCCATGATTTTTTTTCAGTGGCAGTATTAAAAATGCATGCATGGAATCAGTCTACAATATAACCCACTAATACAATAAGCCGTATGTTTGCTAATTGAAAGCGAAAGGATCCCCATCCATGTATGCAGTAGTAATATCTTTTACATTGGTGATTTAAAGGAGCTGGAAGCATTTAGATGGGAGATAATTGGATTTTATTCTAGGTGCTGTTTACTGTACAAACACAATGCACATTGTAGAGAGCGAGGGGAGGGAGAGGAGTGGAACGAAGAGGGAAAGGGAGCGAGTGAGAACGGGTCTGTTAATTTGCTTCGCTTGATCACTAAAGCGCCAATTTCCGCGGGGGGAATTAAGTTCCTTGAAGGCCCCGGCGTTACTGTTGACAGCTTCGCCACCGTTATTAACACCTTCATCAGGGGTGATTTGCGAAGCCGGAGCCACCCTCCACCTAGCTAGCGCCTTCACACGCTTGCCACAGTCATCCACAATGAGATGAAGGGTGCGAGTGGATGGGGACTCAATTAGCCGGCTCTACGCTCGCTCTACCCTTCTTTTAAGGGTCCGTCTCGGCAAGTTAAACCTCGATCGGCGGGAAGTGGAGATTTGACAGCTTAAACCTTGATTTGCCGCGAATCGTGCGTATGTGTCAATTGGAGATTTCCCTGGAAAGACGGACTTGAGCCCGGGGATTTGGCCCTGAGTGAATCGGCTTATCGGCACTCTGATTGATCCCCGATTCCTCTTTCCTCCCTCCCTCCCACTCTCTCTCGTTCCCTTATCTCCTCTAGGAGCTGGAGGAAGGCCTCGCCAGTCACCAGCCCGTCCTGGCAGTACTGACCCGCACCGGGGAGCAAATAATAGGGCAGTTGTCGGCTCCGGACGGGCCCCTGCTCGAAGAGAAGCTGGAAGCCCTGGGGCAGCGCTGGAGAGCTGTCAGCTGGCAGGTGCTGGACAGACAGCGCAGGTAGCCGGCCCACACCAACACACATGACATGATGCTGTGGAAATAAGGCGGCGTGGTTCGGCGCGATAAGGAAGACAGATTTGAAATCAGATTTTGAGAGTTAATAATCATGCATGTTGTTCCTATAGCTTGGATAGAGAACACTTGAGCTGTAGCCAAATGTTGGACTCCTTTCTCTATCAGCGTTTGGCAGGTGACATTATCAGTGTGGTCAATCGGTGTAGAACTGTAATATAAATGGAAATGTTTGGGATTAGACCTGCGTAGTAACCTGGGGGGAAATGGAGAACCTGGAATATATGGGTCTGTGTGTGCATACGTGCATTCAAACTATCTGTGCGCTCATACCTTTGTGTGTGTGTGTGTGTGTGTGTGTGCAGGCTGGCTGGAGGCGACCCGGCCCTGTCGGACCTGGTGAGGAGGAGCGGGGAGCTCGCCCTGTGGCTGGAGCAGGCAGAAAACGCTGTCAACTCCCTTCCCGTCAGCGCCACCGACAAAAACCTCAAAGAGCTCAAGGTACACCGAGGCCCGAAAACGCCTCCGTATTAGTTTGACTCGGGGTTATAGCGATTTCTGTCTCTGCTCCAGAGCTGACCGGATGGTGCTGGTTTTTATGGTCAGCTCAGCTCTGTTGGTTGTTTTCCTCCCTGCAGAGACACAGTGCAAAACACAAAGTGGAATAAAGTGTTTGGCTGCATGAGATAACCCCGTGTACAACCTTCGCTGCATCGCCTCTTGATATCCCTTTATTTCTCTCTCTCTTTCTGCTCCTTCCCTCATTTGTTAATACATTTACACTAATCGTACCGATGCTGAAGTAAAAGGTCAAATGTTTCCGTCTGTTGTTTGTAGGCTCTAGCGGAGGAAATGGACGCGCACAACGAGCGCCTCGGTTGGCTGAACAAGCACGCGCCACAACTTCTGGCCAATCCCAGCGTGAGCCCTCCGGACAGAGACCTGCACGTCGGCAAGCTGAGAGTCATCAACCTCAACTGGAGCAAGGTGAGAGCGGCACCTTCCTGTATTCCAACTCTGATCGCTTTTTTTGTTGTTTATTATTCTTTTATTAAGAAATGAAATGCTGAATGAAAAATACTGTTAACAGTACGTAGATTGTAATATGTCCACCCTGTTTACATCCCCTCCCTCCTTTTCCCCTCTGTCCCTTTCTGCCGTCCTTTCCCTTCATTGCTCCCTCCCCCCTCCCCCCTGTAGGTGACCCATGAGTTGTTGGACAGGGTAGGGGAGGTGGAGGAGAACCTGCAGAGCCACGGCCAGTTCCAGGACCGGATGAACCGGCTCACTGACTGGATCCTGGTCACGCACCAGACACTCCTGTCCAGAGGCCTCAGCCCTGCCCAGGCACAGGTAGACTCTCCGCTCCCCTGAACACATCACATTACAGGAACTAACAGACCTGAGCTGATTGAAAACACTGATGAAACACACACACACACACACACAATCATACGTATATGCATGAGTGCTTTTGGCCTGTTGCAGGCTCTGGAGACCTCGATGAAGGAGAGGAAAAGGGACCTGGAGGACCTGTTGGCTCGTTCTATAGAACTACAGAGACGACAGCAGCTGTTGCCTCAGGAAAAGGTCCCCGTTGCCTTAGTAACATAATTTGATAATATGCAGCAAATTGCAGCATATAATTATAGCCATTTTGTAGTAGAGTGACTTTCATCCACTTATGGCAATTTATTTTTATTAAAAGTACTGTTTTGATCTTACGAACGCCGCCTTGCCTTTTGTGGACTAACTTTGCTCGTAATGTTTTGTACCAAGTGATTGATTATATCTGTGTGCCCCACATGTGTGCAGAGTAAGGTCGAGCAGCTGGCGGCTGACTGGAAGGCTCTGGATGGCCGGCTGAGGGAATCTCTCCAGCAGCCCGTCTCTCCGTGGACGCAGCATGTTGTCCAGCACCAGCAGCTCGGTAACGCCGTCTCTTGATATTCACCATTTCTCTCACTTCTGAATCCGTCACGAGCACTTGTCTTCATAGTATATCATGTGGAAAATGGGATGGACCTTCATCAGACGGGAAAAGGGAAAAACCTACACACACATAGAGGAAGGGGGTCTGACTACAGGAGATGACAATAATGCTAAATTGCTCGTTGGCCTGGCTTAATTTGGAGGGTGATGATGTATGAAGGAACAATCAATAAGGGGCAAACAGAAGTCCTGCTAGTAGATCAGCAAAACAAGCCCCGGTGTCTCGTGTTTTCTGTTGCCAGTCAGATGACAGGATGCTCCGAGGGCCATTAGAAATCACCTCCTCTCCCGCCCCCGACGCCTTTCACCGTTCACTGCATCATTACCTTTTAGAGAAGCTGTGTGTGTGTGTGCCATCATTACATGCCGTGAGCTCAGTGCCTGCCCTCCCTCCCTCCCTCCCTCCCCCCAGTGTCTGCAGTCCCCTCAGCGGTGCAGATGGCCAGCCTGCTGAGCGAGGACCCCCACCACGAGACCCCCCACACCGCGGACACCGTGGCGCCCACCGACCTCAACGAGACGGCCACCGAGCTGGCGGACTGGCTCCTCCTCATCACTCAGATGCTCAAGTCGAACATTGTCACCGTGGGAGACGTAGAGGAGATCAGGACCACCATGGGACGTCTGCAGGTGGGAATGGGGGAGGAGAGAGGAAGGGAGGGGAGGCAGGGAAACATTTTTAAATGCAGTAGTTGTGTCAATGGGTGTTTTTGCACTTTGTTGATGTTTTGAGAGTTGAAAAATGTGCAAAACGTGAACATACTCATTGCATGTGTG
Organism: Hoplostethus atlanticus; assembly: GCA_034670405.1. NCBI lineage: Eukaryota > Metazoa > Chordata > Actinopteri > Trachichthyiformes > Trachichthyidae > Hoplostethus > Hoplostethus atlanticus. The sequence continues at coordinate 2,857,611 of JAXDDX010000011.1, read as the reverse complement.
TGTGTGTGTGTGTGTTTGCGTCTTGCCCTGGCAGGTGACTAAGAGTGACCTGGAGCAGCGTCACCCCCAGCTGGAGGACATTTTCACCCTGGCGCAGAACATCAAAAACAAGACCTCTAACCTGGACGTTCGCACATCCATCACTGAGAAACGTATGAACAGGACAAGAAAACAATTAATTTACTTTCATCAATTACAAAAGCGGAGCTATGTCCTCGGGCACAAATATATCAGCCACACCACAGGCGATAGCAAGAATGGGAAGTGTTTGCTATTGAGCATTGTTTTCCTGTTTTATCTCAATTTAGCAGTAATATTAAAGTATTTTGTCTGTGTGTGTGTGTGTGTGTGTGTGTGTGTGTCTCTCTCTCTCTCTTCAGTGGAGAAGGTGCGCAGCCAGTGGGACAGCACACAGCACGGCGTTGAGGCGCGGCTCAAGCAGCTGGACAACATGATTGGCCACAGTAACCAGTGGGAGGAGCAGAGGCAGGAGGTGATGGCCCTGATTGGGCACAACGAGGGCCGCTTCCACAACCTGCTGCAGCAGTCCAGAGATCCTCTGACCAAGCAGCTCGCCGACAACAAGGTGAGGGTCAAGTTTCACTGCTAAACTTCCCTCAAGGAAAGAAAAAAAGTTTGACCCAATAACCTTTCCTTATACTAGAGGTCCTTTTTATACACTTTATACACTTGTGCAAATTTGCTCAAGGTGAGATTGAATGAATAAATCACTTGTCCGTAATACATCCCCCTGGACCTTAATAACTTCTGGACACCCACATCATCCATCATGTTAATTTAAGGCGATGACTTGGCCGAGAGTTTCTGGACAATAGATTCTGCTTCATCATGAGTGGGCCTGATGCAATACAGCGCCCAACCACTAGAGGGCAACTGTGTTAAACAGAATACAGCATGCCAGCCAATGCAGCTATCCCCTCCTGGTTTGTGTCTTTTTATTTTATTTTTTTTTGATAATGTTGTAATGGTGAGTAATTGTCCAATTTAAAGGGGTGAAATTTACTTTTTAAGTTGACAGAATATGAGCCTGAGAGTCATGTAAGAATAACTTGCACACTAACGGTCTGGCCTTGTGGAAAAAGAAGTTGGTCTTAAGTGACCTGCTTGATTTAAGGGAGGTTAAACAAAAAATAAAAGAAATAATGCCTGGAGGGCTAGCAGTTCAATAACAAATGTCTTTGTCTTTATAGGGCCCAAGGTTTAATTGAATGTGTCTAGAGTCTAGAGAGGAGGTCATTAATATCCTCACCGGGCAATTTGTCTTACAAAAAGCAGCAACAATATATAGAAGACAGTACTTTGTTTATATAGCACATTTCATACACGGGGAAGTTCAATGTGCTTCAGGTAACGAACAATCCATACATACACGCTATACATTTCATATTATTAACTACAGTGACACGTATGGTTCGCATCTTCCACATCATCCGTGTCGTGACGATCAATCTAACAACCTTCAACGCTGATGGTCTCGCAGGTGTTCCTGCAGGACCTGGGCCGAGGCCAGGCCACCGTGGCGGCCTTCAACGAGCTGGTCAATCAGCTGCTCCGGGAGTATTCTGCTGACGACACCAGGAGGATCAAAGAGGTCACAGACAAACACAACGGAGCCTGGAACAGCATCAACAACAGGTATACACACACACACACACACACACACACACACACACACACACACACACACACACGCATATATGCTCACTCATGAGGGATGTGACATTGCCATGAACTAGGGTACACACTGAGTTATATCCATAGATGCGTATTGTAATTTCTAGACATGTGATTGGCCTGCTGATGTTGATTGACAGGGCGAGTGACCGACACACCCAATTAGACTGTGAATTGAAGAACCTGCAGACCTCTCTCAGGGAGCTGGAGGCCTTCCTTAAATGGCTCCAGGAGGCGGAGACGACTGTCAACGTTCTGGCCGACGCCTCCGAGAGGGAGGAGCTATCACAAGACTCCACCCACGTCAAGGAGCTGAGAGGACAGCTGGAGGTATGCCAGTGAACTGAGAGAGAAACTATGCGTGTGTGTGTGTGTGTGTCTCTGTGTGTGTATCTGGACAGGTGCTATCCCATTATCTTGGTGTCATCCTTCATTAACACATGCTTCAGCTAGTGGACTGAGGTTGGGGTGTGTGTGCACTCGTGTGTACGCTACTGGTTAAAGACGTGTGAATGAGAGGAAATGCAGTATATGTGTGTTTGTGTGTGTGTGCTTGTATGCATGGACTGCAATTCATTGTTCTGTGCTGTTTAGGAATTCTGTAGGGTGTGTGTGTGTGTGTGTGTGTGTGTGTGTGTGTGTGATTGCGCTTCCTTCCACTAGCTTGTCATTTACCCAGACCTTCCCTCAGGGATATGTTGACATGCATTATCGTCCGCTTCATGTAACGTTTTAATCCAGAAATCACTTCACCTCGCTCCTTCCTCAGATAAAGTAGGCACTAATCCTTTTCACAGCCGGCTGAAGTTGAAAGGTCTTTTTTTTTAAATTCTGATCCTGACAATCTCCGTCCTCATCTTGTTTGGATTATACACTCACGCTCCCGTTCGCACGCCCTGCTCCTCTTTTCCGGGAAAGGGTCATGGATTCGGGTGTATGTGTGTCTATACGAGCCTCCTGTTGCACTTCAGATAAGAGCCTCGTCCCTGAGAAGGGACGATACAGCAACGCCACACCTCTCCCCTCGCGGGAAAGCTTCCCTTGCCTGTAATGGCATTCTTCGTTTTTTTTCTTTTGTCTCTTCACACAAAGTCTTCCGAATCTCATTCTGTTTAAAAACAGGCCAAAGGTTAGAGAGTGAAATGGCATTGAAACGCAGCATGAATGACCACATGGTTTCCTGGGGATTCATTAACTCAGAATGGACGTGCAGCTCTGACTGACACGTGGTTTTGGGACTGATATGGTTCGGATAATTGGGGAGCAAAATGGATGATCGGGTTAGACCAGACATCATTTGGTAATGATGATTATAAGCCCTTTCAAGGCCAAATTATGGACCAGGATTCTACTGTGGGATTGTGTTCCAAATTGCTTTCATCTCAAAGGTCTAGCAGGTCTATCCTTCTGGCGTGGATGACGTCCACTGTCTTTCTATATGCTCGTCATCCTCTCATTTCCATCTTCCTGCCTCTCTCTGTCTCTGATGGAGTCAAGATGGATGGGTGGCACTCAAGGCTAGAAGGTTATTAGATTAGTGAGATTAATGAAACGGAGGGAGAGAGAGAGAGAGAGACTTAGAGGATGGGTATTGACATAGAGACTGCCCCCCCCTCCCAACTCCTCTGATCTTACTTTAATCAGTTTTTACTATAGGCCATTGTCACTGTTGTTTCCATAGTCAGCCCACAGCGCAAATGCAGTGACAAATACAAACTTTATTACAAATATTGTGACTGATTGGAGGCCCTGAGACGTATTAAACCAGCGATGAGCAAGTTTGTAATCACACATGAGCACCCTGTTGCCAGAGAACATCTGAATAGAGTTTGACACTGTGGCAAAGTTTGTTGCCAGTTGCTGGGAATCACCACAGGTGTGTGTGTGTGTGTGTGTGTGTGCTGAGATTATGGAGAATGGATTCCATTGGAAAACATAGCCCCTTTCCATGTTCCAATAAGTCACTGACACACACACACACACACACACACACACACACACACACACGGTGGAAGATATAGCAATAATGGCATCTGGCAGAAAGGGCAAAAGGCCACTCTATTGGAGGAGCTGCTTTTATCAAGCTCACTGTGTGCAGGCGTGGCTGTGGGCATTACGAGTGTGTGTGTGTGTGTGTTTTGACTCTTGCAATATGTGAGAGAGAGTGGGGAGAGTGCATATAATCCTCCTACAATCTCTTAGTGGAGACCCAGTACCGGTCGGTGCCATTAACACAGAGCTAACACTCCACTCATGTAATTCCCTGTGAAGCGGAGTCAATAGTCTGTGGGACGACTGAAACGGACGGAGTAGCCAGTTAAACCTTGTCTAAACAGAGCTCTCCAACCAGCTCCCCTCTCCCTGCCTCTACGCTGTGTGTGTGTGTGTGGGTGTGTTTCACCCTTGTATTTGCGCGCGTGCCTGCGAGCAAAAAAAATAATGATTTCTGGTTGTGTGGCTGTGTGGGTAAGCCGCGAAGAACATGAACGCACGTCGGTTTTAAAGCAATTGTGTGCTTGTTTGTGCGCCTGTTGCCTTGGAACTGAGTCTCCCTTCATCTATATAAACTGACAAGGCAAGCGGAGACCAAGTGCCGTAATGCATCCCTTAGCACTGCACTCAACGCTGCACTTAGTCTATTTGTGCGTGACTGTGTGTGTGTTTGTGTACGGGCCCTTTTTTTAAATGTATGAGTCATAGTCAGGGGGAGCTGTGTTGGGGTGTGAGGTACTGCTTTCCTCCGGGGCGATACATCCCCGCTTGGAATAAAAGCCTCTTTTCTTATGGTCCGGGGCTGAAAGAGAGAGAGATTTTTCAGCGCCGCTTAAACTAAATGTCGAACAGGAGAGTCGTACAGATTGGCATGAATAGTTTCAAAATACCCATCTGGGTGTAATACTGTGCGGCCAATGCCTCAGCTGAGAGGCTACTTTATGACAATCTCTGCTGTGTGAGGCGACTGCTACTTCGTCTCCATTGCGCCCATTTCTCTCTAGACAAAAATCTCCACTTATCTCTACTTTTATCGGAGCCTGTTTATCCTCTCCTACCTTATTCTCTCTCGGTCTGATCTCTCAGGTAGTTGTGCACTTCCTGCAGATTTGTTCTCGGGGGATTTAGCCCTTTTCTGTAATGATAAAGGATGCTTAAAAGCCTCATATCTTCTCTTGACCTTGCCCCCCCCGCTCTACTTACTCCCTCTTTCTTTATCTTTTATTCTGCGTTTTCCAGTAAGGCCTCTCTCTCTTGTTCTCAGTTAATCTGTTTCGGAGCTACATCTGGGACAGACAGGGCTTGGTACTTCATAACACACACTCATGCGCGCTCTCTCTCTCTCTGTCTCTCTCTCTCTCTATCTCTCTCTCACTCTCTCTCACACACGCTTTGTCATCCTCTCCCACTGTGTATGCATCTCATTTGCGCTCTGACTTCCATGCTCCATCTCTCTCTCTTTTTTTTCTCTCTCTCTCTCATTCAGCGTCAGTCGCCTTGCATAATGTCAATCAGAGAGACTGTTTGTCATCCCTTATCCTGCTGCTCTTGATCTGTTTCTCTCCCTCTCCTCTTTCTCCCGCTCTCTTTCTCTGGTTCATAAGGAGGGCATTGCGTGCATCTCGCTTCTCTCTCTCTCTCTCTCTCTCTCTCTCTCTCTCTCTTCTGGTCCAGCGCAACTCCCTCTGTCTTTTCCCTTCCTGTTCGCTGGCACTTTTCACCCTTCTCCCCGCGCACTAATCTGTCATTTGTTCTTCTTCTTTTTCTTCGTCACCCTCCTCTGACTCTGCGCGGGGGCCGTCGGAAGTGATTTGTTGTTTTTTTCTCTTTGTTTTTTTTTTTCTCCCTCTTCTGGCTCTGCGGTCGCGGTGCGTTGTGTGAATGTCCGCGCGGAGGAGAAAGTGAGCGGCTCGTCTCTTGCCGCCCGCCTGCATCATCACACGTGTGTGTGAGTGCGCGCTTGCGGAGCGGAGCGGCGGACTGTTTGTCAAAGGAGAGCGCGTGAGCCGACTGAGTCTGCGCTCACTCCGTGTAGTGCGTGTGCGTGTATGACGAAACGCGGGGGCATGCCACTCGGAGCCCGTTTGTGAGTGTGTGTTTTCCCTGTGTGCGTGCGCGCGCGTTTGTGTGTATATGTGTGTGTGCGTGCGTCACGTCAGCTTGGCTGGGGTCTGGACGGCTGGCTAGGGAGAGGGAGAGCAATATGAGCGGTGTAGGGCAGTGCTAGCATGCGGACCAGGAGCAGGCTGCTGCAGACCTGTGGCAGTATTAGGATGATGGCCATGGTCCGGACCTCCCTCCAGAAAGTGGTGGTCTTCCTGCACAGGCTCCAGAGGATGGCCATCTCCTCGCCGCGCTACCAGAAACTCTGCAAGGTACGTGGACTCAGACAGAGAGCTGGAGGACACGGAGTTTTCTGATTTTTGTTGTTGTTTTTTTTTGTTTTTCTGTTTCTCTGATGGTCTGTGCGTTGAGTCAAGTTGGGTTGTGAATGTGGTGTTTGCGGGACTGACTTTTGAGCTGATGAGTTTGTGCAGTTTGTTATTTATTGTATGAATTTTTTTTTTATCAAACTTGTTGTCTTGCACATTTTGGGCTTCTGTATATTGCAGGCTTTTTGTTGTTCATTTTCTTCAAGTGAATGCTATGTCTATATTTATGCTGTCCATTTCTAAATAAGGAGTGGCTATATTCCCTTACTCACTCGCTACTGTCCTTACTTGATGCTTCCCAAATATATCTGAGTCTCTCCTTGCCTCATCCATAGTTTATCCTCTATTTTTTGTGTCTTTTTATTCATGAGTCATTTGGTTGTCAAGGCATTCTGTCCCTGCCGAAGTTGTTTTGGGGACTCTGTCACCTCCACGATATGCGTTTATTTCTATACCTCGCTGGGTCTGGGACTTTTGGCAATTTTTTCTCAATAACAAATAATGAACTCTGTGCATCCTGTTGTGGTGTGTGTGCGTGTGCGTGTGTGTGTGTGTGTGTGTGTGTGTGTGTGTGTGTGTTTTTCTGTCTATATACCTTCAGCTTATGAAGTATGAAGTGGGTTTTCGACTTTGCAGTGGTGAAGGCATAAACAAACTAACAAGGTAGAGAAGTGTGTGTGTGTGTGTGTGTGTGTGTGTGTTTGTTTGTTTGTGGGTTTGTGAACACTATGTGGACAGGGTATATTCTGCCTGTCAATGGAAGGAGACTTGATGCCCTTAACGGTCAGTGGCAATGCACTGATGAGAGAGGTTGCTCTGCGATGGCTGTGTTGAGCAATTCAATTTCCCCTTTTTTCAAGATTTTAATTGATTGCTTAAATAAATGGTAAAATTACAAACACAGCTCAACATGTCTTTGCCAGACAAATTCAGTTAAAAGGAGCTCGCCGGTGAGATGAAGTCTTGAGATGAAGTTTTTTTAGTTGCTGTTGATGTTATGTGGAATTGAAACTGATTTCCGGGTATTTGGCGGGGGCTCTAGGTTTGTTTAGCTCTGCAAGCTGCTACAGCGTATTGTCAGCCTTATCGATTTCACTTCAGAAGAAATTACTGGTGGTGGGTGGTGTACTTCTGCAGTCTCACTTTCTAACACTGTTGAGCACGAGGTTCTGCCGCTGTCTGCTGTGCGTGTCCTTCCTCGTTTACCCAACTCTGGGCAAAGCAACTGAATCCAGATTGCCCTGCAAGCCGTTATTGTCTTGATGAATATGCCATTCATCACCCTTTGCCCTCATCTAGCATCTCTGCGCCGCCGCTGCTTGCCCGTCCCTCGTTCTAAACTTCTCGCTGCGCAGACTTAAATAGTCTCTACACTTGACTCAGGAATTGAATCAGTTTTTTGGCACTCGTTCAGCATCCCGAGAGGGCGACCTTCCTGGATTGCGTCCCTGCCCGGTGGGAGGCATCAGTCATTCCACACTCTATTACCCTCCCCTGGGTCGCATCAGTCATTCAGACTTCGTTTCGCCTTCCCTTGGGAGAATAAGTAATGCCAGGGCTCGTCCTGCTTCCCCGGGGTGCACTCACTGGCCGCCAGACTGGAACAGTGACTTCCTGATGATGGATGTGCTCTGGGCTCGCCCTCTCGGGTCTGGCCGTTCCTCCTGAATCAACCTGGCTCTCTGCGCCGGGACGGTCTGGGACAGCGCCGGCCACCAAACACTCCCAAGGACCCCAAATACCCCGGAGGTCCTCTTTTGAGCAGATTTATACGGTTTAGTACAGAACTGAAGAACGATATTTACTGTAGGTGAGGACATAACAGTGGAGCAATGATGAAGAGCACAATATTTTTAGTTTTATCACCATGCTAAATTGTAACTATAATAAATAAAATGTAATAAAAATCTAACTAGTCTGCATTTTGCCGGGTCCCCAGTTTGTCAAACTGTTGGTCACACCTCCCACCTGCCATCATCATATTATGAGGCTCTCTTCTCTTCTATCTTGAGGCATCAAGATCTGTAGAATATTTTCAGCTGATCTTATCGAGCAGGTTGACAGTTCTTGTCATCGGGCCGAGGGACACGAGCAGTGCAGGCTGTGTATTTCCCCCTGGCGTTCCAATTAAACGTCGAAGCCAAAGCGTATCTTTTAAAACATCACGTTGCCCTCCGCCATCTCTATTAGTGGCGGGATAGAGTGGGGCGGCCGCTGTGCCGGCTCTGCCAGAATAACAGGAAATGTATAAATTCTACTGAGTCTACTTTTCATTTAATCATGTTTTGCTGGTGGACGTGTGTGTCTGTGTGTGTGTGCGTGTGTGTGTCTCCAACTTTAATAGTAGCCATTATGTCGATCCATAATGTGGAGCTGTGCAGTTTGTGCAAACTGAACCCATTTAACTAGAACTGTTATTAGAATTGTGTCTATTATTTGCAGGATAAATGGCTTTCCCATCTGAAAGCAGTAAAGGTTAATGAGGTGGCGCACTATTAGAGAGATTTTACATCTGTATGTCCTCCGTGTTCACTAAGTGTGTTTGTGTCCCTAAATGTAGCATTTCTCTCGTTGTAAGTCGCTCTGGCCGAGGCATCAGCTAAACGCCTTCAGTGTAAATGTGAGGTTCATCAAATTCACGTAGTGTCCTTGTCTTCTCCTTTCCTTGCTTTTTCTCTCTTGTGTTCTTCTTGCTTTTCCCCGGTTGCTTGCGTGCTCGTGACCCGTGCAGGTTATCAGAGAAGCTTGTGCTTGTGAGTAACATGTCTGGTTGGTTTATATTGAGGCGTACGACGGCCCTGGCGGCTGTTTGCATCTCCTCACTTCTGCTCTGCTCTGTCTCTCTGTGTGTAATCGCTAGCTGAGAATTGGCTGAAGGGCACCCCACTCTCCCGGGGAGTGTCCTCATACTCTCATTACTTTGGCACTGGCTCTGAGTGTGTGTGTGTGTGTGTGTGTGTGTGTGTATGTGTGTGTGCACACCAAGCCAATGCGCTCACTTTAGAAACAACCCTAAAGCAAGCGGCAATGTTGAGCCTTGTCTTCCCCACTATCTGTCTGACAAATACTTTGACCCGGTGGGCACCGCACTCCACCCACCCCTGCTCCTGGCTCACCGCTACCCCAGGACGGGTGACTCAGGCCTGGGCACAGAGCTCTGCAGTCTGACCTGGCTGTCCTTGGGCTCCCGCAGGGCCATCAGGGTCATTAGCATGTGTTAGCATTAGCACTTGGGGCCCCAGGTGCAGAACTAGACACCCCACCTTACCACACACACACACACACACACACACACACACACACACACACACACACACACACACACACACACCCTATCCCTGGCACACTTTCAAACCACACTCGTTTTCTCTCACGACACATTCAGTATACGGACACACACACATTTCTGTTCACGCACACACTTGTACACAGTCAGACGCATACATGCACACACACACACACACACACACTGCACGATTTACTCAGTACACACATACACACACATTGCAGCTGGTCTAGAGTGATGAGTCGCGCGAAGGGGGAAATTACATGGTAACAAATTCATAAGTGCAGATCATCTGAATTCATCAAGAAGGCCCTTGGGAGAGAGCGAGGACAATAACTGAAAATGATGGAGGGATTTCTCACCCGACCGTCCATTACATGTGAATCGCCACCGATGGACCACACTGGAACCCGAATGCAGCGGTGATTTTGAGAGAGCACCCCTATCATTGATATAGCCCAGACAGTAAGCTGCTCTCCCGTGTTCAATTGCCATCACCGTAATGGCAAGTGACTCCGTTTGATTAGAACGAGATGAGGATTAACGGAGAAACCGACTGATTGATAGTCGCCATCATGAGACGAGGCGGAATGAGCTACGTTGATTGTTGGTGCTAGTGTAATGCAAAGTGTGTTCATACATGCATGTGACTCCACCATCCTCTCCCAACCCTTCCTCCTCCTCCTCCTCTGCCCATCCCACATGCAGTAAAACCCATTTATTGAGCCAGTGGTGTTCGTGTGTGTGTGTGTGTGTGTGTGTAGCAATGGATTTAGTGTGCAACGTTCCATTAGTGGCTCTCAGGCCAGCCCCAACCGGCGAGCAAAATCTGCTCATGCCTGTGTGGTTTATCATCAGGTGTGCTTTATCGTGGTGGTGGAGAGCTCTGTGATCACCCAACCCCACACCCTGCGATGGCCACCCACATGGAATACGGCTGCGTGATTATGGCTGGAATGATGAACCCATTTGTTTTGGTAGATATTATTATCACAGTTGTGAATTACGATCAGTAGTTTTTATGATTGGATGAACAAAATAATTTTGCTGCATCTTTGGCATCAACATCTTCTTCATTTAGTCATGAAAAAAAAATATTGCCTGTATGCCAATTTTTCATTTTTTTTTTGTGATTTATTGTGAAAAATATAAATATAAATACATCATTAATTGTGAAGCTCTAATCTGTACCACCATGTATTTTTGTTAGCAGAAGTGTGTAAATGTAGGAGAGAGAGAGAGAGAGCGAGAGCGAGAGAGAGAGAGACAGAGAGAGACTTGATGGATATATGGGATGTAGCTGAGCAGATTACCTGCCATTAGACAGACAGGCTGGGCCTCTTGCTGGTCTGTGATCTGTGTTAAGGGATCATGTGTGCACACATAAACACAAACACGAAGAGACTCCACTGCTGAAACATTGTGCGTTGTCATCCCGGGGGTCACTGTTTTTCCAGTGCAGGAAGTCATCAGTCACAGGGGGAGTATGGGTCAGTGTATTTGCCACCTTGGGCAGGCTTGTCTATTTTTGACCAGACCAAAGCAGACCAGCACAGAACCGTCTGACTCACCTGACATCGTGATCTATGACTGGTCCCCGACTGGCCGAGACGGATCACACCAGGTCAAGACGGCCAGAGACTCCGACGTCCTGCAGGCTCAGTGGACGAAGGCACGCACCATCTCCTCACAGCTAGTCACGGGTTCAATTCCAGCTCCAGACTGCTCGTCTCCCCCTTCGCTCTTCCCTTCAATCCCTGTCATTCTCCACAGGGTGCTATCTAAAAAAAGCAGAAATGCCATGAAAATAATGTAATTAAAAAAAAAAAGAGATGGAGCCTGAGAGAGGGAGGCAGTGAGAGCAGTAAAGACCGGGAGAAAGTGAGGGTAGAAAGTGGTGATTTTCTCTCTCTCTCTCTCTCTCTCTCTCTCTCTCTTCTCTCTCTCTCTGCCCTTTCCTCTCCCTCCCTCCCCCATCACCACTGTTTGCCAGATTGTGCCCGGGCGCGATCCAGGGGGGGAACAAGTAGGGAAATAGAATGAGGGGAGCGATCATTTTTCTTTTGCTGCTCTTCTATTTTTGGCCCGACGATGTCTTGGGGCCGAGCCCCGTGCTCGGCACCCTGCCAGTATCGACTGTAAGCACACACACACACACACACACACACACACACACACACACACACACACACACACACACACACACACACACACACACCCCAGTGCTGACTAATAGTTCATGTTGTGATTTGCCTGTGTGCAAATGAACCTCTGTGGTGCTGATGAGATTGGAGCAGAGGTTGCTGTATGTAGGGCCTCGACCACACACAGAGGGGCCCCCAATCGATCAGCCCTACACACACAATCGATAACATGAGGCCAGACTACTGATCACGAGACCATGGACATATTCATTACTTTCCTTTCTCTCCTCCTTTCTTTTCTTCTCCTCCTTACTTGACTCCTTCCTTCCCCCACCCCCGCTCCTCATTTTTACCAGCATCACTCATTGTTCCTTTTTTTTTTGTAATCTCCTCCTATTCTTGGCCCTTTCTGCCTCTGCTGTCAAGAGAAATTCATGCTTCAAAAAGAAGTAGCTCATTTGTGGGAAGATAACGTCTGCCCTCCCGCTACGTCTGAGCAGTTTTGTGTTTCATTTTCGCGGTGTGTGCCGTGCACAAATGCTTTTTGTATTTTGTTTGCCTCTCTCCTGGCGAACACTGTGCCCATTTCCAATGATTTACTACTCTTCACATCTCGGAGCGCCTCTCCATTCAGCCGGGCGGAGGAAGGGTCATTCTGCTCCTGAACTGTGCCCTTTGCCCGATGATTGGACAAACACATCTTTGCCCAATTCGCACATCTAAGAGGCCCTTTGTGTAATCGCCCCTGAGGAAAGAAAGTCTGATTGAACTGAGAAAACTGTTTATGTTTTCTTTCAACTGACAGCATAGCTGGGGAATATGAATCTAGTCTCTTAGGCCGAATCCCAATTCTCATTTTCACCCCTACGGCTTCGGCTTGGCCCTTCGCCTTGGCCCTCGGAACAGAGTCACAAGGGGTAAGGGGTAGAAATCTCTCCCTAAGAATTGGGACAACCCTTCAAGACGCTGATACGTCATCGATGACGTTTACTACAGACGGGACGAGTTTGTTATCGGAGATTACTATGGCAATAATGGTATTATCACAGTGACATTTGCCATTCATCTGATGGAGATAGAAAAGCATGGACGCTCGCGATTCGTTCACAATTTATACGTTTCACGCTACTAATCGATCAAACAAGTCATCAAATAAAAAAGACCACCGCTTCATTACCAGTCCACTTCTTGACAGAATAGCGTTAGCGGTGCTCTGTAGGCTAGCAAGCCGTGCTCCTACCGTTACCCTGCCAGTCTGCACTGATATTAGAGGAGCCGTAACAAGTGCAGCAACTTAGTTATACTTCGGCGAACTTTAGTTATATTTCGGCGTCATATGCCATCAAAGGGGGGAAATGCGACATGGAAATATGTCAAAATGCGGGACTGTCATGCACAAATCAGCCTAAAAACAATGTTGTAACGTTAAAGGGGGGGTATTGTACTCATTTTGGGCTATTTAAACTGTTCCTGGGGGTCTTTACAAGACGTTTGTGAAGTCTATATCAAAAAAAATCCTAAAACCAGCTTCTGTGGTGTGTGTTTCAGTCTCTCGTTTTGTCCATTGTAAAGAACAGGCTGTTTTGAGGGCGTGGAGGTTGTATGTAATGAGCACTGCTCTGATTGGCCGCCTCACGCCTCACTCACGGCGTGAGGCGGCCAATCAGAGCAGTGCTCATTACATACAACCTACATGCAATGGCCTGGCGGAGGCGGAGAGCAGAGCGCCTATGCTGCTCAAGGTAAACAAATAAGCTTGATGCAGAAATCTACCATAACCATGGCGGCCGCTCCAGAACCAACACTGAGACCGGACATGTTTGAGTCTGACCCAGAATAGGAAGAGGCAGCTGAGCGGTTCCACTTAGTTTCTCACTGATAACAATTCTGTGTAATATTGTACTTTCCTGCCTTGTGTTTGTGTATGTGGGTGTGTGAGCGACACTCTCTGCTGTAGCCGGTCTATTTATGGCTCATGTCCATAAGCTTATTGAATACAACTTGCAGACAAGCTAGGATTGACAATTTCGTTGAGCTAGTTAACCAATATATTATTGGATGCAATCTATTTGCATCCAAACAGCGCAGCCAAACAACCAAACGCGATTGTACTAATGGTGGCTAAAGTTTACCAAGCCTGACACGTTCGACAGACTTATAAAACAGACACTGGTCCCAACAAATAACTTAAAGATGAGTCCTGACTCCAACCAATAACTTCACTTTTACTTTACTTTACTTTTAATGACTCCAGCTTTAGTTTTCTTACTTCTTCCACGCCCAACAAGCCCGTGGCTAGCCCCGCTAGCTCGTTAGCTAACCAGCGGTGAATATACTAACCAGACTAATTTGGTAAATTAAATCAAAACATGGTGACACTTACAGATTCCAATTTTGCAGATGGATCACGTACCTTATGAATTGCTCCATCTTTAAGCTTCAATTTAGATGCTAATCCTGCCGTTGCTCAAGCAGTCTGAGGACTGATCATCACACACAGAAAAAACTGTCCACTCTGTCCTGGCATTTTCGCGTGTTGGGAGACTGTGCAGGGATCTATGTTGCTGCCTGCATCCTACAAAATAATAACTGGAGTTGATATATCTCCTGATATGTTGTTTTAGCTTTAGTCGTCGCAAAGTAATGGTGCATTCCAGTGTACTCGGAAAAAACGGCGTCCGAATGTGATATGCGCCGATTCTCTTCACTAATGGCGCTGTAGTAGTTGATGTTGAGTTTAGATGCTTGTAACATTCTGAGACTTACCATACAAACATGCGGGCGATTATGTTTTCCCGAGCAGATGCACTGGAACACATTTAGATTGGAAGTTAGGAATACCGACTCGGAATTATCAATTTCCGAGTGCAATGGAATGCACCATAAGCAACGGCTTGCGGCACTGCCGTGAGCTGCATTTTGCGACGACGTAAATGGGATTGGTTGTTCAACTGGGCGTGGGCATGCTCTGAGAGGGGCTGGATTTGCACCTTGTGACGTCCAAAGGAACCATTTTCTGAAACGGGCTGTTTTTCTCCTATCTTTGGCACCGTTTTGGGAAAAAGGAAAATACAGAAAAACGGGTTGACTTCCAGATTTCAAATTTTCTCAGCTGCTTAGGGAAGTAATTTCCTGTGGAACATGTATAAGCGCCAGGAATAAACCGTTTTCCATAATATGGGACCTTTAACTAGCGAGGTAGAGACATCGGCATACTAGCGATTTTTTGTTATGCTTGTTATAAAGAAAAGGTCTATAATACATTGAAACGACATTAAACTAAGATAATACCACGGTTATAATATTTTTAAAATCTTTATTAACGAAGAAAATACTACATTTGTGGTTCACTTTGGATGGTAGTGTAGCGTTCGCCATGATCTTCCAGTTGATTCGCAGGTCATTCTGGGAGATTTCTCATAGCCCTCGGTTTGTAGTGTGCCCCTGAAAAATCTTCGTTTGGAGGGCCATGTAGCCCTAGCACTTAGCCCTACCCCTCGATCACAAGAGAATTGGGACACCCCTACCCCTACACGTGAACGCGCAAAACGGAGGGGAAGGGCTAAGGGGTAGGGCCAAGGGGTGAATTGGGATTCGGCCTTACTGTACCTTTCTTCTTCCTCTCCGCTCATCACTCCTCTCGGTAGCAATATGCCTCATACCGCCTCTCTATCCTCCTCTTCCAGTTGACGCCATCATCTGCTCCTTACACGCTATTCTTAAATCATTCATGCTCTCTCTCTCTCTTACTCCCGTCCTAAAAACGTTCTGTCCATTTTCCCCCTCAAGTCTTTGGCAGACGGCTTCACATGTAAGTTGAGCCCGTGTTCTCTTGATGCCGCGCTTATGATGTACATCATCACACGGCGTTGAAACATTGATCAAATGCTTTTCTCTGACACGGCATCATCTAATCACGCGGGGTCCTCCAAGTCCCCGGAGGGCCCAGTTTTCATCATGTTTTATGTAACTACTCACGCTCGCTCACAGAACATATGCAGCATTTTCCTCACAAGCTCAAGGTTCTGCGTGTGTGTGTGTGTGTGTGTGTGTGTGTGTGTGTGTGTGTGTGTGTGTGTGTGTGTGTGTGTGTGTGTGTGTGTGTGTGTGTGTGTGTGTGTGTGTGCTCATGCATGTGTGAAGCCAGGCTCAGTGTGGCAGATGTGAGATGTTTGCTATGATGGAGCAGAAACCCCCAACTCAGGGGGCTGTCAGTGGTCTAAATGAGGAGCGAGGGAGCTAAACGGAAAGCTGAAAGAAGGCGGGGGGGATACACGAGCCGACCGAGGGAGAGAGGAGGAGCGGCCAAGAGGGAAGGAGGACCAGAATAAGAGGATGCATGCATGGAAGAGAAAGAGCAGGGTGTATGGGGCAAGAGAGGAAGAGCGTAGTGAGCGTGCCCTGGGAGGTAAAAACAAAAAGCAGCTGAAAACTGTTTCCTCTCTATTGTCAATGTTGCATGTAATCTGCAGGAGGGCTACAGCAGGCTAGTGGAGCCACAGCAGGCCCAGAGAAAGTACAATACAAGAAAATTGCACACAGTGGGGGAGGAGTTTGTGTCCGGTGCCTAAGAAAAATATGATGGGGAGTCAGAATCAGTTTCTAGAAATATTAAGCCGAGTTTGTTTACTTTCTTTACTTTAATGCTTGCTGTTGACAAGTCAGAAATGTCCTCCTCACGCGGCTTGGGTAAAAGATTGGAAACGAGAGAGCTGCCTCCAACTCTCTCTGACGTTAAAAAGGAGTTGGAAGCACGGATCAGTCGGAGTACGAGATGACAGGAGAGCATGAGTGTTAGAAACGAGAGTGTTGGTGAGTGACAGCACCCCCCTAAAAAAACTTTAACTCTTGAATGTCCTTACTGTACCTTCACACTCAGGATGTTCAGAGAAATCAGATCAGTTGAATGTGTGTGTGTGTGTGTGTGTGTGTGTGTGTGTTTGTTCAGAACATTTCATAGTTATGGCATAGTTATGCTCCTCCGTCACCCTAGAGGAGATGGGTCTAGCTTGTCTGAAAGAGAAAAGAGAGGAGAGCCACACAAAAGGCAGAGGTGGAAGATAAACACGTCACGGAAGACAGAAAATAGGTGCCGAGTGTATAGGAAAAAAAAAGAAGAAAGAGCTGAGATGATGAAAGATGGAGAGAAATGTGACCACAGCGGACGGAGGAAGAAGAAAGATGGAGAGGGGTCTGGCGAGAGGAAGCGCATGTCGGGCGGAGACAGGGTTGAGGGTGAAGACGAGAAGAAAGGGGATGAAGCGTTGGACAGATGAGAGGCTGACAGAAGAAGAAGAGTGTGTGTGTGTGTGTGTGTGTGTGTGTGTGTGTGTGTGAGGGGGGGAAAAGAGGGAGGGAGACACAAAGGGAAGAAAGGATCAATAGAAGTACGATTGCTTTCTTCCAGCATTGAGCTTTGCGGCGCTCACTGGAGGGTCAGCGGAGTCACGCGTGCACGCTGCAGAATTGATCTGAGCGCTCGTTCCCAGTATGAAGGATATTCTCCGCGGGGCTGAAAATTTCATTTATTGCTTCATTACGTAAACGTCTTAATTTTCCGAGCCTTTCCTGCTTTCCGCAACGGACAAAAGAGCAGGTGGCATCAAAGCCAATTACACATTTGTCCAGTTTACAGCTGGGTAGGTCTTGTTGAACGTCTCGCCTCTTTTCGGTGTCTGTCGCCTCTTCTCTCTCTGTGTGTGTGTGTGTGTGTGTGTGTGTGTGTGTGTGCGTGTGTGTGTGCGCGCACTGCTAAATATCATTGGGATTAGCGCCGGGGGCTTAATTAAAAAGCAATTACCTTTGGCCGCTGTGGGCAAAGCGTGGCGGAGAGCAGCTTGACTCATTTTGTGGATGGTGCGAAGGACGCTCTGCGTGTGTTTGCGCGCACACACACACACACACACACACACACACAACACACACACGCACAAAAAGGCACCAAATTGTGCAATTGTCTGTGGAATTAAAGAAGGATTAAAACAGTTGTTAATTTGTGAAGAGGGGTGGAGGCTGATGGGGTGGAGGAAGGGCTGCAGGGCCAGGCAGACTGTGTTCCCCTCCCGCCACTCAGTCTGTGTGTGTTTATTTAGGAGGTTAAAGGGGCGAACGATACAGCTAAAACCACATTCATTTTGCATGGGCTCCTGACCACACACACATACACACTCTCTCTCTCTCTCTCTCTTTCATTCTCTCTCTATCTCTCCCTTGCTCTATCTCAAACCCTGAAATAGGTTATCACAGATAGCCAGCGCTAATCTTTTAATTGTAGTGCTCCAATTAGATTTTGCTAATGACAGTAATTAGATCATCTCTCTGAGACTCGCTGTGAAGTGCCCTTGAAAAGCTTCAGGCTCGAGACAATGGAGGCGAACGGGTCAGAAGAGAGTGAGAGATACTGTGTGTGTGTGTGTGTGTGTGTGTGTGTGTGTGTGTTCGTTCCTACACTGTAAAGATGACAGATCCTTCTCAAAGTGAAGACATCTGATCAGTCTTCACTCTTAAAAATGCCCATTTATGGTATTTAGGGTAAGTTGGGAATTTGTCTTAGGCTGAAGTTTGGGTAAAGATTAAGGTGTGTGTGTGTGTGTGTGTGTGTGTGTGTGTGTGTGTGTGTGTGTGTGTGTGTGTCTGTCTTGTTTTTGCCCTGAGATCTGTGGATTTGCGGTAGTTAATCAGGATTTAATTTTGGATTGATGTTCTCCCAGGGAAAGAGTCTCATTAATTACCACCAACAGCTCTGTTTGGGAAACACACACACACACACACACACACACACACACACACACTGCTTATACTGATGTGTCATAATTGTCCTCTTTCCTCTCTCCGTCCTGCCCTGCTCTATTTATAACCCCCGTTGGCCCCGCCCTGCCAGACAGTGCCATGGTGACTGAATGATTGACAGGGCAATCGACGAGCGAGCTCAATCCGTCTGGCTCCCTCCTTCCTCCCTCTGACCTTCCCTCTGACATCACCACTGTCTGACTGTCGAGTTTCACTCCCCACCCTGTGTGTGTGTGAGATCATAACTCAATTTGCAATGGCCTTACACCTCACTGCTGAATGTCCCCTATCACACAGAGATGAAGGAGCCACCTCACAGAGGGGGTGTGGGATATAACACACACACACAAACACACACACACACACACTTTTTTCTTACTTTACTTGTGAAAACCTTCCATCGACTACATTCCCTAACCCCTAACCCTAAATAAGTGTTTGTGTTGTTGGGTAGGTCTTTCCCAGGGGAAACCCTTTGGTACACAGGATGTGATGCTTTTTCACGTTTCTGGCAGCAGCAGCAGCGGTTTGTTTGGAATCAACAGAAGAAGAACTGGGTAGTTAGCATGAGCAGCGATAGCCACCGCGGCTGAACAGACAAAGTGCAGAAGCTCAAACTTCAGCAATAGAAAATCCAAGGACACAGACGGCACAGTACTGGACACACTGTTTGATTGACAGGTGATCTCTGGACACGTCTTACAACTAAACAAACCAAGACATTTAGTTGAAAATCTCCTGCCAGTACAATATATAAGCAATAAGATAAGATATACACATCTCATTGTCATTTTTGTTGAAAAAACGTGCATCCAAAATTGTGTAGTTATGAGGTAGTCGATGAATAAATATCACCTTGTTCTGTGACATATTTGAGTCCAGTTAGTGGTAGTACAGTTAGTTCAGCTCCCTGTGATCACATGGCACCAAAAAAAAACTCACAAGGAACTTTAGTCCTAAACTACTATACTAGCCCTTTGTAGAAGTCAGGACTGG
The DNA here is from genome assembly GCA_034670405.1 of Hoplostethus atlanticus. NCBI lineage: Eukaryota > Metazoa > Chordata > Actinopteri > Trachichthyiformes > Trachichthyidae > Hoplostethus > Hoplostethus atlanticus. The sequence continues at coordinate 2,838,277 of JAXDDX010000011.1, read as the reverse complement.
CCTACAATTACTTCCCTTCGGAAAAGCGTCCTCATTTCGAATGTCTGAAACTCAAATTGGTTCTCACAAGGAGAGCAAAGCAATAACTCATGCACACACGCGCGCACACACACACACCATGTCTTCCCAACTCAAGAGTCTGTTTGGGACACAATGCTCATTAGAGGTAGTCACTGAGTCTCCATCTTGACAGTCTCTCATTTCCTTTCTATCTCCTTCTCTCCAGTCAGACATGATTGTCAGGTAGACGCATCAGTGCCCTGGAGTCTAGCGGTGTATATGTATATATTGATATATATATATATATATATATATATACTCCCAGATAACTCACCAGTCTCTCTCTATGCCCGTTAGCAGATATTAACTCTACGCGTTTGACAGAAATTTAGATTTGGATCACAGATTATGTAAAAGTACATACTTTGGGAATCTAGTCGACATTTTATTCTCTGCTGAACCTCTGCGTTTGTTATCTATACAGATCACCTGCGCTCTCTATCTCCCTCTCTTTTTGTTCTTCCTCTCCATTTTATCCACCGGCTCCATTTTAGAGCGTCACCGATGTTTTCCTGGAGGGTGAAAAACGTTTGTATGGGGCCGGGGCGGTGTTGTGGAGGCTTGTGAAATGAAATGTCTTGCTTTTTGTTTCTGATCCTCCACAATTTTGCCCCCTGAGATTGACTGTAGAACACTGTGTCATCGGGAGCGAAGAGTGGAGGAGAGCACTTTTTCCAAATCCCGGTTGTCTAGAAGTTGTCACCTGCAATGTGTCATTGAGGGTTTTTTTTTCTCTCTATTTTACAATGCAACAAAAGAAGAAGAAGATAGAAGAGATAGATAGATAGAAGAACATTAAAAGGAGCGTACTTTGACCCATTTATCCAAGATGAATGGGCCACAGCATACAGATTAGTATCTGTTCAAAATGGCATGACGCTTGAATGGATCAGTGGTAGATCCATTGTGTTCACATGTTATTACGCTCTCATTGTGATATGTAGAGCTGGCAACATGTATGAAACAACTAGTCACCCTGAACGGTGGATAAATAGAAGAACTGAACCTGAACAAAAGGAAAAGGAGAAATATTGAAGGAGCAAGAGATGTCGTCTAGCCTTTCACATGCCTCAGACTTCGGTGCTACAGCCACAGCCAAGGAAGCGCCGGAGCCAGTTTGTGTTACGGCTTGCAGTTTCGTTGCAGCCGCCGAGGACTAAGGCTAACCGCGCAGGACAGTTATGACACAAGCTGTAGCCCTCACCACCCCCTTTTTGCCGATCCCTCCGGGCAGCGTGTCCTCAAGTCGCTTGCTTCTCTGCTGACTGGTCCCGAGTATAGCAGAGAGAGAGAGAGAGAGTCTGAGCAGCGATACCACTAAGGCTGGAGACAGGAGGGGCTGATAGCAAGACGAGCAGAGCAATCAAAGTAATTTAAGATCCCAACAATAACGTGAGAGGTTCCATTTTTTACGCCAAACTGCCAGTCAGCTTAAATCGAGCCAGCAAATGACTTCAGAGAAAAGCAACCGCTTGACTTGGAGAGGCTATTCCGCGTTCAGCCCCCAGCCGGTCTCTGGTACAGATGTTTTAATGGCTTCAATTATGATAAGATTGGCTTGCGCTAAACGGCTTGCATTACCGTAATTGTCTCTGGCTTCGGTAGCCTTTTCTTAAAAGCTCGACTGCTAACCCTTTCTGCAGGGGTACGGATCCGGGGGTCGCCCATTAGGAGCAGAGAATAGCGCGCGGCTCTCAAGAAGTTCCTAATGAAATGCTGCATGCTGGCCTCCTACCATTGTGCGTAAAAACCCCGCTGAGCAGATGAGATGTTTGACCAGCCCGACTCGCAACTCGCAACGTGAAACCGCAACAATGCCCAGAGTTCATCTTTGATAAAAATTAATGAGGCAGAACTGCACTCCCGTTTGCCCTCAGCTTATAAAAATACCGCAGCCAGGGCTGGATGCGATGTAGTTATTACTCGGATGTGCATTCACGTTGAATTGTAAATGTCCAGCCCGGCCGCTCTCTGGAGCATCGCTGGCTTATATCACTGCCACACTGCTATTTCATCATAAGAAACAATTGTGTTTTCTGATTGGATGGCTCCTCTAACCCAGAATTGTGCTTTCCCAGTAGTGTGTGAGTGAGTTTGAGTATCGGGTCGGGCACCGCGTTTGCTGAATTGCTTTCAGAAACGGCATGTATAGTGGGACTGAATGGGGGCGAGGAACAAATAGTCACTGTAATGGAAGGTGGCCTTAGGCTGTTTCTGTGGTATAATTCAGCTATTGTGGGTTTTATTCACTTTTATTCTCCTATTCCAACACGGAGCAATAATAGGATGCTGTATGGTTTCTCTCCAGCTATCTAACTCTATTCCTCTCTCACTCTACTTTTCTCATTTTCCATGGGAGTTATTTGTGAATGGCCGGATGTGCACCACTGACTGACACGTCTAGTATAAGGTTACTTTTTGGTATGTGTGTCTAGTCCCATTTGTTTCTATTTATACAGTTGTACTGACAAGCCTGGGCCTTAAAGCAGGTGCTAAATCAATTTAAGGCTCCAACCTCCCACATAGACGTGCCACTCATCACCTAATTGCTCAGTTCACTAGTTTGTGTTAATTAACATACACACACACAAAAACACACACACACACACAGCAGCTGTGCTACTCTTTCTAATTTGTGACAGAGCAGACTAGATTGATAAATGGCTGTAACGCTGGAAGTGCTGACTCGGGGAATTGAGCGCTGATTGGCCGCACAGTTGGGACGTCACACACTCTGTCTCCAGCACTTCCAACTTTTCCACTTCTTTCTCTCTGTCTCGCTCTCTTACGCTCCGTCCACCAGTGGACTGAGTGTATTGAGTGCCTCGTTAATGCTCGACTGACATTTATAAGCGGCGACTTCCTTTATAATGATTAAGTTGTTTGAGGCCACGATGTGCCCAAATCACTAAATGGCAATTATTTTCTAGACATGAATCGCCTAATTGCCTTTCTAAAATGTGTCTTTTTTCCTTGTTTTACACTGACATTCCCTCCGCCTTCTCTCTTAATTGGATGTTTACCCACTTGTCATAGAAGATAAAAAAAAGTAAATATATACATATACATATTGAGTTTGAGCTATATACTGTATACATGAAAACGATGTGCTTTCTTATAACCGCTGTGTATGTTGGAGTCATGATTTGACTTTTCTGTTTTTTTACTTCGGACCGATCTGATTTGTCGGCGTAAGCCCGGGAGCCAGGGGACATTTACCTCCAGTGGAACCACATTTCCGACGTACACCCCGAAATTGGACAAGGACCTTTACTCAGTGTTGTCGTAAACGGGATCCCAGACGTTTTCCTCCGCATGTGTACATGTATATTCATTTTGATTCCTATTTCATGGAGGTGGCTTCGAAAGAAAACATCCACCCGTGGCAAACCGGAATCTAGCCTGAGGAAAGCTACTTGTTTGGGATATCTATCGCTAAAGCTTTCCGACGGTCTGTAATCTCTCAGAAAAGACACAGTTGTAAAAGAAAATAACTATTAAGGAATCATTTTGTAATTTCTTCCAGGTGTTTTCTGAGTAGAGTGCTGCAGAGGCATCGCAATACCTCACAGCAGTTGTGTCTTGTTTCCATGCTTTCAAATCAGCTATTTTTGCTGTGTGTGTGTTCGCAAACGAGTGTGTGCATGTGCGTCAGTAGCTCATTTTGCCAATGAGACAAGGTCACCCATACGATAAGATGCACAAGGCACATATACAGTTTATGCAGACACGGTGACTGAAATCTGTTTAATATTGACCAATAGCCCCGAGCCAAACTTTCCTACGACAGATTATATTATGATTCCTTCTCTAAACAGGGCCGTCTTACTCCCCTCACTCAAGGACTTACCCTCTAGCTATTCTCTCCCACCCTCCCTCTCTCTCTCTCTCGCCCCTCATTTCATTCTCTCCCCATCCTTCTGTCTCAGTGGAGGATTCCTGATGTCATTGTCATATCAATGAGAAATAATATGAATTGATTTCAGCCGGGGGTATTTCAACATTTTTCAGTGATGCTGCAGACTGAGGCGGTTGTTTGTCATGCTGTCTTTCTATTGATGCAGTCTACATTACATTACAGTCATTTAGCTGACGCTTTTATCCAAAGCGACTAGTTATGTGGGGATCGAACCCATGCTCTACCGACTGAGCTGTCCGGGCCGGTCTAGTTTGAGGGGATAACCTTTACTCAACGTTACAGTCAAATCAGATTTCTTAGATTTAACCTGAGGCGAGAAAGTTTAGTCATAACGTGAAGGAGTTGTAACCCGTGTACATGGCACACATACATACGCGCTTCAACCCGCTTCACACACCACGTGGCTGTTGATGTAATAACCCACAATTTAGCTTTAATTACTCTGTGTGTTTTCAGATAGCAGCGCCACAGGCCTTTCATGTGACTGCACAGATGTTCTGCCATCTGACATGAGACTGGCGTATGCCGCGTCTCCGCCCCGTACGGCGCTGTGAGGAACACCAACCTTTCTTTGACCCCGAGCTCTCCAGTTAGTATGCTGCTGTGTGTGTGTGTGTGTGTGTGTGTGTGTGTGTGTGTCTCTTTCTCTCCGTGTAGTTTCAAGTCCATGTGAAGTTTCACAATCTTCCTCTGCAGGGACCGTGACATAGTGTTCCCTCAGAGGCGAGGGATGGCGAGAGCAAGAGCCAGTGGGGGAAGGTGGTAGAAAAGCGGAAGGCGAGCCACGGCTCACTTTGGGAATGTAATGTGAACAGAGCAGGACACCTTTTCCTCCATTTCTCTCTCTCTCTTTTGCTTGTCTTATTTTCCTTCTGTTTTTTTGGCATGTCCTTTCCACTATCACTACATTGATGCACACAGGCCATCCAGATAGTTGGCGGTAATAGGTAATTGCTACTGTTCTCTTTTTACTGTATGCCTGTTAGCATAACAAGGATATCAATTCTTCTATCATTTTCCATTCGGCTGACAGCAGAGACTGCCAAATAGGTAAAAGTCAGCCTAGCCAACACCGAGTCAGACGAACACACAAACAACCCACCAAATGGATTTTGAAATTGGGATCACTGTGTGAAAATGTGCAGCTCGCACGTTCAAGCAAGGGACGATTATGTACCCTGCCGGTGTATTTTTCTACCTCGCATGTAGATAGGAACGAGGACTCACTGTGCTGCAGTGCTGGATCCATGTAGGAAATGTCAGCAGATAAACAAGAGGGGAGAAATGAGCCCCATCCTTGTCTAAAAGCTTTTAGAGCGCCTTTTTTTGAGTTTCGATCGAGGCCTCCTAGCAAGAGACTCTCTAATGGGCACCATTACTCTGGACCACTGTATTCACCAAATTTAGTATTGCTGTCTGTGTGAAATGTGCTTATGTGTTTATTTGTGTGTGAGACAGAGAGAGAGAGCTAGTACACAGCTATTTCTGTGTGTGTGTGTGTGTGTGTGTGTGTGTGTGTGTGGGCCCTGTTGCACTTCCATTGTTCACCACGTCCTGTTATTGGTATTGTCTCGTAACCTTGGGGTACTGCCACGTCTAGGGGAGCGAGAGGCAGCATGGCCGCGACGGGGAAAAAAAATGAATGATCGATGGTCTGTGGAGACGTATGGCTGTGTGTGTGTGTGTGTGTGTGTGTGTGTGTGTGCGTGTGCGTGCGTGCTGAGAGCAGCCTGAGAGGTGATTTAGAGATAGGGCTTTAAGTTGAGTCAATTACTGCATCACAGCTCTCCCAGCCAGGGTTAAGTGGACTAACAGAGAAGCATGATGGGTAAATCACATCCCGCCGTCAGACTCCAAGTGGGTTTTTATGACATGTCGAGCTGGTGGAGGGGGAATAATGGAAAGAAAGTGAAGATAGCGCCGGAAGATGGAAACTTAAACGACAAGTCGTTGGAAAACCATAACTCACTAACGGTCTCATTTTGAAGTTTCCCTGAATCAGACTGTTAGGTGCAGATAGCCTCAACATCAATGTTTAACTGTTGTTTGTTTTCCCCCTCTTTTCACTGCCAGATGGGTGATTTTTGCACCCTCACTGTCTCTACTGTTCATTCTGCTTTTTAGCCCCCGCGCAAATGGTAAAAAAAAAAAAAACCCGTTAGTGAGAGTCGTGATGGTAAACATCTATCACCAGGATGTCCTGGATTCTTCAAAGGGCGGTATTATTTTATTATTTTTGGCATGAAAAAAAATAGGATCCCAGCCACATACTGGGTTCAATTACAGAGGCTGCTACCACCGGGGAGGGCGGCTCAGCAGCTCAGCCTTCGTTAAAAAAGGAAAACTGGATTTTTAAACCAAGCTGGCAGTCTGAGACATGCTCGTGTCCACATACATCCTCACACTAGGAGCTGTGCTACTGTGACGGCGAGGAACCATCACATGAGGCAGACTGGAACTTTAAAGAGGCGAAGAGAAGGGATTCATTTAACTGCGCGCACATATTTTCACAAATATAGGCCACTGTGCAGGACTGTGCAAAATATGAACAATGGCAATATGTGACAAATATGTGATATAAGTTAAATGCAATTTTAAGGCTCAATTCCATTTGATGTGGTTTGAGACACTATGAGTCAATCTGCAATAGTAGATGGGGAATACATCCCAGTCGACCTCCCACTGATGACTAATCACCTCATATTACACAGTGTTCCTGGGCTGGAGGCTCGTCTGCCAGATGCTTCTCACTGTCTCTACTTCACTCTGTGATCGCATGATAACAGGAATTTAAAAATGCCCAGATTGCAACCTAGATGTTGGATTCTTGAATATTGCTGCCGCTCTCTTTGTACTGTACGCCTGTTGGCGCGTTAACAGGCATTCTCGATTTACCCTCTGTTGACAGCAGCATGGAAAAAAGTCTAAAACAACAATATATAAAAACAAAACAGGTTTTGAAATTCGGATCGACGCCCGTCTAAGCATACTTGTGTTACAAATGAGTCAGGAGTTCTTCCTCTATGCGACGGCTAGAGGGACGGAGGAGAGGGATCAAAGGTGTGTTCATGGGAGATCAAGAGGTGACGGGGCAGCTGCTGACAGAACTCAAACCCATAAGCGCTAAATAGATAATCACAGGCATGGAAATGGATCTCAGCAGTCACCTCTCCTTTAACCCCCGGACAGATATTACTACCACTTAGAAGGATCTGCAGGATACACATGCTCATACATTCATACTATGTTTTACAGTAAAGAGCCTATCCCCGTTGTGAGGATGGTTACCTCCATGTAGGCATGACATGATGTAAAAGATGATTTCATTCATGGTGTTTTGCCCATGATAACTAGCACTCAAGAGATATCATTTTATTGTATGTTTTTGTACGTTACGTTGCAATGTTCCTTCTTAAAGCAATTTGTTTTAGGCGCCGCTTTGCTAGTTTGCTGCATCACTTTTGGATTACCGAAAACAAAAAAGGCTCTTTTGAAAATAGGGCGGTTTCGGTTGTCGTTCACTCAACGCAACATAAATAAATAGCACTTTGCTCTATTTCAAGCATCTGCATGCTGCAGCTGTGATAGCAGGAGCCTAAATGATAAGACAAGCCATTCAAACAAACCATGAAATTGATGACAAGCTAACAAGTAATCCACAGAAACCATTCAGGCAAAGAACAGTCCATTCGAACGAAGCGTGAAATTGATGACACGCCGACAAGCAAAACATAAATATTTTTTATGAAGTGACAACCTAGTTATTTGGAAAAGTGCTCACTCAAAACTGAAAACACTCGATACGATGAAGTCGGCCCGCAATGTACATCAATGGCTTATTGTATTTCTTCATCAAAGCGTCGGTCATGCAGTGTTTGTGTAGGCAGCTGTGTGTGTGTGTGTGTGTTGTCATGTCAGTGCATGTACGCGTGCATGTGTGCGTTTGTATTGTAAGGGGATGGTAGATATGGGCGAGCGTAACCAAGGAGATTAGAGGGTAAGTAGAGGATTAATGTTGAGGATGAGCGGTGTTAGATATGTATGGCAGCTAGACTGCACTGGACAGCCCCAACTATCGGAGCACTTCAAAAAGAGACTTAAATTAGTCATCGTACTCCTGTTTTGTTAACAAAATACCTTATTTGGATTCTAGTGACATCGCTTCTTATCTTTTTTCGCAGTCAAACTGTTTCACACTAATGATGTGTCAGACCCCCCTCTCTAGTTCAATGATCAACTGGATTAATTTATGGTTTCGTAATGAATTCTAACCTCTCGCTTTGCCGGAATCGCGTTGGCGTGTTGGAGTTTTTTTTCCCCGCAGCCTTGCAAAGTAATGTGTACAAGTGTTTGTTTTGTTTTGAACAACTACATATTTCATCTATCTTTAGTTCACCCTAATTGGACAGGCCTTCACTCTCTCTCGCTGCTTTTGAATGTGCGTTTCCTCATCGAGCCGGGGGATCAAAGGCACCACTTACAGATTGGAAAGAAGGCCGATAACAACCGTGTCTGTGGGAGCGCTCGTCACAAAAAGACCATCGGAGGGAGCATTGATATCACCCCCTCCCTCCCCTTTCTGTGTTTATCGCTTTCTTTTTGTCTGTCTTAATCCATATCTAACTTGACTGCACAATAGCCGACTCCAATCATGACAGATGATAAAACACTCGTTTATTAGGGTAGAAAAACCTTTTCGCTTCGGCTCTTTGGTCTTTTAATGTCTTGCTGTGCCTGCAGCTTGCGCCTCAGCTTTTCTTTCCTGTCGCTCAATACATCTAAAAATGTATTTGTTTACTCGTAGCCGCCTGCCCGACGCTGTAATGTAGTCTTTGTTATGTAGTCGAAGCTCTCGACCTTTTCGGAGGAACGGACTTGATGGATGAGAGGCCAAGGATGCAGCATAAAGAGGATGATTGGAATAGAGGGAACGTGAGCTAAACATAAAAATGTAGGGTTAGTCACGCTCCGGCGGGGAGAGAGAACAAGTGGGTTTAATGAAAGCTAGAAACAGGGAAGGGAGAGGGATAAATTGAGAGAGCACATGGATACAAGATGAGGTTATTAATGGTGCACCACTATGAATGTTTCATGCTAGAAGATGTGGAAACGGTCAATAGATACACGGGGAGTCGGGTTGCCAGGCGCCAGGAGTGTACAGCCCGTTCCTGCTTGTAACAAACCTTACCTGGATCGTGTTGAATGTGTGCGTTTGTGTGTTGCGTGTCTATCTGTGTTAGCCCTGTGATGGACTGGTGACTGTTTTCCCTGCTTTCCGCCCAAATGCATGGAGAGGAGAGGCTCCGGTCCCTTCCGTGGCCCTGAATAGGAATAAGCTGGTAAAGAAAATGAATGAATGGGCTAAAAGCACCTTGTGCCTGCTGGCAGCATCTATTAGTGGATTAGGAGAGTGAACCCAAGAACACCGGTCTAAGTGGTGAGTAACTCAACTAAAAATGACACCGACACTCTCATCTCTTCTACCCTTATCCATTCAGATATGAAATGCAATACGTCTGATCAACAGAATCAATATCCATCTCCTGTCTATCTACTATCTTCGTCTAGTGCACGACCCACTTCCCGTGTCTGTGACGCTGCACCGTTGTGGCAATAACGCTGACTGATTCGTTATGCTCCTGTCATGTGGCCGCTCTCTCTTCGTCATGTCATCGTACTTACTTATGACGCAGACCTCCCGGGGCCACGCGAGGACACGTTTCCCGTATATATTTCCATCCGTCTGTCTTCGAGAGAGAGAGCGCGCGGCACACTTACATAATATGTGTGTCTCCGCCGGAGCTGCCGGAGCCTCCACGGGGCTGGCCCAGTCTGCGCGCTTGCCACCGCTCTTGCCCTACCTAGCCCTTTCATCTACTTTAGAGAGGTGCCGAGCCATGGCAGACACCGTCGAGGCCCCAGCTGAACAGAAGCAGTGGCTCCATTCCTTTACTCCTCCTCCTCCTCCTCCTCCTCCTGCTCTCTTCTTTTCCTCCCACTCCTCATGCTCCTGCTCCTTGGTGATGGAAGCAGCTGTTGTTTGTTCATTAACTTCCTTTAGGTAGCACACATATCCCGCAGCACTGGGTTTAAGTGGCTCGCTCGCACGCACACACACACACACACACACACACACACACACGTTTTCCTTCCAGCTCAACTCTCTCTCTCTCTCTCTCTCTCTCTCCCTCCCTCCCTCCATCCTGCTCTTCCACACTCTCTGTGTCTCTCTAATTAAACTAATTGAGGTTTCTTTCCTCCGAAGAGAGCGCTTCTCGCCACGCCTCTCTCGACAGCTTTGCTTTTGTTTGACGAGCCGGGGGAGGGAGAGAAAGAGAAAACAGCGCATCAACAGTCAGATCAACCTGGATATGCGCTTTTGATGCCCGTTTGAGGGAAGGGATGTGCACGTTTCCTCACAGGCCCAGAACGATTTCCCCCTCCACGTGAATCAAGGTAGAAATGAAATGTCAGCCTTTTTCAGACCACGCCCTCCTCCACCTACCCCTCCCTCCCACCGATTCATTTGCGCTAGTAAGTGCAAAGCAAATGCATTTGATTTGAATCTCTGATGCTCTGAGTCCTTAGTTGTTGTGTGTTCGTGTTGCCTGCTATCTTTCATGCTCCTGTGTTGGTCTTCTCATCTGTTATATGGATATCTTCGTCTTCATTTGTCCTCAGCACCCCAGAGTGACCCTGTCCACACAGCAGGCAGAATGATGGAGTTTTACCATGAAATCTGATGACACCAACTGTCCAATCACCCCTATGATAAACTGTCTGCGCGTGTGTGTGTGTGTGTGTTTGTGCGTGCGCGGTTTACAGAAAGGAATGATGACACCGCATACACCGGTGTGTTTGTGCCATGTAGGCCGCTACGTGAGTTCAAAGAGCAGTGAAGCGTTCTGTCAAAATGAGATTAGATTTGGATTCCTCCCTCCAAATAATCTTGTTTAAACACGCACTGACCAGGAGACAACCGTTTGATCCATTTAGCGATTAGGATTACATACTCCTATATAGCAAGGCGAACCGTCACGATATCACGAGCGTTGAGACTTAGTGCCCGGCGGTGCGGTATCTCACTCTGCGACGAGTCACATTGCTAGCGAGCTGTGTTATATTCCACTGAGTTAATGAGTTTTTTCAATGTGGAGTAGACGTCGGGTTAATGATACCCCCCGTTCGAAAACCTGTCAGTCATCTCAGTGACCCTCGGCAACCTGCGATGGCCTTCGCCGAGTTCTCTCCGCGTCTTGATGGTTAGAGTAGGCGGTTGAGTGAGTTGAGCGCGTCAGCCATGACACCGAAATAGTGTCGTGGAGTCACTCCGGCTAAATGATTCTTCAGAACTGACTGTGCACCTCCGGTAGCGTCTGACAGAATGTGTCTCGTTAGTGGAAGGAGTGTGTTTTATACGGAGACATGTTTGTAGCTGATGGGTGCACTGCGTAATTACTTGTTACATGTTAAAAGGTTTTGTGAAGGTATCCCACGTTGCTCTGACACTGGCGTCATTCTGAATCGGAGGTAAACACTAGGAAGCGGCGCTGCTAAGCTCTTCAGGTGTGCTTAGTGTTAGAAACCCAGTGTAAAACGAATTCAAGGAAAATAGCAATTTTGCATGTTGGAAATCGAGAGCTCTTGGAAAACATCCCGAATGCCGCTGGCGACAGCAGATCCCCATTGTTGGAGGTGGGACTGCAATCAAGCTTCGGCGGAGGTGCGCGCGCTGAAAAAGTGAATTGAAAAAAAACGCTTTCGAGTGTTCCTGATTGCACTCCTCTGTAGTCGAGCAGAGTTGAGCTGTCCTGTTCCTCTGGGGTTGCAGCGAGGAAGTTAGATCAGATCCCTGGAGAGAGCAGCCATAAGGTCGTGCAGACACAGAACATTACTTAGGACCAGCGATTCCCCCGGGGTGCTCCGTCTCTTTAGCCCTGTTCGGACTGGGAGAAGAGACTGTCTGTTATCAGTGGCCAAAATGACAGAGATGGAAGTGTCTACTCCTTGTCACGCTACAAAGGTTCATTCTGACAGCATCTATGAACTGTCCATTAAAAAGTGTGACATTACATCTCTGGATTAGCTTGAGAAAAATAATACAAATGTCTACAGCCTACAGCGGACTAAAGCTGCTACACACGTCGTCTTTGAATTGATTTAGATCCATTTGGCTCTGAGAGGGAGGAGGAGGGCTGAGGGTGATTCACTTGAGGATAGCATTTATATCAAGACAAGTAGAGAACATTACTTTTGCCTGAAGAAAAGTGGACTTGTATCTCTGGAGATAGACAACATTGAGAGAGAAACTATAGGAGCCAAGAGACACGCTTCTTATTTTCACCCTATGCCCAGGGGAGTGAACGTGGGTATATGAGCTCAGTACTTGTCTATGGGGAAAGAAAATGTGTGTGTGCCTCAGAGTTCACATCGTGCATTGAGTTGCGCACTGTGGAAACATGTCTTCGGGGAGTTAGAGCGGTGCTGATGGTGCTGTGCACTGATGACCTTCATCAAAGCTTGTAATGGATTCGCAGTGGGAGGCTGCATCTGAAACTCCCGAGCTTGTGCATGAGAGATGAAGCAGTTTAGATTAAGGTACAAAAGCTGCAACCCCTGCTGTGGCCACACTGAGCCACACCCAGTTAAAATCTGAATTTGGGCGATGCTACGAGAGGATAGCAAACGGGTTTCACCATATGTGCTGAAATAACGGCATGGATCGAATGGTGAGAGACACATGGAGCGAAGGGAGTCGTCGACAGAGGGAGGAGGGCAAATGAAGACAGAGACGCCCAGCCGAGGAGTCGTGCTGTGAGTGATAGCTAGAGTAATTTAGCGCTACCTGTGAGAGAGCGCTGTCACGCTATAGGCCGAAACAGCCCTCCTACAGTAAACATACCAGGAAGTAATAAGCCATCTGTCAGCCAGTTGTTATGGCGATGGCGGAGCGCGCTCAGAGGGAGGGCAACCTGTGGAGGTTAGATAGCTCGCTCACCTTCCCTGGGCAATAAACCAACCGTGAGGAGGAGAGGCGCTCAACGCTGGAGATAGAGGAGGAGGAGGAGGAGGTGGGGAAGAAAGAGGAGTCAGAGTTAACTGGAGCGGCGGAGGAAGATGAGTATGACTAAGCGAAGGGATGAAAAGTTTATATGAGAGGAGGAGAAGGAAGCGGAGGTGTGGAGAGAGAGCACATTGGCTGTATAACCAGCAAACTGTATGGCAATAAAAATAACTCATCACACACTTCTCCCTACTATGTCAATGCCGTCTCTTCCTCCTCAACGCTGGCATTCAGAGCCATAACTTACTGTGCATTCGCTCAACAGCCGGCTTTTGTTTTCGTTGGACACCCTGTCATCCATAAATTAAACCCTCTGCCAAGGATTCTCAGTGTTTATTAGAATCCACTTGAGGTTTGACGCAGGAAGTTTAGATTATCATCATTTGGAAGCAACTTTTTTCTGAGTGACATCTCACCAGACCCTGACTGAATAGTCGTCATCCAAACACTGATTGTTTGCAAAAAACTATTTGACTTTGGTGTAGTGGAGAGACTCAACAACCTGGACAACCAGCAGGTTGTACAACACCGACTGTCTCATATTGCCAATGGACATTTTGTCCTTTTCATCTTCCTCTGTCAGGCCAGGCAGCTAGCGTCTAGTCTCCTCACTGCCTCATCCTCTTAACCCTCCTTTCGTGTGTGTGTGTGTGTGTGTGTGGGGAAGGGGGTCAGAGGAGGGCAGAGAGCTGATCAGAGCTAGTCCACATAAAGCTTCAAAATTCCATCAAAAGGAACCAACAGCTTGAGTTATAAAGTCAGTAACCCTTAACCAATGAAACAAACTGCCTTTTGAATAAAGAGCTGTCCTCTAAGTCAATTCTGAAAATGTCAAGTATGCGCTGATGTTCCGTGTCTGGAACCGATGCGGTATTACTGGATTTTATTTATTTTTTTGGTGGGTCAAATAAATCTAAATCTGTGATGTTGAATTTGTCCGCCGAAGCCTCCAGACTCTTAATAGCTGTGTTTGCGGGGGGGGTCGGAAACTCCAGGGCCTTATCTTTCCCTCTGAGCTGCAAGCACTGCTGTGGGTCCCACCCAGAGGATCGTCCCTAAGGGGCGAGACAGGAACCCTATCTGCAGCCGGACACACCCCTCCACTTTGGGAATAGGATTCACGGGGTCATGGAAATGTACGTCACGACAATCATACCACCCATCAAAGCCCTGCTGCCTGTTCCTGATTGGTCGATTACTACATTATGTGTCACTTAATGGAGACTTGGACACAGACGGCAGGGTGTGGTCATCGATTCAAACAGTGTTCAATCAGATATAGATTCCTGACTGTAATAAAACTCATTCCAACGTCACTTCTGAATCCCAGCTGCGCCATCTGAAAAAAAAAAAATCGATAGAGCAGTTATTTGAGGGGACGCGGAAACTGACAGATATTTCAATTCCCGCGCAAGCTCAAAGCTGGATCTGCACCAGCGGGGGCACTCGGGGGGGCTTCGGTGCGCTTGGAAAACTCTTCCCCTCCATTGAGCAATGTGACCACTCAATAAATCACCCTCTCTGAGAACACAGAGAAAGTAAATGTCATACTAGAGTTGTGCAGCACAAACTTCAATAAAAGGTTGTTTTTTTTGTTATCACTACCAGAGGTTTTAGGGGTTCACGGTGTCCAGGAGGTCTTTTCTTACCTTTTTTAATGTTTTTTCTAGTTTGCTGCTGGAAAGCAAAGATGACGTTTGAAGTTGAGGGTGAGATGCAGGGTAGAATTAATATTTATGAAGTTTCAGCGAAGAGTTTAAAAAAAAAAAAAAAAAAATTCTTTCAAGTCCATATATGGTGCGTCTTTGAGATGGATGACGATGGTGTGTGTGTGTGTGTGTGTGTGTGTGTGTGTTTGTGTGGTGGCGGTGATGTTGTTGATGAGTGTCTTGACTGTACTGTGTTGTGGCCGCCACTTCAAAAACATCCACTCCAAACTCACCACTGGGAAAGTATATATTTTTTTCCCAGGTGGGATTTGGGGCTATTAGCAGAAACTTCCGTGGAATGTTTTCGGAGGGGGGGGGGGGGATTTGAAAAATGCCCTTTCCCAAGCTATACCTGTTATTCATTTATCTTATTTTCTGTGTTCCCACTCAAAACAAACAAAGCCAATCGTTGGAAAACAAACCCAGGGTTCGCCCCTCACTCCTCCGTAACCAAACCCTCCGCTTCCTCTCATCTTTCCCGTCGCTTTCTTTAGCGTATTCTACCTTATGCCATCTGCTCTTTCCCTCATACTCTCTCCCCTCTCTCTCTCTCTTTCTGCTGTTTCTCCCTCTCTCTCTACCCCGTCTGCTCAAGCGTGTACTAATCCATCTTTGTCTCTCTCCATCCATCCCTCCATCCATCTCTCATCTCTTCTCTCCGTTGCTCTTGGCTAGCCCACAGACCATGGCCGTCTGCTGTGTATGTATTTCGTGATGACTACATTTTCTGCAGGCCACCTGAGGCTGTCTGTGTGGGGGGGGGGGTTGTGCGTTTTTCTGTGCATGTGAGAGAGAGAGGCTTTTAATCTTCCCCTCCAACTATGACACGTGAAGTATGATGTCTGACGGCCTGTTATTTTGACTTCAGTTTTCACACCCGTGGTCTGTTACACCAGGTGACAGCGCTTTATTAGCACAAACCTGCAAATTGGCCCAGTCTCCTAACCTTTTCAAGGCCCAGTTCTTCCTCCGCTGTGCACGCCGGGGCGGTGCACTCACACGCTAATTGTATTCCCTCGGGGTCAGGGCATCAGAAGTGGTCACAAGGTTTTTTTTGTTTTGTTTTTTTTTTACTCCGGTGTTTGGCCGCGTTCTGACAGACCACCCACCGCCTCCGAGATCTGCGATTTCCCTGGGAGGCAGAGTACTTCAAATAGCTGAGAGGAGTGGAGGGAAAGTGGAAGAGACGCCCTGGAGGGAAGCCGTGATAAAGGGGGGAGGCGGGGAGGGTTAGAGGGAGGCTTTGAACATGAGCGGAGAGTAAGGTGATAAGAGCTGGGAGGGCCCTCGGCGGGCCCCCGGGTAAGTTTTAAAATCAATCAGTCAATTTTCTTCAAATTCAAAACCCTGCAAGTCTTATTATGGAAATCACAGTTGAGTGAATGGACCCCTACCCTGGTGGACAGGCTGGAAGTGTGAGCTTTGATGACAGCTCAGAGAGATTATGTCTAGTCACACCGTCGTGTTAGAGAAGTGTGAGTGTGATACGAGCAGAGTTAGATGTTATTGTGGGCATGCACCTTTCTGATCCCCCTCGAGGCCTTGCCTTTCATTTTCAACACAGGGATTAACATCTGAGAAGCCGCAGCATTCCGCCGTAGTCTCAGGCTATGTCCACATTAAGCCAGGTAAATTTGAAAACGCATACTTATCTCGCTTTTCGAAGAGTTGATACATTTGAAAATGCCGCCCCCCCTGTTGTAGTGTAGACTTTCACTGCTTGACTGTCACTTGATCCGGCTGTGAGCGAGCTGCCCATGCCCATTGAAGGAGGTATGCGTTTTGGGTGGTCTAGTGTGGACGGCGAGCTTTTCGAAAACGCTAGACCCCAAAAACGCCGTTTTCAAATTTACCCGGCTTAGTGTGGACTTACTCTTAAGGTCACCTCCCAAGTGGCTCGTAGACAGCGAACCACAAAAGGCCCGCTAGGATCAATAGCTGATTATCAGACGACAGCATACAGCGCTCCTAATCAATTGCAATTCCCCTGTCGAGGAGCCGACGATGGATTCCAGGATGTCCTTTCTTGCTTATGATTACAAGGAGGTGACTCACGGTCCACTATTGGATCCCTGCCATAGTTATTAGTGACCTGCCTTTTTTTGACCTTTGACTCCAGTTGTTTTCTCTGCGACAGCTCTGTCACATCAACAGAGGTCAGCTGTCGATTGACTGAACTCGGCCGGTCATTTGCGATTGCTGCAGGCGGTGCTGACCTAGTGTTTGAGGATACAGGATACCAGCATCTAGGCGTGTTGTCGCAGATTCGAGGCCACGCTATCACGCTGTTGACTTTGTTCCTCCTGTCAAGTGTGTTTGTGTCACGCTCTCTCTCCAAGTTATCACCTTTATTCGGAATTATCTTGACGCATTGCATCACGCCACTTTTGATCCAGACTGAAGTTGACATCGTTTGGATGTACAAGACAGGTGCTAACCGTTCCACCAGAGTCATGTTGACACGCTCTGTCAGACGCGAACACGTCATCCCAGCAGCATGAGCTGCTGGGCGATGAGGTCTGTTTAAATAACCTCCATTTCATACAATTTTTCAGCTGGTCTTTCAGTTGCACAGCTGATGTGTTATTCATGTGGTCCTTGAAAGCTTTGTCACATACCGAATCTATTCCTGGATTGTACGGGGTGCACAACTTGCACATGCTACTGAACAAAACCTTTTTTGTCAGTGTGGCTGTATTCATCTCTCCATTTATTCAGCGCTATTCTAACCTTGTGTTGCGCAGGATGTGATGCTGCTGCTCAGCCTATTGTGCTCCTGTTCCCACAGAGAATACAGACACTATTGAGTGAGTAAAACGCCACGTGACGGCCTTCAAGTGTAATACTGCCATTTAAGCAGCAAAGAAGAACCCTGTGGCTGCCACACACACACACACACACACACAAATTGCCTCATCTGCCCTCCTAACAGGAAGAGGTGTGTCAGTGATAACAGGGGCAGAGGAAGTGATGTAATGCATGATTTCTGTCTCATCCTATACATTGTACTGGTAGACAGTCTAGAGTACATTAGATTGGATGAAACCTTACTGGTGCCACTGGGGAACAGCTGCTGAACCACTCAGTGTACGGTTCAGTGTCTGGGCTCTGTGTCTGTGTTTGTTCGTCATCCATTTTTTTTTTCAGTCTAGTGTTTATTTACTCTGTTGTTAATGATTCTGCGATGTGTTTGCCCACCTTTATCGAGGCAATACGCCTTCTTCTACTCCCCGACATAGTCTGAGACAATAAACTGCTCTGCTTCTGCCTCCCTTGTCCGTCCTCGACTCTCTCACACTCGCCCTACTGGCATCCGTCACTCTGCAAAATGTTAAATGTTAGCATGAAAACAAAAAGGTTTGCCACATTTGTTTGGTGGTTTAATAATATATATTTTAAATTCTTGTTGTTTCTTCTCTGTTTTGTTTCCTGCGGTTGAAGAGTTGAAGAAATGATTGATTACATCACTTATTGATTGCAGTCCTTCCTTCATGTAATGGAAACCGGCGCAGCCTGCAGTCAGCTCAGCCTCTCGCTCTCCTATCAGTGACATCATCACGTACAAATCGAGGGTTTGAGTTGGAAGTATCTTTTTTGTCAGCTTACTTTGTTTTTTCTGCTGTAATGTCAAATGATCAAAGTGTAGCTTAAAACAACCCGAAGACGAGACTAGACTGCGGATCAGCACATTCTTCCTCAAAGAAACCAATTTGATTCAAAAAAAAAAGTGCAGCATAGCAGATCTCAGCACCGTCCTGACACTCGGGCTGAACATGTAGTCGGAGCCGTCGAGGCAGAGCAACCAACAAACATGAAACTCAACGTGGAAATGAAAAACAAACACTCTTCTCTCTCGTACTTTCTTCTGTCCTTTCTTTTCCATGCTTCAACGCACCATTTTACATTTCACCCAACAGCAGAATGAATGTAGGAATGTCTCTCTCTCTCTCTCTCTCTCTCTCTCTCTCTCTCTCTCTCTCTCTCTCTCTCTCTCTCTCTCTCTCTGCTATCACGATTTTAGAAATAGCAGAAATCTCTGAGAAATCTCCCTCTTCCCTCCTCACTGATCCAGACAGGGTATTACGGGGCAGATGTGCCTCAGTCCACAAAAATCTCCCGGCCTCTCTGTCTTACTTGCTTTCTCATTCCCATCCCTCCCATCATCCTGATCTTCCATTTTCTCTCACTGTCTTTTTTCTTCTTCTTTCTATTCACTCTCCTCTCTGTCTCATACTGGCAGCCATTATTTCCCCCTGATTCTGTCCTCCTCTTGTCTCTTCAAGTCTTCCTCTTCTGTTCTTGTTGTCACCGTCTCTCTCTCTCTCTCTTCTCATCCAGTAAACTCCTCTTTCTCTTCTCTACTCTTTGTGCCTGAGGGGGTTAGCAGCGCTACATTCTTACCCCTGTAATGGTCCTAATCCTCTTAGCTTCAGTAATGTAGCCTAACATTTACACCACAATGTGTGTGTGTGTTTGTGCTCCTCAATAAGGGTCTGTTTTTTTTGTGCATGGCAGTTTGCACACACTTCATCAATCCCTCGGGAATCCCAAATTGTCCGACACGTTTCACCCCCCCCAAAAAAACCCAACTTCTTGTCAAATTTGTCGCGCGTGCATGTCGAGCATGCTAATTCCCGCCAAGTTAATTCTACTTGCCTCGCTAGAAAGCGCTCAAACGGAATATATTCATGTCGGCGTACATCAAAAAATGCTGTTTAGCGCCCCATGTAAATATTTAACATGAGGTAAGCACACTTCAAAGTCTTTGCCTCATGAATATGCCACCCCTATTGTATCAGGGGTTTCTTCTCCCGCTTGACAGCCATCTGATGCGTGCGTCTTTTGATGCACACCACATGGCTAACCTTCTGTTCGCCATGCTGATGATTCACACACACACACACACAGACACAAACTCACACACAAACACACAGGTTTAATATATGGAATGCATTTGGAAAGACCGCGATCGGTACCCAGGCATGTGGGATCCCAGCTGTACTGGGTTGCGTACAGTAGCGGTGGGAGTTGAGTTCAAAGTAGAGCTCATCGATGAAAATACATTGTTCTGTGGAGCAGATTATGCCTGCCTGTCACCCTCCCCTCCCCTCCCAAACTCCCACCACTCTCTCTTTCCACTCTCTTCACATGAGAGCCACATGTTTTCATCGCTGGCAGGTAGAAAGTTCCACTATAGTGAAGCTCTGCACACTTGGCCCCGTGCCCTCGCTTCTTTCTTTCTTTCAGCCCTCCCCGCCATTTCTTGCTCATTATTTCTTTTTTTTTGTCATCTTGCTCTGTGCCCACTTCCTCATTCTCATTCCCTCCATCTTTCAGACATTTCTTTTGTTCATTCCACTAAACACTCATTATTTTACTATTGGAGACCATCTGAAATCCCTTCTTTTTCTCTGCACCTCTACTACTTTTCTCCTGACACTGTCACTCTTTCTCTCTGCCTGTGCAGGCCTCAGGAAGTGGGTGTGTGTCGACTTAGTTTAGTGAGGGGGGAGAGTGAGAGGGAGAGAGAGAGAGAGAGGAGGGGAAAGGGAGGATACTGATTAAAATAATAAACAGCTGTGTGAAAGAGTGGAGCCACTGGCCAGAGAGAACGAGAGCAGTAGAGGAAGAGAGAGGGATGGGGATACCAGCCTGGGAGTTTGCGTGACCGGGAGGGGAACGAGAGCCGAAAACGAAGAGACGTAACTTTTTAACAAAGTTTCCTACATCCCAGCGGGGGGAGAGGAAAGGAAGACAAACAGGTTGACGTCGCGTCCTTTTCCCCCTCTCAAGGGTTAAGGAGATCATCGGCAGAGCTCCGGGGCCAGCGAGTCAGGATCGTGACACCGAGTCCCTCCGCGAAACATGTAGCCCGGAGCTCCAGGAAAAGAAGGAGGCATTCTTTGACTAAATGGCCCAGTCATGGCAGTGATTAGGAGGGTGTGAGGGGAAGGAGACCAGGCCGGGGCTGGAGACCCAAGGGGCTGCTAGTAGGGCAAAGACTGGGGTGATTCTGCCTCTTTTAGCCTGTGTGCTACCTTCACTCACAGGCCATGTGTCTCTTTGTGCTGCTGTCTCTCCTCTGAATGTGTGTGTGTGTGACTGGCAGGGACAGAGAGCTTTTTATCGGGGTAATTGAGAACAAACGCTCTGGCCTTGCCCTGGGTTGGACTGCCGGACATCGTGTAAACAGCTTCCTCCGTACCTAGAGGGGAAGTGGAGGAAGGGAAGCATAAGAGGAGCGAAAAAAGTTGAAGTAGAGTGCCAGAGTTGTCCTCTGCCCCTCAGTAGTTTACATCAGCCTGCTGTCCCTCAGGACTCAAACTGTTATCTCCACGTACCAGACCCTCCACCCAAGATTCCTCAGATTGCCTCTCCAGCTTCAGTTCCCTGGAAGTGCACTGGAGCCCACTGTCGGCCTCCGGTCACTAGCTAGTCGGACGTCCAGCGGCACCCGTCTTCCTGTTTAATCCCAACCCTCCAAAGCATGGAAGCATGACTGCAGGCTAGCCATCGCCTCTTTCAGCCTGGCTGCCTTTCTGAAGAGGATGCTACGAACATGCGGCCGGATTGGGCGAGCACACACACTGGCACATGTGCGCGGGTGCCGCCGAAGGGTGCGCGACGCGCGTAGGTCACCCGGATTTGACCCCCTTGTGTCCGAACGTCCCGCAGGAGCTGAATTTCACCGTAGTCCGATTCCCGAAGTGTACCGTCGATTTGAGACCTGACCTCAACTGTGCCGGCTTTTGACTGTAACCGCTGGAGGACTTCCTTGTCCGACTGCCCTTCGACCCGTACGACCTCAGAGAAGATGTAGTGACGGGAGGAATCGGGAGGAGCCAGATCACAAACTCCAGCATGATTGGCTTGAACTTCAGCTTGCAGGAGCTGTTCGGAAAGTTCGAACAGGTAGATCTGTCAATATCAGGAAGCAGGTTTTGTTTTTTTTGTTTTTTTTTCTGCTGGCAAGGCCACACTGCTTTTTGAATGCGGTCCTTTTGAACAAAAAAATAAACAGCACCCACCATGAATACAAACACTCACTATTCATTCTCCACCCCTCCCTCTGTGTTTGCCGTCGTGGACCCAGTGTAGTCAGCTTTACGAGGTCTGAGCGGTGATTATTGGACTCATTAAAATGGAATAATCTGTTCTGGCCTCTGTTGCTGGTTATTAGAGAGCGCTACCATGCAGAGAGACGGAGAATTAGCATTAAATGAGACCCATCGCCTTGAATGGGACACAATTTGTCATGGCAAAACCTTTAATGTAATTGTGTGCAAAACGGTGTGTTATTGAGGGCTCACGTTTTGTGTATGTGTTATGCTTTCATTCAGTTGTTCGTTCATTGTGAAAGGATTTATCCTTTGCAAAGCCCCAAAAGTAGTAGGTGTAACTTAAAGTCGCCGGGGGAGACTCGGTCACATCCCGTCTGTGCTCTGACCAGCCCAGAGCCGACTAATCTCCACCAGTCATTACTGTCCATTACCCTTCCTGCTGCCTTCCTGACACGTCCCCTCTCTCTCTCTCTCTCTCTCTCTCTCTCTCTCTCTCTCTCTCTCTTCTTAATGTTGATTGTCTGTGCCCATGCACGTGTTGACGTGACGAGACGCGTCTGTCTGGCATTACATTGTTATAGTAGAGAAAAAAGAGTGTAATAGTGAGTGACGTGGTTTAGGTGTGAGATACCAGGCTGGAGCAAATACTCATTCAGTTGAGTGTGTAACTGGTTTATGTGGTGTGTATGTGGTGTGTGTGTTTATGTCTCCGTGGTGTGTCCAGACAGCAGTGTTGTATGTGTGTGTGCATGTGGTTTGTCTTGCTTCCACAATTGCGGACATATGTTATCCCTCCAGGATCTCAATTAGCATAAGGTTAAAAGCTTGCTTGTGTGTGTGTGTGGGTGTGTGTGTGTGTGTGTGTGTGTGTGTGTGGCTTAATTTTTCTCTAAAACCAATAAATAAAACATGGGATGGTGGGAAACAGAAGCCTCTTGTATCAGACATGGTACCCCGTGGTACGTAAATGCTTTTTGTTGTTGTGTGGGAGAGAGAGAAAGGGAGAGAGAGGGGGGGGGCGGGGGTGGGGGAGGGAGAGAGAGAGAGGACTGTACTTAAATGCCTCAGGATACACGTTGACCTGCCTACACCGCTGTCTCAAAGTAGTCTTTCATCGAGTTAAATAAGTGCCGTTGTATATGAATGTATGTGCCTCTGTGTGTGTTTGTGTGTGTACAATTACTGCCGTGTGTGTGTGTGTGTGTGTGTGTTCGTGTGTGCGTGCCCAGTGTTACTTCCACTGGAAGTAAAAGTGTTAAAGAAAGAGGAAGCACTTGGGAAATGAGTTGGAACAGTGCCAGCTGGCTCAGTGGCAGAATGTCTCTCTCTCTCTCTCTCTCTCTCTCTCTCTCTCTCTCTCTCTCTCTCTCTCTCTCTCTGTCATATGACCTTTATCTAGCATTTCATTTGTGTTGAGCAGTCATAAAAAAAGCCAGCATGTGATTGTTATCCTTGAAATCACAGTGTAGAGATTTACTTTGTTTGTGAAAAGTCTTTTGACATTCAGTAAATTGCAGCAGTGTGGCATAAAGCACAGCGGTGATGGATGGTTATTTTGTATGAACTCTCCTCATACTGCAGCAAGCACTTCCCAGAGAGTAGCTGACCTGTTGTCACGTGTTCATCTTGTCACATGTTGTCATGTGCACTCAACTTAATATCCCACATGTGCCTCCTACGTATTGTGCGTCTCTCATCTATTGCATGTGCATGTATAGGTGGATGCGTTGTGCATAGTTGGCTTTCTGTATAACTACTGAGCGTGTTGTATGTTAACTACCACCAATTTCTATTACTGTGACTGTCGTACTTTGTCGATTTTCAGACATAATGATCGGTATACGGTCGTCAATGTACGAAGAAATTCGGAGAATTTGGCAAAATGTTCGATGCACAAATTTGTGGCGATTTAGATTGAACAGTCTTTCAGTTTTTAATCAAATGTTTTTTTACAATGCAATTATCTGCAGTATTATTGGCCAAAATAATTGCATGAGAAAATGTGATACAGGCCTCGTTGCCAGGGTGTAATGCATCATTGCATCATTAATGAGAATGATGCAAGGCGGTGAAGACGGGTCATTTTACAAACAATGACCAAAAGGATTTTTCAAATTTAATTATACTTTTGTTGCTAACGGCTCCAATTACACGTTTCTTATTATCCACACTAATGTTGTCCTATTTGCAAATCCTTCTCTGGGCTGGAGGCAATATCGCACATCCATATAGTCACAGCCTTGAGAGAGTGTTTGAGTATTTCTTTATCCGAAGCCGAAAATGAGTTGAACTCGGGGGAGTCCCAGCACAGAGAGAGAGGGGGGGGAGAGAGAGGGAAGAAATGGAGCAGTTTTCCACGTCTAAAAATAAAACGTTTGACAGGATCCTCTGCTTGCGTCAGTCCCTCTTGTGGTTCTACCCTCACACACACACACACACACACACAAACACACACACACATACCCATAGAGATGTGGTGGTATAATAGAACTGCCATGTAAGGGGCTCGTACACACACACATGCACATATAAGCTCTCATTTTTAGCCTTTGATCTGATGGGTCCCTTGCTGATTTCTAACACACACACCCACGTGCATACACACACACACACACACACACACACGCACAGCCGTCTGGAATAGCATAGCATTACATTAGTATTGCACACTGTATCTCAGCATAAAATTAGCTTAGCATGCTTCGGTCTGGCTCTGGTGTAACCCAGCATAGTGTTAGTATGAAGACGGGCATTGCTTAGGGAGTTGCTCCTGGTTGGGTTGGGGGTTCCACTGAATAGAAGTTTTAAACCATTTTTTCATCCAAGACTTAAAAAGTGCCTGGAGGGCATTTCATCATAATACAAACTCATCTTGCCTCTGGAAGTGCAGTGCACTGTGAACTGCCTGCGCAAAAAAAACATTGAGTTTCACAAAGAAATGGTCAAGTCTAACAAGCCTTGTTGTCTCCTATGTCTGTGTATTTGTAGGATATCCAGGCTGAGATCGATGCCCATAATGACATCTATAAGAGTGTGGATGGGAACAAGTCGAAGATGGTCAAGGCCCTGGGCAGCTCGGAGGAAGCCGTGTTCCTCCAACACAGACTGGACGACATGAACCAGCGCTGGAGTGACCTCAAGGCCAAGTCGGCCAATATCCGGTCAGTACCACCTCACCACCTCACCAACAAACTAAAATCACTGAAAAAAATATCTTTGCACAACACGATTCTGTGACTCAGTTCACTACCTCCTACTCTTAATGTAACTTAACTAACTAACGTTTACACTAGAAGTTGCACAAAAACAAAATTCAATAATTTCCCATCTGAAACACCAAGCAAGTCAATCACCACAAAGCCGAGATGTTTCAGCCCAAGGGACCAGTCCAGAATCACCCAACGAGGATCTTTCTCTCCACTGTACAGAATTAGATGAGGCTCAAATTAAGAGATCGGTCTGGTCCAAGGCTGCCGTGCTATTTTAGCTCAGCACAACCTCGTACGGTGCACCTCACTCATAATACACACATAATACATCTCCTAGACTATTGACAGGACGATCCTCTTATGCTGAGCCCAGGAAATATCAAGAGATTGATCACAGCCCACACGTGACGTACAGCACATGGGCTTGTCGTGTGCATGTCACACCCGCGCTGACTCTTTGTTATGGGACTGTTCCCTATGAACTGTACGGCTACAGAAGCTCCTGTCGTCCTCGTTGGCGTGGCGTGGAACACTGGGATGAAATGCAGCTTCAACGGGCCCGGAGAGCCAACGCTGTGGCACATAACTTCTGAGGGCACAGACAGCGCCGCGTCAGCCGAAACCTTGGCATAAATAAAGAAGAAGATTGGTGGGTGGGTGGGGGGGTGAAGAAAGAGAGGGTGGAAGTGAAGTTGACAGGGCCAGATGGAGACGTGAAGAGAGGAAGGTTGAGAGAAGCTGCAAAGCCACGGGAGCAGGGGAAAGGTTAGAGACGCAGAAGAGAAAAGTCACGCAGGGGGAATAAAAAAGAAAGACGCAGGAAAAGTTCCGACTTCAAAACAAATGTTTAGAGAGTTTGGAGCGGAAAAGAAAAAATGGGGGGTGAGCCAAGGTCAAGCTGTGTGGACTCGACTCGTCCCGGAGGAAGACACAAGAAGCAAATAATAGTGAAGAGGGCAGTGTGTCTGTCTGTCTGTGTCTTTAAGGGCATGTTAGAGAGAGAGAGAGAGAGAGAGAGAGAGAGAGAAGGAGGAAAACAACACTGTAAAACACCAATGCTGCAAAATGACCTGATTGAGGAACACAGTTGATATTTTAAACCTCAGCCTCTATAACACACTGTTTATATTCACTGCAACTCCACAGGAGAGGACTAGTGCTGAGCTGTGTGTGTGTGTGTGTGTGTGTGTGTGTGTGTGTGTGTGTGACCATGTGGGTTGATTGTATACAGCCCATTACAGTATGTCTTAATTACAGTACATGTGTAATTAGGGCTAACACGGAGAGCAGAAATGGGAGCTCTCTGTACGCAGTGTTCAGATACATTATGCCCAGGAGAGAATATCAAAACAAAGTGCTTATGAGCAACATATCACACGCCCACTGCCACCCACACAGTCAGGAGGGACCTCTGCACCCTCTGGAAAAGTATTATCCAAAAGGGCAGCTGGTCATCCATCCGCTTGTTAGGGCTTTCTCGGAGTAACAAAGGCTTTTTCAGTGGATTAATCGCTTTTTTAAAACTTTTTTTTAATCAGAGCTGTTATACAAGCACATGTTATTGTTCACAAACATGTATCATTGATAAACACTAGGTACAAATGTGTAAGCGGACTATTTGATTTGTCAGTAAACGCTATTTGTCGAGTATCTTTAGTCAAGGCCAGCCCTACATTGTAATGCACCGTGCGTGAGCGGTGTGAGCTAACAGCGTGCATCGCGGGGTGTGTCTTAATGGTTGAAATGGACGGTGCGTGTTGCAGGGCCCACCTGGAGGCGAGTGCTGAGCGCTGGTCTCGCCTGCTGGGCCTCCTGGAGGAGCTGTGGAGGTGGATCTGCATGAAGGATGAGGAGCTGGCCAAGCAGATGCCCATCGGAGGAGACGTGCCCACCCTGCTGCAACAGCAAAACCACTGCATGGTACGTGCTCCCGCCGCAGGCCACGCCGTGCACAATTTATGATGCCGCTTTCCTAAATGTTTTATTAAATGTTGCTAAATTTTGAGTTTTGTACCTGTTGTCAAGTTCAGTGTTTTTGTTTTTCTCTTACCTAAACAAGGCTAGCAGTGCTAGTTGGGGCCGGACCCTGGACTAAGATGAAGATGACTAATGTCAATTTATTGATCAATTTATTTTGTATATGATTACTTTCTTGTTTAGTGAAATGGGAACGTGACCTTTAGAAATAGCCTACTATGAATGCAAAACTGCTTCACCGACGCAAAGTCATGCATTTATTTATACTTTTAGAGATTCATAAAAATACAAAATAATTGGCCTTATTAAACTTTCCTGTGTCTTGTTAGTTTTGTCCTCACCATGTCTAGCAATAGACTAATACAGAATACTAAACCTCAAGAAAACCCTTCAGGCCCGGGGATCGAACCGATCGAACCATCTCCTTATCTAAAGCACTAAATCATTTATTTTGCAGCTTTAGAAGCCGGTGTCCTCATTCCATTCATAATTTAAACCTACAAAAAGTAAAGAAACCGTTCACCAGACTTGGTGCAGGTCAACCTAGGTCTGCGTGTGTGTGTCTGAGTGGCAATCGCCATTCTTTTCTTTGGGCGTAGCTATTGGTTCAATTTGATTTGATTGGCTCACAGTCAGAGAATGCTTATGATGGTCAGAAGGTAGAGAACAGGCAAAGACCAACGTCTGTATATCACCATGGTTTTCAAATGCATTCAAAAAGTTTGCAGCCAGCGTGGTGAGGGAAATAAATAATTGTGTGTTTACTGCCGTTGGGAGGCCGGTGGGTGGTAATATCAGACTCTAATGGAAGTGTAAAGCAGTTGCAGCAATCACCCCGAAATTAATTCTCATCAATGGCCTGCTGCTGGGTGACACAACAAAACTACAGAGTGGAACGTCCAGTTATGTTTCTATCGTTAATGCTACAGTTACTGTGGTCAGCGCCCATGCTAGCATCGGATTGAGAGTTTCCGATCAATATCGCGATCACTGCTACACAATCAGGAACAGGACCACAGTCAATATCCCTGTTGTACTATCTATTTCATTCCTACCCCTGCTGTTATTTGTCACCCGTATTCCACACCATATTATTTATTCTAACCGGCGATCAATACCTCTGTTGGGCCCTCCCATTCACACCTCTGTCATCACTGCTATTTGTCACCCCTATTATTTATTGTAACCACTGGTTATTGTGATAGTGTATTGGCGTGTAATTGCTTTCAGATAGATGACTCAGCCTGTGGCCAGTGTTTGCTCTCAGTCCGTCCGCTGCCGCCTCGTTGATGTTGCTGTTGACATCGTAATGTGTTTCTCCGGCGTCTCCCCGCGGCCCGCTATTATTTCGTTCCCCCAAAAACGCCTCGAGAGTAAACACGCGCAGTACGCATGCAGACACACACCGCATCTGTGTGTGTGTGTGTGTGTGTGTGTGTGTGTGAGAGTGAGAGAGAGAACCAAGACGCAACGACCCTTTTCCAGCTCGGTCTAAATCCATCCTCTGAGGTCTGAGAGGACGTCGAGGGGTGAGCTCTGTGTCTTGCAGTCAACACCTGACGGAGGGGGAGGAGCGACGGGGGGCTCAGCCCAGCAGATCAGACAAGCTCCATTAGAGAGGGAATGGGCCTGAGAACACACAATAACCGCAGGAGAATACGAACCTCCTGCACCTGCACTGTGCCCTTCCTTTTCTCATTACCCTCTCTCAGCTTTTCTATCTCGCTCTGTCATTCTCTCTCCTCTCCGTCCCGCTATTGGTCTCCCTCCTTTACAGTCCCCGCCTCTCTCGCGCTCTCCCTCTCTCCCCAGTATTTCTTCCTCATTCTCAACCCCCCCTACCCCCCATCCCCTCTCCCATCTCTATCTCTCAGGCCTTGAGAGCAGAGAAATGGTGAATTATGGAACAGAGGAGTTGAAAGTGAAAAAGGATCACTTTTCATTTTGACTATGTTTTCCAGCTCCCCTTTCCTCTGTATTCGTAATAGATTGGCCTGGAGGTCTCGCCGACCCTGGGAAGGACGAGGGGCAGAGCGGCACAAAGAGCTGGGGCTTTGAACACGTCATGCTCTGTTACTTGCTTACACGCACACACACACACACACAGGTCCACACATGCATGGCCACACACACACACATTCTCTCTCTTAAACAGACATACTCACTCACTCACTCTCACTGTCAAGAGTGATGAAGGGGGGGAAATGTGTATAGATATATGGAAATCTGTAGCTGTGAGGTAAGGGAGGTTTAAGAAGGCTAAGTAGAAAAACCTATCGCCTTTCTCTTCCTTCTGGGAGCCTCGGAGAGATAAAAGAGGTGGGCTAAGCCACTTAGCACAACAGAGAGCGAAGGATATTGTGGTTATTAAAAAAAAATCAAAGGGGAGAAAAAAAATGAGAAAACAATGATGTGAAGAGTGAGAGGAGAAAGTGATGGACAGGAAGCTGCAGTGCTGACAGAAGGAGGCATGAAGAGATACGCAGAGAAGAGGGAGAAAAGGGAGCAGAGAGAGAGGAGGAAGAAGCATGAGGAGGAAGGGAGGTAAGGAGAGGAGGAAAAAGACAAATACTCTACAAAATGATTGAGATATGCTTTGAGCTTTGGAGATTCCCAGGAACAAGAGTGTGAGATAAAGGGGTTTCATCCTATCGGTCTTGAGTGGCCTCTTGCTCCCCCCCCTCTGTGTATTGATTTGCGTCTGTGTTTTTGTCTGCCGATATGGCCATAATAGCTTTTATTAATCGCTCATTCAATTATCAAATAAAAGGCCTGCGTCAGCGTCCAAGCGATTAAACTCATCAATCAGCTCTATTAAATTAACGGCTTTAAGAGCGAGAAGAGGGAACAACAGACCGAGCGCTCGTGGGCACTTTTAATGACTCTTTTATCTTTCAGCAACAGTTGGCTTTTTGTCTTCACTGGCAAGAAAGTCCTGTGCTGACATTTTGAAAAGAGCTTTTCAAATGGTTTGGTTAGGAAGTAAAAATGAAGACAAACGGGAAAAGTATTTATTATTTTTTTACGTCTTATTGACTGCTTATCAAATATGTTTTCTCAGCAGTCGCGCCCGCTCTGCTAAGCTAGCCGTTACAGTTGCACGCTAAACTAGCATATAATTAGCCTGTCCAAAGTGAAGCTAATAATCTGCCACATTAAGCCAGTTTAATCATGCTGTCGGCGTGATTGATCAGCACCATTTGTACCGGGACAGACGGGTCGTAAAGGAAAATGAAACGGATTTAAGTGCTGCGCTGGACCGCAGCTTATCTTCCAGGAGAGTCTTTTGACTCCTTTGAGTAATTGACTATCGTTGACTAAGTTTTAATTTGTTTTCTTCTTCTTGCTTGAATTGAACTTGTGGTCAGGAGTTTTCATCACGTTAAGAGTGGGGCGTCCTCTGCCATGTTGGCCTGGATCGGGCTTTGGTTTAGATGTTAGGATGGGAGAACCACCAAAATCTTCTCTTGTGTCTCCGGTAGATATCTCTGTCCTGTGCTACATGCTAACACGTTAGCATACAGCATGTTGAGAACCCATAGACAACTAGCATACCCTAACATAAGAAGACAGACCTTTTAGTGTTTTTCTTCTGCCAAACCTCTCGTCACGTAAAGGCTAAGTTGACCAATTTCCCAAAAAGAACAGAGTAGTCCTTTAAAGGAGTCAAGGCTAGAGACATTAGATACAGTGAATTAGTAGAGCATGCCGGCGAGTGTTGCCCCAACTCAGAACAGCCTTTGGCAGTTTGCGCTGACAACAACCACCTATGATTAGCTTTGGCCTTTCCAAGCTGAACAAGCGTCAAGCTCACAGGCGCTAGCAGATTTTCAGCCCCGAGTCACACTGATCTGCCTTTTAGTCATCTGCATGCTGTTGCAAAATCTAATTTGGCTCAGAAGGCAGCAGTTTAAAAACTTTGCCTACACCAAAAGTCGACTTGTTAATTTCCTTTCCTTCTCTTTTTTTACTTCGGTTATTTGCGAGACATAAACATAATGAGTCAGCGTGTTAGTGACAGATAGCTGCGCCTCAGAAGCAAAACAATTTAGCAGCATTTAGCTGTGTTTTATCAGAGTAGGCTAAGCACAAGCTCCCTAAGCCTTTGTATCGTACACGAGGGAGCTTGATTGAAAGGAGTGGGAGTGGTATAAGTACAAGTAACAGAGCAAGAGGATCCCAAATGGACTCTTAGCCTCTCTTCTCCACCTAGGCATCTATTGAACGCTGAACATGTTTTTGTCTTGTTTTTGTCAGCTTGTGTTGTTTGGGCCCCTTGAAATTCTGTCCGTTTTTTTTTTTCTTCTAATTTTGAAAGGTGGGATAGCAGACATTTCGGCGAGTGTATTTATTTTTTCCCCGGAAGAAGATGAGGAGGGAGGTAATATTGCAGAGCGGTTGCGATAGCAGGGTTTTGAGAAAGGGAAGAAGGAGGTTTTGGCAGAGCTTCGAAAGTAGCTGTGTTGTGATGTTATCTTATCTCCTCCACAGACACAGGGCACATGGTGATAAGACTGTCTGCTACCCCCCCACGCCCCCCACACACACACACACACACACACACACACACACACACACACAAATACATAGACACAGACACTCGCAAATGCATGCACTCACTCATTCACACACACAGACCGACACACACACACACACACACAGAGCCAAGGTCACTGTTGCTCACAGCCACAAGATACAGGCCAGATGTATTGTGGGACTGACAAGAGACAAAATGTCATCCTTGAAGCTTCACATCCGGCGTCCTTTTCTTTTGCTGACCTTTACCCAGACCACCCTCTTACATGCGCCAGCGCCGGAGCTGTAAGCTATTAAAGAGAAGTGTAGCAGAGGAGGGAGAAGAGCAAAGCGAAAGACCTTCCCCTTTTATCTTTGACGTAGACAGCCGTGCCTTATCCCTTTTAGGCAAACTGGGATTTGCACGAAAAAGAAAAGCCATTTTATTTGCCCTGGAAGCGCTACGTACGATTGATATTTACCTCTTGTGCTCCCTTTTAAAACGCATGTCCCCGTGTGACATTGTGATAATCCGAACGTGTTGGGAGTTTCACTAAAAAAGACGTGTTTGAGCGTTGTAGAAAGGTCTTTGGCGTTGACGTCTGTCTGAAGTTCTTAGCTACCTAGGGCCTGGATGACAGACAGACAGCCGCGCCTGCTAGGTGACACTTTGTTGTTGCTATGGTTACAATCCTCTCCCGCCTCGACTGTCCCACTTGGGGCGCACTTAACCTTGAAACTGTTGTCGGAAATTATATCATTTATTTCGATACTACAGTTACACAGTTGGGTTGAGGAAACGCTCTGGAAATCAGCACATTTCTACAAACCGCCCGCCATGGTGTCATGTTGATGAAATGCCGCGGCTATGATGTGACATCGTTGCAGCGTTTTTGAAATGCAGCGCAGTTTACCCTCTTCGGCCACCGTAGCTGTGACTGCAATCAGTGTATTATTTGCGTATCCATAATGCTTTAATGCACCAAATAGCATGCTGTAGCAACTGTGTGTGTAGAGGTTGACATCTTTTTCACCACCCTTTGCTGCAAAGTCTAAGAAAATCTGCTCTCCCCAGTTTGAAACACATGGTAGCAAATCTCACTGCAGAATTTAATTTGTTAAGTTGTTGATTTATTTTATTGAATGTGCTTCATTCATTCGCCCCTATGAAGATGAATAAAGTGCATATCTGGTTGGACGCGAAGCCCATCCGTCTAGTGTAGCACGCCCGGAGCAGGCAGGGGTTAATTAGCTCGCTCAAGGGTTCTTCAGCAGGTATGGCCGCCCAGGGGCATCGCACCCGGGCCCTCCAGTTGGGGGGCGACCTCATTAACCGCTAGGTCATCCCTCCGCCGTGGAAGCATTCCCTGAACAGGAATTGAACCCAGGCCACGGCGGTGAGAGTGCCGAATCCTAACTACCACAGGGACTGGTGCTGTCCATTCATACAGCTATGCATCAGGCTGCAATTTGAAGGGAAGATTCTGCGACGGCTGCTTTGGTTATTCTTGATAAATCCAAGCAATATGGAAAGAACATTTGAGTAAATAACATTGTCACACTTCATCCAAATCCTACTAAGACTGAAGATTTAAACCACAACAGAAACGATATGGGCAGACTGTAAACAGTGTATCTCTCTCTCTTACTCTCTCTTGTTCTCTTCCCATTACACACACTTTTTCCTCTTCCTCCATCTCATTCAGCCTCCATCTCTCAAGGTCCCCTCTCTGAGCTACCTGCCTATTTCGTTCCCTCCGTATGAGCTTGGGAGAAAATCATTGGAACGGAGCAAACCATTCATTAGCAGGGGTGATTTAATTTGTGTTCAGCGGGAGGCTCAATTTCGGCGTGAGGGTACATTTGGTCAGAGGTGACAGTGTGAAACTTTCATTGCAGTGGTCTAAACTTTTACGGGAACATGCTCTTCTGAAATGAACCTTTTTTTTTTTTTTTTTTTAAGGTGAAAAGGTTCATAACCGTGCCCATCTCAAGGCCTGCGAATGGATTGTTATTGGCCTTCATGGACTCTTATTGCTGTTTCCCCATCCTCCTGCTCTACTTTTCCTCTTTTCTTTTCTTATCTCTTCAAAAACTTTTCAATTATAGCCTGCAAATAGTAAAGATTTCTCCTCTCAGTCATTATCGCGGCCCTAATACTCTTTCCCTGCTTGCAACTGAATATGTGCTCTTAAAGAAATAAATAAAAAAGGCCGTCCCGCTCAACCCAGCATGTTGTAATCTACCTCTCAGTCGATGTTGGGCAACGTTGCGTGCAAGAGTGAAAAACGTCGTAATTTTTGGCGCGTCATTTTCCCCCCCCGACTCCTCTGTTTGTCTGATAAGTGTGAGACTGTATCAAAACTATAGCCGTCCCATCTAATCAAGTTGCCCGGTAGCATCCCGAGCTACATCGTCTCCTCACAAAGCAATCACACACTCCGATAGGCTTCGGTGTCCCCCCGGGGGTCGTCCTTATATTAAAACAAGAATAATTATACTGGTACACGCCACGCTTACTCGCTCTCTATTTACTTTTATTGCCTGCTGTGGTGTGGTGTGGAGTAGTTGACGTTGAGGGAGAGTATTAAGAAAGTGACCCGCCAAAAACCTCAGTGGACTTGGTGTGTGTGTGTGTCTGTGTGTTTGTGTGTGTGTTTTTTTTGGGTGGGAGCGGATGAGCAGGATATGCCGGCTCTGCAATGATAATGCCTGCGGCGATGTAGCGCCCAGCCTCTTATTCTGTGGATTTCTTAGCTAATTTCATACCGACCCCAAGGCAGCGCTACGTTTTGACCCTGGATTCTCGGCTTCAATCGCTGCTCTCGCTTCCTGCTGCCTCCCACTCATTTGAGAGTGGGAGGCAGGGGGTTTATTGGGTCCATAAGACGAATGTAAACACCTGCTTTCATCCTTGGTGTGTGTGTGTGGGGGGGGGGGAGATCATCAAAAGGGCTAATTTTATAATATAATGAAAGCCAGAGCTGATTTAAGCAGAATTTGGTGATTAGTAGATATTCTCGGGGGGGGGGGGGGGGGGGGGGATAGCAATCTGGATACAACACACTGTTCAAAATACACCAGGTTTGCCTAGAGTTCATTGGCGTAGATGTGTTCAGGAGTCAGACTTGCACATACCTACAGAGAAAATGCCATCAGATGATCTCTATAAATGATCTATATTAAAAAGGATGCTCCACTGAATGAGTCAACAATGCATCACATTCTCTCTTTTTGGAAGGAGAACAAGTTTGGGCCAGTTGGTTGTTGGTCTCTAATACTACTTGTGTAAAACGGACTCTTAACTAACCCGTCGCCCTGCGTTTTCCCTGCAGGCGCTACGTTCCGAGCTGAAGGAACGTGAGCATTTGGTGGTCAGTACTTTGGACCAGGCCCGGATGTTCCTGGCTGACCAGCCTATCGAGGGCCCCGGGGAGCCACGCAAGAACCTGCAGCCCAAGACTGGTTGGTCCACACTCAGTGATATCACAGCAACCCATCTACTGATACCGCTCGCTTTTTAACAGGGTTCTGGCACTGTATCTGATTTCCAAGTTTTGAATTGTTTGGAAATGGCACCAAAAAGTGTGTTAAGGTATAGAAAAACATACATTTTTACAGCAATATTTTTTGATGTGAATCTTTAGCTATACCAGTATATACCATATATCAGTGTAGGGGCTTGGTTGACATTTTATTGCCCATCGGCTTCCATCATATTGAGCTGTAACTAAAATGTTAATGTTAAAACCTTGAAGTCGGGAAAACGTATGGAATTTTGAAATGGGAAAGTATCACTGCAATGCCACTAATGGTACATAATCCATTATTGATGGGTAATATGCTGCTGGATAACTGCTGGGGCCGTTATCAATAATAGTAAGGCTCAAGGCTCAGTCTGATAACTCGTATATGTGATTCAGCAGGCCTGGTTCAAATAGTATCTGGAACCATCTCGGAGTACCAGAGGGGTTTGTCATACAGGACATGCAATGAGTACAAAAACATTTAGACAATCACAGGAAAGTATTTGAAAAGTCAATCTGGTGTACTTTTCTTGGAAAGGCAACTCATTTGATACTGATCTGAAATTCTAGGAATTGTTTGCAAATCCGGTTTGCCCCAGTTCTGCGGTTGAGTGTCCTTGAAATACCATCCACTAAACTTGGAACTGGTGTTCACAACAGTCCTAGGACAGCATCCCAGTACTAAATATGCACCACCTCACTTGGCATTCTCTCTCTGTCCTTCTCCGATGAGGCAGGAAGTCTTGGTTAAGGCAGCACATTTCCCTTCAAACTAAAACCCCGCTGTGTAAATAATTAAACCAACCCAAGAGGCGGGCGTACGGGTGTGGCGGGACTTCAGAAGCGCAGACTGATTGGCTCGTTGTCAGTGATCTTCGTATCGTTTCATTGTATAAATAGATAAAAAGCTGATTTGAGATCAGAGAGGAGAATTTTGTTTCATCACAGTGGATAGGATTTCATAGACACTGATCTGAAATCTCAATCTCCTCGTCTCTTGCTGAGTCTGTGCCGGTGAGTTGTGTGACCTCTTTGGCCATCTTGTCTGTACCTCACATCCTCATTATCAAAGGAGGACACACCGTCTATGTGTCTATACGAGGCGCTATCTGTGTCTCACAGATGTCCAGAGTCTGGCTTGGGTGTGTGAATGGGAGAGCGGGAAGGAGAGAGAGAGAGAGAGTAGTGGTGTAATAGATCCAGTTGGTAATTCAATCACAACCATGCTGTGAGAGAGATAAGCATTTAGAGCACATCTGCCTTTGTAGGTGAAGGGGTGGGGGACATTTTTCTCTTCCTCCTCCTCCTCCTCCTCCTCTCTTCCCTCCTCTCTATCTCTACCCTCTGATATGTCACCTTGTCACCTCTATCATCTTCCCTGACTTCTCCATTGCCTTCATCCCCCCCTTTCTTCTCTCTCACCCCTTCCTTCTCTCAGTCTTTGTCACTTCCATCCAGGACTTAACTTTTTTGCTTACCAGCCACTGTGGCTAGTGGTTTTCCAAAGTTACTAGCCACTCAGCTTTTTCACTAGCCAAAATCCCAGCTAGCCAGCTAGCTAACGTTATATTTAACAAGCACAGTGCTAGTATAAAGATAAACAAGTTTAATCCAGACATAGTCTGTGAAGGGTCGACCTTTCTTCAGGTCAATCTTTTCTAGCTCGGCTGACTTCATTCGAACCAGGGTCTTCACAGCAACTCTATCTCGCAAACCGGTCATCTTCGCCCGCTTGCTAGCTAAGCTTGTGATGTGGCCATTTGACATCTCATGATCTTGACTGCCTCCACTTTTAAATTGGATGTGCCAATGTCAAATGGCACTCCTTTTGCCTTGTCGTTTCGGTATGTTCTGCAATCGCTGCAGTACATGATTTTCGTCAGAGGGTCATAAGTCAGCCACTCGCGACCTGACCTCCACTTTTCATTGAAGGGGCGGATCTCTTCTTTGTCTCCGCTTGGCAATTATCTTTTTTCAGTTCGGTCATCACTCTTTCTCTTTGTTTGCTGCACAATTGTGTCGCCGGGCTTTTTGACCCCAGCAATGTGTCGCCGCATTGTGCTGCCACAAGTTTGACTGAATGAATGAAGCCCCGCTCACTTCTTGTCAGGTTACCTCAGTCAGCTGGCTGTCGCTGGTGAGACGCCAAAGGATGAGAATGGAACACGAATGGACCAATGGGATGAACACATAGTGCTCATGGGAGTTGCAGGATCGAGTAGTATCACAAAAGAATGACTATTACTTCAGGTGCCGTTTGAAGACGACAATGATTATTTTAATACGCTAGGAAATGCCACCCTTCAAAGTGGCTAGTAAGAGAGAAGGTGTTACACGCCACTAACGAATGGGTGTTAATGTCAAGCCCTGCTTCCATCACTCCTTACCTGCCTTCCTCCCTACATACATACCTGCATATCTACCTCCTTCCTTTCCGTTTGGCTTGTCTAACATCACTTCTTCCCTTCGCATCTCCCTGATCTCCCCCGCCTTCCCCGTCTCTCTTCTTTTGTCACATCATTCCTCAACTCCCTGCCACCCTTTCTTCTTCCCCTTCCTCCCTGTCCCTCTCTCCTTCCCTCTCTTCATCCCTTCACCCCCTCGCTCCTTCCTCACCTGTCTCCTTCCCTCTTCCTGTCTCTTTCCGTCTCCCTAACTACCTGACTCCCTCCTTATCTCCCTAACCTCCCCCCGTGTCTCCTTCTCTCTCTGTCTGTCTCCCTCCCTCCTCGTCTCCCTACACCTCTGACCCTATTTCTCTCCCTCCAGACCTCACCCCAGAGGAGAAGGCTCGCGGGGTGGCCCGGGCCATCCGGAAGCAGACGGGCGAGGTGCGGGAGCGCTGGGAGCGTCTCAAAGGGCACATGGGCGGTTGGCACAGCCAGGTGGAGCGAGCCCTGGAGCGACTCCAGGAGCTGCAGAGCTCCATGGACCAACTGGACCTGAGGCTGTCCCGGGCGGAGGAGGCCAAGGTTACATGGCAACCCTGTGGGGGACCTGCTGATCGACTCCCTGCAGGACCACATCGAAAAGACCATGGTGAGAGGGGTTGGAGGGGTCGTTCATGTATTTATTAATTGGTTCATCTATTTATTTTGAACCTATCGCCATCGCACCATTCAAGTCAGCCGGGGGTGAGACACTTGACTCCTCTGTACTTAGTACTGTACTTAGATAGTATCAAACTTAATAAAAGAAAGTTGAAAATGTAACACACAATCCCCACACTCCTTTCATGTTCAGAAAGAAGGAGGAAGTCATCGTCACGAATGCATCAGAGGCACTTATACAGAATCTGAGCTTGATTTAATTATTCTTTATCCTTTTTAACCTTTAACAAAGGTTAGTCCCATTGAGATCGACGATGTCTTTTCCAAGGGAG
The DNA here is from genome assembly GCA_034670405.1 of Hoplostethus atlanticus. NCBI lineage: Eukaryota > Metazoa > Chordata > Actinopteri > Trachichthyiformes > Trachichthyidae > Hoplostethus > Hoplostethus atlanticus. The sequence goes on along the minus strand of JAXDDX010000011.1, from coordinate 2,799,854 downwards.
ACCTGCCCAAGACAGCAAGCAGCGCAATTAATCACAGACAGTAAAAAAAACAAAAAACAAGCAGAACATTTCCTGATAAATGATGAACACAAAGAAAAAATGAGCGAAAGATGAGAGAGAAAGGGAGTGACAAAGAGAGGAGGAACAGCGGCACAGACCCTAAAATAGTCATTTCAGGATATTACAGGTTATATGAGGAGAAGCAGTTGCCTCACTGTTACCTCTGTTACGCCATACAACATCCTTCTGATGGTTCCTCTTTCTCCAGCATGTGACACAAACAATATGTAGAAATCACGTCTCCAGAAAAGATCAGCAGCAATTAAGACAAACGGTGGTTAGCTGACATTCAAAAACCTCGTTATTAGCTTAATACCTGGTCATGCTAACACCGTCCGCTCCCCTCTGTGCAGACCTTTAAGGAGGAGATCACCCCGTTGCGTCAGGATGTTCTCCTGGTCAATGAGCTTTCTGCGGAGCTGATGCCGCTGGACGTCCAGCTGTCCTCCACCGCCTCCAGACAACTGGACCAGCTCAACATGAGGTGGAAACTCCTACAGGTCAGACACCATCCTCCCCCGAGTCATTTTGGTAGATGAATCGTGTATGTGATGCTGTAGGTGTTGGAGTGAAAGCAGGCCTACTTCTCACGGCTTGGGTTTCCGACACCCTCCTGTCATTCCCGTGTCACTGCATACCTTTTCATATTCTCAAGTCAAATTTAATAAATTGCTTTTCACAAAATGAGGAATTAAGTACTTAAGGACTTAAATACAGATAAAAGAAAAAGAGAACAAACGCTTGACAAACATGTCTTTCTTTTTCACTTTCCTCCTATGCCACTTCCCTTTGTACTGCATTTTGCCCACATTTGCTTATAGATACGCCCTTATCCTTTCTCCTCCTGGACCCTCTTTCTGTCTGTCTGTCTGTCTGTCTGTCTGTCTTTTTATCGCTCTCTCTCGGTCTCTCGCTCCCCCCTCTGTCTCTCTCTGCATGCTGATAATACTCTGTGTCATGCAGACACACAGGGGACTGAGACTAGTCCCTCTACCTGTGTACTTGTTTTATTTGAACACACCTCTGTGCTCACTGCGACACTTTGTCACTCGACATCAATGGACATCGCAGCACACCAGTCACGTTCGCATTTGAATGAGTTGGTCTGATCCGTGGGGGTGGTGGGAGGGGGCACGGAGTCACAAAGCCTCTTAACAAGTTATCAGAGAGAAGGAGATGAGAAGTGTATTATTTAGGGAGTAAATTCCCCTCATATGTTTATATGCAGACTCGGTGAGCGTTGGTAAGTGTGTGAGTTGTGTTTAATGATTCCAGGCATGTCTCCGTCATCACGCGAGGTCTGCGTCCTTGTCCTCAATTCATTTACACTGTGTCCTTGTCAGGCCTGGGTCAAAAACATATGACGTGATTGACAACTTATCTGATTTATCTGTCTGGTCAAAGCTGTTTGACCCCGGTGCGATCCTTGTCTAGTGTGATACATGTTTTGATCGCAACTGTGTGTACGCCAAAAGACAAAGCTCGATGGATGCAGAGAAGTGGGATAGAAGAGCTTTCCCAGGCTCCATGTTTATCCACCTTTGCCAGGCATGGCCAGCGGTGTCCGCGGTGCTCAGTGGCAGGAGAAGGGCGTACAGGACACACGGCCCAGCTGTGATGGCATCGCTTTGAAGGACACCGAGCCGCCACAGATGGACTGTGATCTCACATACGCTGGGGCGGAAAATTGTGGAGTGCAGCCATTTTGTATCTGTGCAGGCATGCAGCAGCCCTGCTGTAGTAGGATGGAGACGGGGGTGTGATTGAGGGGAAAAAAGCAGGAATGGGAGTTGTGCATTAATAGGAATGAAATCTGGGGAAGACACTGGAGATACTGCAGCTGAGTGAAACTGTACAGCTGGGCGGTTTGGTGGTTCTGTAATTTCCCCATGTATAGACCTCCACCAACCGTCTTACTGCATGACTCAGATACTGAGACTGAGGAGGACGGAGATGCAGTAGACCGCACACTTTGAACCCATTCCTCCTTTCCTCTCCCCTTCTTTCTGCCAGTGTGCAGGAAGCGGACAGTTTCTCTAATAAGCAGAGTCTGACTGTGTAGTTTGATGATTTGGTTTTCGTATGCAGACGGCCCCCATCTTCCTCTCTGTGGGACAGTGACCATAATAGTCATTAGTGGGCAGAGGGAAACAGAGCTATCGCCCGTTCTGTGCTTATTTCCTGGCTCCCTGTGTAGAAGGGCCTTATCTGTCCACCATAGAGTGTGTGTGTGTGTGTGTGTGTGTGTCAGAAGCACAGACTGTCAATAAGTCATCAGTCCTGTAGTCAGCCTGATGCAGCATAATAACCCCACAGTCACGTAGGACACAGATGCACTGCTGGGAGAGGTCAATGCACATTTTACATGAGCGTGTGTGTGTGTGTGTGTGTGGTTTTTCACTCCTGCATTGCAAGCCCCACGTTTTAATGGATGCGCTCGATGCAAACATGAACTACTGCTGAACTACTGCTGGTTTTTGTTCACTTTTCAGCAGCAGGTGTAAGAAACTGAACCCAGCGTTTGAGAAAGGCAGGACAGAGGCATGATGGGAACTTCACTGTTGTGACCGATGTGACCCCAACCCTGGCCGTGGCTCAATACTCTATATGAGTGTATGATTATCAGGGCTCTGGCTGACTGTCTTCTCTCCTGTCTGTCTGGTCGTCGTACAGGTGGCAGTGGAAGACAGACTGAAGCTCCTTCAGGAAGCGCACCGAGACTTTGGCCCGTCCTCCCAACACTTCCTCTCCAGTGAGTACTGACTGATTACTTTTCTTAGGAAAACCGGGAAAACTTTCAAGATCAAGACCTTTGCTTCCGCTCAGTTACAGTGGTTCACTTCTCCTTATTGTTTTAAATTTCCCATCTTGGTGCCATACACTTCTTGGTCATGCTCAGAGGACACACACACACTTGCAGACAAGCAGTTTGGTTTGCAAACGAGGCACTTTACCCCTGAATAATGCAAGGCTTAATCACAGCTCTCGACTGACTCCCTCTGCTTCCTCTCCCGTCAGAGTGGTCATTAACCGAGGGACAGAGAGATAGAGGGAAAAGACAAATGCAGGAGTGTGACCATTTAACCAAGCAGCCAGTCTCTCTCTCCGCTTCCCCCTCTCTCTCTGTTGTCATTTTCTGTAATCATACAGCCATTAGTGGGGGGGGTTTTTTCCCCCCCGCCGCACCTGATTTTTCTTTCGCTGGCCGGGAGACAAAATGGACGGCGCGTGCGATTCCGAGCAGGTGGGAAGCTCGGGCTGCCGTGCTGTGTCACCCAATAGACACAGATTCACTGAGCAAAGCATGCTGGGAGCTCGGCGACAACCGCGCCAGACAAAACACCACTCTGCCTCTTCTTTAATTTTTCCCTGCCGCTATCTACTCCATCACGCGTTCGCTCTCATTACATTAGTAGCTTAATATTCCCTCGGGGATCAATAAAAGTACTGCGTCCTTATCGCTCCCTCTCCGTCTCGTATGACTATCACTCCCTCTTAATCTCTTTCTCTTACTGTCTTTTCATCTCTGTAGCCATGCGTAGGGCTGTGTCGAGGAGGAGGGGGAAAGCGCGCGTGGCAATAAATCAAGTGACAACTTCGCGCCGTGCGGCTCGTGAGAGCAGCTTAAGTCTTAACATTTGGCTGCTCGTCATATCGTAAGGTGTCACTCTGCGAGGTTCTTTGAAGATCCCCTCGGTTATCCGTTCTCTCCGCGCCGTCCTTTATCTTGTATTCTCATAATGAAACCTGCAAGACTGCAGATTATGCCGGCGACACGCCACCCTTTTGCAAATACAGGCGCTGGAACTGTCAGTTTGAGTTTCTGTCTCTTTCTCCGTTTTTTTTTGTCCTTGCGCCCTCTCCCCTCCCTCACTCCCCTCTCTCCCTCTCTCTCTCTTGACAGCAATATCAATTTACTTTTGTTTCCAATTTCATGCACAGTAAGAATCTTATTTATACAAGTAGCCTATAGTGTTACAGAAGTGTTGCACATGAAAATTATTTAACGCCGAGCTCTATACACTAAATGGATTACTGTGCTGCTTGTGTTGTGCTACGTCTATTAAGATGGTGTTTTGATTTTGACTGTTTGATTTTGACTGCTCTCTCTCTCTCTCTCTCTCTCTCTCTCTCTCTCTCTCTCTCTCTCTCTCTCTCTAGCTTCTGTACAGCTCCCCTGGCAGCGTGCAGTATCTCAGAACAAGGTTCCATATTACATCAAGTAAGTGGCGAGAAATGTCTTGAATCGCCTGTCTGTGTGTCTGTATAAACTCCGTCTGTATAAATGTGTGTGTGTTTGTGCTGTTGTCTGCGTGGTCGGATGATTACTGTAAAGTGGCGGAGCGGCGAAGTCTGAGGAAATCAAGGGGTGTTGCCTGTACCAATTGTGCTGTTTTTAAAACGCTTTCCCTGCATTTTGTGGCATTTATCTACTAAGACCTCTGAGACTCCGGCGGGAACTGTGCAGTTTGTGAAAAATAGCTGCAAAACACCTCCGACCTCAAACATCCCTCGCCGCTCCTTTATGGGCTGCGTTATGGCTGGAATATCCTAGAGGTCACACAGTTGTAAACAAGGCAGTAAAACCAGTCACATCATCTTTCACAGCTTCAACTGGGGTCTGGAAGGCAAAGGGACGTGTCTTAGGTTTCAAACTGTGTGGACAGCATGAAGTTCTCTTCTTTTATGAACCAACAGTATCATAAAACTCAACTAGTCACATCATTAAGTTGAGTACTGAACGTTGTAAAGCGTATCAACATGTTCTCAAGACTCTCACATCTTCTCAACCGTTTATCATTAGAGCTCTGATCTCCTGTGACCTCTCACGTGAGGATGGTCAGGTACCTGTGAGTGCATGTGCAAACCTCTCTCCTCTTTACTGTCTTTACTTGACGACGGTTCATTTTTGACATTATCCAGTGGGTTTTGAAAGGGTTTTTAATTCCCTACCAAAAGCGGAGCGACGTGGTTTTCACACAACAACAGCGATGCATATTCCTCGCACGCGCGTCACGCATTGTGTTCCCCATTAGGAACTTTGTTTCGGGCCGATTTGTTCCCCGGTGTGCATTAGAATTCAAGGCGTTTCACTCACCCGTTGCTCATTCAGGCCAGCATTAGCGCTTCCATTTGAATAGATAATACCTGGCCGTGTCCCTCGGCAGCCAACCCCCCCCACCCCCGTTCTAATAGTCAGTGTAACAACTTTATCTGGACGTCTCGCTTCCCATGCTAATCCAAGCAGCAGACAACGTCTCCATTTAGTGGGGCTGGAGAAGGCCTGATTGCAACCGGGACAGCTTTTTAACCCACTGTTCAAAAAGCCCCTCGGACACATGTCCAGCGAGCAGCAGCGTGGTGGAGCTGGAAAATAACATCATGTTTTTTAACGCAGCTTCACATTTAGTGGCCCCAAGTGGCAGCGGGGGATCACTGTTTGACGGACTTCCTTTTGCAGAAATCATGTAATGTGATGTCAATACCCAGCACACAAGAGAGCTTGCTTGCTGCGTTTTGTATTTCATGCTAAAATTTCAATGCATCACTTCCTGTGTGCTAAGAAAACGTCCCACCAGTGACCATACCCAACACCAGAATATCATTTGGACAAATAGGGCAAATACACAGCCTCTGGATTAGGGGGGATGCTCTTCTCTGTTGCAGCACCAATTTGTTATTTCTACTGATAAGACGGGTGTATATTTTCACATAAAAAGTTTGCCTAGAGCAGCTTTAACCTCACAGCTCATTAGAAGAACAAAGTCTTCTTTTCAGGGGCGGCGTGGGCAAAGTCAAAGCACGTTTTGAGGGGAAAGGGGAAAGGAAGGATGGATAAATGGACTGACCAACAGATAAATGAAGACGGATGAAAGAGGCAGATTTATACAGAGAAATGTGGAGAAACTGAGGGTGCATTATATAGGAGGAGGTCAAGAAAGAAAATCAAATTGAGACAGACGGGAATGGAGAAAAATAGGATTTAGAGAGGAAGAGAGCGAGACACCTGCACTGTGTTTTGGCCTGCAGCTCGGCACTGGGAGGGGATCAGAGATGAAAGCTGGAGACAGACAGCGACTCCTAGGACAGGCTTATAACTTTGGAGTCAACAGCAGCCTGTGATCACAGATGTGCCCAGCCAATGAACCTGCCTCCCGCCTACACACACACACACACACACACACACACACACATACACACTACCACAAAGGATACACACATGCACCCAAACAAGGATGCTCACTCACACACCAGCAAGGACACACACACATGAACAAGCACACAAACTGAAACTTGTCTAACAAAACACACACAAACGCACACACACACACCATACACACACACGTTCTGTCCTTGCCTCTGGGTTTGTTAAACCCGGGGGCATGAGCAGGTTTTCCCATCCTCGAGGCAGCTTGCGCATTCAAACCAAAATTGCCTCTTAGAAACGTGAAGAAAAGAATCAATCCTCCTTCAAACTCTGCATGCGGCGCGCGGCTTCCACGGCTTCTGAAATGGAGACGGTCTCTGTTGTAGAGCCGTCGGCGCTGTATTGTCTGTGGTTAAATATCCCCCGAATCTTTTTTGTTTCCCTCCACGAGTCCCATCCACACACACTCACGCATGCTCGTACGTATGCACCCCCAGTTAGCAGGTCACTTGCAGTGCGGTGACACCTGCATTACTCTTTGACACTTTCTCCAACCTTCAAGCCCCCTCATCTCCTCCTCCATCATCTCCTCTCAGCCTCTGCCTCATTTCTTTGAGCTTACAAAAAGGTGCTGATTAAACCGTGCCTTGCCCCCCCCCTCCCCGTGCAGAGGAGTTCATGTGACATATTGGGAAAATCAATTTCCCCCTGGTTCCGTTGCCAGATGCAGCGCCCGATTTGACCTGTGGCATTTTAGCGGGGTCGACATGCCCAGTGGGCTGTCAGAGAAATATGGCATGTCTGCATTTCTGCATAGTTTAGCGCTCGCTTCCCCTTCACTTCCCAAGGCTTTATCTGCTTACGCTGTATGTGTTTGTGTGCGGAAAGATTTGCCACTGGGAAGATTTTGGTGTGTGTGTGTGTGTGTGTAGCCAGTGATAGCTTGCAGAGTAGACAGTCTTTATGCATGCAGTTGGGTTGCGCATCTACGGTGAAATTTTAGTTAAAGTTTTAAGAGGAATTCAAAGCTGCTTAAAGTGTATTTCAAATGCAGAGTGCTGAGTTAGGGTGTAGGGGCGGGAAAAAGTGAAAGTTTTGCGCAGTGAAGAGTGAAATGGAGAGAGCGAGGGAAGCAGAGGAGGAGGGGGATAAGGGAAAAGCCAGAAGATGTCAAGTGCTGAATGCAGACACTTATCACTTGTCAGGAGCGCTTCATGATAAGTCTGGCAAGAGAAGGCTGTCGCCGGGAAAAAAGTTGCTGAAATCTTTCCCCCCTCTCTGTGGCTCACGTTGCCTAATTCTGTCTCGCTGGATGTTCAGAAACACAAGCAATCAGTCATCTGCAGCTTCCTGATTATTCACGAGGGTGTCCCGTGTCCCCTGTGACAGTGACAAACTCCCACCCAGAAGGAGAGCTGCTGTTGTGCAGCGGGCGAGTCTTTGGGGGCTGGTCTGCAGCCAGCAGCTTGATGCGATGCGTCCACCACCCCTTGCCCCCGTGGTCCCATCCTGCGATTAAGATGCACTGTTTACATGGCCACCGTGGATCGGTGCCAGGGAAGGATTTTTGTCGTTGGCTTACACTGGTCCTCTTGCTCCCCGAGAGGCATCGATGTTGGCATGTACGTATTTATTATTCTGTGGGTTTTTTTGGGACAGGCAGACGGACAGTTGGACTCGCTGGCGTTGTGGCTATTAAAAATACAGCCACTTTCTCTGCTCTCTAAACAGGAAATGTCAAAGGAAGCGGCCATCATTTTGATAACCTTAATTGTTATCGTTGCACCCTCTATCGGATGGCTCCAGCTGCCTGCTTTCCTTGCTCAGAGAGGAATCTCCTAGCAAGATCTTGTGAAAGGTTATTTTTTTTTCTGCTTTGCCCTAATGGCTACACAAATGTAATCTCTCCCTCGCCTCCTGCTGCATCCCGTCCTGTGACCCCATTCTATTTATTGATGTTTACTCGGAAATGTCATTTAATGATGTTTATGAAGGGAAAAGTGCCTCGTGCCCCCACCCCCTGCCCGTTTCAACCATCCCCAGATGCACTCAGCGCTCGCGGGTTAGTCACCTCCCGGCAGCTCAGAGCAACCGCCATTTCTGATTCCGAGCTCTTTACTTTCATCAGCACCATCTTCCCGCAAATATAAAGTTGAATTTGCTTCGAACTTTTTTGCGACATGGCCCTCACAGTTACAACGTTGTCTGGGTTAAGGGATCAACTCCCACTACCCATGCTAAAATCACTAAAAAGCATCTCTGCATCATGGGTGCCCATAGAGAGGACTTTCCTCACTTTAGGTTAAAGTCCACCCAGTGTGTATCTTCCAGAAGCATTCAGATGTCGACTAGCAAATGCCTCATTCTTTGTTCTCTCCCAGATTGTCTCCCGCTGTGTCCTCTAAACCGTAGCAGCTTTGTAGTATATGTGTCATCAGTCCGTTTTTTTTTTTCCTGCAGATTGTTAGGCAGAAGAAAGGCGCGGCGTTGAGGACAGTTGAACCTGACAACTCATTACGGCATTCATGAGCTGTGGATATAAGCAGAATTTATCTAATCTCTTTGTTGATGGAAATGCCTGCCTGTGTGTGTGTGGGTGTGGGTGTGGGGGTGTGTGTGTATTAAGTATGACTCATTCGGTTGTCGGTGTGTCTCATCTTAGCGCTAATGCTGCCTTGTCTTTGACGCCCGCTCCTACACACAGAGTTGAATGACAAAACTGTGTTTTACTGTGATGGTTGTTGGTAGGAGTTTCAGCCTGGACAGTCATTCTTCCTCTCAGCAGGGTGTGTGTGTGTGTGTGTGTGTGTGTGTGTGTGTGTGTGTGTGTTTCCGTGTGTGTGTGTGTGTGTGTGTGTGCCTGTGTGCCTGTGTGCTTGTGTATGTGTGTACGTGCGTGCCATTCACAAAAGCAAGTTGTTCCCGGCAAATCCCCTGACTTGGATGCATTGGAAGCCATTGCCAATTCAGTCAGGCACTTTGTAGGCCAGCTAAATAAAACAAGACCCTCGCCTCCCCCGAGGAGGCTCCAGGCATTACCGATGCAAGCCCAGGTGTGAAAGGGGTCATCAGTCTTTACGGACGATGAATAGTGATGAACATCTGCGGACCAGGAGGCCCTCTGTAGTCCCCTTCTCCACCTCGGCTCACTGTCAGCGCCTAACTTCCCACATTGTCGCCTGTCAGCGGAGAGCGAGCCATAAGGGAGATGCTGCATTCAAAAATAGACATTTAATTTGAAATCCTCATTCAGAAAGTTTCTCAAACGTCCCCCTGAGTGAGAGCAAGCCTCTCCCCCACCCCCCTTCCTCCACCCACAGCATCACGGCCAGAAGAGCTCAAATGCTTGCACTGATTGGCAGCCACAGAAAAGACTCTTTGCTGTCCTCTCTGTGAAGGCAACTGGGTTTGATCTGTTTTGGGGTGGATCTTATTTTTTATTTAATTTTTTAGTGTTGGTTCTTCTGGTTTGATTTTGTTGTGTGTGTGTGTGTGTGTGTGTGTGTGTGTGTACGTGTGAGGCTTCTGTCTGAAGCAGGATTGTCAACAAGAAGGAGTTGAGACATCAACATGGTCCCCTTGTATTCATGTCTCAGGGTGTGTGAGTGGTGCAAGGTTGCGTAACAGATCCCGTGGAGATGAGAGGGGTTCACAGTGTGTGTGTGTGTGTGTGTCTGTGTCTCCACACGTGTGTATGTGTGTGTGTGCACTGTTTTCTTTGCCTTTTTAGTCAGTAAGGTTTTGAAGATGTGTCTGCTCTAGAAATCTGGAGCCTATGCTTCCAATTTGGGGGTGGTGACAAAAGAGTTTGCAACAAAGACGTACGCTGCACATGTCAAAGGATGGTGATAATGATGGTGCCGGTGTGTGTGCGCGCGTGCAAGTGTGTATCAGCTTTGAGTGCTTGTGCATGTCTGCTTGTTTGAGTGTGTGTGTGTCTTTTTGAGTGTTTGTGTTTATCATCTGTTAGTTTGTTTGTGCACGTACATCTTTCTTCGTCAGTTTGTGCGTGTGTGTGTGTGTATTAGCTTCACTAGTGAGTGTTTATATGTCTGTGTGTCTGCTAATGTGTGTGTCTCAGTCTAATGGCTCTCCTTTGGTGTACTTTTGTGGTTTTCAGTCACCAGACGCAGACTACCTGCTGGGACCATCCAAAGATGACGGAGCTCTACCAGTCACTAGGTGGGAAATGGAAACACACACACACACACAGACACTCACTATGAATACAGAGCATTATTGTAGATTCTTAAATTATATAACTCATGGCCAGTTGAATAAAGCATTTCCAGCCTGTTTCAGATCAGTTTTTCGAGGTCTTAAAAATGATGCAGGTTCTTTTCTGCTGAGAAACCAGCCCAGTCCAGTCGACTTTTATTCTGAAAGGTCTTTTCACATCTTAAATGTAACTCGACTATATTTGCAGACACCCTGATCTTCTCTTTCCCTGACTCTCTCTCTCTCTCTCTCTCTCTCTCTCTCCCAACCATCCACATGCATGTCTCTGTCCCTGTGGGATGGCCAGTGTGACTGTTCTTTAATGAGCAGCTGGATCAGTAATAAGCTGTGAAACTCGGGGAGCGTTTGCTGTAGGCCGGCAGCTCAACAAATAGGACTGGCCTCCACTGAGACAGAACTCACTAACCTAATTACACAGTCCACGTTAGCGCTCCCCTTCCGCGGCCCCCGTAGACAATCGCTCGCACCGCTTTCATCACTTGAGGAAGTTGGCTTCGGTTTCACAGCGGCCCGAGTCACTGCTAGTGATGCCCACGAGGCAGATTTGTGTTGCGCCTGGTGTTCTGATCTTCTATCCCACTACCTTTCATCTCTCCGTCTCTCTCTCTCTTCCTGTCTCTCTCTCCTCCTGTAGCTGACTTGAACAATGTGAGATTCTCAGCATACCGAACGGCCATGAAGATCCGCAGACTACAGAAAGCACTGTGCTGTAAGTAAGACGCACACACACACACACACACACACACCTTAATACCCACCGTCCTGGCCCCGCCTCTTTTGAAGTCTGTCTGGATGCAATGAGGGATGCTATAATGACTTGAAGCTTTGCCAGAACAGTGCAGGTGCCAAGGATAGTTGGGCTTTAATATTACCCGCGTTGTGTGCAGCATGTGTGTGTGTGTACGCGCACAATGGTGTACATGTGTGATCACAGCTGCCGTTTCTGTTTAGCCTGTTGTGCATAGCGCCGTTTGGTGTGCACAGGTGGGTTTTTTGTTTTTGTTCTTTTGCTAAGATTCAGGCTTTGCTTTTTTATAGGCCTTTCTCCCAAAATGTGATTTGTTGTTTGTCTTTTGTAATGGACACCTGGCTAATGGTGGCTATTACCTACCTACGTGGCTATGCACCCTCTCATCCACCCTGAAGGTCTTACGCCACTTTTTGCAGGTGCATGCAGCGCCTTCTCGCTCCTGGGCTTTCATTCAGCATGGCAGCTACTTGGACTCGACTTTTGTGTTATAATGGTGCCGAACATTAACTTGTCTCCAGCTGTTGACATTCTTATGGCAACGCACACCAAGACCATCATCTACACCCTGCTGTTTGAGGGCAGTTGCTGCTGTGTGTGTGTTTGTGAGCGTGTGTGCGGAACAAAGATCGAGAATATGCCATGTGCCTCATGTGGATGTTTGTGCAAGTGTGTGTGTGTGTGTGTGTGCGTGCAGCTGTAGGCTCATGTACCTGAATTTTCATGGCCACCAAAGTGTGTTATTGTGTTTGCTGGTTGTTAATGAGTTTGGATGAATCAGGCGTTTTAGTTTGCTATCTCATATTGCCTCTCTGATCGCATGCCTGTGTTTGTGACGGGAACGCATAAGCCTGAGTGATTTCGACTCGGGGCACTGCAATTCAATTTCATCCATTAGATTAGAACAGTCACAGCGCAGGACACACACACACACACACACACACACACAAGCTCATGCACGCACAGAGAGAGGATCAGTAGTTATTAGTTATTAGCCTGGATTCATCCTGAATCGTGTTTGCTCAGTGTGTGTGTGTGTGCGTGTGTGTGTGTGTGCGTGAGAAAGACAGACAGAGAGGGAGAGAACGGCACATGCACTCACACACACACACACACACACACACACACACACGTGCAAGAGAGAGAGACAGGGATACCATTAAATGGCTAATTGGGTTAAGTCTTTGCCAGGGGGCAGGAGTAGCACAAATGAGCTTGCGTGGCGTCCTGCTTTCACGCCACTGTCTCTCAGCTTCATATCTGCATGTGCAGAGAGAGAGAGGATAGAGAGAGAGAGAGAGAGACTGAGAGAGAAGTAAAGTTTTTCTTTTTGCCGACATCGTTGCCCTGCTGTGCCCACTCCACGTAGATACCCCCCCCCAGTAATTACTGCTGTCTCAGGAGACAGGGGTAGCATAAAGAGAGAGGCATCGGAGGGAGGTGAGAGAGCAAGAGAAAGGGCAATGAGGGGAGGTGCGAGGAGGAGAGGGGTGCAGCAGAGGGATTAGACTGGAAGTGGAAAATGGAAAACTGCCAGTGAATGGGTCAGAGAGAGAGGGAGAGAGAGTTGCATGAAAAATCGCAGAGCTGGCGTTTCTACTGAGTTTGAATCTGACTTGTGACTGTCGTCGCCTGACTCATCACCTTTTCCTTTCCCTTCGCTCTCCACTGCGTAATCCCTAATAACACAGAAATCCCTCTAAAAAAAATCTTGACAAAAGAATATCAGAAAAAGGGAAACAGGAATGTAATGTGATACATCATTGAGCCCTGTTGGGAAATTCTCTTTTTTGCCTGTGGCCCTTCACAAGGACGTCACAGGTCAGGGTCCGCTACAGACCGGTGCCCCCTGGACCTGGTAGGGTTTCAGTGTCTCAGGGACACTTCAGCAGGGTGGATGTTTGCTGACGTGGATAAAATTCTACAGAAGTGCAGAAGAAGAACACCAGGGGTAAAGAGGGAGAAAATCAGTGCTGGAAAGGGAATAGAAGGATCTTGAAAGAGGACTGGAAGAGGGATGAAAGAGTTGAAGTGAGGCCTGGGGTTGACATGAAAGAAGGACAGGGAGTACGGGGAGCTGGCTGAGGCCTCGCTGCTTGGATCAGGCTCTACCATATTGGACTAACATACACAACACCACAACTATTCAGTTAGACACCGCAGTGTGTGTGTGTGTGTGTGTGTAAGGTGTCGATGTTGTTTATTAGGTGTTGGAAGCACTTCTGTATGTTTGTTTGTTCAGTCGTACGGGCGTTTGTGGGTACCGCTTTTTGCGATGCGCAGTGCTTAGGGGAGTTACGGTAAATGCTCTGAGGACAGCATGCACTTGTACGCCAGGCGGTACGGTCGAAGTCGCACAAGCACAAGCTCTAGGTTGCTGTGCCTTACATTCACATACCAGGAAGGAGCACTGTGCTCCCGCAGCACTTTGTTTTTAAAGTCAAGGTAGGTCCACTTAATCCAATCATCCCACTCACCCGCCCCACACACACACACACACACACACACACACACACACACACACACACAGAAAGTGCTAGCATACTGTAGTGTTTATGTTTTCAGTTCCAATTATTCAGATTTGTCCTGGTGTGTGTGGTGTGTTTTTCATATGATCGTCCCTAAGGGCTTTATTAGCTCATGTGGATCAATTTCCTCTCTGGCTCTCCCTAGTTAGGATGGATAGAGAGATGGGCAGATAGAGACACAGACAGACAGGATGGAAGTGTGATGGATACAAGTGTAAATATTTATAGATAGACTGATTAGAAGAGAGAAAACGTCTCTCTCTCTGTCTTCTTCTTTTCTATTTTTTGGTCTCTTTTGTTCTATTTTTCCTCCTGCATTAATATTTCAGCGTCTTGATCCTGCAGCCCGCTCTCTGTATTCCCCACAGACCGTCAAAGTTAGTTGTTTTGGACTATTTTGGACAAAACGTATCAGTCAAGTCTGCGGGCGTGATGTGCCTCTATGAATAGTCTGTGCCATTTTCAGCTTCACATCCTCTTCAGATGTGTTGGTATCTTTAGAAAGTTGGAAAGGTGACTAATGGTTCTAACTAGCTTTGTCTCTTTCTCTCCCTCCCCCCAATCGCTCTTCTCCTCCTCTCCTCTCCTCTCCTCCTCTCCTCTCTAGTGGACCTGTTGGACCTCAACGTGGCCCAGACCACCTTTGAGCAGCACAAGCTCACCAACAACAGTCAGCTGCTGTCGGTGCCGGACGTCATCAACTGCCTGACGTCCATCTACGACGGCCTGGAGCAGGAGCACAAAGACCTGGTGAACGTGCCGCTCTGCGTCGACATGTGTCTCAACTGGCTGCTCAACGTCTACGACACGTACGTATGCTGCCTGTTGTCCCCCCCCCCCACGATGCACCAGGGGTGGGATCATTACGTTTGCTTGCTCGGCTGTCCGTGTGTGATGCATCTCACCACTGCATTCCAGCGTTTTCAATATTGCACTGACTCAACTGTCTGCTGAGTGTCTATGTGTTTATCTGGGAATACACACTCATACACACATACGTTGTGCACAGGCATGTGGCTGAATTGGTGTCTCTATAACATGGGCACCCTGTAGTGTAATAACACAGATGCACACAAACGCTGTAGGCAACATGTTAAATTGTGTAAACAAAGTGTCTGCCTATACAGTACACACACTCGGAAGCTCACCAGCACACACTCTCTCCTCTCACTCTCTCTCACGCACACACACACACACACATACTCACACACTCACACACACACACTCTCTTGAGCATGCATATTGACAATAAACTCTTTTATTCCCAAGCACATACTGGTTTTCTGTCACTGTTGTATTTAATTACTTCAGATCAGAACAGAACACACACACACTCACACTCACTTGTAGATAGGCATACACATCCTGACTGTAAATTTGTCTGGCTTACTGCCATTTGTCCAAGAGATCTGACATGGATATGTGTGTGTGTGTGTTGTGTGTGTGTTTGTTCGTGGACCCTGCAGTGGTCGGAGTGGGAAGATCCGTGTCCTCTCCATGAAGATTGGATTGCTCTCTCTCTCCAAGGGGCACCTGGAGGAGAAATACAAATGTAAGTAGCATTTACTCCCTATGACATCTGCTAATGCACGCACACTTCACCCGCACCATCAGCCCCGCCCCCCTCCTGTACACGCCAGCGTGCGCGCCAGCCTATCCCACACTGCCCCGTCCTGGCTGTAATCCCAGCAGTATTAATCAGACTGTCAGAGAGGAACTCGAGAAAGGACCGTCTAATTGGATGAGAGACCTCCCACGCATTTCTACTGCTCTTTATTTATTTCATTTTCTATTCCCATTTCTTTTGGGGGGATTAGAGCGGGTGGATGTAGGCCTGCTGCACTGGGGGAAGGCTGTCATTTAGGCTCCCCGCTGTTTCCGCCTCTCTGTCTATCTCTCTCTGCTGTCATTGCTCACACCACTGTTCATCCATCTACCAGCGCTGCTTCATCTGTTGCCCTATCTTTCTGTTACATCCCTTTCTCCCTGCGTCCTCCCCCTCCTCCCTCCCCCTCCTCCTCCCCTCCCTTCCTCCGCCTATGGTGTGGACTTCGTCCCTGAGCCTATTCGTTCCACTGGCAATTTCTATTAGGCTGAGAAGGGGATCGAGCATGCTTGATTGCACCCTTCCTCCTTTCCTCCTTTAGACTCTCATTGGCTGTCAGGCCTATGAGACTCTATATATAGAGCCGCACAGCAACATGCACACACGGATAACCAAACACGCTGCCGCAAGACACTCACTTTGTGACATGTGTCATATGTCAAATGTAATAGACAGCAGGAAGTTGAAAGTCAGGAACGTGCAGCCGAAGGAGTGAGTCCGATTAGTTGGATCACACAGAGCGTGTGTGTGTGTGTGTGTGTTTGTGTGTATGGGGGGGGGGGTGTCAGGAGCACACACAATGCCGCTTTTGCACACACACAACACACAACACACAAACACACACACCTCACATAACAGGAACTGGCATCAGGGCCAGTTCTCACACAGAGATCAAAGTCAACAGCAAGCAGAACAGAAAGAACTGTCATGCCCCTCGCTTCTGCCTCACCCGCCCTCTTTCTTGGGATTACTCTCTGTGCGCTTCGCTCAGTTTCAGTTTGTGCATTAGGTCCAGAGATGTCTCATGACTTCATCTAAAATACATCACCATCACTGCGTTTCTCAGCCTGGCCTGTGCGTGGACTCCAGGAGAATCTGGTTGAGCAGGAGGAGGCAGGAAGCGAGGGATTAAAGTGGAAAGAGAGAATGAAAGCAGTGATACAGAAAGATTAATAATGCATGTTTTCCCCTCTTTGTCCACCCCCCCCCACCACACACACACTTTCCCTCCCACTCTGTATTGTGCCATCCCTCCTGCCCTCTCTTTATCTCTATATATACCTATATCTCTGTATATCACCTGCCTGCTCTTCTTTACTTACCTCACTCCTTACTTTCCCTTTCTCCCTCTCTCTATCTCACCTCCCCCCAAACCCTCCCCCCCCCCACGCCAGACCTCTTTCGCCAGGTAGCGTCAGCCGGCGACACGTGTGACCAGAGGCAGCTGGGCCTGCTGCTTCACGACGCCATCCAGATCCCCAGGCAGCTGGGAGAGGTGGCCGCCTTCGGAGGCTCCAACATCGAACCCAGCGTCCGCAGCTGCTTCCAGCATGTACGTATAGACACACACACACACACACACACACACACACACATTTGCACAAGCCATCATTTTGCAAGCTTATTTCCATCAGGGTCTGAGACTGATGTGTTTTTTGGATGTGATGTCTTGAGATGATATTTTTTTTACATCAATTACAAAAAAAAAAGTAAACTGTTATCTGTTACAGTTACTGAAAGAAAAGGTATAGATAGATTAAAGATGCTTTAAAAATAGTGATTTTAAACTCTATTTTAAACTCCAAGTAAGTCAGGAAGTGGTTGGAACTGTTTTATGGGAGTTTATGGACACATTCATCATTTTTACACAGCGTGAAATAACCATGGTGTTGGTTGTCTATAATGGGAATTGTTCAGATTTAGGAGGCAAAGCAATCCAAAACTATCACACTAATCAATATAGTTAGAATCCTCCAAGTGACTACATCACTGATACATTTTTTGGCAAGTAATCAATAATCTGTAAGCAATTATCTTGCCGTATAACCTTCTCGCGGCTGATTGTCATTGAGCGTGTTTGTCTCCTCCCCGTTCTCCGGACCGCCTAGCCCATCCCTCTCCCGAAGCTGTCAAAGTGTCTTAATAACCAAGCTCCGTTGGCCAACCATGAAGCCTCCATGGCCTCCGCCGCTCTGCTGCCTGTCCTCTGGTGTTTTATTGCCGCCGGCTAACCACTTTCCTGGGTTTATCTCTGGACGTCACTTGCATTTAACGATGTCTTCATCCCCCCCGGGATCGCGTTTTCATTTTTCTCACTCTTTCTCCCCTGACTCATGCTTCGACAGTCATAAATTGGAGCCGAGGCAATAAAATTAGGAAACTATAAATTTCACTGATTTCCTGCACTCCACCTCCCAGAATAGCAGCTGCTGGAGTGTGGCTGACACTGGTGCTTTTTCCCAGCAGTTTACCACCCAGCCTTGTAAACCTAACCCTCCCTCTTTCCTTCCTTCCCTTCCCTTTCCTTTCCTTTCCTTTCCTTCCTTCAGCGTGCACTTAGAAGCTCACCTTCAGCACACACACAAGGACACACACAAATTGCACACTTACTTGATCATGAATTGCTACACCAGCTGTAGTCCACTAGCCCATTAATCATTCAATCAGCAAACCAGAGGCAGGCAGGTAGAAACAGACAGTCTCTCTCTCTCTCTCTCTCTCTCTCTCTCTCTCTCTCTCTCCCCCGTGCCACCTGCGTGTCAGTCTGCCCTGCCCGTGTCAGTGCAGTCACCCAGTCCATTTGGTTTAATGGGCCTGTGATGAACGAGTTGGGCCCCCATAAATATGGCCTCTTTCACTGGTCCTTTGTCACTTTCCATCCATCTCTCTACCTCCTCATCCTCCCATCCATCCCTCGCCGGCAGGAATTAATCTGTGTGTGCCATAATTCTGCGGTCTAATGGCGAGGAGGAGGGGAGGTAAGGGGAGGATGAGGCTAAGGTAAGGAGAGACGGAGACATACAGTAAGTAATGGGGAGGAAGGACAGATGGAGGGGTGAAGGACTACAGGAAGAACGCCGCTCACCAGAGAACTGAGTCGTATTTGAGATGTCAGCAGTTTTAAAGTCTGGAGCTGCTCCATATACAGTGAATGCACGTGGAATGTTTAAGTTTTCAGAAGGGTTGTCATTTCCTAACCAGAAAATGTACCCTTATGCTGAAAAATAATCCTCATGGGGGCCCAGTTGGTTCCCAGTTAATCATCGTTCCTGATTCAATCCCTGTGGGGCAGCTCCACATTTGAGACCTGTTGATATCACAGATTTGAATCTCAGTTCTCTGGCTTTTAGTTTTGGGAGAGAGTTGTTCATGTTCACAAGTACTGATCATATGAATCACTCTTAAACTGACTGGTGTTCCTGTTGACGGATGTGTGAAGGGATAGATGGAGAACAGGGGGATGAACGGAGGTACACACTACCGGTCAAACGTTTTAGAACACCCCCATTTTTCCAATTTTGATTCATCGGTCCATCGGTCCTTCCAGTCTTCAGTCGTCCACCGGCGGTGCTTCATGGCCACTGCCACTCGACCTGTCCAACCTGCAGCTCCAAGTCTTCTCTTCACAGTTGAAACTCTCAGAAACTTGTCTTCTGATTCTGTTGTGGCTTTGGGTCTGCCAGACCTCTTCCTGTCAGAGGTTCCTCCAGTTTCCAAGTGCCTTTTGATGGTGTGGGAAACTGTACTCACTGACACCTTGGCTCTAAAATTATCTTTCAGTTTTTGCTGACCTAAACTTTTTTTTTTAACCTCTAGCAGTTTACCGCTTACCTTTGTACCATTTCAAGGTTATTCACTGGACTGGAATTGCTTAAATTTCAATAAAAACTGGAAAAATGGGGGTGATCTAAAACGTTTGACTGGTAGTGTATGGAGGATCTGTGAAGGAGACGAGGGGAGGAGAGAGCGCAGCTGGAGTTGTATTTATTGTGAATTATGATTCATCAAATTTGAAATGCTGAAAGAAATGACAAAATCATGATCATAACACGCTTTTATATTCACTTGAAGCAGATTTGTTTTTTGTCAATAAATAGCTATGTAATAAACAGTGCAGACGTGTAGGTCTGGAGTGAAGGTCCAGTTTCATTGCACAACAGATTAAATGCAGCTTTGTGCATTTTATCATGTCAGTAAAATCTTTGTCCCTCCCTGAGGTGTCATACTTGCTGTCACTCCCTCGTACAAGCCGCCCATCGTGGCAGCATGGCCATTAGCCGGCGCTAACCCTGAAGAACAGTAACGCCGTGCAGTTGTTAGATAGAATACCAATCAATTCTTTAAAGACTCTTTCCATTGTTCTCGTGGATGTTCATTCACTTCAGGCCAGCTGGTGGTAACCCAGCTACGTAACGTTTACTGAACAGTTGGGTGGAAACGTAGCTGGTGAATGTCTCCCCTTCCTTCTTGCTGCCATGGCCTGACATGTGTCAAGCCAGATGGTCCGCTGTCTGACATGTGATCTTTAAGCCTCTGCAATTCTCTCTCTCTCTCTCTCTCTCTCTCTCTCTCTCTCTCTCAGCGTGGGATGTTTTCTCAAGAAGCAGGAGCACGATCTGTCACATGTCATTGAAAAGCCCGTCTCTCATTTCAATTTTTACGGCGCAAATGTGCTCCTTTTTCAGTTTGTTAGAAAGCATGAAGGTATTTTTAGCCAACAGTTTGCTACTGAATTGGAAAAACTGTACAACCTTGCCCAACAAGGGAACACACACACACACACACACACACACACACACACACACACACACACACTGCCTCTTGATCATTCTCTCTTCAACATTCATTCTGTATGCTTATTATAAAAGTGTGCTAGTTGGTGGATACTTGTACCCATTGTTTACTCGCCGCCCTTTCAGTGTGTCAGGGAAGATGGAAAGGTCGTCTGCGGCTTGTTTATCTCATAACGGTCGTTTCAGAGGTTGGCGCCCCGGTTCAGCATCTCCAGTGGTCTCATTATGATCTGTAGCTGAACCGGAGAGCCTCCCGATATCCGTCTTCTGGTCAGGTTTTTGTTGTATCCCGGTTGGTCTTTTGGAGGGGGACGCAATCTCTACAGATGCTGTGTACTGTTGTACTGCTGCTTGAGGCAGATTGACAGGGCTGATAGATGGCTAGATAGAAGGATTGATCGTTATTGATAGATTAATAGATTAGACAAATAGACAAATATCCCATTACATCTCCAAATACCAAAAAGCATGAAGTGAAAAAGCAAAATAGACCTGTAGGACAAGGGCAGTAAGGGTGTTTAAAAAATCAATCAAAGGTTTATTGTCACATATTTCAACCACTAAACATGAATTAGGAGCCCATAAAAGTTGTTGACTAGGTCCACAATTCAAGCCCATAATGTGCCTGAGGGTATCAGGTATGAGGGTATGGCCATCTTAAATTTGTCTGCATCTTTATTTTCCTCTTCCCTTCTGGCACCGGTGTCATGCTGCAGAGCGCCTGGCACTTTTGATATGAAGACGACTGACCTCTCCCGCCTCCCCCTCTCTCCCCAGTTAACCAATAAGGTGGAGCTGGAGCCCAGGCAGTTTGTGGATTGGATGCGTCTGGAGCCCCAGTCCATGGTTTGGCTTCCCGTCCTACACAGAGTGGCTGCAGCAGAGACGGCCAAGCACCAGGCCAAGTGTAACATCTGCAAGGAGTGTCCCATCGTTGGCTTCAGGTAAACCCACACACACACACACACACACACACACAACCTCGACCCGGCATGTGATCCAAGATTTCTGATAAGTGGGAAGTCCTTTTTTATTATATATTTACCTCTTCTTCTTTTCCGCATCATGTACTGGAACAGATGCGCACACACACACAGCATGTTGTTCTCTCCAGGTTGAGCAAAAAGGGCAGAGCTGCTCTGGAGGGCAGGCATTTATCTAAATGTCAGCAGCTGATACACCACTGACTAAATACCATCTGGTTGCCTCCAAACATACACACACACACACACACACACACACATTTACACTCAAAGAGGCGGCTGCCCGGCAAACACTGCATGACAGACCACCCTCTGATATTATGTGAGATTGACAGACGCACTCACACACACACAAACACACTACCTCCTTTATCCCCCCATCGTTCCCCTTCACAATACATTCTACATATATTGCACGCGTCAGTCACAGATTTAGCCACGTGAATAGTTCAGGTTCGATAAAATCCTTGCAGTTCTTTCTCAGAGTGTAGTCAAACACAAATGATAGTAATAGTACCTTGTGTTCAGCGCTGGCATGCCAACAGAGGAACATGAAAGGAAATGCATTCCGGGTGGATAGAAAAGACTTCGATAATAGGCAGCAAATAATAACAAGTGAAAATACAAGAAAGATCTGATACACCGCCAACAGCACCGATGAACCTTGAAATAAAATTCAGATTTGTACCGTCCAAGTCTAGCAGGGACAAGAAAACGGACAGAGAATATGGTAACCTCATGCTAACGGGTGGAGGGAGAGTGGGAGGAGGTGCCCCTCGTTACACCAGCAGAAAGAGAAATACAGTCAGACGTTTGATGAAGCACAAGTCTCCCGAGCTCTGTCATTGATCGATGGCAGAGGGAGCAAGCGAGGGTGGGAGGGGAGGGGCAGAGAGCGAGAGGCGAAGAGGAAAGAAAATGCAAGAGCAGGCGTTTTGTGCGGTCGAGGGACTCGACACGACTGTCACCAGCAGGTCGTCCCTCAACCAACAGCGCACCAGAAATAAGGATGCCGCGATTAGCCAAAAAAGTTGTTAATTAGCAGATCGATCCATTAATTAAGGGGGAATCTCAACGCCCCCCGATGAAGTCGCGTGGTACATGTCGGTAGGTAATGGCGCATTTGACACACGGCGGTGTCGTGTGCATTGTTGCGCCCTGTGATATATGGCTCCCTCTTGTAGCTCATCAGTCAGCTAACCTTGGGAGTGCTCGAGAGGAGAGAGAGAGAGAGAGAGATAAAAGACGTGAGCTATTATGTCTGAATTGCTCCCGTCTCAATTTAGCTGTTGAATGGCCCGGTGCCTGCAGCTGGTGGGGGACGTCAACCTGACGCTGTTTTGCTGGAAATCTGTCTGTCAGAGTGTCAGGGTTGTGTGACTGCATGGTGACAGTGGAAATTGAGTCAAGTGTAGCCTAGAGATGGTTGCGCTATAGTGGCACACACACACACACACACACACACACACCCTCAAGACATGAAAGCAAAATCTACACTCACTACCATTCTTTCTGTTCCATCCCACCTCTCTCTCTCTCTCTCTCTCTCTCTGTAGGTATCGCAGTCTGAAGCACTTCAACTATGACGTGTGTCAGAGTTGCTTCTTCTCCGGGCGAACTGCCAAGGGCCACAAGCTCAACTACCCCATGGTGGAGTACTGCACGCCGGTGAGGGGGTAGCACACACACACACCCATCGGCACGTTGTTTAGCGGCGGGTCTCGTATCTTTATTCCACACGCTCGCGCAGGCCGCTCATCCGTTTAATGACAACACACACACACACACACACACACACACACACACACACACACGTCGGCTACCCCGTGTCTCGATCTTTCATTAAGGATGCCCCTGTCCTCGAGGCAAAGAAGTTCCAACTCCTCCAACTTTTTGAATGTACATTCTTGGAGGACTTTTGCAGCGTACCACACATACCGAATTGCTGAAATTGAACATCACTCTTTCTCAAATAGCATAGTACACTTGCACTCGTTTCAGTATTGCTAAACATCACATTTCAAGTGGCTGGGGTGAAAGCCGTTTCTCATTTCTGTCTTTTAATTTGTTTTTTCTTTTAGTTTTTTTTGTGCAAATGGGTTGGATATTGACTGTAGAAAAGCAGCCGGAGGGAGCAGTGATCATTCTTCCCTGAGTTTAAATGCTTGGCAGCTGCCTGCAACGACTTTGAAAAAAACATTATCCTTCTTTCAGCTGTGTTGCAGCAACGTTAAGATAAAAATAAGGAGATTAGGAGTCAGCTATAGGGTATGTTACTCACCCAACACTTGACAGATTACCAACTTCATCAGAAAGGAAGAGACTGTGCCTTCAGAATTTGTTCAACTCCTTTGACTTTTTTCACATTTTGTGGCGTCACACCCGGAATCCAAAATGGATTAAATGTGGTGTTTTTTTGTGACTGATCTACACACAATAACCCATAACATCAAAGTGGATTTCTTTTTTTTTTTTTTACAAAATGAAAACTGAAATTGTTTGAATCATCCATCATCGACTCGTTTGCAGTGGCACTCCAATATGTTAAGGTGCATCCACTTTCCTTTGAATGTCTTTGAGATGTCTCTGCAACTTGATCCCCCCCTGTGGCCAGTTCAGTTGATAGGACTGAAACACATTGTCTATATCAGGCCCACCAGATGGTGGCGCTTGTCAGACCAGAAACTCTGCCATGAAGTACAAGGAACTGTCTGTAGAGATCAGAGACAGAACTGTGAGGAGGCATCGATCTGGGAAGGGTATAAAACAATTTCTAAAGTGTTAGGAATTCACAAGAGTGCAGTAGGCGCCATCATTAGGAAATGGAAAAAATATGGACCTGCCAAGACTCTTCCTAGAACTGTGACCAAGCTGAGCAACCGGGCAAGAAGGACCTTGGTCAGGGAGGAGCACCGCTCTGACAGAACTACAGAGTTCCTTGGCTGCAATGGGAGACCAGAAGAGTCAGCAGATCTGGGCTGTATGGCTGAGTGGCCCGGAGGAAGCAGCTCCTGGGGAAAAAAAGGAACATGACAGCATCATGGAGTTTTAAAAAACGGCACGAGGAAAAAGGTTCTGATTAAATAAAAATTGAACTCTTCAGCTATAATGCAAGGCGCTACTGTATATGTGGCGATAAATAGGCACAGGTCTTCACCCATCTATCACCGTCGCTACTGGGATGCGTGACCAAGCTGGAGCAAATCTGCAACGAAGAGTGGTAGAAAATCCCCGAATCCTGAAACAGATGTGAAGAACTGAAGCAGTAAACACTGCCAAGGGGTTGAATACTTACTTTTGAATGAGATATTTCTGTATTTCATTTCAAATAAATGTGCAAGAACTTTTAAAACCACATTTTGTGTAAACAATTGACAAAACATTCTTGATTTAATCCGTTTTGTATTCAGGCTGCAACTCCAGCTTTTGTGCTCCCCGTGGTCCAACTCAACCTCCCTCAACGCCATTTGTTGAATAGCAACTGTTTTATTGTCTGTCTTTTATTGTGTTTATTTCCTCAGAAAAAAAAAAAAAAACTCCAAAATGAGACATACAATAATATTTATTTTCCTTTCCCGTCCCCACGCTAAAACCAAATCGTGTTTCAGTTTTACGCCTTTGAAAATATAAAGTACATACTGAATCATGAAGCTGGGCCGATGCCACAAACACACAACCTAATTTTTGCAGGAGCTAAAGATTGATCGAGGCTGTTGTGAGACCCAGAGCGGTCATTTAATAACATTCCTTCTCTCATCTCTGTCGTACTCTTTATTTTATGGCCACAATATTGCTTTTTTTTATTTGTTTTTGATTTTCTAGACGTGCCGTTTCCACTGTTCCCCATGCGAGTGATATTGAGGAAGCTAAAAGACGGCGCCTGCTGTATTGATTACTGTAATTTTAATGTTTCCACTCTTCGTGAAAAGGATGTTGCTCAGGGGTTCGGCTGTGACGAGTGTCTCTTGTGTCTTTTCTTTTTGGCACCAGAAATTCATTGAAATTCTCTAGCTGCCAAAACACACCTACAGTATTACACCGATACCTTTTCTTCCTCTTAATTTAACCCACCTGTCCTCTCCGTCTCGTTCTCTTTCATTGCGTCCTCTCTTTGTAATTGTTTTTGGTTTTCTCAAGCTGCAGTTTTAAATTGTGTGAGCTCATTAGAGTCTGTTCATTTATCCACATCGGTGTGTGTGTGTGTGTGTGTGTTGTCTGAATCCTCTGCAGAAAGGTTATTTTCCCCCCCTCTGGTCAGGCCACTGCAGTAATTTGTCGTTTGCTTGCGAGGCAGAAACCACTACTCCCGAAGAAACGCCTTCGCTAATTATCTCATTAACAAAACATTTTTTCTGCACAAATGCACACCGGCTACTTTATGTACTGTACACACAAACCCTTCAGAAAGATGAATGTTACCTCTTCTCTGTCTGTCCGTCTGTCTCTGGTAGACTACGTCGGGCGAAGACATGCGTGATTTCACCAAGGTACTGAAGAACAAGTTCCGCTCTAAGAAGTATTTTGCCAAACATCCTCGGCTGGGCTACCTACCGGTCCAGACGGTTCTAGAGGGGGACAACATGGAAACGTAAGTAGCACTCAATGTTTTTTTTTTATGAAACAGATGGGTATGATGCTCTATTCTGATTGGAGTCAAGTTCAAAGCCATTGTAAAAAACCTGATTTGTGCAAACCTTTGACCATTAAAGTATGAAGATGCTAACCAAAAAATCCTCACTCATACCCGGACTTTGTTTCGCTACTGATCTAAGATCTGTATTGCTTTATTAATCTGTTTTGTGCCGTACCCAACACCTCTAAGCAACACCTCACTGGGATGCGGAGCCTCTCATGACTTGATGCTGAAACTAATAAGCAGTTTTTCCAAGCTGTCAGACAGAACTGGGCAGAGCCTCATATGAAAGCCTCGTATTAATTGGTTTTAAATGTGTTGTCTTGTCAAACTCTCCCCCGCCTGCCACAGTCTCAAATCTATCTATGTCTTCAGGGCACATGTCATCTCAACAGCAATGAATGGATCAGAGGCTGTTGGAAACGACCCCTACTCATGCCCGGCAGTCAAAGCACACACACACACACACACACACACACACATCTCCTCTACAGTGTGGGGGGACTGTTCATTTCCAGCTCAGGGTGTGTGTTTATTTACCTGTCTGCCCGGTGTTTACCAGGTGCCATTCCCGAGCCGTAGATCTCCAGTCTGCAACACCAGCCCTAGTGGCAAGCCCTGATTTATGCCCCTTCTCCTGCCGGCCATAAATCCCCCGGCGGTGCGGTTTAACTAGCCCCACATTATGCAGACGCCCCAGGGCGGCAGCCTCATCCTCCCTCCTGGGGTGCACGTCTGAGTTATGGTCCTTCCAAGTAACAAATTGCGTGTTTTCAGCCCCGTTTGAGACTTTTACACTCCTTCTGTATGTGTTTTTTTTTTTTTTTTAGTATCTATCTATCTGTCTATCTAACTATATCTGTCTCCTTTCTTTTTATTTCTTCTGCCATCACTCTAGTCGTTGTTAACGTTTTGACATTTCGTCTCACGAGCACGGATATTAAAACACAAACTAAAGATGCGCGCACACACACACAGAATAACTCACCTATTCACTCACAATGAATTCTCTCACCCGTCCAGTTGCACACAGTCACCTCTCAGATGGATTGTACTCCCTCTTTCATCCCTCGCTTCCACGCCTCTCCCCTCCCACTCCACTCCATCCTCCCTTCTTCTCCTCTCTGAAAAATGACTCCCGCAGTGCTGCCTGCCTGATGAATGCCTCCGAAAAAGGTGGAGGAATTGCAGCAAATCGCAGAGATCTTTCTAAAATGTGGCAGAAGGAAATGGAGACTTAGAGAGATGTAGGACTATCTCAGGGTCGTCATTTTTCGCTTCTCTCCTTCTTCCCTGCGTGACTTCTCTGCTGCGAGCCTTATATCCACAGGCAGCTGGAGGCCTGTGTACACTACAGACAGCTTTATGTGCAGAAAAAAAAGCTTGTGTCTGCAAATCTTAGTGTTTTGTTTGTAAGCCCGTGTACCTCAGCTCAAACATAGGATCAGTCCGTAACGATATACTCAGCTTCTGGTGCTGTTTGATGCCCAGTTCACGACAGGATGTTGTCACAGTTTGGTTGCTTTTGCCATCTCTGTCACTAAAATGAACAATGAGGCTGAAATTACAATGTTTTTTTTATGATGGAACACATAAAAGATGGATAAAGAAGACACTATATTGTTGTTAATGTCACAATAGAAGATTTTCAGCTCCACAATACCTATCGCAAGTATCACTTATGTCTAATGCACTTGAAATTAGTCAGTAAATTGAAAAAAAAAAAAGTGATCCAAGTTAAAATGATCAGGATTACTGAGTTTGAAAATTCCAATTTTTTACTTATTTTAAATTGTAACAGATGAACAGATTTGAAAATAATGCCCCCAAACCTCGGTTACACTTTTTATAGACTGTAGTGCTTGTCTTGACAGGGAAAAGGTCTGAAAAGTTGTTGTTCTTGAAAGAGAAGGAAAACAGAAAAGTTGATTGTCTGCTGTATAATTGCTCTCGCTAATGCACTCGCTCACTCGCTTTATCGCTCTTCTTTCTGCTCCTCTTTTTCTTTCTTTCTTTCTTTTTTTTTACCACCCACTCTGTTTCTCTCTACCTTGAGAAAGCAAAACACCACCTACTCTCACCTCCCACTTTTATCTGTGCTTCATTTCACGCCGGATAGGATTTGTGATTTGCCACGGCTATATTTAATAATGTAAAAGAAGCATTCAAAAGGCTTCTCGCTCAGTTTTGTTTCGGCTTTATACCCTGCATTACCAGACGGTGTACGGCTGCTGCATTAAGTCCTGCAGAGAGGTTAATGGGTTTGACAGTTGGTTTGATAATTGCTGGCTTTATTTGAAAGAATGAATATTTGGGTTCAGTTGCTCGTCACACCCTAGTCACATCATCTCATACAGCTACCACAATGACCAGGTCACAATGACCTGGGTGATTGCTCAGTTCTGATTGGCTAGAGGGGTGCACATTCATTTTCCATAACCTGACAGCCATTTATTGGTATAATACTTTCAATAAGTTATTAAGTTGGTTTGCACATTACTGGTAGAAAGAAACTTCTCAGTAGTTCCTCAAATAACACAGTTCAGTCAGTGCTGATGCTAGTTTAGTCTGCTGTACTGCTGCATCAAGGAAAGAATTACACAGGATTGACACATTATTACAGGCTTCAATGGAAATAAATTGCAGCCAGTCTTGGTCTAAAACAAGACAGAGTCAGTAAAGGAGTTTTTAGGGAATACATTTCGGCTAGTGAAGCGTCTCGCTTATAATAAGCATTAGCTTGTCAGCTGGCAGACTGAAGCAACAAATAAGGGTTGCCAAGCAAACAGTTACAAAGGGACTTGCTAACACTAAGCAATGATCAACTCCCCGAAACCATGTTAGCTCAAGAGGAAACAGGCCTGACTTTTCTTCCTCTTAATTTGTTTTTTGTTGTTGTCTCTACGGTTTAAAGGGAATAGTACTCTCTTAGGTGTCAGTTCAATTATGGTATGTGCTGCATGGCTCTATGCTAAAACCTTTTACCGATACTGACATGTACATATTCAGAGAATCATAGCATGCACATGTGTACACACACACACACACACACACACACATAATCCATCCCAGTCTTTTCACATTCATACACACATACAAAAAGTGTGTAGAGTAAGTGCATCAAACCATTAAAGTTGTAAAACCATGGCGTAGTGGTGGGGCTAAAATAGCCCACCTGAATGTATGGCTGTGTGTCTGTACCCCCTCCACACACACACACACACACACACACACACACACCCCTCCGTTTAGCTCTCTAGCCATCTTTCTCACAGGAGACAGGTAGAGATGTCAGCATGTACAGGTGGTCTTTTACCCCTGACAGAGGAAGAGGAGAAGGAGGGGGAGAAGAAACAAACAGTGCTAAGGGTGACAGAGTGACTACAGCTGGCAGGACGGACTGACCTAATTGATTCTGAGATACATCGCAGGGTATTTGGGCTTTTGACAACAGATGACAAAAACATATCAGATGTTTGGCGGTTTCTTCAATTCTTGTCAGACAATGGCTCCAAATTGCCGGGAAGCAATGTGAAGCCAACTGAAGCCAGTTGGAAACACAGCACTGCACGTGCTACATTTCGCATTTCATTTGAACTTCAAACGCAAGAAAATCGGCATCAAGTCAAAAGATAGAGATGCAAAAGGATCTCATCTTCTTTGTTTTGCTCGGTGAAAACAACCTTTGCTTTCTAGTTTGACTACATTCACAGATGAAATACATAATATTCTCCCTATCAGGTGTCAACAGCCATGTCTTTAAGCCTTTTGTGTGATCGACTGACAACTGATCTATGGTTCTCGGTTCACCGTAGCCATGGATTGTGACTGCAGCCCCGAAATGTGAACAGGGCACAGCTCTGCACACTGTCCTGTACTTTACGAGGCACAGCAAGCCTTCCACCTGACTACACTCTTTACAGCAGCTACATTTGTCAGGCCCCGAATGCTCCCAAGGTCTCTGCTGTCTTGCTTTTCTTTCCCCCACACTCTCCTTTACTTTACTGTTCCTTCACTCATTTTTCTTCACATGGTCCATTTCCTCTGTTTCAGTAGCTTTCCTCTCTCTTGCTCTTTCACTTGTGTTTCTCTCTTCGCCGTGAACTTTGTCAGCGCGCCATCTGAAGGTTAAAATGCCCAGTTATGTCATGGCGGAAGGGGGTCAGAGGAAAAATATTGGGTGAAAAGGAAACCACCTCGTTGATTGTCATGTTCCTGACAAAAAATTTTAGAAACTTGCATCACCTTCCTTTGCAAAAGACGAGAGCACGTTGACTCTTCCATCGCGGCACCGATGTCGGCGGGGGCGCATAAAATGGCACAGCATCGGCTCCAAATAGCTCAATCTGCCTCGCCGACCTCTCTCTCCTTCTCTCCTCTCTCTCTCGCTCTATTCTCTCTGAATCTCCCGCTACATTTTGCATTCTCCTCGCAGCCAGAGAAGCGTGACTACATTTGGCCGTCCCGCTGCGAGAGGCGTAACCACCACGCCACACTTCTCCCATTGAATCTGACCTGCTTTCATCATGGGGAAAAAACAAAAGCGCGAGGAGAAAGAAACTGAACCTCGCAGTTCCTCGACTATTATCTTACCGGTTCCAACCGCCCACTCGCCCCCCCCCCCCCCCCCCCCCGTGAAAAACATAACGAGATTTCTGTTTCTATATTTATCAGGCATTCTTTCTGCTAGATTGGTTTTTTCGTTTTTCAACCCGAGAAGGCGTCTCATCGTAATGCAATTGTCAATCTGTGTTCTGTGAGAATAGCAGCAATTACCAGCGGTAATCAGGGAGGAACATCAAGACACCTGCCTTGGCAACCTGGTTGGTAGATCATCTTCAGAGTTTAACGACTGGTATTTGTGCCTCTCCTCAGTAGCAAAAGTAGGGAATAGGTACTTTATATGTTTTTTTTTGCGTTTTAATCTGGCGGGCTATTTCTGTACATCCTGTTGGGAATAAATGAAAGAAGAAATGAAATTGGGACAAATAATTCAACGTATTGTGCGGGTGCTGTAAGCCTAATTCAGCGAAACGTGTGATGGGAGATGCCCACTTGATAGCCCCAGTGACTCAAACTCAACCCCCTCCTTCCAACAACAAAGCACCCTGGGAATATGACTGGGATGCTGACACGGGGTCCATCCTCCCAAATGAGCCAAAGAGGCACGGCCCCACAGTACACAGTTTGACCCGGGTCTCAACCTTGGTCTTGACTGTTTTCCACGCTTTCCCTCTATGTCGGACAGGACTTTCCCTCCCCTTGTTCCTCCTCCTGTTTTTTTAATTTTTCCCTTCTGAGTGATTTGACCTTAAAATGTTTTGTGGTACATTTCCTCCCCTCCCTCTTTCCCTCCCTCCGATTCTCTTACAGTCCCGTCACCCTCATCAGCATGTGTCCGGAGCAGTATGAGTGAGTATCTACGCCACCACCACCACCACCACCTTCCCTCCTCCAGACTGGAATGCCTTTAAACAGCACCTCCTTCACTCCCTTAGCCTTCTCTCTCCACCCGTCCCTGCATCCTGACTCACTCACCTACCCCCACCTTCCCACCTCAACTCCTGCATGTTGCCTGCCAGATCACCCATCACCCGGCCAAACATGCAACCAAATCTCACCCTTTTTGTCTCCTTACTCACGGCATCATCTTCTTCTCCGGAACGTGCCTCCTTCCCATCCAACTAGCATCCGCTCTCTCATCCAAGCAGTGGCTGTCAAAAACCATCCAATCGCTACGTAGATCAATACCTGCTCTTCTATTTCTCTTTGTAGGATCATCCGTTTTGTTTTCTAGGTGATTTTGTGAAGGGGCGTCAGCGTGTGTGTGTGCATGGGTATGTGTTTGTTAATGTGTGTGTGCATGCCGGATCTCATTCATCTCCATTACCCCATTCATTTCCAGGCTGTCCCAGTCACCTCAGCTCTCTCATGACGACACCCATTCCAGGATAGAGCAGTATGCCAGCAGGTAGGCCTCATTCTCCAGTCACACATATTGAGCATGGGTAACCGCATTACAACCAACTTGTTTTCACTTCGCAAACCACCCACCGCTGTTGGCTGGTAACTTTTATGGATCGGGAGGTGAAATCAGAGCGGCAACAGATCTGCCCGATAGCTGTTTCCATCCACCCGCCCTCCCGGCCCGCTAATGTCACCGAATCCAAAGTTCCTCTGTGCGCCCCCCCGAGACGGAGAACCTGTCATGTTTGATTCGCACATAAGTCTATATATTCAGCTCCCTTTGCACAAATCCTATCTCGCCCCTGGAGTAAGTCTCTTAATAAGTCCGGGGCTCTGACAGCCTCGAGGCAGCCGAGGGTAACCTCTGTCAGACAGAACCCCGGCACATCCCTTCCGCGGAAGGCTTTCACCGCGGAGGTTGTTCTGGTGCAGTCTGGCCCTACAGCCCTCCTTTGGTCACACGCCATTAACCTCGGGTCACTTGTCTCTGCCCCCCGCTGTTTTATCAGCCACTACACAGACCCTAATGAGAGACAGTTTTACCTTCAACATAGAGAGAGCCTATGCACTCACACACCAAGACACACATAGTCTCTCTCTCTCTCTCTCCATATTCTTTCACAGTTGAGTTTCAGCCTGAGGATAGTGTGTGGATCGCGGTATCTTTTGCCTTCATCTGCTGGCCAGACCCCGCCGTCTCTTTGTTGCAGAGCTCAGTAAATACAGGCTTTGATCTGGGGAGCCAATCTAATTAGCATGGCTGCTTTGTCTGGATCTATGACCAGTAATCCTGCTGTGTCCCCCCCCCCCCAGACACACGCGCCCACGCACACGCTCCCTCATTCACACATTTCACACACACACAGAGTTCCCCTGGCACAATATTGTATCTGGTCAGTCAGCGATGAGAAATGTCCATCACGACCATACATGATGACAAAGCCTGATTCAGTTGCTCGTCATTGTTTGGAGTTGAATTATTTCACTACATTACTCAAGTACTGTGGCATTAACACCCTCATTCGTTGTCATTTCCCGCCTTCTCGTGAGTTCACGACAGCTTTTAAATAGCGTGTTTGAATGCAACTGGTCAATTTCAATCGCTAATGATGTCGTCTTTCTTTCTCAGGTTGGCCCAGATGGAGCGCTCCAATGGCTCTCTGCCCACAGACAGCAGCTCAGCCACAGGAAGCATGTAAGTCACCTCAGGTCTAAAAAAAAACAAACAAAAAAACTACATTTCCCACGTCACGACGACCCTGTCCCCCTGTACGGCTTCATGTTTCACAGGCTGCCATGGCCTAAAAAGCAACATTTTTCCAGCAAACATCTGCATAGTCATTCTGCCAGAACATCATGCTCCAGATGACTGAAACCAATCTCACGCTCCACTTGGGCAACCAAGATGTTTGCATACAAGCACAGGGAAGTTGTGCGACCGCAAACTCTCTCCCGTTTGGAAATCGTTTTCTGTAGTTTCTGCCCCACTTTTCCTTCACTATCTCTCTTTTACTATCAATGGCTGTTTGACAGAAATCAGAATGGTGGAATGATGCAGTTGCCCTGCTCTGTCTGGAACCACTTGTGCCTCCCTCTGCTTGGCCATCTGCACCTCACCATTTAGAAGATGAAAATGGTGAGGAATTAAAAGTCTAAATACGTGGGCGGCCACTAATCTACCTGGGCGGGGTGCCCAAGTACAGCCTATGTGTGGGGAAACGCTGCCATTTCCCTTTGGGGTGGCCCAAAACGTTTCCCTGTCTATCACTGCCTTCAGTGCATCGAAACCAGCCAAGGAAACAACAAGGTGGCTATCAGCACTCCTGAAGGATAGACGAAGGAGATTGGAGAGAGGTGGAGAGGTAGAGCAAAAGACGACTGGAGAGAGCGGCGAGAGCGGCGAGAAGACAATGGGGTGTGGATGAAATAAAGACGGAAGGACAGGTCTTTAAATGAAATGCAGTGGATGAAAGTGCCAACGGTGAAAAAGTGAGAGCGATCGGTTTCAGGGTCTCGCCGATAACGACCAGTTATCTTTGGGGCGAAGGGGATGAGAGCAGAGCATACTTGAAAAAGAGGAAATGACAAAAAAAGAATAGGGGAAGAGCTGATGAGAAGCAACGGAGTGCTCAAGCTCAAGTTGTGTGTGTGTGTGTATAGACCCTTCAAGTGTTGAAGGGCATGGTAGTTCCTTTTTCCAACTGAGATCCTAATCAGGGGAATGAGTTCTTCAGGTTCAACACACACACACACACTTCCTATTGTGTTCTTGCATTTGGAGGGAATTAGTTTTCATTCCGTCCGCCCTGATTGTCCAGCTGATAGATCCTCCTCATAAACATAGAAGGTGCACGTGGGCCAAGTATGTGCACGAGAATGCGTCAGAGACAGAAAGAATAAGGAGCGCAGGAGATGTTTTGTTCAGTAACCGCTTCCAACAGCACATTGCCAGAACAAATCCATATTCTTACACAAGTGTGTCTTTAGAAAAGGAAGAGAGAGAGAGAGAAAAAAAACGTGAAGAAAGAGAAACGATATTTGAGAATTTTTGAAAGGATTTTTTATTTTTTAAGAGGCGTGTGGGCAGATGGGAAAAAGTTTTGGGAATCTTCAACGAACTTTGAAGCACCAGTCCCACTCCGTTGCGCCGCTCCGTGTGTGTGTTGACGTGTAAAAGTATGTGCGTCGAGCATGTGCGTTGGTCCCGCTGCCCCCTCACTTCACCTTCATCTGGCCTTGCTGCTGAGCTATTTTAGAAACACATCATGCTCAAGACTCCTTAATGCCGCGCTCCTCCAGTCTCCAGACAAAAAACAACGCTTTTTCGATGGTCAGCAGAAGGACAAGGGGATGGAGGAGAGCGGAGAGAGCAGGGAAGACGAAAACATGATGGATTTATTTTTCTCCGAATGTGGGACAAGCACATTATCCCTCCCTCCTCCTCCTCCTCACTCTTTTGTGTTGTACTTTGTACTTATTTGAGAGACGGAGCCATTATCTTTGCCGGTTGTGGAGCAACACTTACAAACCCGTGTGCATTAGTGTGTGGAACACTAATGAAGCGAGGAAGACGGTGGTGTGATGAGGGCTAATGGCTAAGACCGCAGAGGAAAAACAGCCATCAGGGTGCAATCAGGATATAATCACAGCTCTCATCCTTTCACTCACTTGTAGTAATGGCACTATTTTTTTTTTTTTTTTTTATCCGAGCAGATTTTTGCATTCTATTCCGCTAATAACAAAAACAGATTACAACCGTAAAGTTGAAAAGTGCACAAGGGAAGGGAAGGGGAATTTAAATGATACCACCAATTACAATCAGCTGAGCTACAGTACTGAGCTTTGATAATCACAGTTTAGTAATAGCCACCATACTGCAAGCATGTACTCATCCACATTTGGCAGAATCCTGAACCTGTCTGGCACTGTAAAGTAAAAAAAAAAAAAGGAAGATAAATGGCTCATTGGAATAGATACCCGGCATTTGGCTGTCAGTGAGTAATCGTGTAATTTTAAAATCCACTTAATGTACAT
The DNA here is from genome assembly GCA_034670405.1 of Hoplostethus atlanticus. Taxonomy (NCBI): domain Eukaryota; kingdom Metazoa; phylum Chordata; class Actinopteri; order Trachichthyiformes; family Trachichthyidae; genus Hoplostethus; species Hoplostethus atlanticus. Next base: position 2,764,615 of record JAXDDX010000011.1, on the reverse strand, counting down.
ACTGGGTCTTTGCATGGAACTGTTGTCAGAAATGTGACCGTCTTAATATTAACTTCAATGTTACTGTAATGTAATGAAGTGTCATCTGCTCGCCCCGTTGGTTGTTGAAAGGCCAGCACCGGCCCGATAGTACCGATACGTCTGTCAAGCCTTTGAAGTAACACCAGGAACCCACATAAAAATGGCGGTGTTGCTCTTCACGACTAAAACAGTTCTCGTCTTTTAAGAGTCGCAATTTCAACCAATTTCTGCCTGCACTTGATCTCAGCGGAGCCCCTTTTGTTAGCGCTGTTTCACCCCGTGTGTGTGTATGTGACAAATAAAGTTCTTGAATCTTGAATCGTAAAGGCACATATTCACATGAACATGCACACGCCCGGCGGGAGGGTAGACGGTGTCCACCTGCCCGGTGTATGAGCTTACTTATGAAAACATGCATGGCATTACACGGATGACTGTGTTTGCCAATTACATGCATGTGTGGCTTTTGGCTTGTATTTTCCCGATCCTTCAAAGCCTGCAAACACTTATTTGGACTCGGTGCCAGCTGTGCAGTGATATCAATAATTTGTGTGTGTGTGAGCAAGAGAGAGAGAGAGAGAGAGATAAAGCAAGAGAGAAAAGGAGTGAAGGAGGGAGGGAATAATTGTGTGTGTGTGTGTCTCGTTTTTGTCTTGCTATGCATTTACCTGAGCGAGATCCTCAATTAGAAAGTGAGAGTGTCGCCTCCCTCTCTAACCTCCTGGTCTCCATCAGTGCCATGAGAAGTCACCAAGGAGCTATACACCCCCCCCCTCCTGTTCTCTCTTTCACCCAACTTGTTTGTTTGGTTATCTCTCTCTTTCCAGTGCATCCCCTCTCCCTTTCATTTCTCCTCTCTCCTCTATGTGAACCCTTTCCTGCCCTCTTCCCCCCTTTTTTTATCGGTTTCCCCCGCTTCATCATTTGGGTTGTAGTCTAATCATGTTTTACCTTTGGGCCCCGCCAGCCTTCAGATTAAATGCTGAGCTTAATTTGCTGCGTTTAGCATCGCAGGAGGAAAACATAAAAACGCTCATTTGAAGCCCTGCATCAAAATGATAAGTCCTCCAACAACCGGAAGCCATTGGACTCCACTCTGATCAACCCCCCCCCAATGCAGAGTCCCAAAGGAAATGGGCTTTCAAATCTCATCAGAGGGAAGAATGAAAGACTTTTAGCCTCTCTCTCTCTCTCTCTCTCTCTCTCGCTCCCTCTTTCTTCCTCTGCCTTTCCTTCTCCCTCTATCTTCCTCTCTCAAACCTTCTTTCCCTTTGTTTCTCTCGCCCACCCTTTCTCTTTCCTTATCTCCCCCCCCCCCCTCCCCTCTTTCTCGCTCAGCCCTGTTTAGGCGGGTGATCGTGCTATTCAGCTTCAGTGGAGCTGCGTGCTTTGTGATATGTGAGCTAGGCATCGGGCCCGGAAGACTGTTGTTTGTGTAAAGCCTGTAAAAGTCCCCGCAGCGTTGTCCTCCTCTCACCCTCGCTGAACACGACGCTCGTACTCACTACACACCGCGGCTGTGGCGAGCTAATAGCTTTGCCATCGATCACTATTCTTCGCGTTTCACGCTGTCTTCCGCGCTCCTCCTCTTTTCTGTTTCCGTGTTGCTTCGTTACCGTCCTGCCCCCCCGAGCCCCCGGTCCTCTCGCTGCTCGCCGCCCTCTTCCATATTCCAGCGCCTGTGGTTTGTGAATCACTTACGCAGCAGAGCCAGCTCTATCCCAACAGTCCCCATTTCCTCTCTTAATGATCCCTCTCTCTGTGTCCTCTGGGCTCTCCCTGGCTGCCATAATGTCCTGCTGCGATTTCCTGCTGCCAGGGTCCTGGCTAATTGGTCACTCCCTCCACGTGGGACCCCCGCCCCCCCCCATCCTCCCCAGTCCTAGCAGACCGCCGTGCCACCAATTTCTCTGCGGGAACTAAGCCTTTCTCTGACTTCCCTGGCTCCCTTGTCACAATATAACCCTATCTCCGAGGGGAATGTGTGTGCATGTATCCGCAGGTGTGTGACTTCCTGTCTCTGCCACTGTTCCTTATGTCATCTTGTGGTGATTCAGCACTTCCAGCACGGCTCCCGTCTCCACGGTAGAATGAGACTGATAAATGAACGTGTTGCGAGCGCACACATGAAACGTGTCGTGACGTAAGCCACGTCGGAAGCACCAGTCGCAGTTTTTCAGAAAGACCAGAAGAAAAGATCGGAATAAAAGGCAAAGAAGTAAAGAAAGACTGCAACAAGAAAGTTTGCGTGAAAGTTTGAGAGAGAGAGAGAGAGAGAGAGAGAGCGAGCGAGAGCTACTGTTCCCAGAACAAGAAAGGGTTTTGGAGTATTTTCAAAAATAGTGGGGAGTGCATGAAGATTCTAAAAAATACATTGGTGTTTTTGAATAGACCTGTTGAGTTCACAGTTTACACACTTCATTTTTATATTCCTTTTGCCACCTTTCACTCCAGTTTCCTTTATGAAAATGTCAAGTTTGACACACATTCCGTTCTTTTTCAGAAACTTCTGCCTCGGTCAGCACAAAGAGCTCTGAGTTGGCTAACGATAAAAAAAAAACCCAAAAAAAACCCCGTTTCTCTTCAGTTTACCGAGGTTGAAGGAAAGGCTACTGGTTGAAAGGCTACTGGCTTAGCATGGCTTTGTTCTTTTTTATGTGACTGGAAGTGAAAGACCCGTTCCACTTACCTTTCATCAGCTACCCACTTCTCACAGTCCTTGGTCAGGAAATAATGCAGTCACTGTGTCACCGTGGAAAAAGTTGTATTTTCATAGCCTCTCTTCATACGCATGTTGTGATAATGGCCTTCTGAACATTTTCTTGTCTACTTTGTGATTCAAGGGTGTTACATAAAATATGGAATTCAAAGCTGAGACAGTTCACCTTGTATATCTTTACCAAGTAAATTCATAGTATACATTATAGTAAGTAGCAGCAGACCTTTTGTTTGTACTGGTGTTTGCTTTATGATGCTCCATATCTTTCTACTAAACATTACAGATTGGTAGCCTGAGTACAGGAGGACGTTTGGAGTGAATGGGTGGATCCATAAATAGTGGATGAAGAGCCAAAATGGTGGCGCCAGGCTCTAAACTTTCTCTCCGCCAAACTCTTGTCTCAAGCTGTCAAAGTGTCTCTAGCAGTGACAGTCACTTTAGGAATGGAAAGGATTTTTTTTTAAGTGTCTTTCCTCCATCTTTTGTGTGTGTGTGTGTGTGTGTGTGTGTGTGTGTGTGTGTGTGTGTGGTTCAGGGGTGTAGTCTTCCCGGGCTCAGGTTGTGTTGAAGGTGACAGCCGGGCTTTGGCGAGACCTGCCACCCTCTGTCAGATCATTCAGATAGCATATACACAGACAGACACGTAGGCACACACATACGCACATGCTGATACACAAACCGAGACACCGGCAGCCATTTCTCTCTTCCTCCCTCCCTCCCTCTGTATCTTTCCATCTGTCTGCCAAGCTCCTCTTTCTTCCCTGCTCCCTCCCATCTCCACGCTGTCCTCCCTCATTCCAGTTATCAGATAGTTGGAGACTGACGTATCTGTGTTGCACAGTGGGATTGCGGCGCTCACAGAGTAGCGGGGCCCACAATAGCGAAAGATCTTATACAGCATCATAACCGCCAAAGTCCCCGTATAGATTATGTGTCGTTTTCACTCGCGCTTAAACCGGCTATTTCCTCACATCTACACTTAGCGACACTTTTTCCTCTTTTCGAGCGAAGGAGAGTCTCGGCGATGAGTTCATGAATAAGCACGTAAGACGCCGCCGTGGCATCGGTTCAATAACTTCCCGGGTGCCGTGACAGCGTGCCAACTTTGCACTTGATTTGTGATTTACAAGGTTTTCGCAGCTCTGTTTATTTTCAGTTCGGTTCAATTCCAAATGTAAACGGGAGCTGCAATGTATATGCTAATGTTAGGGCATCCATCAACTATTTCCAAATATAAATCATTATTTCCGATAATTAATTGCTGTAATTCAATTTTCCATTATTTGAATGTTGAAAAAAAAAAAATCTGCCTTCCAGATTTAATTGAAAGTGAATTGGACTCAACCTCCCGGTCGCCCCGGCGTTGACTGACGGGGAGAAGGCATTGAGGCTCTTTCATTTTCCATCCGTCAATACGTTGCTGTAAATAAATCTGCTCTCTTCCCCCCCCCCCCCCCCCAGGGACGATGAGCACGCCCTGATCCTGCAGTACTGTCAGACCCTCGGAGGGGAGGGCTCTCCCTGCAGTCAGCCCCAGAGTCCCGCCCAGATCCTACAGGCCGTGGAGAGGGAGGAGCGAGGCGAGCTGGAGCGAATCATAGCCCGCCTGGAGGAGGAGCAGAGGTAGGCGAGCGGAGCGGTGGAAATGTCTGACAAAACAACCAAAACAACACGGAGGATGGCTATTGGCTGTGGCTTTAGTTTGTCATGATCATCTTCTTATACAGTGTACACATGTCTCGTATTAGGACCATCTTCCTAATATTGATTTGCACAATCCGTGTCTACATTGAGGTTTCTTCTTCAACCTGTCCTCCAGCTACGTGATTGAAGTGTTTTTTTATAGGTGAAATCAATAAGGGATCAAATAATTCAACGTGATTCACCTTTTTAACAGAAAGTGCAGCTTTTCATTCATTGTGTATGTTAATCTGCCTGTTGGTGGCGCTGTCTGATTGCTCTCAGCTTGTTTCTGCCTGTCAGTCTAGTCCGTATGCTCTTTGTCTCACTTCCAACTGCTTAATACATCAACTCACTTTGCGTACCCTCAGACTGTCTCACACACGCCAAGTCCTTCCCTCGTTTGATTAGTAAATGGAGATGGCTTAGAGACTGAGACACTCGCACTCTGTTGTTGTAAAGACGCTTTTGCGCAGCCAGTGGCTCTACCAGAGTGATTCAACACTGATCACACACACACACACACACACACACACACAGCTTTACTGCCAGGCTCATAAATGCCAACTTAAGTAAAGCACTGCAGCTTGCGGCTCTGCGCTGATAGAGGGGGTGATGAGGAAGTGAGGCAGAGAAGACTACAGTTATAGCAGGTCCTTTATGTTTGTCTATCCACTTTAACCACTTAAGAAGCACCGGCTCGCCCCTGGGACACCAGCTGCCTTTTTCACCTTCATCTTGTGTTGTAGAGTGTTTGTACAGTCACATTTTAAATCAAACCGACCATGCGATACAAGTGTGACATCGCACGTGTAAAGCATTTTTTGCTACCTATCTTCAGCAAAAAGCGGTCCCTTCTTTTGTAACAGGAGTGCTAACTGGCCACAGATGCTGGCGACAAATAACCATGGTCTACCATATGTAGCTTCTATCCGGTACACAGCCAGCTAAAGGGAGCCACGTTTATTGACGACTGGCTCCCCATTGTGGGTTTATGAAAGTTGGGATTCTCTTCCATACCTGTCATACCTGTAATGCAAACCAGAGGAGGACTGTCTCTAGTTCAATCCTTTTTTTTTTTTTGACTGGTGTAATTTCATCAACTTGTCCTTTATGGTCTTATTTGTTCGTTCCACTTGTCCTGAACTTTGTGGATGATAAGGAATGTGGAATTCCTACAGCAGTTGACAACAACTTAGTGACTCTAGAGGTAAACGGTGTCCCATTATCAGATTTAATACCGGTTGGAATCTCTAACTCTGAAATTTTGGCATGTGTGTAAAATTGATTTGTAGTTGCTGAAATGGTCCAGTCGGTGGAGGTAAATGTTCATGTTTTGGCGCTGTCAGGTGTGGATTACATCAAGCACAAATGAAACGCCTTTTGACAAAGTCCCTAACCTGTTGTTCCAATCTTATGGTAAAGAAAAGTCTGGAAATGTACCCAGTTACTCCCCTATGATTGACATGAGTTACACCATGTACATACGCAACGAGGGGATCATAAGCCATCTTTGGTAATTCTATTCTATTATCAACAAACTTCCACAACTCATCACTATCTGTGTAACAACCTTTCTTTACCCACAATCTCATCTCCCCCTCCGATGCCTGTGCTTGAAAAGAACGAAGGTCATTACCAGTGAAAGATGGAGTAGACACATTTGTGGAGACCTTGCTGGTGTTCATCCACGGCATCGCAGCATTCTTGGCACATTCATCAGCTAGATTGTTCCCTTTAGCTACAGGTGACTCCCCTTTAGCATGTCCAGCACATTTCACGATGATTTGTGATGGCAGCATCATAGCAGCTAATAGTTCTTTCACTAAATCAGCATGCTGAAACGGTTTTCCCGCTGTTGTTACTAACTCTGTTTTCCCATATTTGGCATATTTTGAGTCAGTATAGATTGTCACTGCCTTATTTTTAGCAAGAAGGCAAGCTCTAGTTAATGCTATCAACTCAGCAGCTTGGGCCAATGACACTGGCAGTTTGAAAGATTCAATGCACTGATCCTGATCATCAACAATTGCATATCCTGATAACATTGTTTTAGCATTTGGACGCAAAGTCATTTCTATCCAGTGGAGTCTGTTGTAAATCTGCTCTAATGCTGGATGTAGAGTTGATTAAATCCATGCAATCATGAATGATGTCTTCATTTTCATCCTGTCCTCTTTGCAATAATGATTTTAAATGCAACGCCGGATTCGTATGTGTAGCCGTTGAAATTGTCAAGTTATGAGTACCTGTCAGAATATACTCATAATTACTACGTCTCTGGCTCGTCATCTGTTGGGTAGTGATATTAAGCAAATAATATTCACTGAATGTGACGTGTGAAGAACCATTTGATGTCCCAGGACTATAGTTTGTGATTTTTCAACCGTTATAGCAGCTGCAGCCACAGAATGTAAACAGGGAACCATGCCCTGCACAATTGATGGCAGTGTTTTGGAATAGTATGCAACTGGTCTCGGCCTGTCTCCCTGCATCCGTGCCAATACTGCAGTGGCGACTATACCATCTTCTGCAACGTATAGATGAAAAGCCACCTTATAGTCTGGCAAGCCCAAGGCAGGAGATATTTCACGTGACGAAAGGCATGTCTCATCTCCTCATTCCGTTGAATGGTATCAGGAGTGTCATAGATGGCATATTCTGGAAGCCATGCTCGACAGTAATTGACCAGACCCCCCAAAGGACAGCATTTCCGTCTTTGTCGTTGGTCTTGGAATCTCCCTTATAGCCTTCACTCTTTCAGGTGATAAGCACCGGCACCCATCTCTCAGTACATATCCCAAATAGTAGACAGAAGGCTGGCAAAACTGGAGCTTGGAGAGTGACGCTCTGTGTCCCCCTTTAGCAAGGTGATTGAGCAGAGCCAGATAGTTGATGCAGTTCCTGCTGTGTCGGTGAAGCCACAAGAATGTCGCCCACATACTGCAATAGCACAGATGCCAATTTAGACAAGTGCATTTGTAGTGCTGCTGCATAAACGGCTGGAGAATCAACAAACTCCTCCAGGTGTATTGCACCTGTGTATAGGTAAAAGCAAACAGCCCTTGTGTATTTTCGTGTACTGGAATCGAAAAATGAGAAAAATCGAAATCCACGACTGTGTACCACTTGGACTCTGCCGGTAGCGCTACTAGAATAGCATTAGTATCAGGTACTATTGGCGCAATAGGAAACACTGCACTGTTAAATCCCACTTCGGATCAGACACGGCTGTATTTTCTACTAGGTATTCACAAACTCGGTTCAATTTAGTCTTATCAAAACTTCCATTCAGCGGAAGGCGTCCATCTGACCATTCTTCCAAATCACTTAAAAACGGCTCAACGTAAAAGAATCCTACCTTCATTTGAACCCATTCTCTTGGAGTCATTTCAGCAACTGATGTTATTGGGACTTGTTTAAAATGTGGATTCGTTTTTTAACAATTTCTTCATAGCTTTCCTTTCCTTTTGCGGCAAATCAAGTTCCGATTTACTCCGTAGTGTTACATTTTTACAGGTCGCCTGCTTACTGATTAATATTGTGGTCTCACCTGGTACCCCAGGGCGTGGTTACACTCTCCGCCTGGGGGAGGATTCTAGCTCTAGCCCCACAATTGTTGTGGCAATTTAAAGTCAATTGCTCTGTATCTAGTCAGTGAGAGCAGCTCAATAAAGCTATAACACAATGTTTGTCCTTTCTAATTGCTTGCAAGCCCAGCTGAAACTACACACAGTGTATGCAGAATGAGCTGCTGAACGTTCATTATACACATATCACGGATGATGCCGTTATCGATCTACAGTATATGTGTTTTTTTTCTACACGTCATCTCACGGTGGAAGGCGGTCTTGAAGCGTGTTTAATGTATTTCCTTTTATTTCATTCCTCTCATTTCATTCTTTTCTTTTCCTTTTCTGCGCGTTTTTCCTCACATTTATTTCATTCAAGTAGGCCTACTCCTCTTACAGGCACAGTTTGGGTATACAACGCCACAATGAGATTTCACCAATGATTATCTTTTCAATTTAGATTACTTCTTTCATCTTTTCTACTCAAATTGAAACACAGAATTGTTTCCGTTAATTAAGAATCTTCCATCCTCCCATTAAAATGTAATCCTTTTCGGAGAGGGTGTCACAGGAGAGCAAAAATCCATCAACGTCTAAAATAAAATAAAACTGATTTTGCTCACCTGATTCACCGACTCGATCCTGTTCGTGACGCCAAAATGAAAGTTGGGATTCTCTTCCTTTGTAGTCAAACTAGGTGAAATGAAAGTCGGCCCCAAGTTGATCTTAGTTCAAGCAGTTTAATACACACGTGTGGACAGAGACGAACATCACCAAACAAGGCAAAGCAGGAGTCTGTGTCTAACAAAGGAACAGCAGGATCTTATATAGGGTCAGTGTATGTAAAGACATGACTTCCTCCCTGGCTGGCTATCTTCTCCATATATGTCTCAGGGACCCCTACTCATGGATGTCTCCACACAGCCCTGCGACCCTTCCAGTCCTAATACCAGATGTTTCTGTGTGTCAGTATACCTCTTGTGTCTCCTAACCCTACCCTGTGTTTCTAACTCTTCCCTCCCAGGACCCTGCAAAGGGAGTATGAGCAGCTTAAGGAGCAGCATGGCCAGCGAGGGGTTTCTATCGGAGGCCATTGGGAGTCTGAGGGCCCCTCTGCCCACCCCGATGAGGCCGACCTCCTAGCCGAGGCCAAGCTGCTGCGTCAACACAAGGGCCGTCTGGAGGCCCGCATGCACATCCTGGAGGAACACAACAAACAACTGGAGTCCCAGCTCCACCGCCTCCGACAGCTACTGCATCAGGTAACGTATATGTATAATGGATGGTTTTATCCAATAATAATGTTTTCTATACGTTTTTAGCATGGGAATCAAATCCCTGGTGCTGGTGTCTTGCTCTCCACACTGAACTACACAAGACCACAGGTCATGGTTGGAAGGAGACAAAGAAAACGAATGCAGTTTTTTACCGTTGTGTTTGTGTGATCTTTGATTTGGACAATCCTGTATTTGTCCATTCACTGGAAAAATGGGAAGAGTTAAAGAATTGAAAGGCTCCTCCTCGACAACGGCAAAACATAACATGGTTAAAATAGTTGCCAATGGTAGATGTGAAGTGGTCACTTACTGAATACAATGGCAATTTTTTCCCCAGATGAACCACTTCTCTCTCAAGTGAGAAGTCTCCTGTAAGCATTGCACATACATAATAGTGATGTAACGTTCACTTCTTCCTTAAGCCAACTTCTCGTTTAGTTCAGTGAGTTAGATTGATTCAGCAATGTTGAGGAGCAGCAGGACAACGATCGCAGGCCACAGACTCAAACATGCCAGCTGGCATGGCATGGAGTGTGTCAGCGCAACTTGGTGGAAAAAAAAAAAAAGAGAGCAACGCTGAAACAAAATGCTCTCGATGAGTCAGAAGGAGTCTTTCAAAGTGAACAAATCATTCGTGAATCGCACATTAATAGCGCGTGAATGTGTACTTGTGCACCCACCAACCCCCACAGAGAAAATCACACCTTTTTGTATACACAAAACACACTGACACATTCACCGTTTTTATGTCGAGTGCCTCAATCCCTTCCTCATTCTTCGCCTGCTGTGCCTTTTTGAATAACGGCAGCGGCTCATCTAAACTCAGACGAGATCCTAAGCACGTCATTACCATTCCATCCAGGGATCCGCCGTCCCTCCCCTGCCTGTCTATCAATAACTTCCAGATCTGTTTATGCCCGGCCTAATTGCTCACTAAGGTTGGGGCTGCTGGTGCCAAGAGAGAAATGCGTAGCCCTCAAGCCAAATAAATAGCAGGCCAGACCAATCAGACAGAGCAAACACGGGGGCAGGTATTGGCTCTCCGGTCGCTCCCGGTAGCTGGAGGCACAGTAATAACTCACAACATCGCCTCGGGGGCACGACAGCTGACGTGACTCGGCAGATTTTGAACGGATAAAGATTTACATGTTGACAGAAACTCGTACTTACCCAGCAGAGGGCAAATACTGGAGACTCGCCTCTTATTTGTTTGGCTGATAGGACAGATGTACCGCTGTAACAAAGTGATTAAATGCTTAATATTAGAGAGCTATATGTGTAGTCTACTGCCATTCGTATGTCTCTCTACCCACGTCACCATTTCCTGTACCTTTTTATGGAACGTTAATAAAGTGATTCTGAGAAACAATGCGACACACGCCTACGACAATCACACACACACGTCACCGCGCTAAATAAGAACTGTTTTTTTGACATTTAAGTCCCCAGAGTCACACCGAGTTGCTTTCCGAGCTCCGTCATAACAAAAGTCGGCCAGCTTGATTCCCGACGCCGTGTATTAAATTCACACTCCTGAAGGTCTGAGCGCTAGCCCTGACCTTAGGTTTCCAACACGTTAGCCACGGGCCACCGGGAGATGAAGGAGGAAGAAGGGGGATGAAGAGACGACGGATAAAGGGATGGGAGAGAGACGACAGGGCGAGGAAGGGAGGGGTGGAAAGAGAGGGATGAGAGGGAGAGCACATCGATTTGGTTTCTTGCCGTTGAAAGCTGAAGGCATTATGGGACTCTGCAGTAAATATCACCGGACATCGAGCATTCACTTCTGTGTGCGAGAGAGCAACAGCACGTGCTCGCCAAATTGATCATCTATCTAAATCCGTGTAGCTAATTGATCAATTACGGCACTATTTTGTTGTGGTTTATTAATGATCGGTGTCACTTTGTCGGTCAATGTCCTTTTTTGCGTTGACAAATTGCCCGTTTCATCACAAATACGTTCCTATCAGCTCGTACTTCACACCAACACTTTATGAATGAAACTATCCGCCCGACTCAAACCGGCAAAAAAGTCTGTGAATTTTAATGGCTGCGGAAATATTTGTGGCTCTATTGGCTGGATGCCGTGGCTCTGACCCTCACGCTCCTTCCTATTGATCGTTCATGTTGGCAGTCCAGGAATTTACACTTGTTTTACTGTGACGTCTTGGGATCTGAATGACAGTCAACACAACTTGGGACAGCGGTGTAGACACGCGTATGCTGCTGAATCATTGTACACATGACAACAGCCTCTGGTAATCCCCTACCGCCGTGGAGCACAGCTCATGTTGACGTTGTCACAAACAGTGGATGTTTTTAATTCTTTTTTTTGTTGTTGTTGTTTTTCTTTCCTTCCTTCCTCGCTCAGCCGGAGGTGGACTTGAGGGTAAACGGAGTGTCCTCTCCCAGCATGCAAGAACGAGGGCCAATTAATGAAAATTCAGGTGAGGCGCACACACACACACACACACACACACACACACACACACACACTGCAGACCTCTCCTTCCTTGGCATTCTTCAATCTTGGCAGAAGCTACATGGACTTGAAAATCGCATACGCTGGTACCATGTTGAGGTGTGTCTGCTGTAATGGTAATTCAACCTGTTTGTGTGTGTGTGTGTGTGTGTGTGTGTGTTCAGATGAGCTGCTGGACCCCCACGACAGCGCTGACCTGGCAGATGTAATGGAGCAGATTAACAACACCTTCCCTGCATGCAGTCGTAAGTTCCCTGCTCCTCCTTCTCCCCCTCTAGAGGCAGATTGGTGCTTCCCAACAAGGTCGCCGGTCAGCAGAAAAACAGCGTGCTTCTCTCAGTTAAACTATTCATGCTTCTTTTTCTTTTTTTTTCATTCATGGGGAGAATTCATGTGTGGTCTACAAGATGTGTGAATGAGGCGACCTGCGCATTTGTCCAAACTCTGGGAAATGGGTGTAACTCAAGAATAGAAGGGCCCTTCCTCTACACGGCTCAATGCTCAATGTTGGGACCACCGGGGGTCCCTGAGGGGTTTCCAAGGGGGGTCCCAAATAAGAAAAAGAATATAAGAAACAGCTTGATTTCACTATAATGTAATTCACCAGATTTTATCCGGATTGTATATAAATAACTTATACACAAAACAACAACTTCCAGACCAGTTTCCTCCAAACAAAACTCCATGTCTTCCCGGTTCCCCTCTTAACGCCTTTATTGTTATTTTTTTTCAGTGTTGTTTTATTTATCCAGGTTAGTCCCATCTAGGATGTCTGCTACAAGGACATCCTGGCCAAGGCAATTGCAGCACATTCAATTGCAGGCAGAGCAACAATCTAAAAAAAAAAAAAAACATTAAAAGTAATAGAAATTTTCAGAAAAGGGCAGAAAATGATAGAAAGGGGAGAAATCAACCTAATCTAAGCATCAGCAATTTCCAATAGATTCATCTTCACCTCCTGTCCCCCATCGTTCTGTCACCTTCATATGTGTGTGTGTGTGTGTGTGTGTGTGTGTGTTTCTCCCATCGTGCTTAGCTGCCGGCTCCAAGGCAGCTCTACGCTTGTCTGTGCTTATTGACAGGGTTTGATAAATGCATTATTTCTGTGTAATATTATGGGATGCATGCCGGTTCCTTTGTGACTCAGTGGTTTTGATTTATGCTAGCTGATGAAATACTCTCTGAAACACGTAGATTTTAAATACAGCCTTGAGTTTGTTATTATTATTGCTTGAATGTGATCAGGATAAACGTTGGGCCCTCATTACTCTGTATGGCAGGAATTGAAAGAACGGCTACCTCTGGGGATGTTCATCTAATGAAAAATAGAAATGTTTGAGCAGCGAGTTAGAGCTCACCGACTTTAAATTGCTTTCAAATTTTGTGTGTGTGTGTGTGGGGGGGGTCGAGTTTAGTCAAAAATCCATTCTAATCTGGCGGAGGCTCCGGGGTTATTAGCTTAAACGTAAACGCTCGGCGCTTCCAACGACAGAACAGCACAGGACTGAACATGTGAAGGAGGGACCCATGGGTGGGGGTTGGGGGTGGGGGGTAACTTTGCATAGACTTAACAAAAAGAGAGATGACTTATCAAATCCTTAACTCCTCTATTGTCTCTTTGTCTTCCCCCCTGTAGCCTCAAGCCTCTCCTCAAGGCCACAGGTAAGACCAGGCTCTTCCACACGTTCACATACAACAACAGTAGGAATCAACCGAGTGAGGAAAAGAGACTTGTACTACTGGTGGTTCTTCATGCCCATTGCATTATTCTTAATTATTATATGTGAAAGTCGACAACAGCAACATCACAACACGCTCACACAAATACAAATACGGACGTTTAGATGTGTTTGCTTTTTTTGTACCGTGTGTATCTGCGGTTCAGTCCAACCCAGAGAGGTGAGTCATTTGTAAAGGTGACAGAAGTTGGAGCAGAGTATGATTTTTAGCAGTAATTACAGCCGCTGCCACAGGAGTAGTCCCCCTCCATCCAACCTCCACCTGGGCTCCGTGGTCGGCGGCCCGTGAGAAAGAGACCGCTAATGGATCTCCGGGGAGTGCCATTAGCGCCTCCTCTCATTCCTCTGTCTGAGGCCAAGGTGCATTTTGGGACAGGGCTGCCGTGAAAGCTGTTGCCGCTGACCTGCTCCCACTGTAATTGTTTACCCCCACTATTGTGCACACACCCCCTCCCCCCTTTTTTTTTTCCCCTCTCTCTCTCTAAACCACTCAGCCTCTCTCTCTCCACACTCTGCTAATGTCTTTACACGCCAGTTGCTATGAATCTATTTTTGGTGGCTGTTTCATAACGGCCACATATTTCTCTCCCCTCTTTGATGACCATTGCGAGTCTGAGTTGTCACTATCAGCCTTTCCCCGCTCTAATTTAATTAAAGTCAGGTCAAGTTTGATATTTATGTGCTTTTTAATGTGCACTTTGTATTCAGCACACGGGAAAATGTGCTCAGAACCACTCTGGCCACCTCTTGTCTCCGTCTCCCTTATTCATTTTAAGGAGTCGTTCATTCATCCCTCCCCTTTTTTTCCCACTCTCCTTACCAAGCACCGTTTCATGGCACTTCCTGTGAGGTTTTTTTTTTTATGCCGGTGCATGGCTGAATAGGTTTGAGTGCCAAGTTTTCAAAGTAGAAAACTATGCTATGTAAAAACTCCACCTCATCTCCACACCGTGTTCCTAACGGACTGTAACGGGCTTGAGGGACGGCAGTCCATTTGCCAGCTTTCAAACCCGGCAGAACCTCTGATATTTCCACACGGTGATGTCTTGATGAAGAGAAATGAGGCACCTGCAGTTATTGGAAACCATTGCACCGACCAAAACACAGAGGAGTAGTGGTTTTCAGTAGGTCTCTAACCGCATCATGAACACACACATACACACACACACACACACACACATATGCTCAAACGCAAGGCAGTAGACCCTTGAAGTACGTGAAGAGCATTTATTTTCTCGAGTGAATGTTTTTTCACCCAGGTGATCATTTTGAGAGCGGTAAGAGGGTTCAGTTTAGTTTAGCGGTTAGAAATGAAGTAGGTCTCTGGGAACCACCTGAGTTTAGGGTTGCTCCTTAAACTGATGATCTCATGTAGGGATGTGTGTGTGTGTGTGAGGATGTTGGGAGGGTTGTATATTTGTAGATATGATTTGATCCAATGTGTACCCTGATCTCCGATGTTTGTGTCCCCCTTGGTTTTGCAGGTGATGTGAGGACAGTCACTACAAAGTACAGTCGGTGTGAGTGTGTGTGTGCGTGTGTAAGAGAGAGAGTGTGTGAGCGTGTGCGTGTGCGTGTGTAGTAAGCGTCCAAAAAAGACAGGAGCATTCCCAAGACACACAACTTCCTCCCCCCCGCCCCCCGCCCCCCCCACCTGCCCACCCCTACCCCCGACACCGGAGGACCGATGGAGAACTCGTCCCCTCTAGCCAGAGATCCCACCCTACAACCCAAAGACACGCAGGACCAGACAACTTTCCAGCTACCACCACCTTGTCGTCTTGTACTATGCAAACTGTACATTTTACGAACTGTAGATTGTACCTGAAGTCGGTTCAACATTTTGTCAGTGATTTGTTTGGATATACAGATGAGTATTTGGGCCCGAGGGCTTTGTATAGTGAAGTACGCTTTTTTTTTTTTATTGTTGTTCAGAGGCTGGGCGAGTTGTGTTTTCTCGTTTTCACTGGGAATCAAAATGTTACTTTTTTTTTTTTTTTTTTGTCATTCCACTGCCACCCTCTGCTTTTTACCTCCCAGCCCCCCCAATCGCTGTCATTACAAAGGGACACAGCCACACATTTTGTTCCACTTTTGGGAGCACCCATCGTTTTCTGACCAATAACATTTAGTGGCTCAAGTTATCATGTTCAAGATGTAGTGTCAACCCCGTAAAGCATCAGTTTTATTTGGAAGATCTATCTCGTAGCATGCTCAATGTCAAGTTCCCCTTTAAAGCATTGATGTGACTGTCGGCATGCCGACCGCGATTTGTTGATGTAAACTTTACCCCTCCTGTGCCTATACAGTTTGTCATACCACACGTGGAAAAGATAAATTAAAGTTGGATTGTGTATAAAGGAGAGGTTGTTTTTGAAAATATAGATTGAATTTGAATCTAAAGTTGTTGTGGGTTCGTGACAGGCCCGCGGTCACCGTGTAGAGTATTTTTTTTTTAATAAAAAGTTCTATGTTCGAAAAATCAGAAGAAAGCCATGATTGCCTTGCTACCTCAGACTCATAGACACAGTTTTGTTTGCGTGGTCTGTAAACTTGTTTCAACTGAACAGTTAACTTGTGATCATACATAGAATACAAACAACCTGGTTTAGCATTTTAAGCTTGTGCTTACTGTATTGATGTACACTGCGACGAGGAGATGCCAAGTAAAAAAAAGAAAATAAACAGAGTTTCTATTACTGTACCGCAATGGGTCTGTGGCCTGCTGAAGCTAGCCGCCCGTTCTGATGAGTATTACTTTATCTGTTGTTGGTTTTTCCACTGGCCTTCTAGCACTGGTCCCTCACTGCGTTGTGTTGTTGTGCTATATGCTATCCTGTAAAACTTGTGAGATTTAACAACACTACTATAACCTCCTCCAACTGTGGACTGACAATGATGTTAATGATGATGGTGGTGATGATAACGACCATGATTACAATCGTGATGAACTGTACCATGACAGAACTGTGTCGTTTCTCCTGAGGTATGTAGAATAGATCGACCACACTACGTGTAATATGGCTACATTGTTTTATTCTAAATAAAATTTTTATAACAAGTACAACCTCTCTGCTCATGTATTCTGTTCACACTTTTGGAAGCACGGATATATACTTTATCAGGCTGCAAACTACAGCTCTACACTGCCTTGTACCATTGTACATCGTGTGCAGTGTGACGAGTCACCAACCACTGAGATATCATTCCATTTTAATGCCGGCTGCCCTGTTTATTGCCCCATGCATTGTTAGCACTGTCAGGCGGATTGATATTAAAAATATTTCAAGGTAATTTATATATATATATAACCATATTATCTCACAGGGTTTCATAAATAATAAACAGTGGTAATCAGAAATTCACACCCCCCGCTTACAGTCCTCTCATCTGCAGCAATTGCAAAAAGCATCTCCTTCACCCGTACCTGGTAGGAAGAAAATAGGCCTCATTACGGGGCAAATTCTGCAGCGTCCTGGCCCAGACTTTATCATTATTATTTATCAAAGGAATTGATCACACAGCGGGAGGTTGTATCATTATGATGTGCTCGCGGTGAGCCACGTTGAGCCGGAAACTGAGAGCGCCAAATGAATGATGAAATGTAATTAGGGAGCACCGTGGCCTCCTTCGCCTTAGTTAACCGAGCCCTTCAAACCCGTTTTTTTTTCCATCCGAGCCGCATTACTCACTCGTGGCTGCATGCATTCATTACTCCAGCGCTGATGTGATGTTCATTTAATGTTTGGCGAGAGATTCGCTCTGGTCCCATTTTGGACATCTTGTTGGCTGTTGCTGATCGTAAAAATCTGCTCATTGTAGCCACCCGTCAGGTCCTGGTCAGATGAAATGACGCTTCGGCAGGAAATTGTATGTGCGCTTTAAGTCTGCGCTTACTAGACGCGTTGTTTGTTCCCTTCCTTTGATTGCGCCTTCCTTCTTAATCTTTCCCCCTTTCCTTCCTTTCTTCCTTCCTTTCTTTCCTTTCCATCTTCCATCACAAAATGTTAATAAGCAGACCGACACGTCTTAGCAGAATGGAAACCTTGCCCCCTGTTTTCCCCTTCTCTCCATTATTCCTTCCAGCTCAGCAGAGTGGATTTCGGGAGCACTGTGAATCATTTCCTTAATCTCTTTGTTGTGATGCCTGTGCGAGTTCCACATAAACTAATTAGTTAGAGAAGAACTGCTCGACTTCTGCATTCTGGACAAATTTTCTCCTAATGGCACTCCCTAGCATGCCGTGGTCCAGCCGTCCCATAACACGCTTCAATAATGCAACAGCAGCCTAGATGTACTGCACCCTAATTGGGTCCAGGGTTACATATTCCGAGTCCTTATAGCCAGTGTGCTCACATCCTCTGGGTTCCCCCGAGGTGCCTCAATTAGTCTGCCCCTCCCCACTTGTGTAACGTACCCCGGGAGTCAGCTCATTTGTAAGGGTAAATAAGTTGTGTAAGTACCCAAGGGGAGGTAGGATTTCGGCCGCTGTGCAACGGGGGGCCAGTAAGGGGAAGTCCACTGGCGCTGTTAAACATTCACATGCCAATTATATGTGGAGAAGGACGTGGTTTAATGAGCAATTTAGTACAAAACTCAAGTCAACACAAGACTGCACTTGTCAGCAGCAAAATGCGCTCATGTATTCTGATCAGATGTAAACACTGATGCTCAGTATAATAGGCGTAAAGTTCCAGTGAGGTGCAACCTGCTTGTGAGGCTGATCAAACATCAGCATCCCCGCAGTACAACACATTCATAATAATAGGCAATGTGTGGAGGTTGGAGTGTTGATGGGCGTATTCACTTGCTGTTGGTATTGACTAGACTATGTGGCAAGTGCATGTAGTATGAATCAAGGGTGTTAGTAAGACTTTTGTGAGAACACACACACACACACATTGACATCATTTGCTACCTTGCATTTTAGTGTGGGTGGACTTAACCCTGGCATTGTCAGTGCTGCGCTCTACACACAGAGCTTAACAGGACTACAGGATCTCTCTTCTCTTGCATATAGACCTCTGATAGGAATCCAAACAATAACTAATCTATTTAATCCCATTGTCCTCTTGTCCCTCTGCTCCTCCGAGTGTCACCATCTGCTGTCTGCTGCTAATTCTCTTTGCTCGGGGGTGAAAAATAGAGTACGGCTTTCCCTCCAGGCTGCTCCTAACACTCCCTCGGCTGTCCTCCGACGGGGGCACCGTAAAACCCATCTTTCTCGGTATCTAGGACGGGTTGGCAGAGGCGATAGTGCTGGATGTCGATTTGTTCCCCCCCCCCCCCCCCCCCTGCCCCTTCCTTCCTGGCCCTTTTCTCATTCATGTTGCAGCGCTGGGCTGGCATGCAGATCCGTTCGACGGCTGTCCCCTTTGATCAGATCCTTGGCAGGCAGCAACGGAGCTGGTGCTGGTGGTGTGGGTGCCTTGGCGGTGGAGCTGCCCCCTGGCACACAGGAAGCACAGGGAACAGATGTAGAGGAGAGAGGTGGGTGGGGGGAGGGGGGGGGGGGGTTGCGGCTGGGCACTGCAGGACCAATCCGGGATACAGGATACAAGCTAGACCCCAGAGAGATGGATAAGAGGCGAGCAGCCCAGAGTGAAGATGCAGAAAGTGGAGAAACAGAAGAGAATCTGTATCCATTTCCATGTATGTCATCGATTGAAAGCTCTGTTACGCTGACGCAGCGGTCCTCCACTAAAATGTTACATTCATGTTAAAAACTATTGAGCTAAACGTGGATCCTGTCCAGTTTTAACAGTTCCCTTTGCAGGACTTATTTTCTAAACTTTATTGTCCTTAATGCTCTTCAGAATATGCTGACCGCACACGGGGAAATTAGAATTACACCATTAGCTCTCTCGACAATTTGAAGCAGCTAATAGCGCTAGGCCTCTCCCCGGCTGGGCATTGACCTGCGGTGTGGATGCTTCAGGGAATATCCTGGGCATTTGTCCCATCGTGTCAGCATTTTTTCCCCTGTGGGCCTTTTTCCTTCTTTTCTTGGGCGTGTTGTCATCATTGTGCCACCTCTCTGGTTCACACTTCAACCCCAAGCCATTAGCGCCAGGGCATCATGCTCAGATGTATCATCCCTCTTTCCACTTAGATCACCTTTTGTGAACCTGCTATGAAGCTACACACACACTACACATTCAATTGCATTTCACCTGTCGCCACCTCTCAATCTCTCTCTCTCTCTCTCTCTCTCTCTCTCTCATATCCCCTCAGCCCTCTAGCCCGGTGGCCATGACTAATGTACCGAGCTTTCTAACACTATTTAGTGTCCCACACCTCTTTGCCACAGCCTCATTTCTGATGCCTGGTCTGGGCCCGGGCCTAATGGAGGGAGACAGAAATCAGTATGTCAGAATGGGAGCAGTGGGAGGTGTGTGGGGAATCAGTCAATACCTTCCCAGTTTCATTACAGTATGGCCCATTAGCTGCGGTCAGGTCAGTGGCATGCTTGGTCATGGTACTAAGAACCCTGCTGCCACCACGCCAGCATGAGCCAATCAGACCTCTTGTAAACACAGAAACCACTAGGCTGTAATTTTGTATGGGTTTCTGAGAAAAATGTGAAAATGGACCTGTTTGTTCTGTTCAGATTTTAGAATAATAGAATCAAGTGCATGTGTGCATAATGTGCGGATGGTTCGGAAACCCAATGCTGATCACATCTCCATGCCAGAGAGGTTCTGGTACAAGTCACACACACTTTGTGATCCCTGCAGAGACACAGTCTGAATTATTAAAAGATCATTCTTCGTCACGGTACTGAAAGCCCTGCGGCCACAAAGCCAGCACGAGCCAATAAGGGCAGAGAGACAACTATGGTATAATAGCACTGGTTGCTCTTTTTTTTAAGAGTTTGATATATGAGTTTTTCTTAACTTGCATAGGACAAAAAGAAATAATTAAAATGATAGCGCTCACTTCTGTGTTTCACATAATGATAGCTGTTTGGCATGCAGATGATATTCTGATGTGTAAATGGAGCTGGGAACATTTGCAACATTTTGCATGCTAAAATATGTTAAATATGCTCCCAGGTATTCCGCTCATGGTCAATTTCATGAAACGCATCCAACGGGAGTGAATTGAAACCTGCAGCTTTACAGAAATACTGTTTAATAAAAAGGCACATATCTGCCGGTAGCCAACGCTGATCACAACCTGCATGCCAGACACACTCCGGTTTAGCTGTGTGACGCCTGCAGGGTGTGTGTATGAAAGCCATTTCGTCTGTCTTCTCGTTGGTTCTCTGTCAAAAATGTGCATCTCCAGAACAAGTCAAGTGTATTTATGGAGCCTTTTTGTAGAGAAGAAAACAAGATAAAACAGATAAAAACAAAGCTAATAGGAAACAAAAATAACACAAACTCCAAGAAACAGGGCCAGGGTGTGTGTGTGTGTGTGTGTGTGTGTGTGACTGGATGACAGGTAGCAGAGAGTCCAGGTAGGCTGGATGATGCTGAATAACAAGGTCTTGAGTCTGGACTTCCATAAGGAGACACTGTGTGATTCCCTGACAAGAGCAGGAAAGTTGTTCCAGGCTCTGCCCCAAGCTCTTTTCAGAACAACCATATTCTGCTAATGATCAAGACACAACTCACACACGCCTTAAAAGAGTCTGTTAAATCTAGCAGAGAGAATGAAAGGAGACAGGGGAGTTGTCATGTGTCAGAGGAACAAGTAGCACGAGTAACTAAGCAACAACAAGAGAAACCAAGGAGGAGCTGTCAGTGAGCTCTGCAGGTAGACGTTTAGTATAAGCATGGTTTGATATGCTCATTTCACTTGTCATAGGAGCGTGTGTGTGTGTGTGTGTGTGTGTGCATGTGAATGTGCAGGAAAATTTAAGAGAAAAAGTGCAAAAAACTGGAGAGGAAAGCAAAAGACAAAACTGATTCAAGATTCAAGATTCAAGAACTTTATTTGTCACATACACATACTGTATAGTGAAATGAAAGTGACAATGCTTACGGGATTGTGCAAAAAACAACAACAGTATATAAAATATAAAGAAGCAGCAATATTTACAGTACAAAGTGAAAAGTAAGAAGAAGCAACCCTATTTACAATATATTAACATAAAAAAGTATGAAAAATATGTGAAAAATATAGAAATATGTGTAGTCACTATATGTATATCTATGTATGTGTGAGTGTGTGTGTGTGCGCATAAGAGGGGCAGTGTGTGGAACTTGGTGGGGACCCTGGTGAGATCAGAGTTCACATTCCTGAGAAGAGAGAACTGGAGAAGAGACTGACAACTGGAAACAGAAGCAATTAATATCATAAGCAGAAATAACAACGAGAGGAAGAGAACAGCAGAGAGGAGAAACAGACGGTAGCCACCTCTTATTATGCCCATCTTAATCAGTCCAAATTCGATTGACTGAATTCTTAAATCACTCACATTCTTTGGTTTTGTAATATAGACAGTCATCCACTTGAGTTTTCCATAATTACTGAAGCAGCGGCCCTTTTAATTATCCCTTCATGAACACAGGAGTTATCCATCATCACCCTTCATTGTTTTCAATCTCTCTAATTGGCTCTTCCAGGCATTCTGTCTGAACGCTGTAACTGTCAGTTATCAGTGATCCTGCTGTCTAGGAGTGCCACCTGAGGTGCTAAACCACTTGTCAATCTGTGTTTGTGTTTGCTGTTCTTCTTCCTTTTCTTTTTTTCTTCCCATGCTTGTTCTTGTTGTTGTTCTTCTTCTTGCGCTCACTAAAGCTTCCCTCATATTTCCCCCCCCATCATCTCCTTTCCTTCTCTTCCTTCCTTCCTCCTCGTCTTCTTTGCCATTTAATTGTCGGTCTGTTTCTCTCTCCTCTCTCCCTGCTAGTGTTTCTCTCTGTTTCCCCATGTTGCTCGCTAATAAAGTTAATGACCTAGATCCCACTCTATGTGGTTTTCATAGACACTGTAACCTCGCCGATCGAGTTGGTCTCTCTCTTTCAATTCGCCATCACATCTGTGGCTCCCTCGCAGATCAATGCCACAAAATGTCAGCTTTTAAATGTTACTCGTATGCCCTTATGTCCCTGCACAGTTCAGTCTGCATCAGTTAACAATCATTACTTCCTCCCAAGAGACAGCTCCATATGGAAAAGATGATGAGGATGACTTTTTGGTTCAAGACTGATATTACTACAATAATATTAAGTTGATTTTGATGTAAAAGTTCAGACAAACAACTTGTTAGCCTACAAGATGATTCTCCAGTGCATGGGAGCAGTCACAGATAGTACAGTACATCATTATGATGTCACAATTAGTGACAACTTGTTAGCCTACAAGATGATTCTCCAGTGCATGGGAGCAGTCACAGATAGTACAGTACATCATTATGATGTCACAATTAGTGACAACTTGTTAGCCTACAAGATGATTCTCCAGTGCATGGGAGCAGTCACAGATAGTACAGTACATAGTACAGTAGTACAGTACATCATTATGATGTCACAATTAGTGACAACTTGTTAGCCTACAAGATGATTCTCTAGTCCATGGGAGCAGTCACAGATAGTACAGTACATCATTATGATGTCACAATTAGTTTTGGATCTCTGGTTTCGCCCTGGTTCTTTAATGTTATTTGATCTTTAATCTTGTGCTGATATCTGTTCATTTTTGTTCTCGTACAGAGAAGGGAGGGAGAAACAGCAGGATGACAGCCTCCAAAATAAAATGGAAATGTCGTGGATTGAGTCTCAGTTTCCCAGTTTTACCCTCTCACTCCCTCTCCACATCTGTATTCCATTATTCATGGCTGACAACCATTGCCAGGGAAAGCGATGGCCCACTTTTCTTTTCTCGCCATTCAAAATATGTTGAGGGAAAGCTGATCGTTCATTATCTGAGGCCCTCTGCGAGTTCTTACTACCGTTCCCATGTAGTCCCTTTCCATCTGCGGTTTTAATGAGAATTAGCTGAGAATTAGACTTCTGTCTGTGGTGCAGATTGCAGTTGGAAAGCAGGTTATCCTGTCTTGGGATGACGTGACATGACACCTTTCTTTTGTTCCTAAATCCTTAGGTGAACAGAAGCTGTGCACTGGCATCAGTTGAACCGGAGCTGCCAGCCTTGTCTTCGCTGCACGCTCTGCTTTCTGCTGACGGGGGACACGCCAAAGTGGAGCAAACAGCTAAATATAACAATAACCTGTTTACTGCCAGATGAACAACAATGCGACCCTGTATGCATCTATGCCTGGCTGTGAGCCTGCGTGTGCGTGTATAAGTACGTATATTCAAGTGTGCATTAGCCTGTTTCAAACACAGGAATCTTTGTTGAGCTGTGTGCAATTGCGGGCATGGATAATGCTTATGTAGGTTTTTCTTTGCTGTTTTATATTACTTTTTTATATTTTGTATCTTTTTCCCTGCTGAATCCTAAGACTATTTGTTGCTGCAATGACCAAATTTCAAGTTTCTAATATAATATAATATAATATAATATAATATAATAATGTGTACTAGAAGTCTATCGCTTTTTGTGTTTTGCGAGTTCTTTTTTGCGTTCTCTGGGCGAAATTATGTGTTCAATCTTTAAATTAACTATTGAAAACACCATCTGCTTTGGAGAATTCCCAGTCACACTCTGACTCTTAAAAGCAGCCAGAAAGTGCATGAAGAACCATTTAATGTGGACTCCTACTGCGATTAAACGGTCATAATGCTATACTTCTGGCAATGAGATTTAAAAAAATGACAAATATTTGGGGCCAAGAGTTATTCTTGACACAGTTTTGGGTGCCAGGAGATCTTTTCAAACAATAAAGTTGTTAAAGTAAACCCCATAACCCCATTTTAACTCCGGTCCGAAGGGTTTTGTCCCCACTAGCGAACTAGGACAAACTTCTGGATGGATTCAATTTGCACATTTGCTGATAGTCTTCATGGAATATGGATTTCTTGAGAAGGCTCATGAAACATGATTTCAGCTTTGTAATTAGAATTTCATCAAGTAATGAAGCGAACCAGTGGCTAAATGAGCATAAAGGTTAATCATCTGTTCAATAGCTAGAAGGTCAGACTTTGTGTACTTTGGATTATGTGAGATATTAAGTGTGTGCAGTCGGCTAATGTCAACTGGGCACTGATATGAAACTAATGGACATGTTAAGTGTGTGCACTGACAAGCGATGTCTATTAAAGGTTAATTGTTAATTATGACAATGCATGGTAGAAACATCAACAGCACAGCGGGAAGGAGACAAAGAGAGGACAAAACAGTTAATGACCTTGAGACAGTGTGTGTGTGTGTGTGTGTTTGTGTTTGTGTTTGTGTGTGTGTGTGTGTGAGAGAGAGAGAGAGAAATTACCATGCAGCCGTTGTGCCTGCGTTGTAACATAAGGTAAATGGTTGCTGGTGAATTAGCCAACCCTGGGAGTCTTATTGGGAAACATTGCAGCAATCTCCTAATGGTCCGTATCCATCCACAGCATTAATGTCTCTCTCTCTCTCTCTCTCTTTCTTTCCCTCTCCACTTTCAAGACTTACGTCTCTTCTATTGACTCAATCCCTCTCTCATACTCTCATTTTGTCTCTTTCTCTCATTCTCCCTTTCTCTGGCTCATTCGCCCTTCTCTTCTCATTCTCTCTCTCTCTCTCTCTCTCTCTCTCCACTTTCTCCTTCCTCCCCTTTTTTCCCGTCTACTCTCTTTTCGCCTACTGACATTGCACAACTCAATCCCCCTCTCCCTCACTCTTTCACTGTCCTTTCTTTTTCTCTATGCTTTGAGGCATGAGGCATGTTTAAGTGTGTCTTTAAAACACAGCCATGTAGTTTCCTAAACGTCCTAATTGTTATCAAAACAGATGAAAAGTAGAAAAGTAGAAACTGGGTTCATAATAACATGATGTCCATCTTTACAACACTCAGTAAGTCAGTAAATGAGTCGAACCGCAGATTCATCGTCAACCCAAACAAGAACAACATTTTCAGATTGTGATATTAGGTCACGGTAAAAATTCATATTAAAACAACTTTGGAAACTTGAAGTCTTGAAGTGATATCAGAAAGATACTTAAGTCCTGATTTCACAAAACAAATGCAAGTAGCAGCTATGGACGATTACGGACGTCATCTCAACTTTATTTTGGCTCTAGATTTACATGGCTTCTCAACGTTGGTGCAAACCATCGTCAGCATATCTTCAACGTCAAAATGTTTGCTGGGTCATGTTACACGATATCTTTGGCTGATACCATTCTGACGTAAGTATTTTTGTTTCCCTCAACAGGTCCATCCC
Source organism: Hoplostethus atlanticus (assembly GCA_034670405.1). Classification (NCBI taxonomy): domain Eukaryota; kingdom Metazoa; phylum Chordata; class Actinopteri; order Trachichthyiformes; family Trachichthyidae; genus Hoplostethus; species Hoplostethus atlanticus. The sequence goes on along the minus strand of JAXDDX010000011.1, from coordinate 2,738,853 downwards.
AAGTACAACTAACTGCTAACGTTGCTATGAGTCTCTTTATGCTGCTTAGCCTTACAAGGATACATTCTTACCATTTAACAGTCTCTGGGTAGCAGGAACAGCCAAATATTTTACAGTTGGCATAGCAAATATCATTATAGGCCAAAAAAAACACAAAATACTCTTGCTACTCCAGTGAGCATAAAACCATGGATCAGATGGAAATCGAAGAGAAGGGGATGCTCGTGTAACCCAATGGTGTATGTTTTTCTTGCATCTGCATCAATTCTGTAGGAGCATTTGTCCATCATCACACCACTAGACATTTCTCTAATCTAATCCAATCCAATCTAATCTAATCTAATGTAATCTGTGTAGCCCAAAGGGAGTCTTTTCATTGGGTATCAATGAGCACAGGAGCCTTCTCATTTGTTACACAGTAATCCATAGATTTAGCTCTGTATTGTTACGGCCAATTTATCCCCTTGGCGTCAAAACAAAACCCGGGTAACCACAAGCACACCGCTACATGAGGTAGATCCCAGTTGCCATACCATCCTCACAGTGGGGTCATTATTGATTTAGACTAATCCCTCCCTGTGTACGGGATTATCCCTCTCTGACACTGTACAAACCACTGTTTACCAAAAACCACACAATGTATGACAGGGCCCTGTTGAATTCGATCTGGCCAGCAGCTAACACTGATCCATGCTAATCCGGCCAATGACAGGGTCTGTCAGAGCAGGTTGTCATGGTGACACCTGATATTCTGGGATGGAGGGGATGGCTTTTGTAAAGGGGAGTGACTGGCTGCGTGCAGATAATGTTTTCAGGCCATTTGGTATTCTGTCCAGTCGTCTCCTGATCGCTCGCTGGGCTGAGGGGAAAAATAGAACCTGCAAAACAATAGGGACCCTGGGAAATTATGGTTGGAAAAGCCCTTGAGATATACACTGGCAAACACACACACACACACACACACACACACACACACAAACAATGTTTCACATGTGGTTATGCATGCATGCTCATTTAAACACTCTTAAGGGCTCTCTCTCTCTCTCACAGAAAACCAACACAGACAGGCAAGCAGACACACACACACGCTTTTTGGCACATACCTTTCCAATTTTCCTCTTGCCAGGCGGCACCAAATAAGAAATTTTCTTTTTTCTCTGATCCTTCCCCAAGTGAAACACACTTCAGGGCGCTGTCTGTGCCTCTGTGTGCACACGACCCGGTGCGTGGTGCGTCCATGTGTATTGCAATGTGTGTAAACCTGCATGTGTCTGTGTTGGTGTGCTGCTTTTGTTTTCCAGCCAAGTTGTGGAGTGGCGGCGAGAGACTGGGCCCAGCGTGTGGTGTGTGCTGGGAGGCTGGAAACCCGCTGCTTCATTTTGCCGGTTCTGCGGCGGTTGTTTCATGCTAATGTGATGGGCTCGGGGCCTGCCAGCCACACGGTTCAGTGGGAAAAAAGATGAATGGATGCAACACACTACTACGCTCTCTCCCCGTACCCCGTTCCTCTTCTCAATCAGAATCATGTCCGTGAACTAATGAGTTGTTGTTGAACTGTGTGTGTATGTGGGTGTGTGTGGGTGTATACGTGTGTGTGGGTGCATATGTGTGCAGATGTGTGTGTGTGAGTCTGTGTAGAGTGCTCAGGGGCACTGAGAATAATAGAATGATGTTTTTCTCTCTCGCTTCAATTTCTTACTCTATAAAATTGGTCCCCTTATTTGTGTGGGAGCTAATGTGAACTGAGTCTATTTGTCATAATAACACCGCATCATGTCTGTCTAATCATGTGGATGATCTGATGTGTCTATCTGAGATAACAGATAGACAGAAATCATATATTTCATGTCAGTTCACTATACCTGCAGCAAAAAAATAGGAAGTAGTAGTAAATCTAATCTAATTTGGAAAATTAAACAAAATAGAGGAAATACCTGAATTTTCTGCATTTGCTAAAATACTGTGATACAATGCAATGGGCTGTTGCTTGCAATAGGCTGAATCTGTCGGTGTAAAATTAATGTAAAACCCATAAAACATACAAGAACAGGGTATCTAGATTTAAAATGGTAATCTGCAAGATCCTCATTTTGTATTTTATTTTGGCGATAACAATATAAGCATTGCGCTTTCCAGAGATCACTTGTCAATCAAACAGTGTGGCCAGTATTATGACTACTAGCCAGTTCTCCCTCTATTTATTTCAAACAGACCGCTGTTGCTGCTTCCAGTGATCTAAAACGCATCACTTCCTGTGCAGGATTTTCCCCAGGAACAGCAAATGTAAAAGCGTTCATGATTCAGCGTAGATTGAATCACTATTGTGTTATCATTGATAAAACGTAGCAAATGGACATTTATTTATATGAAAATGTTGCAGATTAAATTCATACTTGTATAAAATCATAAAATCATGAGGTTCTTTGACAAAAAAAACCCACATCTTTATGTAATTCTCTCTTCCTTGTCTGTCTCGGTGCTCGTTGCAGAGTGATATGAGTCTCTACGGTGAACAGGGTCTTTGGGTTCTCCGTACGCCAACAAGACAGACATACATTTCTCATCTTCATATTTTTACACACAAAGACCCAGCCCTGGAGAAGTGAGGATGGAGCGACATATTGAATGCCCTTTTCTTCGCTCCCCCAAGATTACCCATGATCGCCCCCGATGGTTGGCTGATGTAGACATTGTTACAATTCTTTCTTTGACTGCAGCCTGAGTGTGTCAAGGCAAGGTGACATTCTTTATCTAGCAGCAGACAAGTAGCTTGCAGCTCTCCGGGTTGCAGACCATGAATAGATCCTAACACAGTAAGTAGCATAGTAACATTGCCCTGCAACAGAGATCTCATGGGGGCTGGTGGACTGTATAAATGAAGGTATTCTCCTGCAAAGTCATGCCTGAATGCCCTGAGAACATGAACACTTACTTAAACATAGCAGGAACATTAAGAAAAGATGTGATCGCCGCAAACCCACGGATGGAAGTACCAGTTCCAATTTCTCGCCGCACTTCATCACTCAAGCCAATGCACACAAATCGAAAGGGAGCAAAAGCCGAAGCACTTGACATTCGCCCCCTCGCTTTTCACTAGCGTTATTGCATTATTTCCCACTGATTAATTAAAAAAAAAAAAAAGGCATTACATAAACCTGAATAATTTCCCTGCAAATTTGCCAACCGCTTGGATAAATAAACGCGATGAAAAAACAAAAAGACAAAAGCAGCATGTGTACTGGTGCATTTATCCGGAGAGAAATAAACATGTCTTATTTCTGGCTCGGGAACAATTCCATTTCACACCTGATTCATAGGAAAACAGAGCTCAAGATGTTGAGTTGGTAGTGTTCCAAAACTATTGTCTGGTTAACTATGAAATAACAAATCATCCATTTTTTGACTGCCTGCACATATGAGCGTGGATGTTGGTGGGAGCTTTGCAGATTGGAGAGAGAGAGATTCCAATTTCGTGCCGTTGAAATGGGCCAAACTCCAGCACGGGATACAAAACACCTTCATTGACAACAAGAGAACAGGTGCAGCATCAATCACAGCATCAAAACAAACCTTGTAATATACTGCCATCCGTTAAAAGTGCAAGTAAGATGTATACTCCGTATCATAGCACAGAATGACCATCTGCGGGGGTTTGATCAATGCCAGTGACTCAACGGTTACTTTGCCAGGTGCTGAGATTTCTGGCTTTCAAAACTCTCTTTCCAGCCTGTACCAACCAACACACCCACACGCCCACACACACACAATTGCAATTCCTTGGTCACCAATAGATGCCAATAATAGCCATAGATTACTTAATGCCCGTTTAACTTTCTTTTGCTCTGTTGCTTGTCACCTACGATGTAAAAGTCCTATGACGTTGATCACACTGTGTGACATTACACTGCTCTAAACAGAGGTTGATGGTATTGCTGCTGGCCCACACCCTTCAAGACTCCCCTTATATATTGCAATGATACTGTAAATGTTGTTATTTTATGGCTCTCTCACACACCCTAGATCCCATAGTAGTCCATACACCATACAAATACATTACTCTACTACATTACATGGGACTAAAGCAGTGCATTTTATGGTGGGTCAATAATGCACTGTGCAATATAGTATCTAATTGGTTATCCTCAAAGGTGGAATAGAAGTGGAGAGAAATCTTTTTTTAACAACTTGATGAAAAGCAATGTTCTTTTATTTATTTTCATTTCTTTTATGATGTTTCCCTGTGCTCCCCATTCCTCCTGTGTTCCACGTCCCCGGGTTTTGTCTCTCTCTGTGTGTGTGGGCGTGTGTGTGTGTGTGTGTGTGTTTGTGTGTTCCTGTCCTGCCGCCTACCTGGATCCGACACACCTGCCTGCAATCAGCTCCTCATCTCCTCAGCCAACACACCTGTCATCCATCAGCTTCATCACCTCTCCAGCATATCAACCCTGGCTTTTCTCCCCCCTCATGGCCAAATTGTTGTTTCTGCCTTTGTGGTAGTTACTCGTTAGCTCGCGGCGCTGATTGATTATTCTCGATGTTAGTTTCCTCGTGTTTGCAACATTTAACGCCTGTGTTGTCTCTCGTGCTTCCCAGTCTGCTTGCCTGCCTGACTCTCCCTCACTACCTCCGTCAACCACGCCGCCTCGCCATCTCCATTCCTCCTGCCGTCTCCAGCCATCCCATCTCCTGTGAAGTACCCCACAATAAATCTGTTAAACTGCATCTGCCTCTGAATCTGTTGTTCTGCGCTCGGGTCCGCTAGAAACCTAAACCTGACAGTATGATCATTCAGCATTAAAGAAAATGACTCTTTTGCAACCAAAACAAACTGCAGTGATTCTTTTTGCCATCATGTCTAGAGAGACACAATGAAAAAAGGCTGTGGATAATTGTGAACAAAAACCCAACACTCATTATGTCCAACTAGATGAAGATGATGTTACTCTTCTCTATTTTCGAGTTTGGGCCGTCACAAAAAAAAACGGACCTCCACTCTGGAGACTTTATAGAGAGTTCGGCCTGGTTCTGAGAATTGTTTTATTTTTCCTGTAGAAATCCTCACGAGCCACGTTTTACTCACTCAAGAGCGAGATAGATTGCGTCCATTAACTGTCATGAATAAGTAATTGGAAATTGCTCCGTCGTGATGGGGGAGTTATGAGGAAATTGAATTTATACAGGCATCGCACGCACACACACAGAGTAACGGCTGTAACGGTTGTTAATTGCATCTATTATATGTCTGAGTCAGGCATATAATATTCCTCCTTAGGCCATGACAAGCCAGATAATAATATGTGATTGGTCTCTCATCGCTGCCCATCTCCTCCAGCCCTCTGTAGGAAGGTAATAATGCAATGCCTTTAGCTTTCCCATCAGGCATTATTCTGACCAATAACAACAATCCTCCAACCTCTAACAGCCGTTTAGAGGGCTGCATATGAAACCACCCAGCATCCACCCCCCCCCCTTAACAGCCAGAAATAGGTTCCTAATGCCACCATTGGACAATTTAACAAGATTTCCATGGGTTGGGCCAAACGTGGCCAGACATGACCGTTCGACTCTCTTTCACCCGGTGCCTGGGAAAGGTTTCACAAATACAATGAATCCTTTTCACGGCAAACTGGAGCCTTTTGGTTAGAGCGGGATTAAATTACCGTGCCAAACTCGGCTCTAACAAGGTATAGCCTCATCCTCACAGCAGATGTCCTTTCTCCCTCCACTGCTAAATAAAGTCAGGCTCCGCCCCCCCCCCCCCCTCGTATGAATCATTTCTGCTGCTTTCACACTCACCGATCCAAGCTATGCTGAGACAATCTTCAGAGAAACAATGGGAGAGGAAAACAAAATGTCAGCAAACGGGGGATGCAGTTTAGCAAAGTGGTTGAATCGATGATGAACAAAGCTGCAGCATGTGGAATGAAACATCAATTTAAACCACTATATTTTTGGTTCCAGCTTGTTGCTTGTTATACCTAATCAGTTTTTTTTCTTTCTTGCTGTACAGTTTGTTGTTCTTAATTGGTGTGGAAACGCACCCCAGTATTGATGAGGTGCTGGTTGACAGGAACAGAATGAATCAAAATGAAGAACGTAGCTGCACGCTCATAGATGCAACAAATGATATTATCTAAAACCAATGCTTCCACGTGCAAACTGTCTTCATCTGGGGATAATCTTATAGAACATACATGTTACCTGGCTGGTTCTATAAAGCACAAATGGCAAACATAGAAAGGCCATCCACAAATACTAGAGATAAAAGACATAGAAGCCATCTACAAATAGCAGTATTCAATAAAACTACAAAGTATGCAATAGAAAACACAACAGAAATTCAAAGTCCATCCACGAATTAGTAGTAGAAATTAATTTGAAAACATCAGTATCAATCAATCGTACAGTAATATCACTTAGTTTCACATACACAGTCCATAATACTAAGGCACATAACAAGCAAACAATGTAATGTCAAATTCTACACTGAGGCCGAGAGGAGCAGGTCAGGGGTGGGAGAGTACTAAAATATCCTGTTACTGTTACTTTGGTTGAATTTCATGTCAATAGAAATGGTTACATAATGTTTCCCATGCCAGCCAAAAAAGGATGAGAGGACAGAGTTCAAACTAAGAAAATATACTTAACAAAATAAAGTGCATAAATGATGTGAAGCATAAATCAACACAACAATTTATTGTGATCGGATTATAGTACCTCATGAAAATCTAATGAAAATGCCCATCCCCATTAGTCAATACCTTTATCATCATATTAACAAATTAACAAATTACGATCATGGATAAATTAATGTTGCAGTTCCTCCACGTACTTGTGCAGGTTTGGTGCAGATGTAAGTTTTCGATGCAATGTTTCTGGAGGAGAGCCTACAACACGTATAATGTGTTGTAATATGTAATGGATGTGATTTAAAATGTAGTGTAAAATAATTCAAAACACACTTAAAAGTAAAACTCCTCAAATACTCACAAAAGTGCAAGTACACACAAAATCTACTTTATTACAGTAACTAGAGTAAATGCAATTCATTACTTTCCACCCTAGCTTGAGGTTGTGGATCCAGGCTGAACAACAGACCTACCAGGATCCTAGAATCAGAGGCTAGCATGATTGACAGATCATTTGAGAGTGACAGTTACGTGGCAGCCCATTATTTGTTGCAACCTTTTTCAGCTCAGGATCCAAATCGGAAATTGAAACTTTCATGCTGAGACCCAGGCCATTGGAGGCATATTGCTTCTGCTGTCACTTGGAGTCCCTCATGCTCGTGTGTGCACTGGTGTGTGTGTGTGTGTACGTGTGTGTACCGTTCAGGCCTGGCTGCACAAGAATTGTTTCCGATGCCAGAGTTCATGTTTAGCTGCAGGGTAAAATTTGATTTTAAAGTTAAAGTCTAAGTTTGCATCATAGGGATTGAATGGAGGAATTGCTTATCCCTCGCCTGGCCTGAAAAAAAAAGGAGCAGATTCTTTGTAAAGGTCATTTACTACCAGGGTGGCTATTGAATTTCTCTGAATCTTGCCCTTTTGCTGTTTTAATTTTTAAACTCCCACTCCCACAATGCAGCAAAACACACACATACACACAAACGTGCATCCTGTCCACTGTTGTCAGGTCCGGATCTAATGTTCACATTGAAATCTGAGAGGAAAATGTCCGTGTGAAGAGGAAAGGCATTAGTCTGGCCATTCTGCTGATGCATATTGAACCAGACTGCATGAGATGGGAAGAGAACAGGTAGAATTGAAGGTGTAAACTTTGAAGAAGACTAAATGTGATATTGGGGAAAACATTTCAAGGAGAAAGTGGTCAGAGGTGTTTTATACAGGAGAGAGGAACTTTACGTCTCCATCACTACATCAGGGTTGGAAGGTAAATGATTAAATGTAAAGGGATCACAGGGAACGATGATTGTAATCTATTACTGTAAACATACAGTAATCAGATACATTTGTCATTTAATTGCAATCTGATGGATTTTGCAAGAACAGTAACCAAGAATTAACAGGAAGTGATCAGTGTGCTATGTCTCTGAGTTTCAGTTTTGCAGTGATCTGTAATGGATTACATTTTAACCTTCCCTTTAATTAAATTAATTTTAGTAGTGTGTAGGCAGTGAGGATTTTCGGTGACAGAACCAGGGGCGGATGTTGGACAAAATGGTTGCCAAGCTGTCTAAATGGCGGTGGTTGTTGCCTCTAATGTCCTTTCCGGGAAGAGTCCTAGTTGTTAATAACCTGGCTGCCTCTACACTCTGAGCTATGTGTGCTAGAGCCGCCAAAGGGTCTACAAGAGGAGCTGCGGAAGAAATTGGTGGACAAGGCAGGGATCAACAAGCTTGGTGACCCGGTGGAGGTGGGATGCTGGAGGTCAGCAGCAGACCTGGCAACCATGATCGGCCCACGGTCTCACCGATTAGCACAACAGATTTTGTACGGGGTCCATGCTGCCCTTCCAGGCTCCTTTTGGGAGTCTTTAGAGAAGCTGTTAGAGCTAAGCCGGCCAGAGGAGGCTGTGGAGGGGAAGTTCCCGTCACTTACTGTAGCTGCAGCGGTCAGTAACCTGCAGGACTCGGAGAGCTCCATCCTGTCCTTAAGCACACCACAGGTAGTGGTCAGCACAGGTCAGCAAATCAGCAAGAAGGCTCTGTCTATGGTGACTCTTCCCTGAGAGGATGCTGGCACTCCCTGTACAAACCTCCCACAGAGAAGCATACTGCCTGGATGATTGCTCACAGCCCATCGCCATGAACAGACACATGGCACAAATTGCTCCAACAGTGGGGGAGATAGAGAGAGTACAACACTTGTTTTTAGAATGTGCCAGTCTGGGGAGTTTAACGGGGATAATGCAGGCTGGTGCACAGGGCTGGGTACCACTTTCTCCAGAGAGATGTACATAGTGGGGGGACAGAGAATAGGAAGGTGCGTCTGCTTGATTTCCTAGGAGTAAGAGTAGGAAGAATAAGAGGTTAGGGATAGGTAGGAAGCATCATGCTGGGCCTGGGAGTGGCGAGCCTTCAGTTCTCCTTCTACAAGCCGGTGGAAAATAAAGCTCATTTTGTGTCTGTGTGGAGGATCAATGGGGTCCTGTGTACCCTTGATGAGGAGGGGAGCCCGGGGCTTCGTTTTTAATTACTTGGGTTTATTTTGTAATGCAGGTTTTTAACTTTAGTCTTGTTCCCTTTTTAACATGATTGGCTGAGGTTTTATTTATGACATGACTTTGCATTTGTTCATGGAGATGTGGAAATCAAGGTGGTTTGCAATTCAAATTCTCTCTCTCTCTCTCTCTCTCTCTCTCTCTCTTTTTCTCTCTCCTTTCCTTCCCTTTGCTCTGCCAAAAAAAAAGAGAGGTATGTTGACACGCACACAAACACACACTCTTGCGTCAACCTTCGCCACCAACTCGAACACTTCCCGCGGGTTTGTGAGGGGGGGGGATAACCTCCGCAACTACCGGCTTCACCTTCCTTCCCGAGCTTATCTGCTCTTAATGAACACAGCCACTCGTTAATTCTTGACAAATGGACACTAGGCCGCTTAACGAGGAGAGAGCCACATCTATTACACATACTCAGTGAGCTAACGCTAATATGAAGAGAGCTTTAATTAGGGTTGTCTTGACATCCTAAAGAAATGTTCCATCGGCGTCCGCTAGCCGGTGCAGCGTTTCACCTGCACACTCTCTCTATTTCTACCAATTGTCTTCATGATGAATATAATGCCCTTGCTAACACTACACTTTTTCAGCAGTTTCTCCTCTGCCTAATATAATGAGGTGCATGCCTGCTTGAGTAATGTTAAATGGTCCATGCTGATGTAACTGGGTAATATAGGTCCAATTACGACATGAGGTGCTCAAGCCGAATGCTAAAAGACAGCTTATTCGTGAGCCGAGCGAGAAATACCTTGCAAGAGGGGAAAAATCAATGTATGTAATTTATATCCTGATGGGGGGGACCCTATCTGCCATACACAACGTTTCCAAATGGACCAATTCACCCCCCCCCCGATGCTTGAAACTGCAATCAAACCCGCATGTCACACCGGTTTTGAGCTCTGACCTGCACAATTATTCAAGGTGAAATGAATTCAAATGGCCCGCTGATGAAACTGGCACAGGCTTTGAGCAGAGAGAGTGGTAATCGCAGACACAGAATGAGAAACCCAAGTAGGGCAGCAGCCGGCTGCAAAGAGAGGAGCGGAATAAAGAGATCCCCGCCGAGGGTGCCGGGGTGGTGGGGGGAGCGGGAGCGGTGCCACTGCCCTGGAACAGAGGGGCGCTAGCAGGACAATGGCATGTTGCTTTCATTACACCGTGGATGGAGAGAGAGGTCAGTGCACAGGGACCTATGGGATGATTAACTAGTCTTCACTCTGCCTTTTAATATCATCACCTCCACTTTCCCTGCACCTGAATCACCTTAGCTTTTTCTCTCTTCTTCTTCCAGGCCCGAATTCACTGGTAGTTTCCATGATTCAAACTGACAGTTCGTATTTGAGGGCATCCATTAGGCAGCAGCCTCTCCCATCATTGTCTGTTTCAAGAGTTAAGTGGAATGCCACTGAACTTCAGTTTCCTTTGGCCTCAGAGAACTGGGTGTTTATTAATCCTGCCCCCTAATCTGGATGTCACACAGATGCAGAATGAATATGAACATTATTCAGGTGTAAAGACACAAGCACTAGTTCTCTGGTTTCAAGCTTTGGGAGAGAGTTGATCACAAATTCTGGGCTGCAAACTGGCATTAACTGAGTTCTTTCACTCACAAGTCACTAAAATGACTTTAACCGATATGTCAGTGTGTAGACCGACCAGTCACATCAATAAGGCTAAGCCCCCTCCTGGAAATGTTTCAGTCCCCATCATGGAGTGTCTAAAGGTATAAGAACAAGTCAAGGCTTGGAAACTACTCTGTTCAGAAGAGGGTCTTCTGGGCCACACACACACACACACACACACACACACACACACACACACACACACACACACACACACACACACACACACACACACACACACACACACACACTCCTCCTCCTCCTCCTCCTCCTCCTCAACCTTTTTCTCACGGTCTGAAGACATTAAAGAGAATTATTATAACAAGCATTTTCAAGCAGAGGTCCCAAAACGTTCCTCGTGTTGAACTCTCCTTTAGAATAATGAAGCTATACATATTTGTTATACAGCATATCTGTGCAGTACTCTGCAATAATCAATATTTTGTATATACAACTGTTATTGATAAAATCCCAAATTGGCGCTTTAAGGCGTATTATTTTCTTAATACTTCAAGAGAGACTCAATATGGTATAAAAGGTATAAATATGGTATATAACAGCATAAAAGGCCCAAGTGTGAAAGTCTGGGCAGAAGTATAATAGACACATTTTTACAAACTTTATTCATTGAACAAACTCAAGCATAACAAACAAGAGCTAAGAGTTATTTTTAATAAGCCAGTTGTCACTGCTGGAAATCATCTCAGAATTTGTTGTGATCATTAATTTGACTAGGCATGCAATGCTAGTCTTATTTTTTATTTTGGTTGTTGATTATAAAGTTTCCCCTTTTTTTTCTGGCTGTGCAAACGACACTATATGTTAGACTCGACCTGACTTGACCTGACTTGACTTGACTTGACTTGAATAGAACAGACTATAAAAAAGATTTAATTTGCCTTTGGTTTCATTGTGGTAGAGCTAGAAACAATAGATACAATACATCATCAAACAGAGAATTTAATTCAGGTTAAATATGGCACGCAGGCAACAAATGCCAGGGCCCCATACAGTCCACCGTACATCTCTGCAAATGATCAACTCTGTATTGACTCAACGATGCGATGAGATAAATACACCTCTCATAAATTACCCTCAGCGGGCAGTAATGATGATCTCCATTATTCCAGCAGCACAATGGCCAGATCAATGCTGCTCTGGCACCAAATGCCTGGTGTCATAATTGTCCTGCCTACGGTGCACAAGCGGGTGTCCTCGTATTAAAAGGAGAGGTCTGGACCGTCTGCTGCCAAATGGGGCTGTCTGGAGCTCAACAGCATCCAACATCAATTTTTGGAACATATTCAAAACCGGGATTGAATTCGTCCCCGGAAACCATAAAATATGATTTCACATATCTATCCACCCCCCTCCCTCCCTCCCCGGTTTCTGCCGAGCATGATTGAGTATTTAAGCAGCCTGGAGATAAACAACGGGCTTCACAGAGACATCAGGAATATACATTACCGCAGGGCTCTGAAGGATGGGATGCACCAGGTGATTTGTTGTGGATGCAGAGATTTGGACTGGGTGCCAAACTCCCATCTGGAATAAATAAATAATAAATACAGAGAAGCAATAAAGAATGCAGCATCCCTGATCAATCTATATATTTACTTCCTTAGATTCAGTTTTGTTGGAGACATTCAAACAAGCAGAAGCCCACCCAGTAAAATGTGGAATTGGTATTGATTGGAAGAAGTTTGGAAGAAGAATTTTGAGCTATTTCTTTGCTCTGTTGCCTTTGTTTTGAATTCATTTCCTGAGGACTTTATTTCTCACCAAGGTTAAGTTGTTCTATGGACTCCATGGCCGTTATTATTCACCCACTGATACCCCATACTCTGGGTCTATCTCTGACTCTGACAATACGTCATCTTCTCCTCGAGTCACAAGCAAACAAATTAAGTTGCACATTTTCTTTCCAGCTCTGTTTTCTCTCGTGTTTACTTTGTGTCTGTGTCACACCAAAGTTTTCACCCAGCTTTCGGTGCTTTGTACACCTTTCAGCGATGAAGACAGATTTGTTTTTCTTAATCTCCTCACTCCTTTTTTCCCCCCTCTCTCCCTTGTCTTCATTATTAAATTGGATGTCCTTTTTGGATGAGACCCGCTGCTAAGTGGGGAGAGGCAGTGGGAGGGGGTGAGAGAGGGCGAAGGGAAGATCTTTTGTTGGGTTGCTATTGGCTCATGAAACAGTGATAAAGTATGAGATGTAACTGCTGAGTGTTAATTGTAAATAAATACAGAATAGTCTCCTCTTTATCTGTTGCTTTGAGGAAGGTCACCACCACTGGCCGCTGTGTGTGTGTGTGCGCACATCCCTAACACGCGTGTGTGTGTTTTAATGGTCAGTCTAGTAATAGCTAGATTGTCTCCTTTTCTGCTTATGAGGAGGTGGGGAGGGTAGGGTGTCTGTCTCCTCAGCCCATTTGGTTGCCATAATTAAGGAGCGCCTAGCTGAGAGCAGCTAAGTGGAATGCTTTCCCATCCAAAGCCAAGTTTCATTAATCTTGAGTGTGTGTGTGTGTGTGTGTGTGTGTGTGTGTGTGTGTGTGTGATAGAGAGAGAGAGAGTTTAGTAATTGAGTATACTTGTGCTTAAACACACACACACACACACACACACACACACACACTGAAGCACACAGGTAGCCAGCAATATTGACCGTCCTCAAAGCTGCAGGTTGACACACTGAAGAGAATTATTTTAGAGTTATTGTAACAAGACTTTTCACGCCGAGTTCCCAGAATAATGAAGGAGCTTTATATATTTGTTACACGGTATAGTAGTACAATAATTATTCCCTGTTTCCTCCTATCTATAATTTGCTGTGAAATGAAGGCTGTGAATTGTATTCCAATATATGTTTTTAGTTAATTGCTGCTTGTTACATTTGATTATACACATCGAATGAGGGATTTTGGGGAGGTTCAAAAGAAATCAAATTTTTCTGTGTTTTCCATGTTTATGCTTTGAAGTCGTCTGTCGTCACAGTGAAATTAGGTGGAATATGCATGTTTAACAGTCATGCCTATAGTGGTATTCAACGGCAGACAAATACTACAGTAATTTTAGTCATTATAATTTTGCATTTGGCAGTTCTTCCAATTGTAGTTGTTACAGGTTCTCTCTTCCTATGTGTACAGCTGAATACTGACTAAGCATACCGAGTATAGTGCACTTTTTGTTGATCATTAAGAACAGGCTAGTCTCAGGTGTTAAAGTGATAAGTCTCTTTTTAGCTCACGCACAAACACACACACACACACACACGCACACACACACGCACACACACACACACACACACACACACACACACACACACAGCTACCCAAAATACTACTGTTATGGCTACAGTAGGATAGCTGCATTCATTCATTGTCCTTTTCAGGGCTCAAGCCTATCCCAGCATACATTGGGTGGAAAGCAGGGAGGCACCCACCCAGGGCTTACACAGATAGACAAAATTTAGAGTCTCCAGGTTCACGTGACTTGCATGTCTTTGCAATGTGGGATGAAAGCTGGAGCATTCGGAAGGAAACGCACACGAACACAGGGAGAACATGCGGCAAGGCTAAGGCTAGCCACTGTAGCACCACAGGTAGCATACTTGCAGCAGCATTATGTAGGTGTAGTCGGTGTTGATACATTAGCGTGGGGCATTGTGCATATGGAAGTTAAAGTCACTGACAGTATAAGACTACAGACTCCCTGGGTTGCCAGCTGCTGTGTTACAGAGAGTGATGGTGATGTATCACCGGCATTACCGTGTTTTCTGATAAACATAGCATCAGTCCCGGTGCCTGTCTGCTCATTTATCTCCCGAGGCCCGACTGAATAAAACCCTTCATCAAAATGCCCTACTAGAAAGTGTGTGAGTCCGCGTGAGTGTGTGTCTGTGCGATCCAGTGTGGTGTGTTGTGTGAGTGTTCGCTGATATGGGACAGATGCTTCCCTTCGCGCACATTCAATATCCTCCCCCGTTCTCACCCATTGTTTCCTGTCCATGAAAACAACCACCAGACAGATATTAAAGCCTGATCTAATCACTGGGAGCCCTGGCTATCACATCCCCCAGCAGGCTCAAAACAGAAAGGCACAGATGGACAGGATAATAGTAAAATAAAAATACAGACTAAAAGAGTTACGTGAAAGCTGTGCCGGTGTTACTAATGTAGCTTACTTGAGACTGGGACTCCGTAAAATACAATGCCGTGAAACAAAGGGTGTGTGTGTATGTGTGCGCATTGTTATGCTTTGGGTGTCGGTGGTGTGAGGATGGCAAGAATAAGCGGCAACATTATTTCTCTGATGAATAGAGCCACGCTCACAATGGAAAAACACACTTGAATTGCCTCAATCTGCTTTAGCAGTAGAAAGAGGACTCTGTATTGAAGAAAAGCACCGTGCCGTCTATTCTTTGGAAGCGGCACACATATCTTTACTCTCCATTCACAAATTCACGGATGCAGGAACAATTGTGTTTTCCATGACTAAAACTAAAATCAAGAATTTCCAACTACTGCCGTATGAGCCTCTATGAAGTTGCCAATTGATTATTGATTATCATTATTAAAATATAACATTTCAAGAAGAATACATCACCGTCCGTGACTATCGGGGATGACACAAAGGTGCATTCAATATTTTCTTTGTGGTCCTTGTTTGACTGGTACAGATATTAAACAGCTCCCGTACCAGATCACTTGAATCAGACCTTGCAAGTTTGAATATCGCTGCTTTTACTTTGAAGAGTTTCATGTGGCATTTAATCTTCTGAACCCTACGCTGGGGGAGTTTCCAACTACCTCTGTCACCTCATAATCACGAGCGCTTATCCTTTGACACCCAATTTTAGTTCGTCCCCTTTCTCTCTACTACTTTCCATTTGGAAACTTCTGCTCATCAGTCAGCCATCAGTATCTTCACTCAGGAAGAAAATGGGCCGACAGCCCAAGAGCCAAGCCCAATCACCTCTGCAAAATCAACCCTCTCTCCTGGTTCTTCTACCCCCCCCCCCCTTCCTCTCTCTTTTGTCTCCATGCATCCCAGCAATCAGAGCTTAACGTTGCCTCGGCTCCCAAATTACAGATCAATCAGAGGCCTTGTTCTGAGGAGCTCCTGGGCGGCTCTCTCAAATGGGTAAGACCAATCATAGACTCATCACCACGGTGTGTCGCTGTTGATTATCCATGTCAGTCGTAGTATCAATGCCGTATCGATCCTTTATTAACCACACTGCGAAGCGCCTCGTGTTAAATTCTTGGTATGAAATATGTGATATGAATTGTTTCTGTCTTTCGTCTAACGTCGCCTCCTATCCTCTCTCTACAGCACCTCTTACTCCCAGCTCTACCTGGATGCTTTCTATCTCTTCATCACCTCCTTCTTGCTCCAGCAGGGGTTCCAATGCAGTTGTGGCTCATGAAAAGGTGTTCCTGATGCCAAAATCAGTGGGGTACATCAATTTTCTCAAATCTTCTGTGCAAAAAGATACTAATTATCTAAGATAGAGTGCTTTAGACATAATTTTCATTTGTTTTCGTCATATCATTTGAAATGAGTGTAAGATGGAATCAAGGATGAAGTCAAATACAGTTTAAATGAGGCCTCATGTCTGCTAATATAGCCAGACTATTTTACTGCAGCTGTTCAAATTGTGCATGCACCTGATTTATACAATCAGGAGCACCATGGTGGCTCAGTTAGCTAAGGGGTATATATTTCTGGCAATTGCAGATGATGGAACAGGTGAAAGGCCGACAGAAAAATCACCTCCTACATGTTCATCCTCTTCAGTAATTCTGCGACAGGAGGCATGGGGCATGCGGTCTTAATTTTGAGCAGCACTAGCACTAGCAAAACCACTGTCTTGGAACAGAGGCTACGTCTCAACCATGGTCTCATGTGTTTACAGTAATTATACCAAGGTATCACAATTCATTTCACAATGATATATTGGTGTTATTATATAAAGGTTTATGGCAACGAGAAACAGGGGGGGACAGGGACAATTTAATATATTTGAAACTGTGTGATGCTATTGACTTCATCTTGATGTTATTTTACCTCATGACATATATACGGATATACGGTCCTGATTAACGACCACCCTCAGTTCCTGAGACAGCTCTCCATTGTTCTTTTGAATATAGTGAAGAACTGGAGCTACTTAGGGAATTCATTCACTTACTTACTATGTTGGCTGTAGGACATTTTCAGTGCTGCCACACAGGACTGTTTATTAAAAGAAGCGGAGGGCTGTTGAGGATTGTTACGTAAGAGTTTGCACCTCTGGAGCTGCTGTTTACATGCTCGAGGTGATAAATAGTAGTAGTAGTAATAGTAATAGTGATAGCAAT
The DNA here is from genome assembly GCA_034670405.1 of Hoplostethus atlanticus. Lineage (NCBI taxonomy): Eukaryota > Metazoa > Chordata > Actinopteri > Trachichthyiformes > Trachichthyidae > Hoplostethus > Hoplostethus atlanticus. The sequence continues at coordinate 2,721,683 of JAXDDX010000011.1, read as the reverse complement.
AGTAATAGTAACTGTCCTGAACACTGTGAGACACTCATTGCTCCTCACAACTGACAGCAGGGAATTGGAACGGACTGTACTTGGACTCGAACACACACAAAGACACACAATTTAATCTGATCTCAGGGCAGGCTTACAGCATCATGACTCAAGTGTCAAGACCACACATAAACACTTCACTTCTCTTCCCTTCTCTCTCTTCTTCTTGTTCTCTACAGTCCAAGACCTTCCTTCCTGGGGGTGAAGGGTGTAAGATGGTGAATTGGAAGGAATATTTGGCATGGCAGCGTGGGGGGGAAGCGGACGTGTCAGAGCGGGACCAGAGCGCTGAAGTAGTTAAACCACTCTTCACACTGGGCAAAGGAGATGGCTGTTAGCGAGAGTGAGTGCCGGGGCCAAGAACCCTGACAGCTATGTGCGTGGGCTGGAGTTTATACTAGGCTTTTAAAGTCAGACCACCTAACATGATGCCTTGGGGTGCACAGTGTACAGTGATGGAAGCTCAGAGTAGCCAGCTGGATTTCGTCAGCATGCGTACGCGTCTAGAATACACACCTGAACAAAAAAATAAGAAAAAAAAAATAAGATGGAAAATGTTTTATTCTGTTGTGTGCAAATGGAATGTCTCTATGTTTTGACAGACGAGCATCGTGGGAGGAAATTTCCTTTTTTGTTTCCGGAGTTTGAAACATAACGTAAAACCTTGATGCACAACAAGTCCTCTGGGGGGAAAAGACAACCACGGCTGAAATGAATGTACTATCTGTTTGTTTTTAGTTGTCACGGCACGTCAAAATGATGCAGTTGTTTTCCAATTCCGGGCCAATTTCCAAGGCCAGGCTTTTGCTGTGGATAATCAAATGCACCCATAAATCCAGTGTTTAGTGACATCTGCTGTAATGTTGTTCTGCATAGACCCTCGGACCACTCCGCTGCACGTTGGCAGCACATTTAAACATGTGGGCCAATTTTTAAAAATCATTTTATTCTATTTTCTAAGGATACATGAACTTGCATCAAGCCAAAACATTTTATTCACACAGTGGGGAAACCACGTCACCGCTTTGAAGACCATTTAACCAAAACATTTTCTCCATCCATTTGGTGAGTCACGATTTTTTTTTTAATTTGTTGAATCATGTTTTGGCTCCTTTCAATCTTTTTCTTGTCCTCCACACCAGTGAGCAAGTGAAAAACATTTCTTGGCAAAAGGAGATGTTGTCTTCGCCACGGCCCGCTTTGAAGCACGCCAAAGTGTAAAAAGGCTTGACTGTGTGTGTGTGTGTGTGTTTGTGTGTGGGCACGCATGGGAAGGTAGGTTGGGCAGGGGGAGGAGGGTGCTGCATCTGCTTGCGTGTGAGGATGCACCGTTTACCGTGCCCACTGAAGCACGGACCCAAACATATTCCAATTTTCTGCCTGTGGAGATGCCAAACTAAATTAACAGCCGACCCAAAAAAAATTAGACAATGTCGTCAGCCCTGGCAGTCAATGAAGCAGACCGCACTTTAGTGTTCTTTCCTAAGTCTCTACGTCCTCCCATTAACAGGCCATTATAAATCATATGTTTATTTAGAGAATAGTGCTGTTTTTTAAAGGACAAGCCATCAGCAGGTGGTGCAGTGGGGTGAGGTATACTGAAGATGGATAGGAAAGACAAAGCAAGACCAGGCTGATGGTCTGATGGGAAACCACAGAGGATGAGAGATGGTGGAAGAGAATGACAAGACCAGAAAAAAAGTGAAGAATAAAGTAAGAGTAAGGAATGGGTGAATTTGGAGGATGAGAGGAAACGCGGGGGTGAGAGGAGAGAGAGAGAGAGAGAATGAGATTCGTTGAGAGGCGGTAGAGAAAGCCCAGATTAGATCACAGATTCTACCGGGTGAAATGACTGTCTCACCTGAGTGATTCGCAATGAGACCAGAGACAGAGGGAAAGGGGGGAAAAGACTTGAGACGGGCGGAGAGGGAACGAAAACAATAAAGTTTCAGAGAGAACGAGGAGGTGGATGAGAAAGAGGGTGAAGACGGTGACAACTTCTGATGAGCGACTTCTGACGTTGTTGTAACCTGTGGGTAGAGATGCATTCGCCGTCTGCACAGGTAACAATAGGTTACAGTAAATCCAGGATATACTAAATTATACTTTTAATTCTACTTTCCGACGAGGCTCGGGAAAACGTTTCTACCCAAGGTGACACAAGCACCACCAAGAATTTGACAGAGGTAGATTTCATTCACCCCTATATAAATGGGTCAGAAATAAGTGCGAGGGTGAGCGTGTTGTCTAAATGTGTTCTAAGTAATTTGTGCACGACTATTAGCGTATTATTAGCGAAGCAAATGAGACCAGGGATCTAGATGTTTAAGCAAATGCCTTAATGTGGAAAGAGCGGAAAAAATAGTGAGACCGTTTCTGGATATGTGGGAAAAGTAGAGTATTTGAAGAGAGGGTGTGCTATGACTTTGCCTTTTCTGTCACTGTGTGCTGTAGGCTATTATCTGTCCAAAGAGACATCAGTCTGCTGGAAATGTGACATGAAATTACCCACAATCCCCTTCTGCCCTCCCATCAACTTGGCAGTTTCACAGCCCCCCAGACTTGCAGGATAATTTAGGGGGGGATTTCAAGTGAAATTGTGTGTGCCCGTGTGTGCATCTGCATGTGTGTGTGGGGGGGAATGAAAAAAAAAGAGAGAGAGAGAGATAACTGGTATACTCAGGCTTGAAAGATTGATATTGAATGGAATGGAACTTTCTTTCTGAAGATAAAAACAGATTGGACAACGGTCCAAAAGTGCAGACTTCTTCCTGCTTCCTGCTATCATTTGCAAAGTCACGATAGTCAGAGAAAGTCAGAGAAAGTGATTTGGCAAACACTTCAAATGTCTCATTAACTACTAACTGAACTTCACCGTTTTTACTCCCTTAATAAGTCAACTTGCTTAAGAGTATCTGACATCTGTGGTGTAATATTAGCCTGCTTTGCAAGACTAATGTACCTTTGAATATCACCTCAAGGCTTTGCCAAAATAGTCTTGCTCACCAAACTAGCTCTGAAGCTTCTGAGGCGCCGCTAAAGGCCCCTACTAATGTCTGTTGGGACGTGATCGGACCGATATATTCCTGATATAAGTTCTGAACACCTGGCTTGGTCCTCAGACCAAAGACAGGCCTCATCTACTTTCCATCTGTCTGGCTGCGGGGGCCCAGATGTGCTGACGAGGAACGGTAATGAAGGCGAGGAAGAAAGAGCAGAGATTCAAGACTGGAGGGAGATATAGAAATATAGAGTACAGTAGTGTTCTTAACGAGGTAATCCTCTCATCCATATCAAGATCAAGAAGCTCTAAGTTTGTGAGCGCAATGGAAATAATGAATCAGGATTATTGAAGGGAATTCAGCTGGCTGAGTTTGAATCCATGTAGATGTAACTAAATACATCCCCAGCCCTGGTTTTAACTAATTCATACGTAACAGTTTGCCAATATAGTTCATGTTTAACACTGATACTCTTGTAAAGTTGTATTACACCATCTCTTCGCAGAGCTAATGTAGAGATGGGCAAACCAATCTCCTCCGATAGGCCTGGATTCATTATCTGTTGTCACTGGTGATTTATGAGTCTGGCGGTCCAGTGTTCTGGCAGCCATATGTCTGCTCATCCCGACACACACACACACACACAGGACCGTCCCATTAATGATGTTCGGATTCATCATCCAAACACACAATAAACGCGCAAAAATGAACTTTTAATAACATCGACAACGCCAGAGTTTTCCCTCCTTTCAACTCCCGGCTCTGCTAGACAAGCAAAAACCGAACGGCTTTTCGATTTGAGAGAGAAAAAGCTCCCACGAAGCAATTCGTGGTTCCAATTCAGGGTGTTGTTGCCAAACAGGGACAGAAAACCCCCCCTTTTTTTCCTTTGTCTACCAGGTACAATGGTATTAGGACAAAAGAGTGAGAGAGAAAATCACATTAGGTCCAAAGATGTCCATTAGCCAGAGGGTAATCTGAATATGTTTCCCATTGTGTTCAGTGAGTCATTAACTGGTTAGTGCTCTAATGCCGCGTAAATGATACGATGCACGTCATCACCTTTCAGCGATTTGAATATCCGGGCTATTTGTAAGACATTTGTGCTGCAAGGTGATATTTGTGAGGCATTTTACAGCCTACTGACACCATCTGAATGTGTAGGTCAATGGAGAACCCTTCCTTAAACAATTACGCTGAGACTGTGTTTCTCTCTGTGCTCCTCCCTGTCAATATAGTAGCAGGTGTGAGAGTCCAAGGGGGTGAAAAAGGGATCAGTGGCAGTGTGTGTGTGTGTGTGTGTGTGTGTGTGTGAGCCTGGTCCATCTGTGCAAGGTTGTTCGCTCTCTGTGGCAAATGTTATCTGTTCTGGCAGGGAGTCTGTGTCAAATAGCGTGAGGGTGAGGAGGGTGACGAAGCGGGTTAGAGTCACGCTCCGTCCCTGTCAGCCCACTTTAGCTTTCCCTCCTTCCCCCCTAGTGGCCTGGCGGGTCTGTATGATCACAAACAACAGACATACTGGGACATCAGATGTGATCACAGCCGCCATGTTGGATCCATTTTCCTCAGTAAAATAGCAGCCCTGCCTAACATTTGGATATAAGAGACATTTGGGACTTTGGATTGGTCACTGCTGTCATCCCATAGGAAAGCAAAACCCAAGAAGAGATCTCATAATTGTAGCTTCTCCTTCTCCTTCTCTATTTAACTCTCCTGAATATGTTTCTGTGCATGAAACCATGATGTCAGAGAAAGACCTCAAGGAAAACTGACGTATATGATTTGGATACTTTTGCTAAAACATGCAGTTTTTTTTACATACTGCTGCATTTTCCAGTTGAAGCCATAGGGGAAGCAACCATAGGAGCTTATTGCCATCATATTTGTTAACTTCTTAAAATTAACTCATAAGGTCTGAAGGATTTGTTCTCTCTGTTATCTCCTCCTGGCTCCCGAGGGGGTTTTTAGGAGAAACATTTCAGATGTAGGTGATCACAGACAAAATTGAGATCTTCCTTATTTCTTAGGAAAGAACAAAAAGAAAAAGAAGCTTTTTCCTCTGGGATCTGGGCTAGCTATCAAGCTATCTCTGTTTCAAAGTCAACACTTGCCTGGCAGATAAAAGGAGGTACGTGCAGAGTTGAGGCTGATTGTATTCTGAAGATAAAAGTTGGATGAATATAGTTGTGGTTTGACATATGAGGTAATGATCTGGTTGCCCTTGTACCAAATGTCAGTATGTACTGGGAAATAAGTTGTTCATGCAGGCAACTACAAAAGTAAGAGTAAACGAGGGACACAAAGTATTCGGCACCAGCGCCACCAAGACAAAGTCCTGTACATTTATGGTACTTATTATAGTATTGATTCTGATAGTCGACACATGTATTATAGATGCTCCCACTGCCAGGCAGACGGTGTATAGCCATGTTTCAAACAAAATAAATGCTAATACTTAAAAAAGACTGATAATAATGACTGTGATACATATCGCGTGGCAGCCTTTTCCCTATAGAGCCATGCTGAAATGATGGACGTGTCTTTCATTGGATCGTTTAGCGCTCATTGATCTCATGATTACCATGTTAACTGAGCTGTCAGCTTTGGCATCTGGCATCACTGACTCAGGCGAAGGGGAAAGAAAATGGTTAGGCAAGCCCACTTATCATGCATGGCCACACAATCTCCATTCTCCTCCTCTGAAGGCTCGCTGGCTTAATTACGTACTAAAAAACTTTTTTCAAACGAGCTCTTTTCATAGAGTACGATGTAGCTGTCCGGTGTGGTTTGGTCCAAGCAAAATGACAAACTCTAGAGGGGGATGAAAGCACATGAATGCAAACACTTCGTACACACACACACACACACACACACACACACACACACACACACACACACACACACAGCACATTATTCTCAGATGAAGACATCTCATTTCTCTGTGACGTGTCGCCTTCCGCCATTTTCACAGCAAAGCCCCGTGATGGATCGTTGGAACCGGGGACAATATACCAAAATGAAGTGCAAAATTAAAGTGTAAGATGTGATTTAGAGAACAGAGCGAAATGACTGATGTGTTTTGATAAACCTGTCAAACATGTCTGTCCTACTGTAGACCAGGATGAGGGGAGCAACTGTTTGGAATGTGAGCACCAATAACAGTTTAATGATACTAACTTATGGCATCTGAGGCCCAGATTTACAATGCTGTAAATCTACGGCACAGCAGCTTGGGGGGTGGGGGGGGGAGTACATCTTCCTCCTCACACACAATCAATTTGCAACATAATTCATTTAAACATCTCCAGGGGATCCCGGTTTAATCATAAAGACCTTTTAGTTTGATTAGAGCACAAAAGAGTGAAAACAATGCAGGATGGCTATTGTTTCATCCAATCAAAAGCTGTTACAGACCCACAGGTTTTCCTCCTTGAAAGAGTCTGGAGAGGTGGAGGATTTCATTATTTCAAGTATTACCTTCCTTTATCCCTCGCCCAGGGCCAATGCCCACTCCGAGATCATAACTTCCCCCCTTTTTCCCGCTGAAGAAATCCTCTACGTCCAGACAAACTTCCACGAGAGGTAAATCAGGGCCGTTATCGCTGGCTGTCCTATTCCTTTCACGTAGCCCAATCACCGGAGGGGAATTACACAATTAATTTTGTAACTAATAAGTCTGAGTGCAGGAGTAAACTGTTTATTGTTAACAATGCTGCTGCATTTGTTAAACTGACGGCGTAGCGTTGTCAGGGGGGGAAAATATCCAGTTGTTTTCTGGCCTAAGCTGCAAAGCCCAACGACGCTTTTGGTTTGTTGAAGCATGCAAGGGGTACTAAGTATAGTATGCACAGTATCTCACCGTAGTCAGTGAATCAATTCTCTTCAAGGTTTCTAACATTTTTTTCCACTGACAACTAATAATTTTGCTACTGACAATTGTGATACATTTTGAGGTGTTGTGGCACCACAGGGGTAAAGTCAGGTCAGTCAAGTCAGATTTCCGGCACTGATCACGCAGGATTCAAACAGCATTTTTAATGAAACTATAACTCAAATACAACTTATCCTTATTTCCAAATCAAATCTTTCAGGATAAACCTTCAGGAGCCTCCCTGAATGGCCTACCTCCTTGGACTGTGGAATCAGCTCAGCTTCCACCTGGCTGAGTATCTCTCCTTATCTAGTGTGATTGTTATATATGAATCATTTGTGCACAGCCAATTTTCCATGGAGCCCCAATGATGGTGTTGCGGTTGCTTCTGGGAATCAACAGTATGGTTGGAATGTACTGTATGTTTGACCAATCAGCTGTTGCATCAGTTTGCATGGCGTGTTATTATGATCCAGGTAGGAACCAACCAAAGTAAGTCATAGAGCAACCTCTCCAGTGTCCTCTCCATCCTCAAAATGACTCAAGACCTTGTGTTTGCTTCTCACATCTGAGAGACGCCGGGTCAAATCCATTGCAGAGAGAGGAGTGTAGAGATGTCAGACAGTGGGTAATCTGGCAAAGGGTGGATTGGGGTGGGGTCCTCTTGTCCTTATATATTTTGTTAATGTATCTGTAGTGTGGACCAAAAGCATGCAGGTCCTTATGGTGTGGTGGAATGTTTTTTTGCTGTGTGTGTGTGTGTGTGCCGACAAGTTGAGGAACTCCATGACACACCCACCTAACTTCAGGAACATCACAGGTGTTCCCAATCGATAATCTCAGCCACTCCCACTGAAACAATGGACAGCAATCCCTATAAAAGACTTCTCAGCAGTACTGGGTGAAAAACTGTGCACAGGACCCGCAGCTGTTACGCCGAACTCCAAACCCGATTCCCAACACGACGAAGCCGAGCCGACGAAGCCGACACACTTTGATTCAACGCACGCTAAGTATCTTTTAAAGGGACGTGAGCCTACCTAGGCAGTGCCTTTATTGTGTGTATGTTGCCAGCCCTGCCACTCACAACGGGTCTGTTTCTTCCTTGGAGGTGACGCTGATGAAGCAGACGAGTGGAGCCAGCCCTGCCTGCAGATAGATTGGACGACGCGGTCCGGGAACGTCAACCGATAGGATCACCGTGGACCCGTATTACCTGGAGGACAGTGATGAGCGCCCTTCACCACGCTTGAATCTGCACGGACTGTTTTATTAGATCTCCCGTTGGGGTCAGGTAGTTTTATATAGTTGGCCCACCCATTTTAATAAGGAGTCACACTCTAGAGTGCCGAATTTTAAGAAGACCAATTGTATAAATAAAAGTGACTATTTTATTGAAACTTGTGTCCCTGGTGTTCCTGTGCCTCTGGGATCTGAGCCTTAGTAGGGGAGGTGTCTTGTATTCTGAGAAGTGTGACAGAGACACAGGGCGATGTATAACAGACACCAGACCAGAGCCCCAGGTAAGAGATGGAATTTATCGATTTGTGATCCAAGGTCCAAGGTCAGGTGAACCTGGCCTCTACCTGTGAAGTGAGTGTGTGTCAGTCTGTGGTAAGATTTCATTTCGCAGAGCAAAATGTCCCAGTATACATGAAGACATAGGACAATACACTACCTCACATTCTCTCTGTCTCACACACACACACACACACACACTCACTAATTACTACAGACGGTACAGCTCTGTCTCCCTCTCTCCCATTCATATTAGGACGTGTTCCTGCTGAAACTGATCGATGCTTGGTGGTGATGTGGAAGATGGAGGGGACAACAGGGGTATTGACAGCACAAATGGATTCTACAGGTACCCACTCACTACAGTCGCCCAGTAATTGGCCGTGGTGGAGGCTTGCCCGAAGAAATGACTTACTCCATCCATTTCTCAGTTTCCCCCACCCACCATCCTTCCTTTTCTATGGGGAGCAGCAATGGGCTTGAAATGAGTATGGTGCTTTAAATGAGTTCTACATTCAAATGAAATGACTGCTGGCACTAAAGTACAACCAGTAAGGGATCGTGGCTCAGCAGGGTGCAAAGACAGTTTCCTTTTTCTTCATGTTAGAATTAACGAACAGAGACAGTTGACAGGGTGAACATTAAGAATGAAACAAACAGAAAAATGGAAACCAGACCTACTGGGAAACGTGGTTGGTTTATTATTAAATGGGCATGACCACTTTTCACACTCTAACATGCATCTCCAATAACACAAAATGTACATGTAGAATCTGTGGATCAATGACATTTGATCACCAATAATGACAGTAGTTTAACCATAATGTTGACAGTTTTATTTGTAGCAGGAAGCTTACGTCACTGATATAAAACCTTCCAAAATAAGAGACAGATATGAGTTGCGAAAAACAAAAAAAAAGTGTACGATGTGTACGGTGCAATACGTCTATAAAAGATGCATCGAGGAAAGGGCAGCATGCTGTCCGTCACACAAACCTCAGTGAGATTCTTGTTAACAAGAAGTGCACCTACAGTACAGGCAACAGCCCACCTACTGATCAGGGGATTGAATCGGGCACACACCTTATTTGTTACAGCACTAAACAAACATCCAGCCTGTATTCAGACAGCCTGGGTGTAAAATGTCAAGCCTGCATTTATCAGCCTGGTCATTGTTATGGGCTCCCAGGGACAAAGGTTGGATAGTCATGGATGATATCACCGGGGCACCGCCACTGGCTTTTCTGTTGGAACGACTCAAACCCCAAATGAGGTAGTAATGATCGGCTTTGCCAGTGCTGTTGCCCGTGACGACTACCGCAGAATTCAAATGCACCAAGGCCTCGTCTTCTTACAATCCACCGAGTTATGCACACATTAAAGGGCCAATATTGACGTTTCAAGAATGCCCATTGCCTTCTGATGTGGTAATTGTGAGGTTGGTGTGCTTTTATTGTGACGCTCTTACAGGTATTCCTCCTCCTTATAGTATTGTTCATTCTAATCTTCAGAAATGCTTAGAAATGTGTCTTGCACCTTCACTTTGGTGTGTTTAAATTTCTACTTTGCTTTGCCTGGAAGGATGCACTGCCAAACTGAGCTGCATGATGCAATATATAACTACTGAAGCATATTATTACCTACTTAATGTCAGGCATTGCAACAGCACAGTGACAAAAACCTTATGCATGTCTCAAAAAATAAACATGACATGTTTTTGGCATATGACAAACAGACTAAAATAAACATGTACGTGTGTTTTTACCCCAACGAAGCATTGGCATCCTTTCTGACAACAGCTTTATCACTGATTCATGGCGTCCCCTGGCCTCCTGGGACATCTGCTCTTTTATTTCCAACCCCCCTTGACATTGCGCAGCATTGTCACGTAGTCAGATGTCATTCCTGAACTGCGTCACATAAACTTTCCTCCTCTTCTCCGAGGTGAGTTGCTACCGCGTGTCAACCGAGACACCCTTGGTAAGCTAAGCCTGTTTATCGAGAGCCGTTCGGCCAAACCGCATCTGTCCACATCTGTCCTGCCAGGATGACTGGAGGTCTGCCCGGGAGGGAAGTCAAGAGTCTCCATCACTAGATTTTTTTTTTTGTAAGCACACACAGAGTCCAGGTCATGCAATTGATATCTCTGGACCTAGAATCTATTAGGTGAATTGACCAGACTCTTCATTTGTGGCTCTTCGTAGTATGTGTGACTTGTGGAAGTTTCCATGCAGGTGACAAAGCTTTACTCCTCCACGAATCTCACACCCCACCACCACCCCAGCATCCATCTGTGGACTTGGTTTCATAGTCTCCACTTGGCTGTCTTGATTACGTTGCACATGAGGCCGACGCAACAGAGCCCTGACAGCAAAATAAAATCCGTATGTACATTTGTTCTCAATCAAAAAACATTTCATAATCAATACGCGCATTGTTTGACTGACCTGACTGTAAATTGGACAGCTTGTCCATCTCGCAGATGTGCAAAAGGAAGCAGTGGAAAGTTTAATGAGGCGAGTCAAGGTGTGTATTCAGTGATAATGAGCAGAAGTGAACACACTTGGCTATTAAATATGAAATATATAAGACATATAGTCATTGCACTGTGACTTGTTATCCCTGTATGATATTGTTACTATGTTAAGATGTCGATCAGTCTCTGCACCAGTATCAAGGCGACTTCCTGTACTGTCCCCTACCTGGCATTCAAAGGGATTTTGATTCTTAGTTATTTAACCCCACCACCCACCCTGACACACACACACACACACAGACAATGTTCATAGGAGTGGGATCCACCCCCGCATTACAATGTAATGTAATCCACATTTTACAGGAAATTACAGGAACACCTTCCTAGTATTGAGATGCTTTTGCGTAATCCATGTTGAAATTGTCTCAAGGCTTAAAGATTCTCCCTTAACCCTGTCTCCTTCCTGTCATTTCATGTCCCCACCATGACTGAAGTGGATTTAATAGGTGGAATCAATAAGTTATTATAGCTTTCATCTGGCTTTATCTGGTCGGCCTATTTCATGGAAACAGTATGTGTTCCTAATATTCTGTGCACTCGTGTAATTGGACTGGTAATTCTTGTCTTTTCATCCTCGCCTCGCAGAGACGTCATTGCTGTTGGACTCATTGATTTACCAGAAGCAAAGCGGTTCCCCCTCCAGCTAAATTACTCTCATTTGATCACTACAGTCTACAGTCTACTGTTATGGAAATATAAGTTCAGTAGAAATGACTCTTCCACCCCGCTGGCAAAAACTGTGCCAGAGGTTTAATTGGTGAAATTAAACAGTCTTGAGTACAAGAAGGTCCTGACTGTGATGTGAATACTAATACTACTATTACTACTACTACTACTAATAAATATTACTTCCTCATACTTTAGAATGTACACCGTTTGATCTGACAGTATTCCAATACAGTTTCTTTAGCTGTCTGAAATGATATTTACTGTCGTTCAATAGGCTACTTCAGAAGGCAGAAGGCATTTCTGTGCTAAATGAATTCCCTAAATGAATATACTGATGAATATGGAACACTACACAAACAATTGCTTGGAGAAAGTAACCCCCCCCCCACCCTTGGGCATGATTGACAGGCCACAGGATATATTGTTGGAATAATTCTTCCTCTCCACTTGCCCCTGTACACTCAGAGGCTGTAATTGGCTCATGCGGTTTCCACCTCAGGGGGTGTTTCTCCTCTTAAATTTTTTTTATTTTTTTTATTTCATTTCATTTTACAGTAGAGAGAAAACAGGAAATGATCAATCTCTGTTGGCGGATCCATTAGGGGATAAATGGGAAGCTGAACTGCGGAGGCGAATTTAAAGAATGGGACTGTGGAGGCTTAAATCAGCAAAATGAATGTGTCTGTAAAAGGAGCAGCAGGGGGAATAAATACAACCTGATGGCTTGTAGGGACATTGCAGGCCAGAACAATAGAAACAACACAAGTACATAGAGTATCCTCCATGGCAAAGTCTGGATTAAACAGAGTTTAAGTGTAATTCATAGATATTGGTGGGTTCCCTGTGAAAAAAGCAGCCGTGGTTACAGGTGCAAATGCTATCTAATATTAACTGTAATTTAAAGGCAAACATTTAGAGTAACTGGTGGGGGTGATTGGCAGGTCCCGGAAATAGTGTGGACTACAAATACCTAAACTGTTTTATACACTTATTTTAAAATCCATCATTGACAATCACCCAGTGGAATAAATGCAACATGTTTACCAATTACATTGGCATGCATTAAATGTCACCCCCCCAAACACCCGTACAATACACTGCCTGCTTTAACAAAAAAAGAAAAGAAAAACATTTCACTCATTTCTCGTTCAGTCTTTGTGAATATTTTTAGAACGTTTACACATCCACAATGATTTACCCGCAGGCTCAATCCTCCCACCCCTCCCTACTGATACCCAAACGTAGTCAGGAACCAATGCAAGCACTCCCAAGCTGCGTCTCTTCTAGAGGAACTCACAGAGGCACAACGCAGTGAGGGAAGAAGGTCCCCTCTCCTCCAATCCTACTGACTTTGTCTTAAGCCAAGGACGGATAATAAAACCCAACACATCTTAAAAAAAAAAGCAATAAATAAGTCCTTGAAAGGAATCCAGGCAGAAATCCAGAAATGACAACCAAACAGTATTCCTATAGGGTCTAATAATGATTGCATTAAAATGGCCTGGCAGGGATGTGGTGTTATTTGGAGGATAGGTCGGAATAGCATCCGTGGGATAAATAAACAAAGATGAACTGCTATCAGGCTCTGTGAGAGAGCCGGGCAGAGTAATATCCTTCTATGTCTGGAAGCTGAATATCCTTCTGGCGGAAAGAGAGAGGCGACGTCGGCTTTTTGGTTTTAGGAATTGATTTGTTGCTCTGGCAAGAAATGCCATTTTCGTCTTTTGCAGAATTAAGACCTCTCCCGGACAAAAGAGACTATCATTTCTCCTTCGCACCGGATTCTCTGAAATGGTGCATATAGCATTACCGGCTAAGGCGTAATCCTGTACTGAGGACAATGCCGTGCTAAAGGGAGACGGAGACCGAGCAAGAGACAGAGAAGTAGAGTTTATATTCCTCTCCTCGTCTGACCTCCATCTTTCTCCCGCACCCTGAACTGCTGCTCAACGTCTCTGGCCTGTAGTTAAACTCTTCGTTAGACTGACATTGGTCTGTTTTTGCTGCGAGTCCCTCTCACTCATTACCGTTCACCCTTTAAACGAGCGCAAGTTGCCTCCTCAAAATGTCAGCTCTGTTCATTGATTAATACAAACAAGGCTGAAACAAAAAGGTCTTTCCAAATACGCCTGCGGACATGTACACAGATCTACTTGCTTGTGTCCTAAGCTGGCCCCCCGAGTGCGCGGTCCGCAGCCTTATATGCTAAATGGCAAGAGAGTATTTGCCAACGTTAAAAGCTAAACACATCACAGCAGGATTAATTGCTTGTAAAATCTATGCTGGCAGCCAGCAGAACTCTGTCTGGACACCTGGGGATCGACCAGGTTATGACAGCCACTCAGCTAAAACGGGTCATTTGCATTGGATCGAAGGGCAAAGAAGAGGAAGTTTATTTTCTCTCCAGAAGTTATTTCACCTCCTGGCACCTTCCCCATAGCTCATGCTGACTGTACAGGTGTTTTTTTTTTTTTCATGACGTTTCAACTTCAAACCTAATCGTTTTTAGTTTTACTTTAACTTTGCAACTGTCTCCGGTGGAGCTCCCGTACGTGTCAATTCTGCATCGGGTTTTCAACACTGCGAGGAGAATCACCTCTCATGCCCCCGGGTAAGAGATGGATGATCGCAGCTGTCCAAACTTCTGGATGAAGTCCGCCTGGGCTTGGACTAAAGCCTCCTCATCTATGTACACGGCCGGCCTCCTGGCGGTGACGAAGTACTGCACCTTCCTCAGGCTCCAGCCGAGGACATACATGAGCATGCCGCACACAGCCGCTGTCGACCTGCCCACTCCGGCATTACAGTGGACATAGACAGTGTGACCATTCTCCAGGAGACCATGTAGCAGGAATACAGCCTGGGGAAGCATCCTGATGCGCCCTGCAGGAGACACACAATACATTTGAAATCACCCTCCGGTTTTCCCTATGAGGATCAATAAAGTTTCACATTATCATCATTATCTGGTGTGTCCCTAACTTCTCCTCACCCTCAGTGCTCATATCAGGCGTGGGCATCCACACATACACCAGACCACAGTCCTTGTACAAATGCGTCATGGTCTCCGGGGTCATGGCCTCCCCTGGGTCGCGCCTGCAGCCGTGGGAGTTGTTCACCACGTCCCACTCTGTCTGGAAATTCATCACCGCAGTGACGTCCAACTCCTGCTTCAGCTTGAGAGTCACATGTTCCACCTGGCGAGGGCAGCTGCCCAGCCACACTCGTGGCAGCACCCTGGGGGGGGGGGGGGGGGGGGGGGGAAACATTGTCAGAAGAGCAAACCTTTTTCATCTCTCTCTCTCCCTCCTAGCCGTGATATTTTATCGACCTCTCATCCCTCTTATCTTCTGCCTGATCACTGTGGTCTGAGAGCAGAGTCCATTCGGTGCTCTTTTAGCATGCATGAACTCAAAGCCAGGAGGAAGTGACCCGTGAAAGAAAAGGGATGCTGTTACACTGCGGAGACGTCTGGCGGCTGGCTACAACCAGGTGACCTCCGCTTTTCACTGGAAAAACTCACCGAGAAAACAGCATTGCTATGGCTTATTCACACATCCCTCGTCGCGGGCTACAGAAATATACTGCTTCTGTTTGTGTCCTAAGGAAACTCATTACTCCACAAATCACTTCTGGCTTCGCTGCTCTCACAGAGGATGTCAATATATAACAAGAGGATTGGATAAAAATGAACTGCCCCCCGGTAAACCTGGCGCTTTGAATCCCATTCATCCCTGCTGTATGTTTTCTAATCTGGCAGCTTTTCGAGGAGTACCTGAGAAATACATCCAGTACTCTAATCGATCAAAGTGTAAAGAAAATATGAACATTTTTATTCATTCTAGAAGCTTTTTTTTATTGTTTGTACTTTGTTGTTTTCATCAACTGTGGACCTTTTAGAAGCAAACTATGAAAAAAAAATGTAGTCGGACATTTGAAAACGATATCTTTGTTGTTACCGATGTATTGTTTGTAGCGACAATAATAAGCTCAAAAACCTCATTACAAAGATAGCCGTAGTGCCCTTGGGGTCTCCTCTCCTCTGCAGGAGGGACGAGGCACATGTGAAGTGAGTTAAAGTCGCTTTGAAACAAATAATGAAACGCGCATTGCAGAGCTGAGTGTGTGTGTGTGTGTGTGTGTGTGTGTGTGTGAGACTCGGGGCTACAAGCGATACAAGGTCTGGGAGACTAATTTAAAAAAGCTAATAATAGACGCGACACAAGGGCACGGTGCTTCCTACCGAACACAGGTCCTTGACATGAGCCTTGTAAGGTCTTCGGACACAAATTAAAGCCTGATGGCACCAGCCAGCCCCGCTTATTCCTATGCGAGGTGTGTGCTCGCCTGCCTCGGGGGGGACCCAGCCTCATTTCTGCTGTGTCTGGTATACCATGACAGAGTTGGTGCCTCAAGCAAGGAAGGCATGTGTGGGTAGGTTAAGTGAGTGTGTGTGTGTGTGTGTGTGTGTGTGTTTACTTGGAGGCCAAAGACTCGGATTCACCGGCATGATGAACCGTTGAGCTCTATTTCAGCGGCAGCGTGGAGTGGCTCTGCCTTTAATGCAACTATTCAATCTAGGAGCAGCAAATGACTTCGTTTAACCAAACCTGTCATTGAGATGTTATGAGACCGAGCCAAATGACTCGCTATCTCTCTAAAAGGCTCGTGAAGAGAGGAGATAAAAAGAAGAGAAAAAAAAAACGAGGAGGCAAGGAGGAGGAGGATGACGATGAGAAAGCTGTCATATATAGAGTTACTATCAATCACCCCCTTGCATGCTTTTTCCACTCCTCTTACACAAATCAATTTAGGGTCTTTAACACTTCTTCTACTGGACGTAAAATGGGCCAGCTACTGTTTGAGGTGTCCAGAGGATAAAACTCAAATCAAATCAAAGCACATTTATTTGTACAGCCCTTAATCACCGTTACAGTCTCTAAGGGCTTCACAGTGTCCAACATGTGAAACAGTAAATGGTTAGTACACGACATCTCCCAGCCTTGGACCCTCACAGAGGACAAGGAAAAACTCCCAAAAAAGAAGTGAATTCCTCTCCCTACCATCGAGATCCACAAAGAAGGTTGAGGACGGATTGAGGACGAGATTTAAGTTTTGAGGGGCCCTCCAACGTTTGTCCCTTTTGAATCAAACGGGAACTGACTCAGAGGAGCCGGATTCACGTATCGATCGGAGAGAGCAAGGTTAGAAACACAAAAGGCTAGGAATAGACATGAGAGGGCGACTAGCGCTTTGTCTGCTCTGTAAGAGAGAGAGAGAGAGAGAGAGAGAGAAAGAACATGCTTGTTGCGTCAGCGCGGAAAAAAGGTGAACGGACGTTTAAAACTCTAAAAGGTTTCATCAGGAAATTGGGGGGCCATCGGGAAAGCGGTGTGACATCGTGACTTCACGCTCCCTCTATTCTAGCCAAGAGAAAGGTTTGCCATAGAAGAGTTCAAACTTGGCGTGGAAAATAAAAAATAATATAGGAGACTTGAAGAAATAATTGATTAGCTTTGAAAGCTATAAGGGAAATATGAGAAGAGAAGCGGAGATGCATTGGCCTCAGGGGACCTTGTTAATTTTGTAGCGTTGTTAACTTAGATGCATGTATCAGATTTCACAATGTCACAAATGCAGAGAAACAATAACTTCCAACACACGTCTTGTTTCATTACCATGGAGCGGGCAGTTTCTTTTTGGAGAGTAACTAGAGAAGTGAGGTGAAGACAAGACTGTATAAAAGGCAAATGACTGTCATTTGCAAGGGGTGGATTGAAGAAATCGCAATGTGGACTCCATCAAGAGTCACAGAGAACTGCCACTCCTCACTCTCCACTGTGAAATATGAGGGAGGAAGGAGAGAGGGAGAGAGAGAGAGCGGAAGGAGAGAGAGCGAGAGCGGGGGTGATTAATTGAGCCAGACCCTTGAGGATCAGAAATAATGACACATAATATTGGAGGTATGAGCCATTTTTCTCTCTCTTTTACGATACTCTATTGATACTCCCCCACCTCCATGGGGAAGTCTGAGCACAGACCAGCGACAGAATAACGTCCCTGGAGCTGTCAGGGGTTCAGTGTCTTGCTCAAGGACACAACCTGACCTCTATTCATGACATGTACATCATAATCATGCCAAGAGGTCTTGTATTACCTTGAGAAATGCATGGCCTTCTGACCAGCCACGCCAAAGTAAAAGTTGGTAGTGTGTTTCATCTCATCTGTGTGGCCCATCTCCTCTATCCAGTGACCAATCGGGTGGCAGTACACTCCATCCACCATGTTCCTCTTGTCATATACACAACATCTGTCATGGTGGGGACCATTGCCTGGTAACAGAGAGGACAGAAGACAACCTAGAATGTATGCCCAATGTGGGATGGTAGAGAAAAAACAGGCCCTTCCTCTTCTAAACAAATCCATGTGCTGTAGGCCTATAACAGAGGAATAGTACATGAAGCTTCCTTTGTGGTACAAAATAAAAAAATTTGTTGAATGGAAGAACTCTTAAATCATCAAATATAAAATAATGGCTATATTTTAAGTCACGTCAAGTTTATTTGTCACATGTAGTAGATACAGCAGGTGTGTTTCATACAGTGAAATGCTTACTTACAAGCCCTACTGTGCAAAAACATTAGAAGTTGAAAGTTAAGAAAGTAGAATAATAACAATAATAAATATATTAAAAAGGTACATATAAAGTATATGTACAGTACAGTGTACAAGTAAAGTACATAATAAATAATAAATAATAACATTAATAATAACATTGGTCTGTTGGATATTTTATTGTATGTGTTACAACAATAGCAAGTTATTTTCATTTTAAAGTTATCTGGGTATAATGGAGAGCAGTAGTCAACAGGCATGGCAAATGTGAGGCGTGTCTTTACCGCCACCATGTGGTTATAAGGAGGCATTACAAAAACAGGAACCAAAAATGGTTGCCTTTTCTTCACACATGCAATATTACACATGGTGGGAAATTAAGATAAATCGACAAAACGCCACGCGACACAACATGTAGCCTTTAAAACACAAATCTCATGCGCAAACACGATATTAATCTACCTTCCCAGATGTAAGCGCCTCTGACTCTTTTGATGAACTTGAACCACAGGCTCTCCTTGCACGGCTCTGCCAGCTGCACGTCGCCGGTCCACAGATGAGGTTCATGTTGTGACAGGACCCTCTGAGTGGCTGTCATCTTAACCGCTCTGTTGGGGTCCCAGTGGCCCATTTCTGGACGGGAACCCAAAACAAATACCTCAACATCCGAGCACTCCGGAGTGAGAATTACACCGAACCTGAATAACATGTTCCTAGCCTCGACAATATCACAGGTCTTCAAACTCTCGTTTAATATGCCGGGCTTGTTAGGTTATTATACCCCACTACTAATGCACATACTAATTTCCTTCTGATACGTGTCTGGAAGTCTGTCAAGTAAAGCCTAAAAAGAAACACAAATTTCTATTTTGGATGGTCTAATCTGCAGCGAGGTCCCACTCTGTCCCAATTTCCGGGCACCACACTCATCCGAACCGCAGTCTACTCTCTCCTACAACAACAACAATTATAATAATAATAATAATAAATTGCTAAATAAGTGTCAAAAGCATGACGCTATGTAGATAATTGTAGCAAAATTAGGAATGTAGTCGAAGTACAAAGATAGGCTTACATGGGCTCACCAATGTATGTCATTCAATGAAAGAGTAGTGGGAAACATGTGCAGAGAAATAAGGCATACCTCATGTGTTATGTAGATGAAATTAACTCATAATAGCAAATAAACAAGCAAAATCGTTTTAATGTTAAGTGAAGCAGAACATTGGTGTTATATCACAGCGGGTGATGGCAATAAAAATGTATTTGGCACAACTAAAAACATATATAGGCTACTGCAATCGGCCACAGCCAGTGCCGGATGCAGGGGGAACCAGCCTACTTACTTGATTCTCTCCTGCATCCAGCCTACGCCTCACCTACACCCACACAGAGTCTGCAGACTGAGGGGAGGTGTGGGTGAGGTGTAGGCTGGATGAAATACACTGGTTGAAATATACCAGTGAGTATCATTAGTATTAAAAATAACTTTATAGCCTACCCATCACTCAACACACTACCCCCACCATTTTTAATTTTGACAGTATGATGATTCGTGGAATGGTTATGGTTAACAGTATCATTGAGTGTGGCATATTTACAACTTGTTCTGCCCTTGTAATCTAATTTTTCAAGATCTCAAAAATGAATCAGTTGTGAATCACTGAATCACATCACTTACAGTTTTTCGCAATTGTTTACACACTAACACTGGAACGTAAGACACAATGACCACAACCTGAAACTCATGTACCAACTCCCTAAACCAATTCTGCTGAAAAACAAGCACATTTCCTACTTTACACTCTAACCACTTTTTGGTTCAGAAACACTTACACACAATCTCTATTTACACAATCTTCATGAATAAAATCTCTTTGTGTTCACATGGAACACACTGCTATTCAAATGGCTAAACTTGGCCTGTTGTTCAATTTGCAACGAGAAAGAGGAAGAGCAAGAAGGAGAACCATTATCTCTGATGAGATTCAGGCCACGGGAGGCTGGCCAGAGGGTTCAACCCAACTATAATACAGTACTCAATGATTACTGTAGAATACAGTGTTGCAAGTGGACCGTAGAACTGTAAACAAAGTATGTTTTACAGTATGTACGTATGAGATTGGGAACTGTATTCCTACTTTGTCAATACAGTAATCTACAGTATTGTTACTGCATAGTATTCTTCTAGTATTTAGAGTATTTTACTGTATTCGTATCTTTTGCAAAACTGAAAGATTACCACGGCGTGGTGGGAGAAGACGTCTTTTGACGGCTGAACAGGAGACTGCAATTATCAATATGGTTCTCGAAAATAATGCAATAACACTAATACACATACAGTAAGTAAAATCATTGAAGACCAAGCCATGTTCCAAAACATTGATACAGTGAGCTTCTCCACACTGGACCACGTTCTACGGCAGAATGCAGCCTAGTTCTTTTTCTTTTTTTTTTTACTGTACAGGCCTATTTTCTATTGTTTGTTCTGTACAAATCATTTTACACATCCAGTTGTGTTTGCTGTGATGTATAGGCTACAGTATTTTGCATGCTGTATTAGATTTTGTACCCAAAATGAGCAGTATAGCATTCTGTGTTAAGAGTTTTGCACATTGAAACTCTGTTGTGCAAATTGAGTCAAAGCAATCGTAAAAAACTGTAACAAGCAATTTCATAGCCCTATCTCATACCAATGTGCAAAAATGTGCACATGTTGTTGTATGTACCTGCAACCACCATTCGATCATGTACAACAAATTTAGAAGAATGTTTATCTATTATAAAAAAGTTGGATGTCACTACAGTTTTTTTCGATTGCTTTGACTCAATTTGCACAACAGATTTTCAATGTGCAAAACTCTAAATGCAAAGTGCCAAACTGACTTTCAAAATTCATGCTCTAAGACACTACATCCTATGCTGACATACAAAGTGCAAAACTCTAAATCATCTGCTCCATCCTCAGAGTACAGCCACCTAACATTACAACAATGTTCAAATGCTTATTACTACAAACGCAGGTCACTAAATCAGTTCATCAGGTGTTTGTAGCCATGTCTCATTACTTCCAGCAACCTTGCCCAGGTTAGTAGCATTGCAACACAATTGATAATCTCATCACCACTACATAAAAGGCTGCTTAGAAACCTGAATGGCAGTTTCTGACAACATGTAGCAGGCCGATGAGGTTGGCAATGAAGGACAGGGGTCGTCGACGGGGTCGCGGTCATGGCCGTGGCCAAGCAGTCAGAAGGCATGCAGTTGTGTCAAATAAAATTAGAGCCACTGTGATCGACCATGTTGTGAACAAAGGTCTAAGAAGATTTTACCAACGCTGCCTTGCAAATGAAGATATCAGATGCGACGTACATGAAATTCTGTGGCCAAATGCAGCAGAGAGGCAAAATGCTGCTTAAGCACTGAAATGCATTTGTTTTGTTTTTTGTTACTGTAATTTTTGCTTTTACTGTTGTTTTTGCTTTTACTGTTGTTTTTGTTTTTACTGTAAAATTCATTTGAGTTTACTGCATTACTGTATGATTTCTTTCATATACAGTAATCTACCGTAATCTAATATTTTGTTTGTCTTCCATAAAAACACAAGCTATATATACGGTATATACCTCAGTCTATCACAGGATCACAGGGGATGCTTGCTGTACTTCATTTGAATTACTTATGAGGAAATGACCCTTGCATAGTCTTTTTTGATGACAATTATTTAGTGTTTGACCGCATTATTTGATAATGGCCATTGTATTTGAAAATGCACCAATAATTAAACTTCAATGATGAACATATCCAATGTTCTGGTGCTATGATAAACTTTTGCATATAATATTCTCTCATTTGACACTGGTATTTATATTTTGCATGCTATATTAGATTTTGAACCCCAAATGAGCAGTATAGCATTCTGTGTTAAGAGTTTTGCACATTGAAAATCTGTTGTGCAAATTGAGTCAAAGCAATCGAAAAAAACTGTAAATGCCAACAAAACAGAGATGTTAGTTGCTGGCCCAGAAGTTCTTTCTTCACAGAAAATTACCCTAAAACCTGACGGCTGCCGAGGCATTGTGTTCGATCCTACCCTCTGACACATCAAAATACCAGTCTTGTCCATATAGTTAAAACTCAGTCTAGGTCATTGGCCAATGGGGACGTGGTGCATGACGTAAGATGCGGGATGTAATCACTGGATCTAGCTACACCAATCTATTTGACCCCTGGTTGACTGAGGACACTGACACATGAACTACATATGCCGAACTATAGGGACCATGGCTGAACAAGGTTATTGTACTCTTCGTTTGAACTATACACACAGAACTATATGGCCCGCACTATATTTTGTCCTGTGATGTATTGTACACTCAGCCGTCCTGGTGGGGGGATGCCTCTTTCAATCGCCCCACCTAAGGTTTCTACCATTTTTCTCCTATAGGGTTTTTCTGGGAGTTTCTCCTTGTCTTCGTAGAGGCCTTAGGCTGGTGGTGCCGCCAGTTTTGGCTACCTTAGGTAGATTATGTAGGGTTGCAATGTCCTTGTAGCAACTTGCTACTGTACCGGGTTCGTGACAGACAGAGACGCAGGCAGGAGGGCAGAGTTAACTGGCCAGCAGGGCCGCTTTATTTACAGTCAGTAATATCAAGACGGCCCGATGTTGACGGCAATTCGGCGCCGTCTCCCTCCGCTGACGCACCTCCGTCTCTCCCGGCGGGTCAGCCGCGGAGCACCAAAGCCGACCAGCCTGCCAGGCTTCCAGGAGCATCCCGCTCCAACCAGCTCTTGCAGGCTGCTCCCGGCTGCACCCCCGCGGACCTCCGCCGGTCGTCGCCGCTCCAACACAGCCGACCGGATCCTCTCCATCCCTGTCGGCTCAGACTCACTCGGTCAGCCTCTCACACAGTCACACACAGGTTAAAAAGGACCCAGCTGCAATCAGCCTCCACTCTGTTAAATCCTTTCAGTCCTCTTCAACTTGTTACTATGCTGTTTTTATGCTTGTGATCTGTTCTATATTATATGTTCTGATCATATTCTGTAAATGTCTTATTTGTCATAATTGATTGATAATTGACTGTCATGGATTTGATTGTCCATCAGCCTCAACCTAGTTAGGCCTGTAAAGTCCTTTGGTTTGTTTGTGATAAAGGGCATTGACATTGACGTGACTTGACTTAAAGCAAAATATAAATGAAGTTGTTTATGGGATACTGGTATCATAAGTTCAATCATGAGAGGCTAGAATTATGATTACAATCATTTATTGTAACAACATGAAAAATGTGCAGAAGCAGAGATTTGGCCTGAACTCCAAGAGGTATCCAATATTAGGGTGAAGCTACCCAAGGACAGTCAGGAGACAGGTAGATTAGGTCATTTTAGGACCTTTTTTAGCCTTGCTTTACCCATGTCATGATCTCATTTTGTGAAGGTGTTTGAGTGATTCCAAGGCACTTGGAAATGTCCTGATTACCGTGTCTTTTTTTAAATTTATTTTTTTTATCATTTTCTATAATTTCTGGCCTGATAAAAGCTTTACCAGTGAATGAACAAATGAACAGGATCTTTTCAGCATCCTATTGCTAGCCTTAGCTGTAATATTAGCTGCCTGTTGGATGTTACATCAGAAGTTGCAAGGTGTAATTTGCATGCACATTTGCAAATACATGTAAATTTCAGTAAGGGAGAAGGAGGGTATAACCGTAGGTTTTCTGCTACTTTAAATATTGTAAAATTTTAACTGAAGGTCTTTATTATTTTCTTAGTTAACTGTATCCTGTTGAAACATTTTGAATGATCAAACAAAAGTGGGAGTTACATGAGATCTGGAAATATAAAAGAGAGCTAAGAAACTCAGCTACTATCAAGAAGGAAAGTGGCTTTGGGACTGCAACGAAAGCAAGCAGGTAGGTGATCCATAGAGCCTTTCCTCGTTGACAAAAGATGGGCTTCATTTGAAGGGGATATGTAATCACTTTACCGAGACTTTACCAAAGTCTAGGCTAAGTACAAATGTAGAAAATGTCTTTAGCTAGCTGTGGGGGTTATGCTTTAAAAGATTTATGAAGTTAAGTTTGGAATAAACCTTTCATTTGATTATTAACATTAACATTTATATAAGCATTTGATAGGCTGAGTGAACAATAAGGAAGACAGTTACATATATAGATATATAATATAATTACATACTGTCAGTAGGTGATTTGTAAATTTTTAACAGGGGGTTTAAACTTTGCTGCGGGTGGGAACGGGCGGTCAAAAAATAAACTGCGGGTCCCAGGATTTAGCTAGCATTTTGGTCATTTTGCTAACAAGGGGGATGGCATCCCCCTCATCCCCCCTCAAATCGCCTACTGCATACTGTTATGTTATCTTATGTAGCATTTCCCATGCATTGTAGACATTTCCATGCTTTATTTCAGACAGTATTTCTACTGAGTGATCATGGCTGAGTACAAGGTAGAAGTGACAACAGGTGACAGGCTAGGTGCAGGAACCACTGACTACATCTATCTCACCTTAATCGGAAGTGAAGGAGTGAGTCAGCGTAAACAGTTGGACAACTATGGCTTCGATTTCCTAACTGGGATGGTAAGCTGAATCCAAGTGTTGAGCATTGCACATTTAGTATATTTCACATTAGGACTATAGGACAACAGAAATTATTTTTTGTGTGTGGTTGTGTGGAGGTGGGGGAAGATGGTCATTTTGCAAAGAGAACAGCAGTTAGTAGTCAAAAATCCGAGGTCTGTCCTATAAAAACAACACCCGTTTGAATCCTCCTCCAACCATTCTCCACAGACAGGGACCTATACTGTGAAATCAGCTGCGTCTCTGGGGAAACTTCTGCTGGTCAAGGTGGAGAAAGATCCCTTTTTCTTTAGCGACGATGACGAGTGGTTCTGCTCCAAGATAGTGGTGACAACTCCAGAGAAAGAAGTCATCCTTTTCCCCTGTAACAGATGGGTGTCCAGGGGAGAATATGTAGAGCTGAGAGGAGGGAAAGGTCTGCTTCACATCTTTTGGGTCACACATTGTGGCAGTCTAATCATATACACAACTCTCTTAAGCCATCATATCTTAGAAGATATTGAAATTTCCTTAGTGGTCAATGTATTGATTACTGATGATTGATGATTTTATTTTCTCAGCCATGAAGGTTTATGAGGAGGAGCATCCCGTACTGGTTGAACACCGGAAAAAAGAGCTGGCAATTAATAAAAAATTATACACGTGAGTTTTTCAAGTTGTACAGTATATAACTATGATGATGTAGACTCAAAAATCTATGTAGATAAAGCTTTACATGCTGTTATTTCTTTCTTTGTATTTTTTTAGATGGGGGGTATTTACTGCTGGGTTGCCACACGTCAGCAGTTTCAAAGATCCCTCTGAACTCCCAGAAGAATTGCTCTACTCCAAATCAAAACAATTGGAAATATTGGTTGCAAAGAGATCAGCGTAAGTATATGTTGATACTTAAGATGAAATGACATAATGCATAACCCATTATATATTAATTTTAAAACCATCTGGTTCCAATAGAGTCACACCCCTTGCCTGTTTTATGCCACAAAACTATATAGAAACAGTAATGTCAGAATATTATTAAAGCTCCTGCATTGTAACAGTCTTTCCCTGTCCATTATACTGTACTTTTGTTCCTCGATTTCAGTAATGCTGAGACCATGTTGAAGGCACTGGCTGGTTCTACTGAGCAGTGGGAAAGCATTGAGGGCATGAAAAAGGTCTTCGTGTTTAAAAAGACAGCCATCTCAGGTAGAAGTGGCCCATAGAGTTGCAGTTTAACAACTCACCATGTTGTATTACTTCAACTTTTGATAAAGTCATGCATCCAATTCTCTGGTTGTTGTTCAGTTAAAGTGTGAGGAACATATATTTGTCAATTGCCCCCCTTTCCAGAGTATGTCTCAGACCATTGGATGGATGATGAGTTTTATGGATTCATGTTTCTGAATGGAAGCAACCCCAATGTGATCCAGCGCTGCTCGAAGCTTCCCTCTAACTTTCCAGTCACAGAGGAGATGGTGAAGCCCTTCCTGAAAGATGGAAGCTCTCTGCAGCAGGAGATGGAGGTATGGAAGAAGCTTGCCTTAAGATGTGTCAATCTTTTTCTTGGGAGACAATTCCTCCGTGTTACACAGGTTTGAACCTGCACTTGTGTAGCAGTGAGATGACTCCGAGTCTTGTAAGGTCTACGACAATGGACAATGGTTTGACTGCCAGATGTTCTCTTGGTTTAATGTTAGATAATTTTAATCACTTGTCTTTACTTTAGATTTATTGTGCTAATTCTTAGTACCTTTTAATGATCTTTATTGTTCTTTAATCTATCCACCTCCCTTACAGAAAGGCAATATATTCATCTGTGACTACAAGAGGATGGATGGAGTACCCAAAAGGGAGTATAATGGTGGAAAACTGCATCTGGCATGTGGTCTCTGCTTGCTCTATGTGAACCCAGAAAACAAACTGATGCCAATTGCTATACAGGTATTTCACTGATGCAGAGAATCACTGACTGTATTCATACTGCATAGATTCAAAATATAGGAATACTTATGTAGAATCATTGTCAAATCACACAAAATCAACATCATCAGCTTTCATCAAAGCATCAGAGGCATTGTAACTTTGGAAATATACATGAGTAGAAATATCTTACCGTTTCTTTTTTAACGTTCCAGCTGTATCAACAGCCCTCTGAGCAGAACCCCATTTTTCTGCCCAGCGATTCGAAGGAAGACTGGTTGCTAGCCAAGATATATCTGAGAAATCCAGATGCCATTGAATTTGAGGCTGTTCATCATCTATTGAACTGCCACTTTCTGGCAGAGGGCACTATAACGTCCACTGTCAGAAACCTTCCTGTGATTCATCCCATCTACAAGGTATGATCCTGTAGCAGAGATCATGTAACTGGTTCATCTTTTCCTATGGTCTTTTATTTTATGGTCTGAGCAAAAAAATTATCTCAGTTTCAAAGTAAAACCTTTGGGACCGTATTCATGACATTTTAACATTTTAAGAGTAGTAATCTTGATCACTGATCAGGACATATGCTAAACCTCAATATGACAGGACAATTAAGAGGTAATTTAAGAACTAAACCACAAATCAACACACCAACATGAGATTACTTATGAACATGAGACTTATTTTGTAATTGATTACAGTGTAAATGTGATTTAAACCATGCTATGAATCTTGATATTTATATTTTCTCTCTGTTGTCCATGCAGATGATGCTCCCACATTTCCGTTACACCCTCCAAATAAACAAGACAGGCCTCCCAAAACTTTTGGGAGATGGTGGAATTTTAAAGGATGTATGAATCTTTAACAGTGATTTTATGAATCTTAATTTCCTTAAAATGACATGAGGTACTGGAAATACCAATGTTCTCTTATTCTAATTATTGGTATAGAGTACAATAGCCGCAGAGGGGCTGACAGAGCTCATGAAAAGAGCTTTCCTTGACAAGACCTACGCCTCCCGCTTTCTGCCAGACGACATCGTTGCACGAGGACTGGAGTCTGTCCCCAACTTCTACTACAGAGATGATGGACTGAAGCTGTGGGCCATCATCAACAGGTTACCACAAACTATTTGCTATGTAAAGATTTTTACTTTTACTTCTATTACTACTACTTACTATTTTTCTTTCTATAATGTAGATTTATTTTGAAGGATAAAGAGCAGCTACCTTCAGCACAGGTTATTTCACTGCATTATAATTTTGGAAATTCAGGACCAGTGGATCAGTTTTTGAATTGAAAAAGAAAAAACATAACTACAACCTCTAGCCACTGACGCCTAATATTAACATCATTTGATTTTTTCCCCCTCTCCAGCTATGTTAAGGAAATGGTGGAGTACTTATATCCCTCAGATGATGATGTGCGTAAAGACTCTGAGCTCCAGGCGTGGATCAATGAGATATTCATACACTCCTTCTTATCAAACAAAGACTTGGGTAATTTACTTCATGTTCTAGTAGTGTAAAGTTGCGTAAACAGCAAATCTGTATAGCAGCCTATGTTTAAATATTTGAGCTAACAATAATGAATGTCAAAGATTTATTATAAACTGATGGTTGATGGTGACACCAACAGGGCCTTCAAGCTTTCAAACTGTGGAGGAATTGGTCAAGTTCATCACCGTATTGATCTTCACAATGTCTGGTCAGCATTCTGCAGTCAACAATGCGCAGGTGAGCTAGTGCGCAGGTGAGCCCACTAGCTAGTGCTAGTGGGCTTAAATGGGTTAAGGAGGATGGATTTGTAGCTATTGATGCATCTGCAATAGATACTGAAGTGTCTCTCTACATTTTAGTTTGACTACAACTGCTGGATGCCCAGCAACCCTCTCCTGCTGCGCAAACCTGCTCCAACCACGAAGGGACAGTCTACCATGAAGACGATTTTGGAGACCCTCCCAACCGTTGGAGAGACAGTCAGTTTTATGACAATGGGTTGGATACTTACCTACAAATACAGTGACATGGTAAGTTTTGCAAGCATGAATGAACATACATTTACGACTGTTTCTAGAAACTGCCATGAGATCTCAGTCATGTTTCATCTTTCTATTTTTGTATTTATTTTATTTTGTCAGATTCTTCTGGGTACATTCCCTGCTGAACGCTTCGATGAGGCTGCCCCCAAGAAGATAAGGAAAGAATTTCACGAAAAGTTGTCCCAGCTCAGTGAGACTATTACAAAGAGGAACTCAGAGCTTGCACTGCCCTACCCCTACTTGAACCCTAATCAAATGGAGAACAGTATTGCCATTTAAATAAGTGAGGATACAGCAAAGCATGGCTTAATTCCTGCTAAAGTAAAGGCGTACACTATCTCTTTGCAGTGATTTAATGTAATGTAATTTAATAAGTTGAAATACCACCACCCTGATAAAGGCTTCAGGGCGGAATCATTGGTCAACATATTAAATCACTGCCAGGGGAGCATAGTGTGCCACTTTCATTTGCTTTTTCATAGTTATTTTCTGTTAGTTAGCACCTTACCATATAGGGTGTGCGTTTGTGCTATTAGTTTCATTTCTTGTAAACCAACATTCAAGAAACAGCACAGTGTAACGGGGGACTGGTCGGACCCAAACGCAAACTCGGACTTAGACTAGATAGAATGAACAAAGATAGTTTATTTGTGGGGAGACCGGAGGGTAGAGTGGATGCAGGACGAAGCAAGGAGACAGGCAGGAGACACGGCAGGCAGGGAAGGCAGGTGGTGGATGAACGGGTAGTCAGGTTAGCAGGCAGGCACCGCACGTACACACACAGACAGGGACAGACAGGTAGAGACACATAGGGAAACACAGGGGGCACGGCAGAGACCGTGAGACACACAGATGAACTTCTTGCTGGTCACAATGCAGATCATCCAGTTTAATTACCTCTGGCTTTCAAAACAGTCCATCTGAGAGTCATGTGTCAGTTAGACAAAGACTGTGGCCAGAGGACACATGCAAAATACGAATGGCAGTTACTCAGTTTGATGACTTTTCTACCATATCCACCTTGTGACTGAAGTGGTTTCAATCAACTGTAGGTCAGCTTCTATGTAATTGCTGTGAAGTTTGCATGTGTATTTATTTGAAGTGAGCATATCTTGTATGATGTGGAGATATGACCTGCTGACGAACCATACCAAAATAAAACTTGCAGTGTAATTCAACTCATCTGTGTGGCCTGTCTCCTCTATCCAGTGACCTACTGAGTAGCAGCACACTCCATCCACCATGTTCCTCTTGTACATACATGTCTCTATGTTATGTCATGATGAAAAACAATGACCCTTAGGGTGCCCGGCGATGGTTTAGTGATTAAGAATTGCTTTTCATGTACCCTGTCTAGCTTTAGAATTAAAAAACAAACAATAAAACAATTAAAATGAGAAGGTCCACTGGCTTTCTAGCATAAATGTTTGACCCACCTAGTTAATCAATCAGTAATCAGTAGTTGTTGTGTATATAGTTAGAATGGAAAATTATTCGTCAAATTGGCCAAAATATCACAAAAAAGGTTGGTAAGCTTTTGATTAGGTTATTTTTTATGCACACATCTCTTTGAAAAGCCACAAAAATAGGATAGGACATCCCTGTATTGTGCACCTTTGCCGAGGTGGGTGATGCAAGTGCAAATCCACATAATTCTTGACAAGAAATTTGCACTGTGCTGCTTGATGGTTACTGATCATTACTGGGCCCCATGGAATGGTTATATCAACAACCCTTTCATCTTAAAGAACCCTTTTTGGAAGGTTGAGCTCTATGGGGAACCTTTGGGAGGTAAATGTGCAACAAATTATTCTGTAATAATCATTACATTGTTTGGTAACTTCGATTTGAGATTAAATATGACTGTAGTTAATTACTAATGAATAGCACCTCTTTTAATGACAACTATCTAAAATGCAATTCAAACTAGTTGTATATGTTTTATGATTCAACCCTGACATTAAATTATATTACAAACTGACCTACAATAGCTCACTAGGAAGTTAGCTGCATATTTGGTGATTTAAATGTAGCATAGGTAGGGGATAACATGAGAAAATCACTATTCTGTAAATAAACCTAAAACACCATCTGCAGAGAAGAAGAGCCGTTAAGAACGTTGCCTTCATACTGCCAGTAAGGTATGAATTCCAGATTTTGCCTTACAGTATTCCTACCCCATTTTTTTTTCTTAAGTCAAGTTGAAAACAAACACTGGGACATCTCTTCTGGAGGAACTAATCGATCTGGATAGAACCAGGAATCTTGTAATTCATACACACTCAGTAAGTGCATTTCCTGCCTAAACAAGCATCTAAGAGCAGAACCAGTGCTAAAGTAAAAGTGCAATAAGTTAGCTACTTTTTATTTAAACAAATGAAACAAATAAGGGAAGCAAATAAACAAGAGCTAAGACAAATAAGTGAAGACAAATAAGCAAGTGCTATGAGGACGGGTCAGGGTAGTAGGGTGTTTCATGTTGGAGGACAATAAACACCATTTGTAAACAATTCTAGTTACATTTCTGCTTTATTGGACTACAATCAGTGAGGAGAAATAGGGAGAAATAGTAGAGTGGGAGAGTGAGAACACCAATCAAGAAACAACATGAGTTAGATTCAAACCCATGACCTTGAGAGTTGCCTCAAGGTTTTCAGGACACAGTTTGGTTGAGCTAACCACAATGTGTTTTGAGAGGGAAATGTGGATAGGGGTGTAAAGGGGTGTGTAGTGATTGTACTTTGTTACTATACTTAAGTACTATTTAAGGAATTTTACTCGAGTATTATTAAGTTTGGTTACTTGTACTCTTACTCAATTACATTTTTGAGAAAAGAAATATACTTTTTCCTCCTTCAAAGTACTCATTACAAATCTTGCAGTGCCAATGAACTTTAAAAACTTTAAAAAACTTTAAATTAGCATTATTCTTCCCAAACTAATAACCCTGCGGCCATACTTTATTACTTTAACAGCCAATCAGATCCATATCAATGGAAAATGAACCCGCCCATACACATGCTGATTGGTCCTTGTGCAAGACCAGAAAGTTAGGATCTTTGATTATAGACACCTGTACATACACACCTGCTATCACAGAGAATGTACAGAAGATGGCCACTAATGTGACGAGTGCTGACTCGAGCGACTGGTTGCCCTGCCGCTCAGAGTCCCCTGAATGAACAGGGGTCAGGACAGCAGAGTCACTGTCCATCTTTCGCTGCAGGCTGAAAACCCACCTCTTCAAGAAACACTACCCTGACCCTTCCTCTTAACACTTGCTTATTTGTCTTCACTTACTTGTCTTAACTCTTGTTTATTAGCTCTTTATTATTTGCTTCACTTATTTGTCTCATTTGCACTGGTTCTGCTCTTAGATGCTTGTTTAGGCAGGAAATGCACTTATGATTTGTGGTGACTAGTAGTTTTATTGCCTAACTATGTTGAATGCACTTATTGTAAGTCGCTTTGGATAAAAGCGTCTGCCAAATGCCTGTAATGTAATGTAATGATGAGGACGAAACAAGCTTCCAGTGGACATTTTCAGTAACCATAGTGCCGATTTAAACAACTTTGACACTTGACTTGACAAGAACCTTAGGATGTGCGAAGTATAAAAAACTGAACTCCCTTAATTTTGTAGTGTAGTGTAGGGTGTAGTTCGGCCAACTTTGGAACTGGACACTGTGATGTGAATGCTGTCCATGTTAGTTTAGTGATGTCACAATTGGGGTTTGTGACATCACAATTGGCTTTTATGATGTCACAATTGGCTTTCATGGTGTATGATCGGTTTTTGTGATGTCACGATTTGCTTTTGTGATGTCACAATTGGGGTTTGTGATGTCACGATTGGCCTTTGTGATGTACATTACAGTAATTTACCCAAAGCTACTTATAAAGGTGATAGTTGACACTATGTGGGGATCGAACCCACGAGCCTGAGACTGAGTGTCTCATGCTCTACTGACTGAGCTGTACGGCCTAGACAATGTGACTGCTGTCCATGTTAGTTTATCTCAACATGTTTTTTAAAATTGCATGAAAGTAATTTTAACACAAAAAAGTGTCCTCTGTTCTTTAATTTCAGAATTGTCTATCCATTGCAATAATACAAAACTTTACTTTTTACTTTTTAATACTTGAGTACATTTAAAAGTATAAACTTTTTGACTTTTACTCAAGTGTAGTTTTAGCTAGATACTTTGACTTGTAATTGAGTAAAATTTTGAACCAGTACTCATACTTTAACTTAGGTATAATTTGTGGGTACTTTTTACACAGCTGGATGTGGAACTATGGAGGAATGAAGAATGTGGAATTAGATCCAGTCATTTTCTTCCATGAAGTGGGTGTGACAACCAAAGACAGAGCCTACTGCCTGTTTGTTTGAGTTCTATTTGAGTAACACAACCAGAAGATCTTTGACTATTCAAACGAAGATGAGTTCAGTCTCACTTCACACTTCATGTTCATGTTTAGTCTAGTGGAAGGTTTTTAATTACGTTTCTTTGTTTCTTTGTAGATGAGCTATACAGAGTGGGACAAAACACAAGTCTGTCAATGGCTAGAAGAGGAAGGCTTCACAGACTGTGTAGATTCCTTCTCTGGTAATGGTCTTTAAGTCTCAGAGATGTTCAACGGGTTTGTGATCATCTCAGCTTGCTGTTGCTCTCTTTGTTATAGGATGCTTTACATAAGTCAATAAAAACACATTTAAAACCGAGAGGGGACCCCTTATTGGTGACACAATGCAGCAAATGTGTCCAAATTTGCAATGAAAAGGAAGGAAACGTCTCTGTGTCAGCCAAGTCTGAATAAACAGACTAATAATGGCTATTGTAACATCTTGGATATTGTAAAAAAAAAAACACAAAAAAAGATTTTGTGAAAATATATAGGAAGCAAAAATGGCCAACAATGGAATGCTGTCACTATTACCTTCCCTTTCTGCAATTTCTACACCACAGTCCACTGCTGGTCTCCACCCTGCTCACTTTTCTCCTGTGAGCTGTTTCTGTAGGATGTAATCAAGCTTTCTTGTACTGTTGGCTCATCTTCAGAGAGTCTTGCCACCATATTCATTAATGTTCATGTATATTGTGTTTTGAAGCTTTGTTCATTGTAGTTATAACATCTGCCTTATCTTAAAAAAATTGTAGAACGCTAACTGTGGGTTCTAGCAGACACCATACATGTTTTTTTGTAGAATCCTCTGGGAGGGATCTAGGTGATCTAGGTGCTTGCAAAGTGACAGTACCACCTACACCAGTGGTTCTCAATCCTGGTTCTCGAATACCAGCGCCATGCAGGTTTTCACTCTAGCCATCTAACCGGGGACTGATTTACACCTGATCTGGTGACTGAGTTGCATTCACCTGATGCCAAGTGAATGCAATTAACTACCTGGTAGGATAGAAGAAGCTCTTAGGGTCAATTGTGGTGGTGTCTATGATGGAGATCAGGGAGGAGAAGGAAGTGTCTGCAGGGCAGGCAATAAGAACATAGAAGATGCATGCTGAGGATGACATCCAGAAGAGTCTTGCCACAGAGTTTTCCGGGACAAGCTCTTTGTTGCTGAAGTCCTTAAGGTGGCCATGATGGCAAGTTCCCACAGCCCAGGGGTGACTGCCACAGTATTATGGAAATCCACAGAGCCTTTTAATAGAAATCAACTACACAGTTGAAGTTCACTTCAGGAATCAGCAGGACTACACTGGATGGGCGCTAGACTAGTGGCACACATTAGCAAAATGAACTAGGAAATCAACAGTAAATGTATTGTAGAAGGGATATGTTTTAGCTCCTGTTGGCCTAGAGATAAAGTAATCAAAACATTATTGAATGTTTGGCTCATTTAGCCAACCATACAGTCAGTGTGTGGCTCACTTCAAAGACACAAAGGTAGCCAGCAATGCTATTATTATTTGCGGACGCCAACGCCACAAAATTACATAAGTAATCCGTACTTCTTTACTATTGAGTGCTTTAATGTTTTAATGTATGGTCTTTGGTTTGCAGTCTCTTTGGTTTAACAGAATCTGTCTGTGAACACATTTTGCATGGCAAATAACCATGTGGTTTTCTTTAAATTTTATTTGCCTAGTAAAATTGCATTGGCACAGTTTCCAACTTCCATGTATGTGTGTGGCAACTATAACAATTTAACAACCTTTTTCATGCCAAGGACCCTTAAAGCAATACACTTAAAATTACATATGTGTGGATAACTTACTGTAACATGTCATTATATCAGAAGTAGTATATGTTCTACCAGAGATCTAATGAACTATGATTAACGTCACTTAACATCACCTATGACCTCCAGTGGGTGACCATCCAAATACAAAGACAAATATTATATATTATCAATTGATACTAATTACTATGATAAATGCTATATATATATATTTATATAATGAATATAAAGATAATTATAAAAAGGTGGGTAATCTATCCCTCAAATAAAAAGGTGGGTGAGAGGTTGGTTTGCCCTCTGCTATATCCCTGCCTATCACCTGAAACCCTAGCCATATAACCAAATTTATTAGCTGGGACCAAAACCTAGTGTCTTGTCTACTAAATGTACATACAAAAGGCACTAATGTCATGTCATCTTTGAACACTAATTTACCTTAGGCTATCCAACTTCAGAATAAAACAAAGTAATGTGAAATAAAAAACGTTTAGCTTCTAACATTTCTCCAGAGAAGGCAGGCAGCTAATGTATTATATTGTTTCTATAATTTCTGTCCCAATAAAAGCTTTACCAGCTTTACAAGTGTCACCTTTACAGGTTAGATGTCTTTTCTGCATCATGTTCCAGTATTCTGTGTAGACTGCAGGGTGTCATTTGCCAGAGAATTTGTTAATGCATGTTAATTTCAGTAAGGTACAAGTAGAGTACCACCATAGGTTATCTGTTATTTAAATGTTGTCAAATTTTAACTGAAAGGTCTCCATTCACCTCAGCTAAATCCAGTTCCAACATTTGGAATGATCAACCAAAAGTGGGCGGGACATGAGATCTGGAGCTATAAGAGAGAGCGAAAAATCTCACAATGAAAGAAAGAAAGAGGCTTTGGGGCTGCAACTAAAGCAAGCAGGTAGGTGATCCATAGGGCTTTTCCTTCTTGACAAAAATCGGGCTTCATTTGACAGGATACATAATCACTTTAAACAATTGTCTTCTCTCTGAGACAACATTTGACCAAAACAATCTAACTACATGAAAAGACAAAGTAAGTAAGTCTAGGCTAAGTACACATGGCTGGCTGTGGGGGTTATGCTTTATTCATATTCATATTTTGTTATTCTGGTTACTTTGTACAATATTAGTAACAACTGCCATGCAATGTAGACATTTCCCTGTTTTATTTCAGAAAGTATTTGAGTGATCATGGCTGAGTACAAGGTAGAAGTGACAACAGGTGACAGGCTAGGTGCAGGAACCTTTGACTACATCTATCTCACCTTAATCGGAAGTGAAGGAGTGAGTGAGCGGACAGTGTTGGACAACTTTGGCATCGATTTTATAGCTGGGGCGGTAAGCTGAATCAAGTGTTGAGCATTGCTAATGTAGTATATTTCACATTAGGACCAGGACAATAGATAAGATTTTGTGTGTGTGTGTGTGTGTGTGTGTGTGTGTGTGTGTGTGTGTGTGTGTGTGATAGACGTTAATTTTGCAAAGAGAACAGCAGTTAGTAGTCAAAAATCCGAGGTCTGTCCCATAAAAACAACACCCATTTGAATCCTCCTCCAACCATTCTCCACAGACAGGGACCTATACTGTGAAATCAGCTGCGTCTCTGGGGAAACTTCTGCTGGTCAAGGTGGAGAAAGATCCCTATTTCTCTAGCGACGATGACGAGTGGCTCTGCTCCAAGATAAGGGTGACAACTCCAGAGAAAGAAGTCATCCTTTTCCCCTGTAACAGATGGGTGTCCAGGGGAGAAAATGTAGAGCTGAGAGGAGGGAAAGGTCTGCTTCACATCTTTTGGGTCACACATTGTGGCAGTCTAACCATATACACAACTCTCTTAAGCCATCATATCTTAGAAGATATTGAAATTTCCATAGTGGTCAAGTATCAATGTATTGATTAATGATGATTGATGATTTTATTTTCTCAGCCATGAAGGTTTATGAGGAGGAGCATCCCGTACTGATTGAACACCGGAAAAAAGAGGTGGCATTTAATAAAAAATTATACAGGTGAGTTTTTCAAGTTGTATAGTATATAACTATGATGATGTTGTAGACTCAAAAATCTATGTAGATAAAGCTTTACATGCTGTTATTTCTTTCTTTGTATTTTTTTAGATGGGGGGTATATGCTGCTGGGATGCCACACATCAACAGTATCCAAGATCCCACTGAGCTTCCAGAAGAATTGCATTTCACCACGTCAAGAAATATGGAAGTATTTTATACAGTTACATCAGCGTAAGTATATGTAGATACTTAAGATGAAATGACATAATGCATAATCCATTATATATTAATTGTAATACCATCTGGTTCCAATAGAGTCACACCCCTTGCCTGTTGTAAGCCACAAAACTATATAGAAACCGTAACAGAATATTGGTTAAGCTCCTGTATTGTAACAGTCATTCCCTGCCTTTTATGTTCTATGTTTTTATCTATTTCAGTAAAGCTGAGCTCAAGTTCAAGGGGCTGGATGGTTCTACTGAGCAGTGGGAAAACATTGAGGCCATAAAAGATGTCTTCACATTAATAAAGTCACCCCTCTCAGGTAGAAGTGGCCCATATATTTGCAGTTTAAATGACTTCTTGTTCACATGATTTCATGTATTTACAGTGTCACAACTCACCATGTTGTATTGAAGTTTTGTCAATTTCCCCCCTTTCCAGAGTATGTCGCAGACCATTGGATGGAAGATGAGTTTTATGCATCCCAGTTTCTGAATGGAAGCAACCCCAATTTGATCCAGCGCTGCTCGAAGCTTCCCTCTAACTTTCCAGTCACAGAGGAGATGGTGAAGCCCTTCCTGAAAGATGGAACCTCTCTGCAGAAGGAGATGGAGGTATAGAAGAAACTTGCTTTAAGATGTGTTAATCTTAGGAGACGATTCCTCTGTATTACATAGGTTTGAACCTGCACTTGTGTAGCAGTGAGATGACTCCGAGTCTTATAAAGTCTACGACAATGAACAATGGTTTGACTGCCTGATGTTCTCTTGGTTTAATGTTAGATCATTTTAATCACTTGTCTTTACTTTATATTTATTGTGCTAATTATTAATACCTTTTAATGATCTTTATTGTTCTTTAATCTGTCCACCTCCCTTACAGAAAGGCAATATATTCATCTGTGACTACAAAAGGATGGATGGAATACCCACTAGGGAGTATAATGGTGGACATCTGCATTTGACACCTGGTCTCTGCTTGTTCTATGTGAACCCAGAAAACAAACTGATGCCAATTGCTATACAGGTATTTCACTGATGCAGAGAATCACTGAATGTATTCATACTGCATAATTTCAAAATATGGTAATACTAATATAGAATCATTGTCAAATCACACAAAATCAACTAAAAAAGAACAATGTGATGCCTTCTGTCATGCAGGTATTGCACTGATGCACTGAATCATTCCCTGTATTCATACTGTAAAAAATTCAAAGAATATGAGAGCTTATAGCTTCATATGACGTATATCTAATATGAAATACATGGTGGACCTCGCATAACCTTCTGGTTGGTTGGCTGCCACTTCCAACGAATCAGAATAGAGCACTCCAAAAAACCTTTGCAACCCTTGTTTCTTTTTTAACGTTCCAGCTGTATCAACAACCCTCTGAGCAGAACCCCATTTTTCTGCCCAGCGATCCGAAGGATGACTGGCTGCTAGCCAAGATGTATCTGAGAAATGCAGATGCCGTTGACATTTCGACAGTTTCTCACCTTTTGAGCACTCACTTTCTATCAGAGACCTTTGCAATTGCCACAATCAGAAACTTTCCTGTGATTCATCCCCTCTACAAGGTATGACCTAACCCCTGCTGGGAAATGTCCACATTTACCGGAGTCTGCTACAACAGTAATAATCTTGATCACTTATCAGGACATACACTAAACTAAACCACAAATCAACACACCTACATGAGATTTCACTGCACACCCTGTGTGTGTATGTGACAAATAAAGTTCTTGAATCTTGAATCTTGATTACTTATGAACATGAGACTAATTTTGTAATTGATTACAGTGTAAATGTGATTTAAACCATGCCATGAATCTTGATATTTATATTTTCTGCATGCAGCTGCTGCTCCCACATTTCCGTTACAACATCCGCATAAACATTATGGCTCGTGACAAACTTTTGGGACCTGAAGGAGGTTTAAGTCAAGTATGAATTTTTAACTGTGATTTTCTTAAGAATAAGCAGATCTTAAATTCAAATTATGAGATTGTGAAAACCATTATAAATCTTAATTTCCTTAATTTGACAAGAGTTACTGACCATGCTAATGCTAATTATTTGTGTAGAGCTCACTGGGAGACAAGGGGCTGACGGAGGTCATGAGAAGGGCTCAGTCTGAAATGACCTACAGCTCCCTCTGTCTGCCAGACAACATTGCTGCACGAGGACTGGAGTCTGTCCCCAACTTCTTCTACAGAGATGATGGACTGAAGGTGTGGGCCATCATCAACAGGTTACCACAAACTATTTGCTATATAAAGATTACTATTGTTTATGTATGTTTTTTCAGTTCTTTCTTTCTTTCTTTCTTTCTTTCTTACTATATTTATGTATATTTATTTTGAAGGATAAAGAGCAGCTACCCTTTGCACAGGTTATTTCACTGCATTATAACTTGGCAAATTCATGAAACATCACACATCACTTTATGTCTATCAGTTTGTATATACTTGTGGAGCAGCTTTTAAATTTAAAAAGAATAAACATAACTACAACCTCTAGCCACTGACACCTAATATTAACATTTGATTTTTTTTTTCTTTCTTCAGCTTTGTTGAGGAAATAGTGAAGTACTATTATCCCACAGACAATGATGTGCGTAAAGACTCTGAGCTCCAGGCATGGATCAATGATATATTCACACACTCCTTCCTAGCAAAAAAAGACTCAGGTAATTTAGTTCATGTTCTAGTAGTGTAAAGTTGTGTAAACAGCAGATCTGTATAGCAGCCTATACTTAGATATTTGACCTAACAATAATGAAGGTCAAAGATGTATTATTATAAAATGGTGGTTGATGGTGACACCAACAGGGATCCCTACAAGCTTTCAAACTGTGGAGGAAGTGATCAAGTTCATCACCATGGTGATCTTCAGAGTGACTGGTCAGCATGCTGCAGTCAACAATGGGCAGGTAGGATAATTAAAAACTAGACATAAAGAGTACTTTTTGAATTGAAACAAATGATTCAATATCAAACAGGTAACAGAACCATATCAAGTGAATCTTTTTCATCTGTTGTTATCAGATGAGCAACATAGAAGCATGTTATTTCTATATTTTAATGTTTATTGCTACATATTTATTTTATTATTGTTTATTGTTATATATTTATATTTATTATAATATTTAAAATAAATTTCGATTTTCAAATTGGGTTTAAAAGAAAATGGCCACATTTACCTACACATCAAAAATGTCATTATAATGTGATTAAGGCATTCATGCAAGTAAGTCACAACTCATGTAAACACAACGTGATTACTGCATCATGCAGTTTCGTAGATGGGTGTAAGTGCCTGAATGGTGACATTTTTAGACAAGTGTCAGAAAAAGGTGGATTTGTAGTCATTGATACATCTGCAATAGATACTGAAGCATCTCTCTATATTTTAGTATGACTACAACAGCTGGACACCCAACAGCCCTGCCCTGATGCGCAAAGCTCCTCCAACCACTAAGGGGAAGACTACCATGAAGACAATCTTGGAGAGCCTCCCAACCGTTGGAGATTCAGTCAAATTCATGATAATGGCTTGGATGCTTTCCAACCAATACACTGATACTGTAAGTTTGGCGAGCACCAATGAACACACATTTATGACTGATCTATGTAGAAAGCCATGAGAACCTACATTAAAATATTTGTAGTGTTACTAGCGGTCAATCATGATTTTTCTTTTTATTTCCATTTTTTTCTCAGGTTCCTCTGGGTACATATCCTGCTGAACGCTTCGATGAGCCTGCCCCCAACGAGATGATTAAGAAATTCCAAGCAGAGTTGGCCCAACTCAGTGAGGTTATTGCAAAGAGGAACAAAACTCTTGCAATACCTTACTACTACTTAAACCCTATTCAAATAGAGAACAGTATTACCATTTAAACTAGTTTAGATCTGATGTCAATGCAACAGTGTCTGTGTGTCTTTGTGACTGTGCGTGTGACCAAACTGACAGAAATATCAGGGATGCCAACACATCAGGGGTCAAAAAGGTTACAAAAATCACAGGCACATCATAGCCTAATGGGTTCAGGGGTATGTTCTCCCTAAGGGGAAATGCTGAAAAGTTTGTGTTTAAAAGCTCAACTTTTAACATTCTTGTTTGCAAATGTAGTGGATGTGTCTATCAGAAAGCTGATAGAGAACTTGTGTGTGGGACACTTCATGTTAACCTTATTGTTATTGTTGACTTGATATCCTGTTTGCATATTTAGATTGAAGTCAATTTCAATAACAAACAATCACAATAACCAATAAAGCATTGCAGTAAAACAACTTGAGTGGTGGCCCAATTTATATAACCCATTAAGGAAAAATGGACTATCCAAGTATATTCAGCAAAAATCTTCATTTTCCTTGAAAGAGCTTGCATTTTCTCTACTTTCAATCTTGCACAGGTTTCCTACTGAGCCATTCCATTGCATTTTTCCTTGTAGGAAGTTGGAATTAAAAATGCTGTGTTACCTGTGCCTATATAGAATTGAGAAACAGGGCTGTCTGCAATCTGTGAATCTCTGACACACAATGACCAAACTGGATTCATCAAAGGGAGACATTCCTCAGAAAACATGCGAAGGTTGTTTAATTTAATACACCTCTCTACAGATACCTCCTCTCCATATCACCCCACAACACCATTCATTATTGCATCTCTACACGCTGAAAAAGGCATTTGACAGGGTAGGATGGTCCTTTCTCTTGTGTCTCGAATCACTTTGGAATTGGCCTATATTTTACTAACTGTTTAATATCAGTTAAACAGTCAAAAGATTGTTAAAATATATGGTAAACTGATTGTGGCAGACTGGGGGGAGGGAGTGGGTGAGGCGTAGGCTGGAACCAGGAGAGAGTCGAGTCAGTGGACTGATTCTGTTGTTAACGTGATACTATCACTTTAGGCTTTCGAAATATCTAGCTCCCGTTGGTCGTTGATATCGTTGGTTGAGAGAAAATAGTTGTTACAGTACATGAAAAGGAGTTCTATGAATCTGCACTCGATTGCTCTTCCTCAACTACTGAATGTGTGTCTCATTAAACTGAAATTGAATTGCAAGAATTGAATTTGAATTGTGAGAACTGAATGTGGACGTATATAGAGTTTTGAATGTAATTATTCAAGTTAATTCAAGTCAATAAACTCCAATACGTCCAGAACTCACCTCCACCCGTTGCTGTGACC
Organism: Hoplostethus atlanticus; assembly: GCA_034670405.1. Taxonomy (NCBI): domain Eukaryota; kingdom Metazoa; phylum Chordata; class Actinopteri; order Trachichthyiformes; family Trachichthyidae; genus Hoplostethus; species Hoplostethus atlanticus. Next base: position 2,679,243 of record JAXDDX010000011.1, on the reverse strand, counting down.
ACATCACCCCGGTCCTCCACAACCTCCACTGGCTCCCGGTCAAATACAGGATTGACTTCAAAATATTACTCACCACCTACAAAGCCCTAAATAACCTGGCCCCTCCCTACCTCTCAGACCTCCTCCCCCGCCACGCCCCAACCCGTTGCCTCAGGTCCGCCGATGCAAACACTCTCAAGACCATCAGGACCAAGCTCCGGACCTGGGGTGACAGGGCCTTTTCAGTTGCTGCACCCTCCCTCTGGAACGCCCTCCCCATCCACATCCGCCAGGCTCCCACCCTACCATCATTCAAACAAGCCCTCAAAACCCACCTCTTCAAACTCGCTTTCACCTGCTAACCCCTGTTCCCTTTCTCTCCCTTCCCTCCATTCCATGACTTGTTCCGTACAGCTTCTCTAGTTTTCTTTTTTTACTAAAATGTTCTGTTTGTTTTGTTTTGTCTGCTCTTTTTTGTTTTGTTTGTTCTCCCCTCCATGTAAAGCGTCTTTAGGTGTAAAAAAAAGATGTAAATTTACGCGCAAAGTACCATCGAATATCATGTCAATTGACATGCATTTCACTTTTTCTTTTTTAACTGTCAAATTGCATTAAATTTACATTAAATGACAATTATGAAATGTTTTTCCGTAATTTTACAGTTAAATTACTTCATAACAAAACACAGTAAAGCTTTTTTTAAAGGATAAAGTCAATGATGGTAATTCTACAACATGACTTTTCTTTTACATGGTTTTGCCATAAAAATACGTAAATACACAGGTAAATTTACAAATGTGATATTACAGATTGTTACTGTTATTATACTGCTACAGTCAGTTAAAAAATAATTTATCTACGTATTTTTACAAGCCAATATCTGTAAGTTCACTGTAAAAAAAGATGTAAATTTACATGCAAAGTACCATCAAATATTGCGTTAATTGACATGCATTTCACTTTTTTTTAACTGTCAAATTGCATTAAATTTACATTAAATTACTATTATTAAATTTTCTCCATCATTTTACGGATAAATTACTTAATGACGAAATACAGTAAGCCTTTTTTTAAGGATAAAGTCTATGATGGTAATTCTACAACATGACTTTTTTTTTTTACAAGGTTTTGTTATAAATACATAGGTCAATTTAGGAATGTGATACTACAGATTGTTACTGTTATTGTACTGCTAGAGTCAGTTCAAAAAATTATTTATCTACATTTTTTTTACGAGCCAATATCTGTAAGTACACAATGAGTAAGACATGGTTTCCCATACAAACATTTACAGATTTTGTCTGTTATTACACAGTCATTATATGGGAGACTATAATGACAAAAATACTCAATACAACAATACTGACAAAGTGATTCTACAAGATTATTGTATTTCTACAAGGTTGTATCATTAGCACACACATTCATCATGTGAGTTTCCTTTCGACATGTTGACATGACAGAAATAACGTTACCTTTTCGTAACATAACGGGGCACTCGCCAAGGAGGTTTAATACATATAGACTAAACGGCAAATGGCGGCCCATTCATGTCTATTGAACTTGCTCACCCTGCACATCCGCTAAAAATTTCCTCGACTTCCTGGTTGCTCAGCGGACATGCGTATTAGTGTTTTTTTGCACGTGACAATCATGTGGCAACGTGGCAATCGCAGCAGGAGCGACTTGTTCTTCAAATATGCATTTTTAGGTGAACATATACAAGTAAAATAAGCATCGTGAAAGCCTAAATTTAATTTATACTTTCAGGACAATGATGGTTCACAGAAGTACCCAGTGCAGATACCAATCCTGGCAATCCTTCAAATAAATAATGGAAATATTCAAAGACTTTTTTGTCATATGCAACGTTGAAGCTATCTTTGTAAACATTTAACACACATTTATTTTCAAACGGGCCTCTATAGGGAAATGTCTTTCTGGGCCACATACCTAGTACCAACATTGGCCTCACTCACAGTATAAAATTGACACCTCCTTGAGGTTTAAAATTGCCAGATTTGTAAATTTGTGTAGCTACATGTAGATTACTACATTGATGATTTTTCCAGCAGTAGAATGATGTTGCAGACAGAGTAGCGAACACAAACAGCTGTTTGCACAACTGTAAATGTGTTGCAGGTAGATAGACCAAAGATTAACCGTTGCGTTGCGGGGCATCGCTTTATGAGTTGGGCTGGCATTGTGCATTCCCCTCTCTTCCCCCTTTCCTTTCTCTCTTCACTGTGCTGTCAAATAGAGCTGAAAAGCCCTAAAATATATTACAAAATTAGTGATCTTCTTAACAGAACAATGCCACTTTGTCATGAATTGTTATGAAAGGTCTGATCTATTCATGCATGCTTGATTTCAACAGAAGACATTTGAATTTTGTTTTGAATTTTAAGACTAATTCAAGACAAAAAGGAGAGTTCCACTACTGAATGACTTTTTTTTGACTTTCATCTTTTAGATTGCAATACATTGTGCCTCCATGATGTTGCACCCTTGGGGTTACAAGCTGGCAAAGACAATCCACTGTCCATTACAACAATGCAAACAGCACAATGGCAGCTCATCAACCCAAAGCTTGCCTTTGGTTGTGTACTCTGATCCATTGATCCTGATGCATGCATGTTTTAGCTTATATGTTGCTGATCAGCTCTCTACCCTCTCTACCCTCCACTGCTGTATCTATATGTTGGCCCTGATGCTTTCCCAACCAAGGGGTTTAAGCTAATGTGTTATTAGAGTAGCCCACTTAAAGGCCAGACCAGCATTGTTTTCCAGGCTTAACACCTTAAAATTGCATGAGTTTAATGTACTACAAGACTATGCTGTAGGATAGCATTTTCACTTCGCTCCAGTCTTGTCATTTGCAATGGCCTATATATCAAGAAGAATCCAGGATCATTTTGACCTTGTACATAGTACTATAGCTTTTCAGTGCCTATCACTTGCTACAACACTTTTTTTTCCACAACCAACTGCAGTGAAAATGCTTAAACAGGTGGGCCTTAGAAGTCACAGCTCCTGGCCAAACTCCCCCATCCCCCAACCACCCCGCTCGACCAATGACGTTACACTATTGAGATTCAAACTTGGCGCTCTCTTTGCCTGTCTTCTCTCCGTCGCAAACAGTCGCTGCAGGAGTAACGTTACCTTGGAAGAGACGCCAGCCAAAAAGTAAGTAACTTTTATTCTATTCCCATTCAGCTCAAAGCAGGTACTATCCTGATAGAATGAACATACATAGCATAGCAATGTATGGAATTTAAGGTAATGAATTAGATAACTTCTACTAAGTTAGAAGTTCAATTAAACTAAATAACATTGTGATTCAAATTTACTGTTATTTAATACTAATTATCATCTTTTTCTTCTCTCTCCTTTGTCCAGGTCTGCCACTGCCACTCTCACACCTATCCTTAAATGTCTATCCTTTTTGAGCTTCTTCATCCTTATCCCTTTGACCTCCAGTGATCTCAGCACTATCCCTTTCAGTGTTATACAGAAGGAATAAAACACATTTTAAAAGAAGAAACAGTGCCCTGCCATCACTGATCAAAATATACCCAGCTGCATGTGCTTGTTGGCAGCCTGCAGTCTTTGGTATGATGGTACACCAGCAAACCAGAAGGCCTACCTCAACTTACCCATCTGACCACACAGGCATACACAATCACACATGTATGGTAAGCAGTACGACTCACTCACTCACTCACTCACTCGTGCATACACACACAAAGACACACTGAGTCAATGACCTAAGAGGGATGTTAGTCACAGCTATTCCTGCTTGTTTCCCTACATGCCCTCAGATGTGGTGCAGCTGGTGCGAAAGAAGCAGAGATGGTCTTTCCAGGAAGGGAGTCATGGTCACCGTCTAAGCTCTGCTGCATTTACCAACACTCATATCATGAAGGTATGTAGAACCTCCTTCCCATTTAATGTTTGCATGTAACTATTATTTTAGGCACAAGCGGCGAACCTTCCTTTTTTTATCAACCCACAGGGTTATGGCCACCGTATCAATATTTTCATTTAGCAATGTCTGCAGTTCCAGTATGCACCAAAGAGGTGGTGTTTTCAGTTATTAATGTCCATCAGATATTTTGTTTTTTTTTGTAGACTTGTGAAGGCCAGTTAAGTGAATTGAAGACTTGTAGTGAACTTCGAGTGTTTCCTTAAGCCAATCAGAGCCCCCGAAACACGTTACATGGAAAGAATGTTTGAAGCCAGTCAAACAAATATTGCTTATTTAAGAAGAAAGTTATTTACACACACGCGCACACACACACATTTGTCAATTTGCTCTGTAACATTTTCATGGAAAAATATTGCTTCTTTAGCAATTTAAATTGCCCATACGATAACCTTTGACAAATATTTATGGCTTGAAATGGATTCAAGCCTAAAGGGACAGTACATGTTTTTAAGCAGCCCAAACTGATTTATCATTAACTGGGAGTCTTTTCAGTGTTTTGAGGTACTTCGTGCTACCCTTTGGGGTACTTTGTGATGCTTTGTGGTAGTTTGGGGTACTTTGAGGTTGTTTGTGGTACTTTGTGGCAATTAATAGGACCCTCTTCTCTTATTAGATCTTAATAAAAATTCTCTTTTGCCAGAAAGAGAAGGTTCTAGAAATTGCTACCAGATTGTTTACATTTCTTGGTTTAATGCTGTCTACATCATATAGCTGGTCTCTTTATATTCAGTTAACCCTGCAATGATAACCCATTCCCTCTCCTTTTTCTCATTATTCATACTAGGAGTGGAGCTGAAACACTTATCAACTCAATGTCAGCAAGACGAGAGCTCATGGTGGACTTCCGTCGGAACAAGAGGCGACCACCACCACCTGTCATCCTCCAGTTCCTGGGGGTGCACCTCAACAATAAACTGGACAGGTCAGACAACACTGATGCCCTCTACAGGAAAGGTCAGAGCAGACTGTACTTCCTGAGGAGGCTCAGATCATTCAATGTGAGCAACAGGCTGCTCCGCATGTTCTACCAGACTGTGGTGGCCAGTGCACTCTTCTGTGGTATGTTGGGGAGGTGGCATCAAGGCAAAGGATGCCAACAAGATCAACAAGCTGGTCAAGAAAGCTGTCTCAGTTGTGGGAGATAGCCTGGACATTCTGGAAGAGGTGGCTGAGGGGAGGAAGAGGTCTAAACACAGATCCATCTTGGAGAACCCATCCCACCCCCTCTATGATGAGATGAACGGGCTGAGAAGCTCCTTCAGCCAACGTCTCATCCAACCTAGGTGTACAAGGGAGCTTCAAGCACTCTTTTGTGCCAACCTCCAGCATCAACCCCTGAGCCTGCTACTTTCTTCTTGCCACCCAACCCCCTCCACACACACAATCACACACCCCTACACCCGGACATAGAAATTCATTTGTATGCCAAAATTGTGTCAATGTGTTATTTAATATTGTTTTTATATATATATTTATATATATTTTATATTGTTTTTCCTTGCTGAAAATATCTCCTGTGATTGTATTCAAAGCTTGATATAATGTGGTTTAATGTATAAGTATGTATCTTCTATAATGTATTTTATAGAGATTTAATTGAATTGTTCATTGTTAACATTGTGCCCCATATATGTAATTACATATATGAGGCTAAAAAAGTTACAATTTCTGAAGAAAATTTGTGTGAAATGTGACCCTGGCTGTTTGACAGTCTCTGACTCCATCTAGTGGCTTGTACAGACAGCCATTGTCAAAGCGAAAGTGAACTTAACTTTTCATAATGCATTCCTATGGGGCCAAAAAATTGAAAATGAAATTCGATTGCTGAAAAAGTAAAAGTGTAATCAAACATTTGAATGACCAATGATGATTCCAGGCTATGCTATTCAACTATTCTATTCTATACTATTCAAAGTTTGAACGGCGTTGATAGCTTAAATGGTGTGAAAGTTGTTGAAGTCTGAAATTTGGGGCGGAAGACATTTTTAAGCTGAAGGAAGCATACAAATTTTGTTCTAGTTTGATATGCAATTGTTCTGCTTGACTCAGAGATTTTACTGTAATGTTATGCCTCACTGTATGTTCTAGGTATGATGTTCGTCTTATGAGTATATGGGTTTTATATGTAATTTTACCATTACCTATATCAATAGGTTAGGATGTATTGATATTGCAGCGTTTGTATGGAAATTTATGGCAATCTGTGAAAATGCATTTATTAATCGTATATCAAAATAAAAAGTTAATTGTATATTTAAAGTTTCTTCTCGTCTTTCTTAAAAATATTTTGCTCGTAATTTTACAGTCATTGGACATATTATGAAAACATGGTAAATCATCATCCCATGCTACCATACATTTGACTGTATTTTAACATACATGTTTTTGCCGTTTTCCCTTAAATCAAATCTGCATGTAATTTTACAGTCAATTAACGTATTTTGAAATTACAGATAATGTTTGGCACCCTGTGCTGCCAAGCTTTTGACCGTATTTCATATTATGGTTTTTAACACTCTTTCAAACTCACGGTTGATGTTTGGCACCCTGTGCTGCCAAGCTTTTGACCGTATTTCATATTATGGTTTTTAACACTCTTTCAAACTTACGGTTGATGTTTGGCACCCTGTGCTGCCAGACTTTTGACCGTATTTATTATTATGGTTTTTCACATTATTTTAAATTGAAAGTTAATGTCTGGCACCCTGTGCTGCCAGACTTTTGACCGTTTTTTTACGATTTTTTTTTTTACAGTGTAGATAATGAAGGTAGAAGGAGGAAGAGGAAGATGAAAGCCATGAAAATTGAGTTTCGAAGAAAAAAAACAAATTAAAAAATAGATTTAAAAAAATAGGATACAAAATAGATACATATTCATACATCTGCAAAAAAAAGAAAAAAAGGGTATACAGCAGCACTCTTAAGTTATAAATTATCCTATATGTCACATTTTCTATTGACATGTGAGCAAGGACCATGTATCTCAGTGGGGTATAAGTCTATAGTGTAGTGAAGATTGTACAGGCTACAAGGTAGCACTGTTGTAAGGTTTGATGGAATCTGTCTGTGAAGCAATACATTTTTCATGGCAAATAACCATGGGCATAAATTAAAATGTTTTTTTGAAATCCATTATAGATGTAAAAAATAATTTTTGCATACTAAAAATGTATGTGTCACAATAACAATGATTCCCGAAACTTTTTCATGTCAAGGACCCATAAAACAATACACTTAAAATGACATACCATCATAAGACAAAGGATTGTCTAAAGGATCCCCATGTGAGAAGATTTCTGTTATCTGTCTTTGCTGTAAGTAGGGACATATCAGTGGATAAAGTGAAACCTCTGATCACAATACTGATTCTTACACATTTCCTTTAGCCTAACTTCAGGAAAATGAAATAACAGTGAAACTAAACTAAATGATGCTTTCTGGGGAACCTCTGAAACCCCCTCAAGGACCCCAAGGTTCCCTGGACCCCAGTTTTGGAACTGCTAAACATTATCTGGGCACCTCATTCAAGGGGTATATGACACCAAAGAGATTATCAGCATTCACAGCATTGTTGGCAGCTTGGGAAAGATGAGACATCCATAACTTAACATCACCTATGCCCTCCAGTGGGTGATCATCCAAATACAAGGACAAATAACGACCTAACTACTACAAAAAAATAAAAAAATAAAAAGCATTCATTTATGCTTTTTTTCCCTTTAAAATACCCTATTATGATATAACGTATATCAGTTTGATACTAATTACTATGATAAATGCTATATATATATTTATATAATGATTTATGTCGGACTAAAAAGGTGGGTAATCTATTCCTCAAATAACAAGGTGGGTGAGAGGTTGGTTTGCCCTCTGCTATATCCCTGCCTATCACCTGAAACCCTAGCCATATAACCAACTTTATTAGCTGGGACCAAAACTTAGTGTCTTGTCTACTACATACAAAAGGCACTAATGTCATGTCATCTTTGAACACTCATTTACCTTAGGCTATCCAACTTCAAAATAAAACAAAGTAATGTGAAATAAAAAAAACGTTCAGCTTCTAACATTTCTCCAGAGAAGGCAGGCAGCTAATGTATTATATTGTTTCTATAATTTCTGTACCAATAAAAGCTTTACCAGCTTTACAAGTGTCACCTTTACAGGTTAGACTCCTTTTCTGCATCCTTCCATATCCTGTGTAGACTGTAGGGTGTCATTTGCCAGAGAATTTGTTAATGCATGATAATTTCAGTAAGGTACAAATTGGGTACAACCGTAGGTTATCTGTTATTTAAATGTTGTCAAATTTTAACTGAAAGGTCTCCATTATTGTCTGGTTCACCTCAGCTAAATCCAGTTAAACATTTGGAAAACATTTCCCTAAAGTGGGAGGGACATGAGATCTGGAGATATAAGAGAGAGCAAAAAATCTCAGAATGAAAGAAAGAAAGAGGCTGTGGGGCTGCAACTAAAGCAAGCAGGTAGGTGATCCATAGGGCTTTTCCTTCATAGGACAGGATATGACACAGAATCGAATACGACACAGATTCTGGTGATATATGTAATCTGTACATTCACAAATTTCTTCATTTTAGTATTTTTTAGTATGTTTTCATACGGTGCACAGTTTCATGTAATTTCATTTTTCTTTGTCCAAGTATTTTCAACTGCTGTTATTTTGCACACCCTCATAATACTGTAATGCAATGTAGACATTTCCCTGTTTTATTTCAGAAAGTATTTCTACTGAGTGATCATGGCTGAGTACAAGGTAGAAGTGACAACAGGTGACAGGCAGGAAGCAGGGACTTTTGACCACGTTTATGTCACCTTAATCGGAAGTGAAGGAGTGAGTGAGCAGACAGTGTTGGACAACGCTGGCATAGATTTTATTCCTGGGATGGTAAGCTGAATTCAAGTGTTGAACATTGCTCATATGGTATGTGTCACATAGAATTGATTGTGTGTGTGTGTGTGTGTGTGTGTGTGTGTGTGTGATAGATGTTAATTTTGCAAAGAGAACATCAGTTAGTTGTCAAAAGTCCGAGGTCTCTTCCATAAAAACAACACCTGTTTGAATCCTCCTCCAACCATTCTCCACAGACACAGACCTATACTGTGAAATCCAATGCGCCACTAGGGAAAGTTCTGCTGGTCAAGGTGGAGAAAGATCCCGATTTTCTTCAGGAAGACAAGTGGTTCTGCTCCAAGATAAGGGTGACAACTCCAGAGAAAGAAGTCATCCTTTTCCCCTGTAACAGATGGGTGTCCAGGGGAGATGTAGAGCTGAGAGGAGGGAAAGGTCTGCTTCACATCTTTTGGGTCACACATTGTGGCAGTCTAATCATATACACAACTCTCTTAAGCCATCATATCTTAGAAGATATTGAAATTTCCTTAGTGGTCAAGTATCACTGTATTGATTACTGATGATTGCTGATTTTATTTTCTCAGCCATGAAGGTTTATGAGGAGGAGCATCCCGTACTGTTTGAACACCGGAAAAAAGAGGTGGCATTTAATCAAAAATTATATGGGTGAGTCTTTCAAGTTGTACAGTATATAACTATGATGATGTTGTAGACTCAAAAATCTATGTAGATAAAGCTTTACATGCTGTTATTTCTTTCTTTGTTTTTAGATGGCGTGTATTTGTTGATGGGTTGCCACATGTTAACCATTTCAAGACTGCCCCTGAGCTACCAGAAGACATGGACATCAGCCAGGGCAAAAGGGCCGCAATGATTAAAGCATTCACATCAGGGTAAGTATACATTGATACTTAAGATGAAATGCCATAATGCATAACCCATGATATATTCATTTTAAAACCATCTGGTTCCAATAGCGTCACACCTCTTGCCTGTTGTAAGGCACAAAACTATATAGAAACAGTAATGTCATAATATTATTTCATTATAATAATATACTGTATTATAACAGGCTTTCCCTGCTCTTTTATCTCTATTTCAGTATGACTGAGATCGGGATGAAGGGGCTGGCTGGTTCTACTGAGCAGTGGAAAAGTATTGAGGACATGACCAAGAAAAGTATCTTATCATCCTACAAGACACCCATCTCAGGTAGAAGTGGCCCATAGAGTTGCAGTTTAAATGACTGAAATGTTCTTCTTTTCAGGATTTCATAATAATTCCAATTGCTTACATGTTTTTACAGTGTCACAACTCACCATGTTGCATTACATCAACTTTCATAAAGTCATGCATCCAGTTCTCTGGGTGTTGTTCAGTCAAAGATGCATATGTTGACAGTTGACATTTGTTAAGTTACATTTTCATCACTTCATTAGACATGTGAGGAGATGAAAATGAGATGAAAATATATTTGTTAATTGTCCCTTTCCAGAGTATGTTCAAGAGCATTGGATGGATGATGACTTTTATGGATTCCAGTTTCTGAATGCAGTCAACTCCAATGTGATCGAGCGCTGCTCGAAGCTTCCCTCTAACTTTCCAGTCACAGAGGAGATGGTGAAGCCCTTCCTGAAAGATGGAAGCTCTCTGCAGAAGGAGATGGAGGTATAGAAGAAGCTTGCCTTAAGATGTGTTCATCTTTGTCTTGGTTTAAGTTTGGGGAATGTATCACCTCCATTTATTGTGCTAATTCTTAATACCTTTTATTGTCCTTTATTGTTCTTTGATCTGTCTGCCTCCCACACAGAATGGCAATATATTCATCTGCAACTACAAGAGGATGGATGGAATACCCACTAGGGAGTATAATGGTGAACCTCTGCCTTTGACACCTGGTCTCTGCTTGCTCTACGCGAACCCAGAAAAAAAACTGATGCCGATTGCAATACAGGTATATCACGGATGCAGAGAATCTGACTGTATTCATTAAGTAAAGATTAAAAATGAGTGCTGAATTACACCACTTTGTCACAAAACGGTATCATGGTCCATAAAGTATTTTTTGAAAAGTAGAAATATTTTAATGTCTCTTTTCTAACATTCCAGCTGTATCAACAACCCTCTGAGCAGAACCCCATTTTTCTGCCTAGCGACTCAAAGCCAGACTGGCTGCTAGCCAAGATGTTTCTGAGAAACGCAGATCTCATCCAACATCTGGGGGTTTTTCACCACATGGGCACTCACATGCTGGGAGAGGGCTTTACAGTTGCCACTGTCAGACACCTTCCTACGATTCATCCCCTCTACAAGGTATGATCCTGTAGCAGAGATCATGTTGCTAGTTAATCTCTGTCCTATGCTTTGAATCCTTTGGCACCATAGTCATGAAGCTCTAATAAGAGTATTAATCTTGGACTGCTGATTAGGACATAACCTCAATATGAGAGAACTTTAAAGGGGTACAGTTGCAAGAAAGAGCTTGTGAACCTGTTTGAATTACATGCTTTCCTGCATCAATGGCTCCTAAAATATGGTCTGATCTTCATGTGAGTCATAATAGAAAACAAACACAATGTGATTTATCAAATAACACATTTTACTTTTACATGTTTTTATTGAACGTAAAGTTCAAACATTTACAGCGTAAAACTGTGTGAACCTCTAGGATAATGACTTCTAAGGACCTTTTTGAAATTGATCCTCATGTAAAATGTGATTTAACCATTCCCTGAATCTTTGAGATTCATATTTTCTCTCTGTTGTGCATATGCAGCTGCTGATCCCGCACAGCCGTAACAACCTCTACGTAAACACTGCTGGACGCATAAGTTTGACGTCACCTGGAGGCGCTTTCGACATGGTATGAATCTTTAACAGTGATTTTCTTGAGAATAATCAGATGTTATAAGTGAAAGTGAAAAAATGTCAGCAAGAGATTCTAGCAACTTAACTTAAATATTACTTAATGTGTTTTGTCTAGAATTCACTAGGACCAAAGGGACTGTTCGAGGTCATGGGCCGGGCTTTCTCTGAAATGACCTACAGCTCCCTCTGTCTGCCAGAAAACATCGCTGCACGAGGACTGGAGTCTATCCCCAACTTCTACTACAGAGATGATGGCCTGAAGCAGTGGGCCATCATCAAAAGGTTACCACAAACTATTTGCTATATAAAGATCATGTGTTTCTTTCTGTATGTATGTATGCTTGCATGAATATACAGTATTTATGTATTTATTTATCATCAACAGTAAAGAGTGAGGTTATTCATTTTGAATTGAAAAAGTAACATAACTACAACCTCTAGCCACTGACACCTAATATTAACATTAACTTTTTTTTCTCTTCAGCTTTGTTAAGGCAATAATGGAGTACTATTATCCCTCAGACGATGATGTTCGTGAAGACTCTGAGCTCCAGGCATGGATCAATGAGATATTCACACACGTCTTCTTAGCAAACAAAGACTCAGGTAATTTAGTTAATGTTCTAGTAGTGTAAAGTTGTGTAAACAGCAGATCTGTATAGCAGCCTATACTTAAATATTTGACCTAACAATAATGAAGGTCAAAGATGTATTATTATAAAATGGTGGTTGATGGTGACACCAACAGGGATCCCTGCAAGCTTTCAAACTGTGGAGGAAGCGATCAAGTTCATCACCATGGTGATCTTCACAGTGACTGGTCAGCATGCTACAACCAACAATGGGCAGGTAAGAAAATTAAAAACTAGACATAAAGAGTACTTAAATATTTTTTTACTCAATATAGATAATTTGCTATCAAGAGAATATATGTGATTTATTGCTGTTATTTTTGTGCATCATTTTGTCTGAATGGGGTATTCAGCATACCATTTAATGTTCGATTCAATATTTTAAAGTGAGTTTCAGTTAAACATGAAACAATGACTCTTAAAATATGTATACACCTGCAATAGATATTGACGCATCTCTCTTCATTTTAGTTTGAATACTACCAATGGCTGCCAAACGGAACCATCATGCTGTGCAAACCTCCTCCAACCACTAAGGGGAAGACTACCATGAAGACCATTTTGGACGTACTCCCAAATGTTGGAATCTCAAGCAGTTTTGCAGTAGGGGTTTGGATGGTTTCCAACTCCTACGACGATGATGTAAGTTTGGCAGACATGAAAACACACTTATTATAACTGATCTACATAGAAACCTTGTACCTTAACAATCTGCTGTGTCAGGGGTCAAGTTTTATTGTTTCTTTTTTTTCTCTCAGGTTCTTATGGGTACATATCCTGTTGAACTCTTCGATGAGCCTGCCCCCAAAAAGATGATTGAGGAATTTCATGCAAAGTTGTCCCAACTCAGTGAGGATATTACAAAGAGGAACTCAGAACTTGTAGTGCCCTACAACTACTTAAACCCTGCTCACGTAGAGAACAGTGTCAATAAGTGAGGAACTGGGGAGGACACAGCAGCGCATGAGTTAATTTAAACCCACATCCTAGAAATCAGCATCTTGTATTTCATCAGTATCATTTGTTTTGTCAGTCCTTTTGTAAGAGAAGACATTAGTTTAATTTTGAAAGTATTATGAATTCAATTCCATGTCATGGTTTAACAATATTCCAAATTATTTGACTAGTTTATACGTAACAGGTCTGGCTTGGATCCAAATGCCTGTTTGCCTGCCTCACAACAACAATCCATTCTGTTTGGCTTTAAAAACACTCCATCTGGAGAGAGGTGTCTCGGCAATCACATGACATGAAGGGGAAAACAAAGATCAATTAGATAAAGAGAGTGGCCAACTTATTAAGAGGTGACTTGCAAAATGAGAATGACACTGGCTCTGTTTGATCACTTTTCCACTGTGTCCATGATTGGACTTTTTTGCTGTGACTGAGGTGGTTTCACTCAACCGTAATATACCAGGTTTCATGTAATTGCTGTCTGAACTTGTTTGAAATGTGAACATGTGCTTGTTTAATTCATTCACAAAATAAAATAAAAAGATTTTCAGCTAATGTGTATATTTTATCTTGTTTACCATATAGAAAGGCTTGACCTGCTGACAACAATACCAAAATAAAAGTTGTTGGTGTGTTTCATCTAATCTGTGTGGCCTGTCTCTTCTATGCAGTGTTCGATTGGGTGGAGGCAAACTCCATCCACCATGTTCCAAATTACCTATAAGTGCCCAGCAATGATTTTAAGACAACCTCTGTTGGTTTAAAATCTCACCAGAACCTTCTTTACTGTATCTTTGTACTCAGAGCTCCTCACAGATTTCCAAGTATCTGTCTTAGAAAGGACACCCCTGAATGCAGCTCAGGATGTGGAGCCACTCGTATGCAAACTGCCATTGTGGAAAGCCAACTTGGTAGACAGCTACTTTAACTCATACTGCCCCAGTGGCTGAAAAGGGACAGGCAAAGGGCTTCTAGCACCAAGAGCAAGTCCCATGAGGGAACTTGCAATGCTTGGTAGAAAAAGTCTGCTCCACTATTCTGTACACCCGGAAATGGATGGCTCTGAGGCTTGGAAGGCGAGTGAAGGCCTATAAGAGGAGCTGTCGCACCACGCGCAGAGTCTAGGGGGACCTTGTGCCCGTTATACCCGTTAAACTGAACAATCACAAACACTGGATGTCCCTAAACTTCCTGCTTCTCAATGGCAACAAAACAGATGTTGGTTATTGAACCAGCTTGACATAGGTATGTTTGAGAATACCACTCTACATTTTGATAACTGCATAATCTCCCAAAGTCCATCTATCAAAAATCTCACACATCAAGGACAATCCTATGCCTAAAATTGTGCAATCTTGGCATACTTTATGTCCAAAGCATCTAAGCAGAATTTGCAGTCCCTTGGTATTTTGCAAAGAAGGTCTAGGTCAAACATTGAAATCTATGCTGAGAAAGTATTGCTGGGAAACGTGGAAGGATTGGGATGAAGGTGTGCCTTTAGCCTATATTGCCATTTGTGAGGCTAAACAAGAGTCTCTTGGTTTCAGCCCTGCTGAGCTGGTGTTTGGGCATAGTGGGCCACTGAAAGTGCTGAAGGAATCCTCTGGTCCTTCTACAAAAACTAATGTGCTTGATTTTGTCACTCAGTGTCGGGAGCGGTTGCACCGGTGCTTGCTCCTAAGGAGATCCTCTCATATTCTCAAGGTAAAATTAAGAGACATGGCAGTTGAAAGAAATTTCCAGCCTGGGGATAAGGTGTTAGTGTTGTTGCCTACGCCTGGTTCTGCCCTCAGTGTGCGTTTCTTCGGCACATACGTTGTAGAGAGTGAAGTTAGTGATAGCGACTAATCCACAGGTGTGTAATCCACACACCTGAACGTAAGTGGCCTCTGTCATATTAACATGCTGAAACTGTTTAATGCCAGAGAGGACTCCCCTGAAGCGGTCAAGCCTGTCACTGGTGGTCCAGCAATGCAAGATGTTCCTTCCTGTACCACTGAGGTATTTCTCATGTATAGTACCATATGATATGTTGTGGATCTTATTGTATAGTGTTGTGTATGCATATTTGATTATTTTATTCCAAACTATAAGTTTGGTCATATGTATCTCCTGACCTTTTGGGGTGCTACAAAAAGTGTCCAAATGGACCTAATGGTATCCAGTGTTATCTAAATTAAATTTGTCCCTGGACACCATACCAAAATAATTTAGATACTAGAAAACATTGTTGAACCTTCTCAGCAGGAACCTTTTTAGTTCCCCAAAAGAGTTCAGGCTTGCTTTCCCACCGCACCAAAGTACTGGGTAGATTATGAAAATAAGAAGTTTAGTTTAGGTACACGGAAATACAAAAAAGACTTCATGGTGTCCCCTAGAACCCACAGTGAGGGTTCTGCAATGTTTTTAAAGATAAGGCAGATGTTATAACTACAATGAACAAAGCTTCAAAACACAAAGTTTTACTTTTTTTATTTCAATATTTTCATTTACATCCTGCAGAAACAGCTCACAGGGGAAAAGTGAGCAGGGTGGAACATCAGGCTGTCCTCAGGAGGGGACTATGATCTCTGGCAATTGTGTCATTGGAGAGAGGGAAAAAAATATTTTTTGAAATAATTCAAATTGTGAGTGGAATAGCTATATTCCACTCACACCCACTTTGGTTTGATATACACAGGCACAAGTGAGGGCAGCTATCATGACTGGGGTCCATGACTTCCATGATCAAGTGCTGGGTTTTAGGTGGTGTACTTCAACTCATACAAGAATGACAAGGTAGGAGAATTGCTTTTAAACTTAACTGGTTTTATTGTGAAGTTAGTTCTAGGCTCTAAATAAGTCCAAATTTAGGACTGTCTGATTAGCCTAGAGATATAGGGAAAGAAAGTTGGCATACAGTCTCGTCCTCACACTGACAGGCATGCTGACAGCCTCCTCAGCAATAGCATCATTAGGCCTCCTGTACTTGCACATCCTCCAGGTGTGGACAATGCCTGCTTGGATCTAAGCTGGCACAGGCCCAAGAGCAGGGGCTGTGCCACGCAGAGCTAAGAATAAGTTTTCATTCCGACCAAAAACTCCAACAGCTGATTTCACTGATTAGCACACCTTCACAGAACTAATCAGTGAAATCCCCTGTAGGAGTGATTGTTGGCGAGGTGGCACTGACACCAAGCCATCCTTTTCCCCGGTGTACAGAATAGTGGCGCAGACTTTCTCTACCACCGGAAACCTCACCCAGGGGACCGGAGGCAGTACTGGTTGGAAATACAACCATTGTGGCTGCCATTTAGAGTGGGAAACCAAACTGTGGGGTTTCACTGTGTTGTTACTAATTTTCTAAAGTGGTCCGACAAGCCAACAGAGGTTGTCTTAAAATCATTGCTGGGCACTTATAGGTCATTTGAAACATGGTGGATGGAGTTTGCCTCCACCCAATCGGACACTGCATAGAAGAGACAGGCCACACAGATTAGATGAAACACACCAACAACTTTTATTTTGGTATTGTTGTCAGCAGGTCAAGCCTTTCTATATGGTAAACAAGATAAAATATACACATTAGCTGAAAATCTTTTTATTTTATTTTGTGAATGAATTAAACAAGCACATGTTCACATTTCAAACAAGTTCAGACAGCAATTACATGAAACCTGGTATATTACGGTTGAGTGAAACCACCTCAGTCACAGCAAAAAAATCCAATCATGGACACAGTGGAAAAGTGATCGAACAGAGCCAGTGTCATTCTCATTTTGCAAGTCACCTCTTAGTAAGTTGGCCACTCTCTTTATCTAATTGATCTTTGTTTTCCCCTTCATGTCATGTGATTGCCGAGACACCTCTCTCCAGATGGAGTGTTTTTAAAGCCAAACAGAATGGATTGTTGTTGTGAGGCAGGCAAACAGGCACTTGGATCCAAGCCAGACCTGTTACGTATAAACTAGTCAAATAATTTGGAATATTGTTAAACCATGACATGGAATTGAATTCATAATACTTTCAAAATTAAACTAATGTCTTTTCTTACAAAAAGGACTGACAATTATACTGATGAAATACAAGATGCTGATTTCTTGGCTGTGGGTTTAAATTAACTCATGCGCTGCTGTGTCCTACCCAGTTCCTCACTTATTGACACTGTTCTCTACGTGAGCAGGGTTTAAGTAGTTGTAGGGCACTACAAGCTCTGAGTTCCTCTTTGTAATATCCTCACTGAGTTGGGACAACTTTGCATGAAATTCCTCAATCATCTTTTTGGGGGCAGGCTCATCGAAGCGTTCAACAGGATAT
Source organism: Hoplostethus atlanticus (assembly GCA_034670405.1). Taxonomy (NCBI): domain Eukaryota; kingdom Metazoa; phylum Chordata; class Actinopteri; order Trachichthyiformes; family Trachichthyidae; genus Hoplostethus; species Hoplostethus atlanticus. The sequence goes on along the minus strand of JAXDDX010000011.1, from coordinate 2,661,650 downwards.
GTACCCATAAGAACCTGAGAGAAAAAAAAGAAACAATAAAACTTGACGCCTGACACAGCAGATTGTTAAGGTACAAGGTTTCTATGTAGATCAGTTATAATAAGTGTGTGTTCATGTCTGCCAAACTTACATCATCGTCGTAGGAGTTGGAAACCATCCAAACCCCTACTGCAAAACTGCTTGAGATTCCAACATTTGGGAGTACGTCCAAAATGGTCTTCATGGTAGTCTTCCCCTTAGTGGTTGGAGGAGGTTTGCACAGCATGATGGTTCCGTTTGGCAGCCATTGGTAGTATTCAAACTAAAATGAAGAGAGATGCGTCAATATCTATTGCAGGTGTATACATATTTTAAGTCATTGTCTCATGTTTAACTGAAACTCACTTTAAAATATTGAATCGAACATTAAATGGTATGCTGAATAGCCCATTCAGACAAAATGATACACAAAGATAACAGCAATAAATCACATATATTCTCTTGATAGCAAATTATCTATATTGAGTAAAAAAATATTTAAGTACTCTTTATGTCTAGTTTTTAATTTTCTTACCTGCCCATTGTTGGCTGTAGCATGCTGACCAGTCACTGTGAAGATCACCATGGTGATGAACTTGATCGCTTCCTCCACAGTTTGAAAGCTTGCAGGGATCCCTGTTGGTGTCACCATCAACCACCATTTTATAATAATACATCTTTGACCTTCATTATTGTTAGGTCAAATATTTAAGTATAGGTTGCTATACAGATCTGCTGTTTACACAACTTTACACTACTAGAACATGAACTAACCTAAACATTACCTGAGTCTTTTTTTGCTAAGAAGACGTGTGTGAATATATCATTGATCCATGCCTGGAGCTCAGAGTCTTTACGCACATCTTCGTCTGAGGGATAATAGTACTCCATTATTGCCTTAACAAAGCTGAAGAGAAAAAAAATCAAATGTTAATATTAGGTGTCAGTGGCTAGATGTATGTTTATTCTTTTTAAATTTAAAAGCTGCTCCACAAGTATATAGCTACAAACTGATAGACATAAAGGGAATGTGTGATGTTTCATGAATTCGCCAAGTTATAATGCATATTAGGTGTCAGTGGCTAGAGGTCGTAGGACTCAGTTACTTTTTCAATTCAAAATGAATAACCTCACTCTTTACTGTTGATGAATAAATACATACTGTATATTCATGCAAGCATACATACATACAGAAAGAAACACATGATCTTTATATAGCAAATAGTTTGTGGTAACCTTTTGATGATGGCCCACTGCTTCAGGCCATCATCTCTGTAGTAGAAATTGGGGATAGACTCCAGTCCTCGTGCAGTGATGTTTTCCGGCAGACAGAGGGAGCTGTAGGTCATTTCAGAGAAAGCCCGGCCCATGACCTTGAACAGTCCCTTTGGTCCTAGTGAATTCTAGACAAAACACATTAAGTAATATTATATATATATTTATTAAGTATCATTAATGTTGCTAGAATCTCTTGCTGACATTTTTTCACTTATAAGATCTGATTATTCTCAAGAAAATCACTGTTAAAGATTCATACCATGTCGAAAGCTCCTCCAGGTGACGTCAAACTTACGCGTCCCGCAGTGTTTACGTAGATGTTGTTACGACTGTGCGGGATCAGCAGCTGCATATGCACAACAGAGAGAAAATATGAATCTCAAAGATTCAGGGCATGGCTTAAATTACATTTTACATGAGGATCAATTTAAAAAAAGTCCTGGGCTAATCTAGATGTGCGGCTTTGTGATTTAGTTTTTTTTGAGAAAAAGTTTGTGAACCCTTTTGGAATTACCTGCATGTGAAAATGTTATTGAACATATTGTTCAAACGTTAACACCTTGGATCGGAAAATGCATGGGATAATAAAAAAAAGTGCAGGGTTTTTACATGAAAGGACACTTCTAACCCACACCTGAATGTCATCTCATTGATTGGATCACCTGACTTCAATTACCCTCTTAGAAGTCATTATCCTAGAGGTTCACACAGTTTTACGCTGTAAATGTTTGAACTTTACGTTCAATAAAAACATGTAAAAGTAAAATGTGTTATTTGATAAATCACATTGTGTTTGTTTTCTATTATGACTCACATGAAGATCAGACCATATTTTAGGAGCCATTGATGCAGGAAAGCATGTAATTCAAACAGGTTCACAAGCTCTTTCTTGCAACTGTACCCCTTGAAAGTTCTCTCATATTGAGGTTATGTCCTAATCAGCAGTCCAAGATTAATACTCTTATTAGAGCCTCAATTACTATGGTCCCAAAAGATTCAAAACATAGGACAGAGATTAACTAGCAACATGATCTCTGCTACAGGATCATACCTTGTAGAGGGGATGAATCGTAGGAAGGTGTCTGAGAGTGGCAACTGTAAAGCCCTCTCCCAGCATGTGAGTGCCCATGTGGTGAAAAACACCCAGATGTTGGATGAGATCTGCGTTTCTCAGAAACATCTTGGCTAGCAGCCAGTCTGGCTTTGGGTCGCTAGGCAGAAAAATGGGGTTCTGCTCAGAGGGTTGTTGATACAGCTGGAATGTTAGAAAAGAGACATTAAAATATTTCTACTTTTCAAAAAATACTTTATGGACCATGAAACCGTTTCGTGACAAAGTGGTGTAATTCAATTTCAGCACTCATTTTTAATCTTTACTTAATGAATACAGTCAGTGATTCTCTGCATCCGTGATATACCTGTATTGCAATCGGCATCAGTTTTTTTTCTGGGTTCGCGTAGAGCAAGCAGAGACCAGGTGTAAAAGGCAGAGGTTCACCATTATACTCCCTAGTGGGTATTCCATCCATCCTCTTGTAGTTGCAGATGAATATATTGCCATTCTGTGTGGGAGGCAGACAGATCAAAGAACAATAAAGGACAATAAAAGGTATTAAGAATTAGCACAATAAATGGAGGTGATACATTCCCCAAACTTAAACCAAGACAAAGATGAACACATCTTAAGGCAAGCTTCTTCTATACCTCCATCTCCTTCTGCAGAGAGCTTCCATCTTTCAGGAAGGGCTTCACCATCTCCTCTGTGACTGGAAAGTTAGAGGGAAGCTTCGAGCAGCGCTCGATCACATTGGAGTTGACTGCATTCATAAACTGGAATCCATAAAAGTCATCATCCATCCAATGCTCTTGAACATACTCTGGAAAGGGACAATTAACAAATATATTTTCATCTCATTTTCATCTCCTCACATGTCTAATGAAGTGATGAAAATGTAACTTAACAAATGTCAACTGTCAACATATGCATCTTTGACTGAACAACACCCAGAGAACTGGATGCATGACTTTATGAAAGTTGAAGTAATGCAACATGGTGAGTTGTGACACTGTAAAAACATGTAAGCAATTGGAATTATTATGAAATCCTGTAAAGAAGAACATTTCAGTCATCTAAACTGCAACTCTATGGGCCACTTCTACCTGAGATGGGTGTCTTGTAGAACCAGAAGATATTTTTCATGTCCTCAATATTTTCCCACTGCTCAGTAGAGCCAGCCAGCCCCTTAATACTGATCTCAGTCATACTGAAATAGAGATAAAAGAGCAGGGAGAGCCTGTTATAATACAGTATATTTTTATAATACAATAATATTATGACAAAAAATAAACTTTCATATATTGTGTATACGCTGCTTGCCAAACTCGGCATCTATTGCATGCCCAACCGTCCTGGTAGGGGGATCCCTCTCTGAGTAGCCCCTCCCAAGGTTTCTCCCAATTTTCCCAGTGAGGGTTTGTGGGAGTTTTTCCTTGTCCTCTGTGAGGGTCTAAGGCTGGGGGATGTCGTGTACTAACCATTTATTATTTTCACATGTTGGGCACTGTGAAGCCCTTAGAGACTGTAACGGTGATTAAGGGCTATACAAATAAATGTGATTTGATTTGATTTGACATTATGACTGTTTCTATATAGTTTTGTTGCTTTAAACAGGCAACTGTATTGGAACCAAATGGGTTTCAAATTAATATATAATGGGTTATGCATTATGGCATTTCATCTTTAGTATCAACGTATACTTACGCCGATGTGAATGCATTAATCATTGCGTCCCTTTTGGTTTGGTTGATGTCCATGTCTTCTGGTAGCTCAGAGCGATCTTTGTAATGGTTAACATGTGGCAACCCATCAACAAATACGCGCCATCTAAAAAAAAGAAAGAAAGAAAAAACAGTATGTAAAGGTAGGTAAGTAGGTACTTAATTTATTAATCCCTGACGGGAAATTTCTTAGTCACAGCAGCCAAGTAACATAGAACAACTACAACATAGAATAACACAACTAAGATAAGTAATAAAAGTTAAAGAATAGAAAATATAAGATATACTCTACAAAAATAAACAAATGCTTAGTGCCAACAGAAAAAAAAAATTGTAATGTACAAAAACAAAAAAACAAAAAAAAGTCCAGGGTGCAAAAAGTGAACATGTGCAAAATGTGAAATGTGCACTACTAGTTATTGGGGTGTGTGTGTGTGTGTGTGTGTGTGTGTGTGGGGGGGGGGGGGTGATGGTTAGTCCAGGGATAAGTTGTATAGTATAGTATGTAAAGCTTTATCTACATAGACTTTTGAGTCTACAACATCATCATAGTTATATACTATACAACTTGAAAAACTCACTTGTATAATTTTTGATTAAATGCCACCTCTACTTTCCGGTGTTCAATCAGTACGGGATGCTCCTCCTCATAAACCTTCATGGCTGAGAAAATAAAATCAGCAATCATCAGTAATCAATACAGTGATACTTGACCACTAAGGAAATTTCAATATCTTCTAAGATATGATGGCTTAAGAGAGTTGTGTATATGATTAGACTGCCACAATGTGTGACCCAAAAGATGTGAAGCAGACCTTTCCCTCCTCTCAGCTCTACATTTTCTCCCCTGGACACCCATCTGTTACAGGGGAAAAGGATGACTTCTTTCTCTGGAGTTGTCACCCTTATCTTGGAGCAGAACCACTTGTCTTCCTGAAGAAAATAGGGATCTTTCTCCACCTTGACCAGCAGAACTTTCCCTAGTGGCGCACTGGATTTCACAGTATAGGTCTGTGTCTGTGGAGAATGGTTGGAGGAGGATTCAAACGGGTGTTGTTTTTATGGGACAGACCTCAGACTTTTGACAACTAACTGATGTTCGCTTTGCAAAATTAACATCTATCACACACACACACACAAAACACACACACACACACACACACACACAATCAATTATATGTGACACATACCATATGAGCAATGCTCAACACTTGAATTCAGCTTACCAGCCCAGGAATACAATCTCTGCCAACGTTGTCCAACTCTTTCCGCTCACTCACTCCTTCACTTCCGATTAAGGTGACATAAACGTGGTCAAAAGTCCCTGCTTCCTGCCTGTCACCTGTTGTCACTTCTACCTTGTACTCAGCCATGATCACTCAGTAGAAATACTTTCTGAAATAAAACATGCATTACAGCATTATGAGGGTGTGCAAAATAACAGCAGTCAAAAATATTTGGACAAAGAAAAATCAAATTACATGAAACTGTGCATCATATGAAAACATACTAAAAAATGAACTATGAAGAAATGTGTGAATGTACAGATGTCAGCAGAATCTGTGTCATATTCACATTGACAGGTCTACTGAAGGCCATATCTACTGTACAGAAAGTGTCATGGTGATTCATGTTTTCAAATATATTCAATTTGAAACATCATAAAACTGTTAGCCTTATTGTTCACTCAGCCTATAGCACGGTTATATAAATGTTTATCATTAATAAATAATCAAATGAAAGGTTTATTCTTAACTTCATAAATAAAAGCATAACCCTCACAGCCAGCCAAAGACATTTTCTACATTTTTACTTAGCCTCAACGTAATTACTTTTTCTGTTACATGTCGTTATATTGTTTTGGTCAAAAGTTGTCTCTATTCAGAAGATAATTGTTTAAAGTGATTACTTACCCTGTCAAATAAAGCCCGATTTTTGTCAAGAAGGAAAAGCCCTATGGATCACCTTCCTGCTTGCTTTAGTTGAAACCCCAAAGCCTCTTTCTATCTTTCTGAGCTTTTTCGCTCTCTCTTATATCTCCAGCTCTCATGTCCCTCCCACTTTTGGTTGATCATACCAAACTGGATTTACCTGAGGTGAACCAGACGACAATGAAGACCTTTCAGTTAAAATTTAAATTTAAATTTAAATAACATTAATTAATTAATAACATTTAAATAACAGATAACCTACGGTGGTACTCTACTTGTACCTTACTGAAATTAACATGCATTAACAAATTCTCTGGCAAATGACACCCTACAGTCTACACAGAATACTGGAAGGATGCAGAAAAGATGTGTAAAGGTGACACTTGTAAAGCTGGTTAAACTTTTATTGTGACATAAATTATAGAAACAATATAATACATTAGCTGCCTGCCTTCTCTGGAGAAATGTTAGAAGTTGAACGTTTTTTATTTCACATTACTTGAATGTGAGATGTTGACTGTGACCTTCTGACCATTGGAGAGGCAGATCTCTGTTTTATTCTGAAGTTGGATAGCCTAAGGTAAATGAGTGTTCAAAGATGACATGACATTAGTGCCTCTTGTATGTACATTTAGTAGACAAGACACTAAGTTTTAGTCCCAGCTAATAAAGTTGGTTATATGGCTAGGGTTTCAAGTGATAGGCAGGGATATAGCAGAGGGCAAACCAACCTCTCACCCACCTTGTTATTTGAGGAATAGATTACCCACCTTTTTAGTCCGACATAAATCATTATATAAATATATATATATATATAGCATTTATCATAGTAATTAGTATCAAACTGATATACGTTATATGATAATAGGGTATTTTAAGGGGAAGAAAAGCATAAATTAATGCTTTTTATTTTTTTGTTATTTGTAGAAGGTCGTTTGTTAGGTCGTTATATGTCTTTAGTATTTGGATGATCACCCACTGGAGGTCATAGGTGATGTTAAGTTATGGATGTCTCATCTTTCTCAAGCTGCCAACAATGCTGTGATTGCCACAGGGGATAATCTCTTTGGTGTCATTGGGAGCATATCTATGTTCCCAGGTTCCTAAATTCCCAAGGTCCTATGTTCCCCAGTTCAATATTCTGTTAACACACATTAACCCTCCTATTGTGTTCGGGTCAAATTTGACCCGTTTCAAGTTAAAATATCTCATAAATATTATCCAGTTTTTTTTTATTGCAACAAGGCTTCAAAACATCTATATAAACACAACAAAACCAATGGTTATCATTTTATTTGATTCTGAAGTAAAAATTGTTACATCTGTGGTGTTCCGGGTCAAATCTGACCTGGCAGAGAATATTAAGGAGTCTGGGTGGTTCTGTGGACCTGCCCCTATGAAAGTCTCTGCATGCCACTGTTCTATTGTAACAATATCACTGCATTGTTATTTGGACATTTCAGCAGTGAGATGTCAGTCACAGCTAAAAATAGAAAAAGCTGTTCAAAATCAACTATAGATAAATGCAGAAAAAATAAACTTGGAAGCAAAAACAAACAGGATTAAATTAGATACTTAAGTCATGATGTCATGTTTTTTTAATATCAGAAGACAGATGTGAAGTGTGAGAGTTAGATTCAAAATATACTAGGCTAGTTTTCACCTAAGGAAGCATTAAGCTATGACCTTTGGTGATTCCATGACTCCAACCATTTGATAAGTTCCCTCAAGTGTAGGCCTATTATATTAAGAGCCATACGGCAGTGCTGGGGAACAGAAAACCCCTTTGAGTTCCCACAATAGCCATATTAAGCGAATACAGAGCTGGGGAACATCTTTTTTCCCCCTTAAAATAGGCTCTCTGAAATGAGACAGTGTTAACATTAAAAATTAAATAATACAATATAATACAAAACATCCAAATGAAATACCGTACATAAAATACCAAAGTGCAGATCATTACAGTAACTACCAAAGCCGATTGTGTTGTGTTGGTGGGACTCATCCACGCCGAGGTAAACATCTTCAGCAGTTTGGGCTCATCTACATGGCCAGAGGAAGAACGAGCCTGCTCACCAGACACGCTCCCAAAGTTTCCAATACAGTTCTTTTGATCTCCTGGCCAGTTGTTGGGAAAGATGAGACAGTGGGTGATCATCCACATACAAAGAGTAATAACTACATAGCTAACTACTACAAATAACAGTCAATTCAAGAAAAGCATTAATTTAATGTATAACTTCTAACATTTCTGCAGAGAAGGCAGGCAGCTAATGTATTGTAGATAGTTAGAAATCTGTTAGCATGTAAAGCTACTTGCTTTCATATTTCAAAATGTTAGATAAGTTATAAAGCAAAATATAAATCAAGTTGTTTATGAGATACTGGTATCCTAAGATTGCTTTTCCACTTCCTTATCTCATTCAGGGCCTTTATTAGCCTTGCTTTGCCCTCGTCATGATCTCATTTTGTGAAGGTGCTTGTATGATTCCAAGCCACTTTAATTTTGTTTTTTTCAAACTTTGGAAATGTCCTGTTATCTGGTATTTTATCTAATTTTCTATAATTTCTGTCCCAGTAAAAGCTTTACCAGTGAAGTGTCACCTTTACAGGAGGTTGGAATAAACCGTGTGTTTTCTGCATCCAATTTGAATATCCTGTGTAGACTCTAAGGTGTGATTTGCATGAGAATTTGTTAATGCATGTTAATTTCACTAAAGTACAAGTAGAGTACAACCGTAGCTTATCTGTTATTTAAATATTGTCAAATTTTAACTGAAAGGTCTTCATTATTGTCTGGTTCACCTCTGCTAAATCCAGTTTGGTATGATCGACAAAAAGTGGGAGGGACATGAGATCTGTAGATATAAGAGAGAGCGAAAAAGCTCAGACAGATAGAAAGAGGTTTTGGGGTTTCAACTAAAGCAAGCAGGAAGGTGATCCATAGGGCTTTTCCTTCTTGACAAAAATCGGGCTTCATTTGACAGGGTAAGTAATCACTTTAAACAATTATCTTCTGAATAGAGACAACTTTTGACCAAAACAATATAACGGCATGTAACAGAAAAGGTAATTACATCAAGGCTAAGTAAAAATGTAGAAAATGTCTTTGGCTGGCCGTGGGGGTTATGCTTACAAAGATTTATGAAGTGAAGAATAAAACTTTAATTTGATTATTTGATTAATGATAAACATTTATATATATGACACAGATTCTGATGACATATGTAATCTGTACATTCACACATTTTTTCATACTCCGGTATTTCATTTTTTTGTATATTTTCTTTTGACTGCTGTTATTTTGCACACCCTCATAATGTTGTAACTCGTATTTCTTTCATACTTTTCATTCATCCATACATTTCCACTTTTCTTGAAACATTGGAATTGTCAGTCACATTATGTTTAATACCTCCCTGTTCATTACACCTTTTCTAGATTTATTCCATTCTTATTATTTTTTTGCTGCTGCAACACCTCAATCTCCCCACGGGGAATGTTATGTTGTGTTCTGGTTACTTTGTACAATATTTGTAACGTAGACATTTCCATGTTTTATTTCAGAAGGTATTACTACTGAGTAATCATGGTTGACTACAAGGTAGAAGTGACAACAGGGGACATGCTAGATGGAGGAACCTTTGACTACATTTATGTCACCTTAATCGGAAGTGAAGGAGTGAGTGAGCGGAAAGTGTTGGACAACTATGGCATAGATCTTCAATTTGGGATGGTAAGCTGAATCCATGTGTTGAACATTGTTGGTAGATGATGATAGATGGTAATTTTGCAAAGCGAACATCAGTTAGTAGTCAAAAGTCCGAGGTCTGTCCCTAAAACACCCATTTGAATCCTCCTCCAACCATTCTCCACAGACAGGGACCTATACTGTGAAATCAGCTGCGTCTCTGGGGAAACTTCTGCTGGTCAAGGTGGAGAAAGATCCCTATTTCTCTAGCGAGGATGACGAGTGGTTCTGCTCCAAGATAAGGGTGACAACTCCAGAGAAAGAAGTCATCCTTTTCCCCTGTAACAGATGGGTGTCCAGGGGAGAATATGTAGAGCTGAGAGGAGGGAAAGGTCTGCTTCACATCTTTTGGGTCACACATTGTGGCAGTCTAATCATATACACAACTCTCTTAAGCCATCATATCTTAGAAGATATTGAAATTTCCTTAGTGGTCAAGTATCACTGTATTGATTAATGATGATTGATGATTTTATTTTCTCAGCCATGAAGGTTTATGAGGACAAGCATCCCATACTGGTTGAACACCGGAAAAAAGAGCTGGCATTTAATCAAAAATTATACAAGTGAGTTTTTCAAGTTGTACAGTATATAACTATGATGATGTTGTAGACTCAAAAGTCTATGTAGATAAAGCTTTACATTCTTTCTTTGTTTTGTTTTTTTTAGATGGGGGGTATTTGGTCCTAAGTTGCCACGCATTAACAATTTCAAAGATACATCTGAGCTGCCAGAAGAAACACGTTTCTCCAGGTCCAAAAAAACCGAAATGATTATTACAGTTACAGCAGCGTAAGTAAATGTTGATAAGATGAAATGCCATAATGCATGTTTTATTATATATTCATTGTAAAAACCACCTGGTTCCAACAGAGTCACACCCCTTGTCTGTTTTAAGCCACAAAACTATATAGAAACAGTATTTATTTGTAAAGCTCCTGTATTATAACAGGCTTTTTTTTTATTTTAATTTTTTTACATTTTTATTTCACTATTTCAGCACTGCTGAGCTCAGGTTGAAGGATCTGGATGGCTCTACTGAGCAGTGGGAAAGTGTTGAGGCCATGAAAAATATCTTCTGGTTCTACAAGACACCCATCTCAGGTAGAAGTGGCCCATAGAGTTGCAGTTTAAATGACTGAAATGTTCTTCTTTTCAGGATTTCATAATAATTCCAATTGCTTACATGTTTTTACAGTGTCACAACTCACCATGTTGCATTACATCAACTTTCATAAAGTCATGCATCCAGTTCTCTGGGTGTTGTTCAGTCAAAGATGCATATGTTGACAGTTGACATTTGTTAAGTTACATTTTCATCACTTCATTAGACATGTGAGGAGATGAAAATTAGATGAACTTATATTTTCCTCCTTTGTCAATTGCCTCACTTTCCAGAGTATGTCACAGAGCATTGGATGGATGACGACTTTTTTGGATTCCAGTTTCTGAATGGAATCAACCCCAATGTGATCCAGCTTTGCTCGAAGCTTCCCTCTAACTTTCCAGTCACAGAGGAGATGGTGAAGCCCTTCCTGAAAGATGGAACCTCTCTGCAGAAGGAGATGGAGGTATAGAAGAAGCTTGCCTTAAGATGTGTTCATCTTTGTCTTGGTTTAAGTTTGGGGAATGTATCACCTCCATTTAATGTGCTAATTCTTAATACCTTTTAATGTCCTTTATTGTTCTTTGATCTGTCTGCCTCCCACACAGAATGGCAATATATTCATTTGTGACTACAAGAGGCTGGATGGAATATCCACTAGGGAGTATGAGGGTGAACATCTGCCTTTGACACCTGGTCTCTGCTTGCTCTACCTGAACCCAGAAAAAAAACTGATGCCAATTGCAATCCAGGTATATCAAAGATTACAAATGAGTGCTAAAATTGAATCACATCATGTTGCCACGAAACAGTATATTGGTCCATAAAGTATTTTAAAAGCAGAAATATTTGAACGTCTCTTTTTTAACATTCCAGCTGTATCAACAACCCTCTGAGAAGAACCCCATTTTTCTGCCTAGTGACCCCAAGCACGACTGGATCCTAGCCAAGTTGTTTCTGAAAAACGCAGATCTCCTCCAATATCTGGGTGTTTTTCACCACATGAACACTCACATGCTGGGAGAGGGCTTTACAGTTGCCACTCTCAGAAACCTTCCTACGATTCATCCCCTCTACAAGGTATGATCCTGTAGCAGAGATCATGTTGCTAGTTAATCTCTTTCCTATGTTTTGAATATTTTGGGACCATAGTCATGAAGCTGTAATAAGAGTATTAATCTTGGACTGCTGATTAGGACATAACCTCAATATGAAAGAACTTTCAAGTGGTAGAGTTGCAAGAAAGAGCTTGTGAACCTGTTTGAATTACATGCTTTCCTGCATCAGTAGCTCCTAAAATATGGTCTGATCTTCATGTGAGTCATAATAGAAAACAAACACAATGTGGTTTAACAAATAACACATACAATGTATTTGTACATGTTTTTATTGAACATATTGTTCAAACATTAACATGTTAAAGTACAAATTGTGTGTGCCATTTGATAAATCACATTGTGTTCATCTATTTTTCTGATTTAGATGAAGATCACACTATAATAGCAATTTATACATTCACAAACTTTTTTTAATAAATGTAATTCAAGAACTAAATCACAAAGCAGCACACCTAAATTAGCCTAGGATTATTTTGTAATCCTTATGTAAAATGTGATTTTAAGACATGCCCTGAATCTGTATTCTCTCTGTTGTGCATGCAGATGCTGATCCCGCACTTCCGTTACAACCTCCAAATCAACACTAGGGGCCGCATAAGTTTGTTGGGACCTGAAGGAGCTTTAAGCAAAGTAATCTTTAACAGTGATTTTCTTGAGAATAATGAGATCTTGGATTATATATGAAAGTGATAAAATTGTTATTTAAGTTTTCAGTATGTCAGCAAGAGATTCTAGCAATATTAATGTTGTCTAATGCTTATTTGTGTAGAGTTCACTGGGAGCAAAGGGGCTGATAGAGGTCATGGGCCGGGCTCTCTCTGAAATGACCTACAGCTCCCTCTGTCTGCCGGAAAACATCGCTGCACGAGGACTGGAGTCTATCCCCAACTTCTACTACAGAGATGATGGACTGAAGGTGTGGGCCATCATCAACAGGTTACCACAAACTATTTGCTATATAAAGATCATGTGTTTCTCTATGTATGCATGCATGAATATATGTATTTATTTATCAGTAAAGAGTGAGGTTATTCATTTTGAATTGAAAAAGTAACATAACCACAACCTCTAGCCGCTGACACCTAATATTAACATTAACTTTTTTTTCCCTCTCCAGCTATGTTAAGGAAATGGTGGAGAAATTTTATCCCTCAGATGATGATGTGCGTAAAGACTCTGAGCTCCAGGCATGGATCAATGATATATTCACAAACTCCTTCCTAGCAAACAAAGACTCAGGTAATTTAGTTCATTTTATAGTAGTGTAAAGTTGTGTAAACAGCAGATCTGTATAGCAGCCTATACTTAAATATTTGACCTAACAATAATGAAGGTCAAAGATTTATTCTAAAATGGTGGTTGATGGTGACACCAACAGGGATCCCTACAAGCTTTCAAACTGTGGCGGAATTGGTCAAGTTCATCACTTTGGTGGTCTACACAGTGTCTGCTCAGCATGCTGCAGTCAACAATGGGCAGGTAAGAAAATTAAAAACTGGACTGGACTTCTTGAATTAAAAAAAATAAATAAATACAGTATATATTACTCAATATAGATAATTTGCTATCAAGTGAATATATTTGACTTATTGCTGTTATCTTTGTGCATCATTTCGTCTGAATGGGGTATTCAGCATACCATTTAATGTTCCATTCAATATTTTAAAGTGAGCTTCAGTTAAACATGAGACAATGACTCTAAAAATATGTATACACCTGCAATAGATATTGAAGCATCTCTCTTCATTTTAGTTCGAATACTACCACTGGCTGCTGAACGGAACTATCCTGATGTTGAAACCTCCTCCAACCACTAAGGGGAAGACTACCATGAAGACAATTTTGGAGATGCTCCCAAATGTTGGGGAGTCAGTCAGTTTTATGGCAACAGCTTGGATGCTTACCAAGAGATACGCTGATGATGTAAGTTTGCCAGGCATGAACACAAACTTATCATAACTGATCTATGTAGAAACGGCCTTGAGACCTTGTACCTTAACAATCTGCTGTGCTTGTTTCTTTTTTTTTTCTTAGATTCTTCTGGGTACATTTCCTGTTGAACGCTTTGATGAGCCTGCCCCCAAGAAGATGATGAAGGAATTTCAAGAAAAGTTGTCCCACCTCAGTGAGGCTATTACAAAGAGGAACTCAGAGCTTGTAGTGCCATACAACTACTTAAACCCTTCTCAAATGGAGAACAGTATTAGCATTTAAATAAGTGAGGACACAGCAGTGCATGGTTTAATTTCTCCACATCCTAGAAATCAGCATCTTGTATTTCATCAGTATCACTTGTTTTGTCAGTCCTTTTGTAAGAGAAGACTTTTGCTTCATTTTGAAAGTATTATGAATTCAAATCCATGTTATGTTTATGTCTGGCTTGGATCCAAGTGCCTATTTGGCTGCCTCACAACAACAATCCTTGTCCTGTTCATTTCCAAAATAGGGATTTGCAGATTTTCAGTCAGATAAAATATTGCTAGTTGCAATTCAGTTCATCCATTCTGTTTGGCTTTAAAAACACTCCATCTGGAGAGAGGTGTCTCATCAATCACATGACATGAAGGAGAAAACAAAGATCAATTAGATAAAGAGAGTGGCCAATTTATTAAGAGGTGACTTGCAAAATGAGAATGACACTGGCTCTGTTTGATCACTTTTCCACTGTGTCCATGATTGGACTTTTTTTTGCTGTGACTGAGGTGGTTTCACTCAACCGTAATATACCAGCTTTCATGTAATTGCTGTCTGAACTTGTTTAAAATGTGAACATGTGCTTGTTTAATTCATTCACAAAATTAAGATTTCAGCTAATGTGTATATTCAAGTTAAGAGGAGTTATCTTGTTTATCATATAGAAATGGTTGACCGGCTGACAACAATACCAAAATAAAAGTTGTTGGTGTGTTTCATCTAATCTGTGTGGCCTGTCTCTTCTATGCAGTGTCCGATTGGGTGGAGGCAAACTCCATCCACCATGTTATAAATTACCTATAAGTGTCCAGCAATGATTTTAAGCCAACCTCTGTTGGCTTAAGATCAAATCTCACCAAAACCTTCTCTACTGTATCTTTGTACTCAGAGCTCCTCACAGATTTCCTAGTATCTGTCTTAGAAAGGACACCCCTGAATGCAGCCCAGGATGTGGAGACACTCTTATGCAAACTGCCATTGTGGAAGGCCAACTTACTGAATCTGATTGTATGTTTCCATTCTTACAGTGGCCCTGAGAGCTCAACGCACTGCAACTTAAAAAAACACATGCAAATTAAGAAAACATCTTCATCAATTTGACAACACACACAACAAATTACAGACAACACAACACATTAAGACAACACAACACATTACAGACAACACAACACATTAAGACAACACAACACATTACAGACAACACAGCACATTATAGACAACACAACACATTAAGACAACACAACACATTAACACAACACAACACATTACAGACAAGACAACACATTAAGACAACACATTAAGGCCCCGTTTTAGCTCATTTTCCAACTCCACTGTCCAGACGTGTTCATCACTTTTAAGTGTCCTCTGGAAACACTTCCGTTGTCGTTTGGCGTAATTGCAGCACGTTTCTGTAATGTGTTGTGTTGTCTATAATGTGTTGTGTTGTCTGTAATGTGTTGTGTTGTCTTAATGTGTTGTGTTGTCTGTATGCACTGTAAAACCGAATAAGTTCAAAGTACTCAAAATGTTTGTCGTAACTGATTACCCAAGAATATTTAAGTAACGCTAATAATTTTTTAAAGTAAAAATAAAGTAAAAACTATATTTTCAGTTAACTTAATTTATATATTTTTTTTAAATAAATTTTAATTTCTTTGAACTTAAATATAATACTTACATTTTCTAATATTTTTTAATTACTAAATTAAATTGATTCAATTATGCTTATTAAAATTAAATTCCACTAACTAATCCTTAACTCAATAAATTGAATTGTGCACAACTTATAGCCTGAGGGAAATCTACTCAAAACATGAAATTGTGCTAAACTCAAACACTGATGGAAACCTACTCAAAAAAATTACAACTAGTTAACTTAAAATTTACAAGATGCCCCAATTTCAGTTAGTAATGCTCAAAAATAAGAATACAACTCCATTGTTACAATTCAAGTTTTGTTTTATTAAATAATAAAACAGCATGCCTTTTCAAAGGCATTGACAATCATCATTAAAACTTGAAACATCTCCATACATATTCTATATTTCACATAAATATCTCAGTGAAATTTCCAACATCAGGCTGAAAACAGGGGGGAAAAAATTCCCTCTCTGGAAAGGCGCATCTTACATAGAGCTGAAAAAAGCTAAAATGTCATAGCTTTTATTTTAAAAGCAATTAGTAAAGAACCCTGATTCCTGAACAGTAAAAAACTAGTTTCACAGCAATGTCCTTAGAGCTGAACAAACTTTCCCTTTACTACCTGCACTGTATTTTTATGGAAAAAGTGACCATGCATATATTATTCCTTTAGCAGCACAATTACTTTAAGTATCTAAAAAAGTGCTTTAAAAGTGCAAATAAAAGAAAACAATCAATAAATAAAAAATAAGTTCAAGTAAAAAGGTCACTTTTAAGGAATCAAAAGCAAATAAAGATGTGATTGTTTAAAATAAGCAATCACAAACAGTGCAAATTGTTAGGTGAGGTAGAGGCAATGGAACAATATAAAAAATGCTGTGGGCATTAACTACTGACTTTGTTCAGTTCAACAAGTCATTTTTTAGTGTTAATAGGCACGGTTTAAGTGGTTTGTTATCGTCAAGACACATCAGTATTTTCTGAATAAAGGTGAACGTGTTAATGAGTTTCTTTGGATAGTCTAAATGCAATGCATAAATCAAGCCAAACAACACTACAAGCGCATCAGCCAACCTGGGGAGATCACTCACAACAATTTCATCTTCGACTACAACAGAAATGCTCTCAGGGCTGAAGTGGGCCGCACCAGTAGCGTCAGTGACCACAGTGAGGACAGCCACAGGAGTGTCAGCAATATCTGGGTCATCTTCCCGCTGCAAAATACAAACAATCCAATTATGAGGATAATTCCAGAAGCAAGGTTGCAAATCATGCACTGTATGTGCATCTGTGCTCCCCATGCACTTAAAAGGATAGGTTCATATTTTTCTTGATACAACACTCCAGTGTTTCCTGTGGACTGACGGATTTTGTAATACATGCAAGGGGAGGGAGTCGGGCTTCGCGGGTAGAGTAACAAACGTGTTGGTTTCAAGTTGGTTTCCCATACAATATGTTATGTTAACACAGTGGTTGATATTGACATTTCTGAGTGCACTGAGTACTTACATTGCAGGTCTTGAAGAATTCCGAGTCATCCTCGCGCAGGTACACTGGGAGGGCACGAAGGGCCAGAGTGCGTCTCACGTTGACATCATGTTGTTCCTAGATTGACAATCAAAAAATAATTATACAAATATTTTTCCAGCACATCAAGCCAAACAGTGTAAAAGTTCTACCAATGTAATTTCTATTAAAAAAAATTCAAAAAATCATCCATCTAGCTGCAATTATCGAAAAGACATTTCCACAAACGCAATGACTCAAACAATGGGTGAGAAATGGAAGCTAACCCTGACCCTAAACATGACAATCAAAGGGATTTGAAAGTCAGTGCAGTGGTTCAACTCCACACTGATACATTTTTATATTTTAACTTCACAAATCGATTAAGATGGTTCTACTTTTAAACACCTATAGCTGTCACAGTCAGTGTTTGGGATTGCCAACCATATTAATTAATTAATCAGTCTTGAAATGTATTTGCCATATTCTAGTAGAGCAGAGTCATATATGCACAGTATGTAGGCGCACAGTCTCTTTAGCCAAAATGACCATAGACATGAACAATGCCTGGAAGTATTCAACAAAGATAGAAACTACAATATCCTTGCTTTTGAAAATAGTTTTTTCTTAAATCACAATTTGCAATTTGAAGAATCAAAAGCCAAAAGCCAGCAAGTTGTGATAAACTGTAACCAGAAACAACTTTGAATACTTCTGTTACTGACAGGTTTCTTTACTCTTGTAGGGTTTTCTGTTTGGGTTGACCTAAAATTAAATAACATGCGAAGACAGCCCAAAGAAAATGACAGTGACGGCGTTATCAAAAAACCCGGGGGCTTTTTTTTTCACGGGCAGGCTAGGGACTTCCAACTATGGTTTTAGTCACAGATTCCATAAAACCCATCTGTGAAATTTTTGTGTAAAATTTTAAAAAATCGATGAAAGTGAAGCTTCTCTGTCTTGAAATTAAATTTTTTTCATTTGGCAGCCAAAGGGAAAAGTAAATTTAAAAGTGGGCTTATAAATGGTTTTTTTAAAAAGTGACAATGTACTGGAAAAACTTTGTACCCCCTGTTTTGGAGAAAAACAGAAAAAAACAAACAGTATAAATGGGGAATGACAATTGTAATTAGTTTGGCAGTAAAAATCATGTAGGGTCAAAAACACAACATAAATAACACAATAAAATTTCACTTTTTATAGTAGAAAATGCCCCCAATCTTTTTAAAAATTTTTGCCAACTTTTTGAAAAACTTTCCCCATGGAAAAGGTTAACCCTTTAAATTTCACCCGGCGGCATTCCCCTTTTATTGCCTCCCGGGGGCCCCTTTGTTCTTGCCCCCCCGGGAAAGGCCCCTTTTCCCTCCTGTCAAAAACAAGCAAAAGGGGCTCTTTGGGTTTTGAAAATTTTATAAAAAAATTGGGGAAATAAAAATTTGGTTTGCTTGGGTTTTAAATTTGTAAAAAAGTTTAATTGGCAAACATTTAAAATTTTATTTTTTTAACCCCAAAATGAAAAAAAGATTAAAAAAGGTTTTCAAATTTTGTTATAAAGGAAAAATGGTGAGGCAAAAAAAAATACTTTTTTTTATTAAAATAGCAACCCATTGTTGGGCTACCCCCAAAAAAGGCCCTAAAAGGGAGGGAGCAAAGAAGAATAAAAATTTTTTGTGACTTTCCCTTTCCCTAAGGGGGGCCCTCCCCAAAAATTCCCCTCCTTGGGAATTTTTTCAAAAATTTGCCGAGAAGGGGGCCCAAATGTTTGGGGTTTTGGCTTTGACCCCTTTTCCATCACCGTTTTTTTCTCTTTCTTTTTCAACCTCTTTGGGTTTTTTCGGCCCCCTCTTTTTTTTAAGGGA
The DNA here is from genome assembly GCA_034670405.1 of Hoplostethus atlanticus. Taxonomy (NCBI): domain Eukaryota; kingdom Metazoa; phylum Chordata; class Actinopteri; order Trachichthyiformes; family Trachichthyidae; genus Hoplostethus; species Hoplostethus atlanticus. The sequence continues at coordinate 2,642,472 of JAXDDX010000011.1, read as the reverse complement.
AGCCCTTTCCCCCCCGGGAATTGGGTTGGAAATTTTCCCCATTTTCGTTTCGGGTTTTCCACCCCTTTATTTTCATTTCCTATTCTCGGGGGGTTGTTTCCCGGCCCTTTTTCACGGGTTTTAGGAAAATTTTTTTTTTCCACACCCCGATTTGGGGGTTTTGGGTTTGTAATTCCCCCCATTTGTTTTAAAGGCCTTTTTTTTCCCAAATTTTTTTTCCCCTAAAATTTCCATTTTTCCCAGTTTTCTAAAAACTTTTTTTCCCCTTTTGTTCGATTTGCTTATCTCCCTTCCATTTCCCTCCCCGGGTCAAATTTTGGGAGGGTTTAAAGGGTACTTTGTAAGTATGTTTTCCCGGGATGTTTTGTTTTTTGGGCCCCTTGGGAAATTTTCAGATCTTTTAACTTTAAAAAAGGGGTTTCCCCTTTTTCCTTCATCTCCCTTGTTTCCAAAAGGGAAAAAAGGAAGGGCCCCCCGGGAAAGGGTGGGGCCAACCTCTTTCCGGGCCCCCGGGGTAAAGTCCATGTGGGATTTTTGGTTTCAAGTTCGGAATTTCCCCTTTTGAGGGGCTTTTTTTTTCCCAGTTTTCATGTTTTTCCCCAAGGCCCCCTTCTCTTGGAAATTTCCGGGGAATTTGTAAACAAAAATAAGGGTATCAAACCGGCCTAATAGGCAGGGAAATCCCGGGTTTTTTGGGCGAACCTCTCTTTTTTGGGCTTATTTTTTCACCTTTCTGCTTTCGGGAAAAAAAATTAAAAATTAAAGTTTTTTGGGCCCAAACATCTTGGAAAAAAACACGTGGGGCCAAAACCAAATTTTTGGGAAAAGGGAAATTCCCCTTGTTTAGGCTACCCCGTTCCTTTTTCAAAAAAATTTAAAAAGGGGGTTTTGTTTGGAGCTTTATTAAATCATCTTAAAAAAACTAGGGGCTTCAAAAAAAAAAAATTTTTAAAGCTTTTCCAGCCCTTTATCCCTTCTGCCAAATTTTAAAAGGGGGGCTTTTTCCCGGGTTTTAAAATTTTTCCCATACTTAAAAATTTTAAAAATTTAAAAAGCCCAAAATTTAACAAAAAAAAAATAAAAGGAAGCCTTTTTCCCAACCCACAAAGGGAACCAAAGGTCCAAAATCCGGGGCTTCATTTTTGGCCAAAGAATCAATCTTATTTTTTCAGGTAAATATAACCCCTTTTTGGTTTAAGGGGCAGTCTTCCTTCTGTGTTTTAGGGCAAAATTTTGATTTGTCATTTAGCTCTGATACGGTGTGAACGGGCCCAAACCCCCCTGGTAAAAAGGGTTTCCCTTAGGATTCGCAGGGTGTTCAATGTAATAATGTTTGGGGGTTCTCGGCAAAGAAAGAAAAAACAGGGGTTTGTTAACAAGGAGAACCTGGTTCAATTTTGGGGGCAAAACTGAGGCATTTCCCTCCCTCCGGGTCCCCCAGACAAAACAAATTTTAAATCATAATCAGTTCCATCAATTTTGACCTTTTATGTCTGAAAAATCATTTTGGGCTGTTTTGTTATTTGTTAAAAAGGGAGGGCCTTTGCAACACCCAGGAAAGCCCCAAAAAATAGCCAACACAAAAAGGGGACTTTTTTGATGTCGGGCTGAGGGGGGTTTAAAAAAAAAATTTTTGGAGGGCACCCTAATTAATAGTATCCAAACCAAAAGTTTGTTGAGGGGGTTTGGCGAGGGGTTTTTAAAACAAAAATTCCCTTAAAAAGGTTTTTGTGGGTCCATGAACAACACGCTTAAAAAAGGGGTTTTTTGGGCCCTCAACCCTCATCTTTCCAAACCAAAAGGGGAACCAAGGGGCCCCAAAAGGGGAAAGGCTTTATAAAGGGGTGGGGGGTAAGGGTTTAAATTTGTAGGGATGTTTTAGGGGCGGAGGTGAAATCGGGAAAAAAACCCCTGCCCCATGTGCCCTATGATCCTGTATTTTTGTCTCCCAAATACGGGGAATGGATTCGTCTGTAAAAAAATCCCTGAAAAAAGGCACCCAACCCTAAAACTACCCTCTTTTCCCAAAACCCAAATCATTACATTCCAGCTCCATCCCCCTTCGGGGAATTTATATTCCCAAAATAATAAAAGGGAGCAGTCAAGCAAAGTATTTTTTTCCCAGGGTTTTTGGGCCCGCCAATGGTTTTCTTTACAGCGAAGGCCCTTTGGGAAAGGGGGTTGAGGTCGCCCAACCTTGTCGGGTTGCTGGTATGGAAATGACAAAATTTTTCCCTGGTTTAAAAAATACTAAAGGGGTTTAAAGTATTTGAAAACCCGGAAAATCACCCCAATACAAAAGGGCCAGCTCTACAGGCACAATACCCTCAAAAAAAGACATGGCAGGACACAGGGGGGAAAAACCAAATTGACTGCATGAAAATACCTAGCCCTCGGGCCGGGGGAACAAGTCCCCCTTAACCCCCACCTTTTGCCTCGACTATCCCCAAAACCCTTACAGCAGGGGAACAACACTGTCCAGGCGGGGGCTTTTTTCCTCATACAAAAATTCCCCCACCCCCAAGAACTTCATGAGATTTTGGAACTATTGTCCGATTTTAGTGGGGCAGAATCTGCAATAATATTTAGCTCTGAAACACTTTGTAAACCTCTAATGCTTTGGGCCAAATTATCAACACCAAACCCATGACTGTGGCCCCCAAACTGGTCTTAACCAATGGTTTCCCAATGAAAAACACCATCCGTTCAAGATTTATGGATTCTTAAAAAGGGGACCAAGGGGCCTCTTTCGAGACCAAAACCCCCTCTGAATGTCAGACACTTTACAAAAAGCTGCAGCGAATCACATGCAAGGCTGTTTTGTTTTTTACGGGGGTAGATCAGCAAGTTCCAGAAACACGAAGTGAGTTTTTGGATTTTCCGTGAGGTGCCAAGTGGATTTGCTTTTTCAAGACCCTCAATGTACAAAAGGAGGGGAAAGGGGGTAGCTCGTCTGAGGAAGACAAAAATTCATTCTCTTTAAAAGAAATTGACCCCACCCTTGGTGGCCACAAAAAGGCCCTTTTTTTTTGGTGCCATTTTTTGTTTCTTGAATCTTGTCCAGAATGTCAGTAGGGTCTGAACATTTTCGGGAAAATAAATCTCAAGAATGGAACAACAAGCTTGTGTCCGGGCTCAGCCATACTTTTACAGGCATTTACCAAAAAGGGAAATTTTTTTCCTCAACAAAGGTTTTCCTTTCTTTTGGGTTTGGAAGATAACCCTCACCTTTGGGCTTGGCACTACAAAATTTTTAAACGTCCATAAAAAGCACTGACAACCTCATCCAGAGAAATTTTCACTGGTAAGATGTCATGATTTTGTAAGACTTCTCTAAAAAGTTTTTTTTGAGAAAGGTTGGGACAAAGAAAAAAACTGAAGTCAAATTTTTCCACAAATTTCCTGAAATGCCATGTCAGATACATGAAGAATCGTTTGCATCTTTAGGAATAATGGGTGCCAAGTTATGGGTTTCAACTTGGGGTCTCAAAGTGTCCCTTTTCACATTGACTTTCGAAACCTCCAAAGAAATCAAATGTGTCTGCCTCTCAACATTTACCAAGGGCCCCTCAACAAACATTCAGCCCTTTGTTATGACTGGGGCACTATCATTGCCCCGGGTAATACAAACATTATGACCAAAGTCCGAACACCTTTCATGTTTTCTACCCCTTTTTTGTGGGATTAAACGACGAGTACGGGGCAATTTTTGCTGTAATTTCAGTTCCCTTTAATGGGCATTCCTTTAAAACCATCCAAAGACTTCTTAAATGAAACCCCCCCAAAAAACCCAAAAAAAGTGTTTGGGCCCTTTAAAAAGGGCTTCTTAAAGGGCACACAAGGGACATGTAAAAAAATGGGATGTGCTTTCCCTTTACCTTGCATCTATTCTGCTTGAAATCAATTTTGGGGACCCCCCTTTACAAATGGGGTTTTCAATTGGGATTAAATGACGAAAAAGTAAAAAAATGCAATCCCCCAAAAGAGACATTGGGAGAGGGCAAAACTCTTGAATAGTTTTCTAGGCTGGCCCAAAAGATAGTCCCCAAATTAACTTTGCCCGGGAATTTCCCAAGGGTAAAAGAACACAACTTGCACTTCCACTTCCATTGAATCATCTGCACCCTCAATTTAAATAAACAATTTTTTTAGGGTTTTGCCGGGGGCAAAATCCATGCATTTAAAGCCCTTTAGGGAGGTTCAAAAAGTCTTCTTTACTGCCAACCCTCCTAAACTGTGTCAAAAAACAGCCTGTGAGACTTTTTAAAAGCGTCACAAAAATGAACTTAAATTTAAAAATAAAGCATTTTTTCCATAACGGTTAAAAAATACCCCCGTTAAAGTTTCCCCAACCAGGGCTAAAATATCTCCTTCTTTCATGGAAAGGATTGCATCCATTTGAAACGTTTTTTGGGGTTCCCCATACAGCCAAAGTAGGGGATTTTTATACCCAGTAAAGCCTAGTATCTTTTAATTTGGGAAGCCATTTGACTGTAGGGATACACTGCCTAACACACAGGGAGGTTTATTTTATTTAGTATTTTTCAGTAAATTTAAATTTTGTTATCCCGTGGGGGGGGAATGAAAACGCTTACTTGCTTTTAATAATCAAACCAAACCTAGGGAAAAGCAAAATAAGCCCATTTAAAGGGGGCCCCTTTAAAAAAGCCCATACTCCAAATTTTTTTTTAAATAAAGCAGTTTTAAAAAGCAAAAAAGTCCACATAAAACCCTTTAAATAATTCAATAAACAAAATATACACTTTATTTCCAGAAAATAAAGCAAAAAACAAAACCAAACCTTGGAAATTTATGTTTGAAAAAAGACATTCAATTTCTCAATTTTTTTCCTGCGGAAACAGATTTAAACAAACAATTTTTTTTATTCCTTTTCCCGTCAACAAAAGGTCATAATCAAATGCTGGATTTTTAAATATTTCAATTTTACAATTTAACCCAACTTTACCAAAACAATTGCCCGGTTTTCCTGGTGAGTTTGGGGGCGTTTTTTAAGATGCTGAAATGCCCCCTTTAGGCCCGGGGACTCTCTATGTCCTAAAATATGGGGGCAAAAACAAAAATATTTTAACACAAACCCTTTTTGGGTTAGTTTATAAAAAAATACCAAAGTAAAAAACCCTTTAAAAAAATGTGATAAAGGCAAGGGGTTTTAAAAGTTGTGAAAATGTATTTATATTTTGGTCTCCAAAATACACTTAGTTGCCCCGTTTTTTTAGGTACACTTAGGTAAAACCCCTTGGGGCAAAACTATTTTTTGGCAGTCCCCGCAATAAAACCTACCGCATGAGAATTATTTAAAGTTTTTGCTTTTTTTTTGAAACTTTTTAAGGAAAGGTTTTGATTCAACGTGGGGGTCCTTTTGGAGGATGCCGTTTTTACTTTTGTTGGGAAATTTTAATTTGGGGTTAAAAACTGACCCCGGTTTATCTATTTTTTGTCCCCCCCCCCATTTATAAACAATGAGGGGCCCCCCTAAATAACAGAGACACCTCTCGTATAAAAGCCCAAAAACAGTTCCCTGAAGGAGGATTTTTTGGGTGGACGTTAGATTAGACTGGATTAGTTTTTTAAAACCCCAGGTGTTCCCTTAAAAAAACTGGGAACTGGGGTGTAAAATGTGAAAACTGAAATGTGGGGACACACACTTTTTTAACGCAACTAAATTTAAAAAACTGAAAATTTCCCACCTATGAAAAAGTTTTTATTTTCCAAGTTGGGGAAAATACTCCCTTTAAAAATTTTAAAAAAGGGCATAAACCCAACCCTTTAGATGAAAGGGAACCCTTCTCTGCAATAGGGCTGGGGTTTAACCCCCTTTGGGGACATGGCTTAATGAAATGAAAAATTCAACCACAAACACTATTTTAGGATTCATCTTACCCAGGGTTTTTTTGAAAAACTCGAGGAAACTCAGCGCTTTACCTTTCCCCTTGAGTTCCCCATAAAGGGAAAAATTTAACCCAACGAATTTTCAAGATAAAAAAAAAAAAAAATAAAAATAAAGGGTTTCTTAAACATCAAACAAACTTAAATTTGGGAAAAAAAGTTCGATATTTTAAAATTTAATGTTAACAAATTTATTAAAATCTTTTCGAGGGTTACTTTAAGTTACTTGGGAAAAACAAAAAAATGTTTTTTTCCATTGCACATGTGGCTTTAAAAAATTTTTAAATAAATTTTCAAACCCTTCCCCTCTTTTTAACCTTGCTTTAGTGAAAAAAGCCCTGCTATTCCCAAATGTTCTGGGAACTTGAAAATCCCCAAATTGGAGAAAAAGGGGATCTTACCATACCAGTAAAACCCAAAAAGTTTAAAAGTTAAGTTTCAAAAAATAGCATAACGTTACTTACTTACTTTTTTTAGCCAACTTAACCCCCGCCAAACCCGCCTACACACAATTTATACGGTCATCCAAACCCAATAAATTGTAAGAAAAATTTGGGAAAAAAACACAAAACAAATACTTCTTCACAAAATTTGCCAATAAATTTTTGGGTTTGTAAATTAATTGCCCCGTTTACTCCGTTACTTACCCCGCCTCGCTCGCCAAAAAGGGGGGCCTCTGAAATTTCGGGGAAAAAAAGACCAAGCCTGGGAAATCGTGAACCCTTTTATCTCCCGACCGCGTCCCTCCTATTTCTCAGAAGTTAAAAATTTTAGATATTGATATTCCGCTCAGAAACATTTATTCATAAAAATTAAAACAACAATTTCTTCCCTTAAAAAAACTTTGTAGTTTTTTTTGTTTGGTTTTTAACAAAAGCGGTTTTTGATTGCTGTACCCCTAATGTTTATGATTTTGTATTAAATGTTTGGGTTTTCATTTTGTTTTGTGTTGTCTATAATGTTTGTGTTGTCTTTTAATGTGTTGTGTTGTCTGTAATGTGTTGTGTTGTCTATAATGTGTTGTGTTGTCTGTAATGTGTTGTGTTGTCTGTAATGTGTTGTGCTGCCTGTAATGTGTTGTGTTGTCTGTAATGTGTTGTGTTGTCTTAATGTGTTGTGTTGTCTGTATGTGTTGTGTTGTCTATAATGTGTTGTGTTGTCTTAATGTGTTGTGTTGTCTGTAATGTGTTGTGCTGTCTGTAATGTGTTGTGTTGTCTGTAATGTGTTGTGTTGTCTTAATGTGTTGTGTTGTCTGTATGTGTTGTGTTGTCTATAATGTGTTGTGTTGTCTTAATGTGTTGTGTTGTCTTAATGTGTTGTGTTGTCTGTATGTGTTGTGTTGTCTTAATGTGTTGTGTTGTCTGTATGTGTTGTGTTGTCTATAATGTGTTGTGTTGTCTTAATGTGTTGTGTTGTCTTAATGTGTTGTGTTGTCTGTATGTGTTGTGTTGTCTGTAATGTGTTGTGTTGTCTTAATGTGTTGTGTTGTCTGTATGTGTTGTGTTGTCTATAATGTGTTGTGTTGTCTTAATGTGTTGTGTTGTCTGTAATGTGTTGTGTTGTCTATAATGTGTTGTGTTGTCTGTAATGTGTTGTGTTGTCTGTAATGTGTTGTGTTGTCTATAATGTGTTGTGTTGTCTGTAATGTGTTGTGTTGTCTTAATGTGTTGTGTTGTCTGTATGTGTTGTGTTGTCTATAATGTGTTGTGTTGTCTTAATGTGTTGTGTTGTCTTAATGTGTTGTGTTGTCTGTATGTGTTGTGTTGTCTGTAATGTGTTGTGCTGTCTGTAATGTGTTGTGTTGTCTTAATGTGTTGTGTTGTCTGTATGTGTTGTGTTGTCTATAATGTGTTGTGTTGTCTTAATGTGTTGTGTTGTCTTAATGTGTTGTGTTGTCTGTATGTGTTGTGTTGTCTTAATGTGTTGTCTGTAATTTGTTGTGTGTGTTGTCAAATTGATGAAGATGTTTTCTTAATTTGCTTGTGTTTTGTCTACTTGCATGTGTTTTCTTAAGTTGCAGCGCGTTGAGCTCTCAGGGCCACTGTACATTCTATTAAAACAGCACTAACAAGAGTGGTCAACAGTCTCCTCTTAGCTATTGATTCTAACTCAACCTCCAATATTATTCTTACTCGACTTGAGTGCAGCTGTCGGAACGATTGCTCATAGTGTGACAGGTGCCCAATCAGCTCCAGTCTAAGGCGGTACTTCCTGTTAGGGTAACCTCACTTCCCATATAAAAGCTCCAGGGTTTATGGTGCTTAGGCCTCTCCTCTACTCCCTCTTCACCTACGACTGCACACCTGTACATGGTTCCAACACCATTATCAAGTTTGCAGATGACACAACGGTGGTTGGCCTCATCAACAACAACGATGAGTCGGCCTACAGGGAGGAGGTCCAGCACCTGGGGCCTGTTCCAAGAAGCGGGTTTAGTGAAAACTCTGAGTTTGTTAACCCTGAGATGAGGGAAACTCTGGGTTTTCCGTTCCAGAAAGAGAGGTAACTCAAACTCTGAATCAATTACCATGGTAACTGACTCTGTGAACCTAACCTGCTCGCTGGCAGGTTTTCTTGAACAAACCCTGACTTTCTCCCTGTCTCCTCCCTCTGCTGAACCTGAAGCAGCTGTGGGACATGGCGTGTCCTTTCCTCGGTAACCCGATCGATATTCAAGCGGAAGTAATTCGCATAGCCTCACGTCGGGAGAGGATTTTGAGACCCCGATTAGATGTTCTATGTCCAGGATGGAAGAGCTGTCCGAGATATAATATGCCATTTACAGTTCACGGATTAAGCTACCACCACCCCGAGCAGTCAAATAAAGACACCTTTCATTTGGTCTTCTTTATTTCCTACAAATACAAAAGCAACAGTTAGTATTTTTATATTGTTCCAACAACACATTTCACCTGTGACCATGCACCCACCTCTAACTTATGTTCCAGTAATTAAATTTCTAGATCTGCCTTTCTAATTTGCCGCCCCAAGTACACCATTTGAAGTATGTCTGGTCCAGACAGCTCAGTTGGTAAGGCAGGAGACTCTCAGTCTCAGGGTTGTGGGTTCGATCCCCACATAGTGTTAACTATCACCTTTGTAAGTCGCTTTGGATAAAAGCCTCTGCTAAATGACTGTAATGTTTTTATATTTCATTTTCAGCTGCTGCCAAGTGCGCTTTGCGCCCGTGGGATTGCACCTAAATGAAAATATTTTTTTTCCAATACCATTCCACCACTTTCTCACATGTAGGTAATATTATAAGAAAGTGTGGTTAAATGTTAAATGAATACACTACTGCATTCAAACGTACGCATTGACTCGGGCAGCGATTCTCTCCCACGCCAATTCCCTCTCCTTTACGACCCTTCTCCTTGCTGGTTGCCATGGTGAATCGTAGTATCGGACCTCCATTGATGATGGCTTTTTATTGTCGTCGCGCACGCACTTAACTCAAGGTGAACATACTCAAAATTGATTGAACTAACTCAAATCAGCCATTCTGGAACCGAAAACTCAGACTTGGCCATCTCGGAATTAATCAACTCAGAGTGCAGGGTTAGACTCAGAGTTTGCTGAACCTGCTTCTTGGAACAGGCCCCTGGCGTTGTGGTGCGCCGACAACAACCTGGCCCTCAACACCAAGAAGACCACACACACCCCCATCCACATCAACGGGATGGAGGTTGAGTGTGTCGCCAGCTTTAAGTTTCTGGGCGTTCACATTACATTACATTACATTACAGTCATTTAGCAGACGCTTTTATCCAAAGCGACTTACAATAAGTGCATTCAACATAGGTAGGACCTATAGGTAGGTCCTAGGCTCCGAGGACCTCTCTTGGACCCTCAACACCTCGACCCTGGTCAAGAAGGCTCACCAGTGTCTCTTGTTCCTGAGGAGACTGAAGAAAGTCCACCTGTCTCCTCAGATTCTGGTGAACTTCTACTGCTGCACCATCGAGAGCATCCTTACCAACTGCATCACAGTCTGGTACGGCAACTGCTCTGTTTCAGACCGGAAAGCACTGCAGAGGGTGATGAAAACTGCCCAACTTTACATACATATGCACTATACCACTACCACTATACTGCTATTTGCACCTCTGGTCTAATCTAATCTAATTCCATTGTCCTCGGAAGTCGATAATTCCGAGTCGTTATTCCCTACTTCCAATCAAATGCGTTTCAGTGCATCTGCTCGGGAAAACATGGACACCCGCAGCAAACTCATGTTTGTATGGCAAGTCTCTGAATTTCACAAGCATCTAAAGAGGACCTACACCAACTACTAGAGCGCTGTGTGTAACGCATCCAACGCATATCAGTGAACTAGTAATGTTAACGTTAGTAGGCTAGTACCACACGCTAGTAAAGACTTCTATCTCGTAAGGTTGAGCACAAATCTTAGGATACTGGTATCCTAAGATTGCTTTTCCACTTCCTTATCTCATTCAGGGCCTTTATTAGCCTTGCTTTGCCCTCGTCATGATCTCATTTTGTGAAGGTGCTTGTATGATTCAAAACCACTTTCATTTTGTTTTTTTCAAACTTTGGAAATGTCCTGTTATCTGGTATTTTATTTAATTTTCTATAATTTCTGTCCCAATAAAAACTACTAGTGAAGTGTTACCTTTACAGGAGGTTGGAATAAACCGTGTGTTTTCTGCATCCAATTTGAATATCCTGTGTAGACTCTAAGGTGTGATTTGCATGAGAATTTGTTAATGCATGTTAATTTCACTAAGGTACAAGTAGAGTACAACCGTAGGTTATCTGTTATTTAAATATTGTTAAATTTTAACTGAAAGGTCTTCATTATCATCTGGTTCACCTCAGCTAAATCCAGTTTTGTATGATCAACCAAAAGTGGGAGGGGCATGAGATCTGGAGATATAAGAGAGAGCGAAAAAGCTCAGACAGATAGAAAGAGGCTTTGGGGTTTCAACTAAAGCAAGCAGGAAGGTGATCCATAGGGCTTTTCCTTCTTGACAAAAATCGGGCTTCATTTGACAGGGTAAGTAATCACTTTAAACAATTATCTTCTGAATAGAGACAACTTTTGACCAAAACAATATAACTGCATGTAACAGAAAAAGTAATTACGTTGAGGCTAAGTAAAAATGTAGAAAATGTCTTTGGCTGGCTGTGAGGGCTATGCTTACCAAGATTTATGAAGTTAAGAATAAACCTTTCATTTGATTATTTATTAATGATAAACATTTATATAAGCTTGCTATAGGCTGAGTGAACAATAAGGCTAACAGTTTCATGATTTTTCAAATTGAATATATTTCAAAACATGAATCACCATGACACTTTCTGTACAGTAGATATGGCCTTCAGTAGACCTGTCAATGTGAATATGACACAGATTCTGATGACATATGTAATCTGTACATTCACAAATTTTTTCATACTCTGGTATTTCATTTTTTGGTATATTTTCATATGGTGCACAGTTTCATGTAATTAGATTTTTCTTTGCCCAAGTATTTTTGACTGCTGTTATTTTGCACACCCTCATAATGCTGTAACTTGTATTTCTTTCATACTTTTCATTCATCCATACATTTCCACTTAATATTTTCTTGAAACATTGGAATTGTCAGTCACATTATGTTTAATACCTCCCTGTTCATTACACCTTTTCTAGATTTATTCCATTCTTATTCTTTTTTTGCTGCTGCAACACCTCAATCTCCCCACGGGGAATGCTATGTTATGTTCTGGTTACTTTGTACAATATTTGTAACGTAGACATTTCCATGTTTTATTTCAGAAAGTATTACTACTGAGTAATCATGGTTGACTACAAGGTAGAAGTGACAACAGGGGACATGCTAGATGGAGGAACCTTTGACTACATTTATGTCACCTTAATCGGAAGTGAAGGAGTGAGTGAGCGGAAAGTGTTGGACAACTATGGCGTAGATTTTCAAGTTGGGATGGTAAGCTGAATCCATGTGTTGAACATTGTACATATGGTGTGTGTGGGGGGGATGATAGATGGTAATTTTGCAAAGCGAACATCAGTTAGTAGTCAAAAGTCCGAGGTCTGTCCCTAAAACACCCATTTGAATCCTCCTCCAACCATTCTCCACAGACAGGGACCTATACTGTGAAATCAGCTGCGTCTCTGGGGAAACTTCTGCTGGTCAAGGTGGAGAAAGATCCCTATTTCTCTAGCGAGGATGACGAGTGGTTCTGCTCCAAGATAAGGGTGACAACTCCAGAGAAAGAAGTCATCCTTTTCCCCTGTAACAGATGGGTGTCCAGGGGAGAATATGTAGAGCTGAGAGGAGGGAAAGGTCTGCTTCACATCTTTTGGGTCACACATTGTGGCAGTCTAATCATATACACAACTCTCTTAAGCCATCATATCTTAGAAGATATTGAAATTTCCTTAGTGGTCAAGTATCACTGTATTGATTAATGATGATTGATGATTTTATTTTCTCAGCCATGAAGGTTTATGAGGACAAGCATCCCATACTGATTGAACACCGGAAAAAAGAGCTGGCATTTAATCAAAAATTATACAAGTGAGTTTTTCAAGTTGTACAGTATATAACTATGATGATGTTGTAGACTCAAAAGTCTATGTAGATAAAGCTTTACATGCTGTTATTTCTTTCTTTGTTTTTTTTAGATGGGGGGTATTTGGTCCTAAGTTGCCACGCATTAACAATTTCAAAGATACATCTGAGCTGCCAGAAGAAACACGTTTCTCCAGGTCCAAAAAAACCGAAATGATTGTTACAGTTACAGCAGCGTAAGTAAATGTTGATAAGATGAAATGCCATAATGCATATTTTATTATATATTCATTGTAAAAACCACCTGGTTCCAATAGAGTCACACCCCTTGTCTGTTTTAAGCCACAAAACTATATAGAAACAGTATTTATTTGTAAAGCTCCTGTATTATAACAGGCTTTTTTATTTTATTTTAATTTTTTAACATTTCAGTACTGCTGAGCTCAGGTTGAAGGATCTGGATGGCTCTACTGAGCAGTGGGAAAGTGTTGAGGCCATGAAAAATATCTTCTGGTTCTACAAGACACCCATCTCAGGTAGAAGTGGCCCATAGAGTTGCAGTTTAAATGACTGAAATGTTCTTCTTTTCAGGATTTCATAATAATTCCAATTGCTTACATGTTTTTACAGTGTCACAACTCACCATGTTGCATTACATCAACTTTCATAAAGTCATGCATCCAGTTCTCTGGGTGTTGTTCAGTCAAAGATGCATATGTTGACAGTTGACATTTGTTAAGTTACATTTTCATCACTTCATTAGACATGTGAGGAGATGAAAATGAGATGAACTTATATTTTCCTCCTTTGTCAATTGCCTCACTTTCCAGAGTATGTCACAGAGCATTGGATGGATGACGACTTTTTTGGATTCCAGTTTCTGAATGGAATCAACCCCAATGTGATCCAGCTTTGCTCGAAGCTTCCCTCTAACTTTCCAGTCACAGAGGAGATGGTGAAGCCCTTCCTGAAAGATGGAACCTCTCTGCAGAAGGAGATGGAGGTATAGAAGAAGCTTGCCTTAAGATGTGTTCATCTTTGTCTTGGTTTAAGTTTGGGGAATGTATCACCTCCATTTAATGTGCTAATTCTTAATACCTTTTAATGTCCTTTATTGTTCTTTGATCTGTCTGCCTCCCACACAGAATGGCAATATATTCATTTGTGACTACAAGAGGCTGGATGGAATATCCACTAGGGAGTATGAGGGTGAACATCTGCCTTTGACACCTGGTCTCTGCTTGCTCTACCTGAACCCAGAAAAAAAACTGATGCCAATTGCAATCCAGGTATATCAAAGATTACAAATGAGTGCTAAAATTGAATCACATCATGTTGCCACGAAACAGTATATTGGTCCATAAAGTATTTTAAAAGCAGAAATATTTGAACGTCTCTTTTTTAACATTCCAGCTGTATCAACAACCCTCTGAGAAGAACCCCATTTTTCTGCCTAGTGACCCCAAGCACGACTGGATCCTAGCCAAGTTGTTTCTGAAAAACGCAGATCTCCTCCAATATCTGGGTGTTTTTCACCACATGAACACTCACATGCTGGGAGAGGGCTTTACAGTTGCCACTCTCAGAAACCTTCCTACGATTCATCCCCTCTACAAGGTATGATCCTGTAGCAGAGATCATGTTGCTAGTTAATCTCTTTCCTATGTTTTGAATATTTTGGGACCATAGTCATGAAGCTCTAATAAGAGTATTAATCTTGGACTGCTGATTAGGACATAACCTCAATATGAGAGAACTTTCAAGTGGTAGAGTTGCAAGAAAGAGCTTGTGAACCTGTTTGAATTACATGCTTTCCTGCATCAGTAGCTCCTAAAATATGGTCTGATCTTCATGTGAGTCATAATAGAAAACAAACACAATGTGGTTTAACAAATAACACATACAATGTATTTGTACATGTTTTTATTGAACATATTGTTCAAACATTAACATGTTAAAGTACAAATTGTGTGTGCCATTTGATAAATCACATTGTGTTCATCTATTTTTCTGATTTAGATGAAGATCACACTATAATAGCAATTTATACATTCACAAACTTTTTTTAATAAATGTAATTCAAGAACTAAATCACAAAGCAGCGCACCTAAATTAGCCTAGGATTATTTTGTAATCCTTATGTAAAATGTGATTTTAAGACATGCCCTGAATCTGTATTCTCTCTGTTGTGCATGCAGATGCTGATCCCGCACTTCCGTTACAACCTCCAAATCAACACTAGGGGCCGCATAAGTTTGTTGGGACCTGAAGGAGCTTTAAGCAAAGTAATCTTTAACAGTGATTTTCTTGAGAATAATGAGATCTTGGATTATATATGAAAGTGATAAAATTGTTATTTAAGTTTTCAGTATGTCAGCAAGAGATTCTAGCAATATTAATGTTGTCTAATGCTTATTTGTGTAGAGTTCACTGGGAGCAAAGGGGCTGATAGAGGTCATGGGCCGGGCTCTCTCTGAAATGACCTACAGCTCCCTCTGTCTGCCGGAAAACATCGCTGCACGAGGACTGGAGTCTATCCCCAACTTCTACTACAGAGATGATGGACTGAAGGTGTGGGCCATCATCAACAGGTTACCACAAACTATTTGCTATATAAAGATCATGTGTTTCTCTATGTATGCATGCATGAATATATGTATTTATTTATCAGTAAAGAGTGAGGTTATTCATTTTGAATTGAAAAAGTAACATAACCACAACCTCTAGCCGCTGACACCTAATATTAACATTAACTTTTTTTTCCCTCTCCAGCTATGTTAAGGAAATGGTGGAGAAATTTTATCCCTCAGATGATGATGTGCGTAAAGACTCTGAGCTCCAGGCATGGATCAATGATATATTCACAAACTCCTTCCTAGCAAACAAAGACTCAGGTAATTTAGTTCATTTTATAGTAGTGTAAAGTTGTGTAAACAGCAGATCTGTATAGCAGCCTATACTTAAATATTTGACCTAACAATAATGAAGGTCAAAGATTTATTCTAAAATGGTGGTTGATGGTGACACCAACAGGGATCCCTACAAGCTTTCAAACTGTGGCGGAATTGGTCAAGTTCATCACTTTGGTGGTCTACACAGTGTCTGCTCAGCATGCTGCAGTCAACAATGGGCAGGTAAGAAAATTAAAAACTGGACTGGACTTCTTGAATTAAAAAAATAAATAAATACAGTATATATTACTCAATATAGATAATTTGCTATCAAGTGAATATATTTGACTTATTGCTGTTATCTTTGTGCATCATTTCGTCTGAATGGGGTATTCAGCATACCATTTAATGTTCCATTCAATATTTTAAAGTGAGCTTCAGTTAAACATGAGACAATGACTCTAAAAATATGTATACACCTGCAATAGATATTGAAGCATCTCTCTTCATTTTAGTTCGAATACTACCACTGGCTGCTGAACGGAACTATCCTGATGTTGAAACCTCCTCCAACCACTAAGGGGAAGACTACCATGAAGACAATTTTGGAGATGCTCCCAAATGTTGGGGAGTCAGTCAGTTTTATGGCAACAGCTTGGATGCTTACCAAGAGATACGCTGATGATGTAAGTTTGCCAGGCATGAACACAAACTTATCATAACTGATCTATGTAGAAACGGCCTTGAGACCTTGTACCTTAACAATCTGCTGTGCTTGTTTCTTTTTTTTTCTTAGATTCTTCTGGGTACATTTCCTGTTGAACGCTTTGATGAGCCTGCCCCCAAGAAGATGATGAAGGAATTTCAAGAAAAGTTGTCCCACCTCAGTGAGGCTATTACAAAGAGGAACTCAGAGCTTGTAGTGCCCTACAACTACTTAAACCCTTCTCAAATGGAGAACAGTATTAGCATTTAAATAAGTGAGGACACAGCAGTGCATGGTTTAATTTCTCCACATCCTAGAAATCAGCATCTTGTATTTCATCAGTATCACTAGTTTTGTCAGGCCTTTTGTAAGAGAAGACTTTTGCTTCTTTTTGAAGCATTATGAATTCAAATCCATGTTATGTTTATGTTTATTTGCCTGCCTCACAACAACAATCCTTGTCATGTTCATTTCCAAAATAGGGATTTTCAGATTTTCAGTCAGATAAAATCTTGGTAATCAGAATGCAGTTCATCCATTCTGTTTGGCTTTAAAAACACTCCATCTGGAGAGAGGTGTCTCATCAATCACATGACATGAAGGAGAAAACAAAGATCAATTAGATAAAGAGAGTGGCCAACTTATTAAGAGGTGACTTGCAAAATGAGAATGACACTGGGTCTGTTCGATCACTTTTCCACTGTGTCCATGATTGGACTTTTTTTGCTGGGACTGAGGTGGTTTCACTCAACCGTAATATACCAGCTTTCATGTAATTGCTGTCTGAACTTGTTTAAAATGTGAACATGTGCTTGTTTAATTCATTCACAAAATTAAGATTTCAGCTAATGTGTATATTCAAGTTAAGAGGAGTTATCTTGTTTATCATATAAAAAGGCTTGACCTGCTGACAACAATACCAAAATAAAAGTTGTTGGTGTGTTTCATCTAATCTGTGTGGCCTGTCTCTTCTATGCAGTGTCCGATTGGGTGGAGGCAAACTCCATCCACCATGTTCCAAATTACCTATAAGTGTCCAGCAATGATTTTAAGACAACCTCTGTTGGCTTAAGATCAAATCTCACCAAAACCTTCTCTACTGTATCTTTGTACTCAGAGCTCCTCACAGATTTTCTAGCATTATGCCCAAACACAGATCACAGCATCACGGGCCACTGTTTACCAGAAGTGCCATTGACCAACACTATCATCACAGCAGTAGTACAGTACTACAGTACAGTACATTCCCCTGAGTGCGATTACTACTGAAGGACACATGCTTCTCTATGGTGCAATTAGCAAACAGGCAGCACAGCCTGAGGGCATTTCCATCATCACAGTATAGGCTTCAAACAATCAAACTTGGTTATGCATCCAACGCTCTCTTACCACAGAAACTGATTTCTAAACAGCACACTAGGACCAAATGCCATGCTCTAGATCCTATTAGGTGTTAGACCTTCCGACCAATAGACCAGCTGACTGTCAGGGCTGGTGACCACACATAACACACACACTCTCTGAACACTGGTGTTCCCCAGGGTTGTGTACTCAGCCCACTACTATACTTTCTGTTCACTGATGACTGTGTTACCATGCAGTGTTACTACTAGCGGTGGGATTACGACCATACTATCTGCCGCGGGAGTTCTTGCACGCCATTGTCCTGGTTGTTTACATCCCACCCTCCGCCACGGTCAGTGAGATCATCAACTCTGTGGTCACGGCACTTCAGACCCAACACCCGAACGCCTTGATGTTGATCTCGGGAGATTTCACCCACGCCCCCCTCTCCTCCACACTGACTAATTTCACACAGTATGTGAAATGCAAAACAAGGGACAATAAAACACTGGACTTGATATATGCAAATGTGAGGAAGGCATACAGCTCCACCGCCCTCCCCCCACTTGGTAGATCAGACCACAACCTGGTTCACCTAGTGGCCGTCTACAAGCCAGATGTCCGACGCCTGCCAGTCACAACCAGGACAATCAGAGTATGGTCAGAGGAATCCATGGAGATCCTACAGGACTGCTTTGACCGTACGGATTGGGATGTGCTCTGCAGTGCACACGGTGAGGACATCAATGGCCTGTCAGACTGCATTACTGATTACATAAACTTTTGCACAGCCCCTCCAAAACTATCCGCTGCTTCCCCAACAATAAGTCCAGGATTAATGGAGACATAAAACTGCTGCTGAAGAGGAAGAAGAGGGCTTTTAGGGATGGGAATGGGGAGGAAGCGAGATGTATCCAAAGAGAGCTGAAGAGGAAGATTAGGGAGGCAAAGGACACATACAGGGAGAGGACTGAGAACCAACTCCAGAAGAACAGTGTGAAGAAGGTGTGGAGTGGTATGAAGAAGATGACGGGCTTCAAACAACAAGCACCGGGGGAGAAGGGGTGCAGGGAGAGAGCAAACGAGTTTAACCAGTTCTTTAACAGGTTTGATTCAGAGATCCCCAGCCAGGCACACAGCCACCCCCAAACCTCCACACCTCTACAACTCCCCCCTCCTTCCCCCCAGCCTGAGGCTCACACATCTGCTAGCACCTCTGTAGATGTCCCCCTCGCCCCCGCAGCCAGCCCGCCAACCTGGCTCTCACCACCAGCCAGGTCAGAAGGGAGCTAAGGAGGCTCCGCCCCGGCAAGGCTGCTGGCCCGGATGGTGTCTGTTCCAGAGTGCTGCAGGGGTGTACCGACCACTGGCTGGTGTCTTCCAACACCTCTTCAACCTCTCTTTGGACCTATAGAAGGTAACCCCCCCTGTGGAAGACATCATGCATCGTTCCCGCGCCCAAGAGGGGATGCCCCAGCGCCCAAAGACTTCAGACCAGTGGCACTGACCTCTCATATCATGAAGACCTTTGAGAGGTTGGTCCTGCAGCACCTGAAGCCACTAGTGGCAGCCTCTCTGGACCCCCTGCAGTTCGTATACCAGGCACACCTGGGAGTCGACGATGCCATCACCTACATGCTGCATAAGGCGTACTCTCACCTGGAGAGGCCTGGGAGCACTTGTGAGAATCATGTTTTTCGACTTCTCCAGTGCATTTAACACCATCCAGCCACTCCTGCTCGCAGAGAAGCTTGCAGCCATGCAGGTAGACCATGCCAGCTAGTCCGGCAAATGTATACACCCAGCTGACCTCCATGCCCTCACTTTCCACCTCGCTATTTCAATATCAAACTATTGCCTTTATCTAGTCATGTCTCCTCCACTTAATCCACCACCTTTCATGGTGAGGAAATGTATTTCTCTCACTTTTCGTGCACGTTATTTGCATTATATAACATCATTTATAACAAAATTTGGTGACGACAGGCTGCGACACACCCACCTAATACAATGGAATTGTCTCTTAAGACAAAGATTATCACACATCTTATGGCACACTCCTTCCATACCTCCATCTCCATCCACAAAGAGCTTCCATCTTTCAGGAAGGGCTTCACCATCTTCTCTGTGACTGGAAAGTTAGAGGGAAGCTAGAGGGAAGCTATGCAAACAATGCATGTTTTGCATAACTAAAAATTGTTGTGTTCCCACTTTCAAAGGCCTGTTGACTTAAGTGGTGGTGATGGTGGGGGGCAGAAGGGTATTATACTCCCAGGCCCAATAAGCTAGGGGACACGTTAAAGGCATTCTTAACATCAAATATTTGTTTTTATTCATCATTCTTAATCAAGGAATCAAAGTCAAAATCAACTACCTGAAATGAGAACACATAGTAACATAAACATCTTGTGCAAAGGGGAGGAGGGCCTGTTCCTGACGAAGACTAAATATATGGTTCTGACTTTCAAGCAAGGAGGGAAAAGGCAACAACCTAGTCGTTGGGGTTTACAGGCCTATAGGCTAGTCCGACTAAGTTGATGATATAGATAAGAATAGAACAAGCAGTATTGAAAATAATACAGGTGATTACAAGAAAAGAACATTTACAGAATAATACAACAAACACCCTTTTCTGTGTCTCAACATGCTCTAATAGTTATTTTGCATACCTTGCACACATGCTGTTAGTCATATATTTCATAGTTTTCATTCTTATATTTCTACGTAATATGTTCTGGAGTTGTAATTGTCAGTTGTATGTATCTCCCATTTGCTTACCTTGTTTTCTATTGTCTATGTGTACTATACACAAGGAATACTGATGTATATATTTTGGTGAAGTTGGTTGTAAAACATTTTAACAAACTTTCTGTATAATAACAATATTCAGTCCTGAGAATTCTAATTTCAACTGATAAGACTGAAGTTTTTGTATTGCTGACTAGGTAACCTATTGAATAGCACAATAGAATCAGGGCTATGTAACAAAACTGCCTCAACTCTTCCATTGACTTTAAGTGACTGTGGCTTCCTGGAGAAGTTTCTTTGGCAAGTGCTGCCTAACCAATTCCATGTCATGTTGAAAGAACCTTGAAGAGGTGATGTATCTCGTTACTATGGAGCCCCTGAAGTGACATGTGGTAAAACTTTTTTTTTCTCAAAAGTTACTAGTGTGCACTCTATCAGTCTGCCGCACCTGGCAATAATGTTGCTTAATGTCCTTCATCAGGTGGAAAACATTACACACAATTACGTCCACTTTACCCCATATTGTACATTAACGGGAATAAAATTAACTTTTTGCGAGATACCTGAATTAACTGTTTTCGAACTCACAAACATTGCATTTCTTGGTTTTGAGTATCTATTTAGTTTTTTACCCATTAACTTGTAGTACCACTTTGTCCATAATGTTTTAACAGTTATTTAAAGTTTAGTTTGTTGCTGTAAAGGTAATGCAATTTGCGTCTGTTTGAAGTTGTTGAATCTTTTTTTTCCTCAACATATTTGGAGGTTTTCCTCTGTAAACAATGATTTATTGCTTTATATCCAAACTGCAGCAGATAAAATCTGTCACTGCAGACTGCAGTCCTTCCAGCAAAAGCTGTCCATCAGAAGAGAAGATAGGGAGGGGACAGAGGTCAGTGGATTCTTGTAATCAGCGAATGTCTAACACCTGAGGTGGCTGGCCTCCAGTTTGCTAGCTCCATGGGGGTTGAATTTGAGGTGTTAAGTGCGTCAAATTGATAGGCGTCCTCTAGAACGACGCCTTCAATTCCATTTAATGCTCTCACCATAGAACTTCACCTGTCTACTTAACAGTACAGGTAGTGATGTTTGCATGTGTTTGACCTCATCATAGTGTAATTTGACAATTCTGACCAGTGCCTTCTTACTTTCTTAAATTAAGAGTTTTAGTAGCTAGGCATCATGGAAAGGTACACCCTGCAGGTGACTACAGGGAACATGCTACACGCAGCCACGTTTGATAACCTCTATGTCACTCTGATCGGAACTGAGAGGCAAAGTGAACGCACTAAGCTGACCAATTGTGATTTGGGTTGTGAAACTGGACAGGTGAGTTATAGAAATCCTATAAGTGGACTTGTCCAAATGATATGCCTTACTATGTATATCACAATTATTGGTTACTTTCAACATGTTGCCTAGACTATTAATATAGTATATTATAGTATTAATTTAAGCTACTGTCTTGTTGCAGTGTTTGCTGATTATCTGGCAAGAACATTGCAAGAACAAGTGTTGCTGTCACATCAGCACTTTGAACTTGGTGGGAATTTAAAAACAAAATGAAGCTTTGTGTATTTTGCTGTAGTTTTGGAGCAAGGTTTATACTTGAGACACAACAAAACACAATCTATATCGGTGCTCATGATTGACTAAACCAGTTTAATTGTGTCGCCCTCTCCAACCACAGACGGGGAACTACACGGTGACTACCCTTTTTTCTCTGGGATGTCTTCTCCTGCTCAAGCTGGAAAAGGACTCTGATTATGAACTCCCAGAAAATGATTGGTACTGCTCCAAGATAGTGGTGACCACACCTGAGGATGATGCCATCCTTTTCCCCTGTCACAGATGGGTGTCCAATGGGGAAATTGTCGTGTTGCGAGGAGGGAGAGGTTAATCTTTAGTCTGTTTTTTTCCCCCCCAACTTGTAATGAAGCTATTTTATGGTGCTTAGGCTTTAAAAATGGTGCAGTGTGCTTAATTATGTTCTCTGTATACGACATGGCTTCAATGCATCTGTATAAAGAATTTTTTTAAATTTATTTTCCAATTCATCCCGGGGCTGTAACCCACAAAGCTACCAAGGCTTTTGAGGATGACCATCCTCGATTGGTAGACCAACGGAAAAAAGAATTGGCCCTTCAAAAACAAATCTACCAGTGAGTGTTTCACAAAGAGCTTAACTAGAGCTGCAGTATCTTCAGTGGGTTCTCATTCATAATGTTTTGATTTCTTGTTCTCTTGCCCCCATAGATGGTATAAGTATGCAGAAGGAATGCCATACACCATAAACATCAAAGATCCCGAGGACCTCCCAGCAGAAAGCCGCTGGTCCTCCTCTAAAGAAATCCAAAATGCTTATATAAACTTTGAAATGTGAGTACTACATGAGTACACACAACTTGAAAATAAAGTTCCAATAATTTGTTTCAGTGACCAAAACTACCAAGTGTTCATTTGACTGGCCAATATTGGAGACAAGCTTTTATTTTATCTAAACATCGATCTTGGATGAAATGAAAATAAAATGTAACAATGAACAATGGTTCATAGTACAATGAACCATTGCCAGCAGGATACAATGCTGACGTCATGGTTTGTGATGCCTGCTTTGCGTAAGATGCCTAATCACCAGCAGCCTTGGGTCATTGGAACAGTAGTTTATCCAAAGTGACAAGTGTTCGATAAATGGTGTAAATCTCCCAGGCTGCTGCAAAAGACAAGGTGCTTCTTGGAAGTTTGAGCACGTATAGCCTTTTCTGTATGCCTCGATGGTGAACGCTTCTTTTGCCTTGTTTGCTCCAGGACATTTGAGCTCACCCTGAAAGGTCTGCTACATTCTACTGAGCAGTGGGAAAGCTTTGAAGCCATGAAAAATATCTTTTGGTTCAACAGGACACCCATGTCAGGTATTTTTAGCGTATTCTATGTATTATCCGATTTTTTTTATTTATTTTTCTTCCCTTATCTGTAGAAAAACTAACTTGCCTAATTATGTGCCAGAGTATGTCTCGGAGCATTGGAAGGAGGACAGCTTTTTTGGATACCAGTTTCTGAATGGAGGCAACCCCAATGTGATCCAGCGCTGCTTGGAGCTTCCCTCCAATTTCCCCGTCACAGAGGAGATGGTGAAGCCCTTTCTAGCCAATGGAAGCTCTCTGACTACAGAGATGAAGGCATGAACAATGCATTTCCAGTGGCCCAGGCCTTTTTACACAATTTCCCCCTCACCATTCATCCTAATAATGCCTACATGTGTTACTTTTACTCCACAGAAGGGAAACATATTCATCTGTGACTATAAGAAACTGGAGGGTTTGCCTACAAAGGTTGTTGATGGTAAACCAGTGCCTCTGACTGCTGCCCTCTGCTTGTCTTACATCAGCCCAGAGAAGAAACTAATGCCCATTGCCATTCAGGTGCTTCTTTGATATAGCAAATCAATTAACTTGTAGTGAATTGTGTTGAGTTTATTTTTGTTATTTCTTGGTCTTTCTCTACAAACGTGTTCTACCTCCTCTTTCAGTTGGGTCAACAGCCCTCAGAGAAGAACCCTATTTTTCTGCCTAGCGACTCGGAGTCTGACTGGCTGCTGGCCAAGATATTTGTGAGGAATGCAGATGTCCTTGTTAACGAATTCATCAATCATTTGGAGAAGGCTCATTTATTTTCAGAAGTCTTTACAATGGCAACCCTTCGTAACCTCCCTATGATTCACCCCCTATACAAGGTACTATCACTTTTTCAAAATGATGCTTCAGTATTCCAGGCTTAATTTCTAATAACCATTGTTCTCTACTCATTTATACAAGTGTTCTCACATTTTTCCGCTTTACAGTTGCTGATCCCCCATCATCGAGGTACCATCCATGCAAACATCCTGGCCCGCATCAGGGTGTATGGGCCTGGTAGATTTCTAGCAAATGTGACTAAAGATCTTTCTCTACTCAACATAATGAATCATATTAAATTAACCCCAAGAGATTAACAAACTGTACATATTTCAAGGAATGTACTCTTAGTTGGTCTTTAAAATAAGAAATGGAATAATTGTTCAAAGCAATTGCAGTTTTATCACAAATGTTGCATAACCCATTATTAATGCTATTAATTTCTTCAGAGTTCACTAGACTTTGAAGGGGGAACAGAATTGTTTAGGAGGGGTCTCTCTGAAACAACCTACAGCTCCCTCTGTCTGCCAGAAAACATTGCTGCACGAGGACTGGAGTCTATCCCCAACTTCTACTACAGAGATGATGGGCTGAAGTTGTGGAGCATCATCAACAGGTAAACCTCTGGCTGGATGTGGTGAACCCAGCTTTGATGTTAGAACCAGATCAATAAAATAAAAGTATCTGATTTCAAATGTATAGCATACTTATCAGTGAGTTTCATAGAAATTACTTCAAATTTTCTTGACTGCCATAAAACTCCAAATGGGCAGTGTTCTGGAAATATGACTAACCCATCTTCATTCAGCAGTCACAACTAACATATTGCCTGCAGCCTTCATCAGCAATTAGTAAACCACGACTGAACATTAAAAGGCAGACTCTGATATCTGTGCTTTTTGTTGTGGCCTCAGCTTTGTCAAGGCAGTGGTGGCATACTACTACCCTTCTGACAGTGACGTGTCCTTGGATTCTGAGCTCCAGCAATGGATCAACGAGATCTTCATCTATGGGTTTCTGGGAAACAGCAAGTCTGGTACTTCAGTTGTTGTTGTTGTTATTATTATTATTATTATTATTATTATTATTATTATTATTATTATTATGGCCCTTTGTTGCTCCAAGAAACTTCCTAAATGTATTATTTTGTAAAGGGAGGGAATTGAATGTCTGAGTGCATAAAATCTTTGGGGAACCTTCCAGGAGCTGGATGGACCAGGTGAACCCTGTAATCCCTTATTGATTTCATGTAAATTACATTCACTTCCCTCCATGAAGGGGAGGGGACAGATTAAAGACTTTAAACTTTCAGCCACGTTTAAAACAAAAGGCTGCAACCCAGTATTGGGTGTTTCTTATATTTTGAAACCAATGTAGCACACTTCTGACAGGAATCCCTGAAAGCTTTCAAACTGTGGAGGAGGTGATAAAGTTTGTCACCATGCTGATCTACACGTCATCAGCTCACCATGCTGCTGTCAACCATGGGCGGGTAAAGAACTTTAACTAGATAGCAGTTTTATGGCTAAGTTTTAAAAGGTCAACTGCTAATGGCTGTTGTGTATATCCTCCATAGTTTGATTATGTCAGCTGGATCCCCAATGCTCCAGTGATACTGCACAAAGCTCCCCCAACTGCAAAGGGGCAGTCTAGCATGAAAGCCATTTTGGAGACACTGCCAAATAAAGGGATGGCAAGTCTTACTTTATTGTTTAGCTGGGCGACCACCAAGAAGTACCACGATTTTGTAAGTTTGGCATGCATGACAAACTGTTTTCCAGTCAAAACTGCCACAGGCATTGCACCAGTGTCTTTAACATGACATCTTGGCTTTGTCCTTAACAGGTACCCCTGGGTACATATCCTGAAGAATACTTTGATGAGCCCGCTGCCAAACCGATGATCAAGGATTTTCAAGCAGCATTGTCCTCCCTCAGTTTGTCTATAGCAAAGAGGAACTCAGAGCTAGAGCTGCCTTATGGTTATTTGGACCCTGTAGTGGTAGAGAACAGTGCATGCATTTAAATGAGATCTACAATATAAGGGGCAACACGGAATATCTTGCACTGGAGTACCTATTTTAGAAAGCTGTATTAAGTCTTGAAATGTCAGGTCACTGAACAGTCAACATTTTCTGATTTCATTATTGGTAAGCATCAAGTGTTCTGTCTGTCGTGTATACTGAGACACTGACTGATCCCTGTAGTGCTCATCCTAAAAATAAAATATTTCACAACCTTTAGTTTGTTATATGAAACGATTTCTTGAAATTGAGGGTACAATTGCTACAAGTCCGAAATTCTACTTTTCCTAATTGTGTCCTAATTGAAACCACCAAATGAAGAGAAATGTGGTCAGTTGATTTTGTTTGACTAGACTTTTTTTTTTTTTTAACCATTTTGAGGCAGTCTGTTACTTAATTGCACTATTGGTAGAACAAACTACCAATAGTGCAATTAAATAACAGTCAACAGTCCTTTGTTACAAAATTCACCCAACTTGGCAATGGGAGAAAAAGACCGTCAGATGTTGGTTCGGCTGCTAGAGGCAGTTATGTTTACCAACCATAAGATACTTTGAGTAAACACTTTTCTTAGAAGAATGCAGCTTTAAATGAGTAATTCAAAGCTCAGCTGCACTTCTTAGGCCTGATTAAATAAATGCATAAAAGGCTGTAAACTTTATTAAATGGTAGTAAAATCACATGCACTATTGGGATATCTCCATGTGACTTGTTTTGACTTACATCCTGACATCCATATCCTACCTACCCAGACAACAGACTTGAGTACAGTTTGCATTGGGATGACACCCTATATAGGGATTAAAAACACTTGAATACAACTTAGGTAAAATGGCTAATTGATTAACATGGGAGGGATTTGCAAATCTTGTTTAAAGTGCTATCATAACTTGTTATGCGAAAATGGTGCAATATGGCAAACAATTTGCTTATCCCATGGCTACGACTGAAAGGCAAGAAATCTTTGACATCTCTATACCTCACTTTCTCAGGATCTCAGAATATAAATCTTCTATTGTGCATACTTGTCTTCAAGAAAAAGTTACCATAACGGGCACGTTTGCAGAGGTAAATGCTAGTGTATTTCTGTTCCTCGTATGGACCACCCACAAGCACAGAGACCTCCGTTGTAGCAAGTGTTATTTCTTTAAGGCTCTCCTCTTTCAACTCCTGTATAACACAGGAGTCTGTTGCAAAACAGAAAATAAAATCTAACATCCAAAAGATTAAATTACACAGTGACTGTGGCGCAGCTACAAGAGGTTGGTCAGGTGTTAATATGACGGAGGACACGACGGAGGGAGTGTCCATCCCGCGCAGTGCACATGGCAGGAAGGGGCACAGGCTCCGTCTTGCGCTCCACTGTGTTGAAGTGGCACTTCCTAAGATGGTTGGACATGCTGGGGAGGTCTGTGAAACCCCACGATGACACCGGGCTGAAGGCAGTACTGAATCTCCACACCTACAACAACAGGTAAATAAAAGAAAAAGTAGGTGGAATAAAGAGGGTTTATGACTGTTATGGGTTTAAGAATTAGCTGGAGTGTCACTAGTCACAGTGCTGGAGTAAGCAGCAATAACATGAATCTCTCCTAGTAGCCCTATGGCACATGTATAAACTAGTTTTTATTACAGTCTAGTTAAATTACATTTATTGTTCTTGACTACCTGTATTGATATTTTTACTCTATTCATTACATGTGTCAATCAGCTTTATATATTTTAGAAATAATAAATAAAATCAATATTTTTCTTTTCTCCAATAATTTTCCCACTTACTCTGTTTTTTATCTGCCATGAAACATTGCCATGGATGTTTGGGTGTTGTTTCCGCTCCCACTGCAACTCCACAATACCCCTGGCCTGGAGGAGGCTGGCACACACCTCCCTCATAGTCCGCGACACCATGGACAGCTGGCACAGGCTGAAGCTGTCCAGGAAACCAGCTACGTGCCACAATATCTCAATTGGAAGCCCACTAAACTGGTCAGACTGATAGTCACTCTGAAGTTTTGCCCCTGGACACGGCTGAACCCCGAAAGACCTGAGGTGCCGGTCATGAACCACCTTGGCCCCCGGAGTGGAGGGGTAGAACCTCCGCTGGGAGAATGTGCAGCCATAGTAGGCCAGGGGGCAGCGGTGCTCCATCCAGCTATTGAGGCCGGCATGAATGTCACCGTGGACATTTGTGAAGTGGGAAGAGAACTGGTCCCGTCGAAACGAGTGACCACACACAAACGGGAACATGTGCTGGTAGCGAGGGTTAGGGGGGAGGTAGCGATTATGTGGGACCTCCTCCACTTCCAGAGCTTCAAGTACCAGGCCAAGGCGAAGTGTGCGGAAAGGGCTGGGGTAGGAGAGCTGGGGGGCAGCGTGGTCACATGCAGATGCAGAAGCCATGTCACCCACTCTAGTGTTGGTTACCAAGATAGCTGCAGGGAAGGTGAAAGTCTGTGTGCCGAAGTCTACATGGTAGCCATCAATATAGACGGTATCAGAGATCCGTCTACACTCTCTGGACTCTTCTAAACAGAAAAGCAAGGCTGCTGTGATCAGATCAATCTCCCCAAGACCCATGGGGTCATCCTCCTGCTCCAGGTCCGAGGTATCCACTGCCTTGTCCTCCATTTTGGGTCGCAATCTATAGAGTGACCGGTCAGGCAGCAAACCTCTCCGCCCATTAGGTAGTGAAAACTGGCCCAGGCCCCTAAGCAGCTGGTGGCTGTAGAACTTCCGTTCCAGGCCTCGGTTTTCCAAAAGCACTAGGCCCCTGTCTTCCAGGACCACATGACCAGCCCTCTGTGTGATACCTTGGCTGACATGCAGTGGTGGTGTCATTGGAGAGGTCACTGGTTGAAAAACAGAGGGCTCCTGAGCAACACCAACATTCATGTCATCTTGCTCCTCAACAGAACAGGCTTCCTCCAGAGAGGCCCCCATAGTTCCTGACAGTGGTCCATTTGTTCTGTCTAAAATCTGCAATTCTGTTCCTTTCTGAGTTTGCTCATCCATCTCTCTTACATAGAAACCCTCAGCAGCCACAGCTGTTTTGGCTTCCAGTCCATTGTGAAGCGCCGCATTCCCGTTGCTGCTCTCTCTGCTCTGCTGCACAGCAGCTCCTCTGTTCATACACTCTGTACTGCTTTCAGAGGAGGTGGCGCTGGTGAAGAGGTCTAAAGCAGCAGCTAAGCTTCTTGCTGTCTCCACTGTGGCCTCATAGAGTTTACTGAAGTGCTCATCATTCAAACCATTAATTCCGTTGGCAATTTTCTCCTTTGCCGAGCCTGGTGGGGGTGGTTGTGGCTGGGCTGAGCATGACGACTGTGAAGGTGACTCAGAGGTGGAGGCCAAAGAAGTCACGGGCAAAGCTGTATCTGTTGCACTGTTCTCCTCGCTCTCAGTGACAAGTGGCTCTCTGTCTGTGGTAGGTGCCATGGCAACCACCTTAAGTGACTCAAGCAGTGTACGCTGGTCCTGGAGGGCGAGCGCCATGTCCAGCTGCTCCACCTCCTCCACCCCCCGACTCAGGCTCTCATAGGAAGTGTAGTCCAGACAACTAACAGGCCATCTGTTCCACTCCATAGTGCAGTACACCACCCCAGCGGGACACACCTCCAGGTGTGCAGGTATTCGGTTGCGCACCAGAGTGACGGGGCAGCCAAAGCCACTGTTCAAGCAGGGTACCCTCTCCAGTGGGCAGAGAAGGCGGTGCTCAGTGACTTTACAGGAGTGAAAGACAGCCCCACACACCAAAGGACAGGTTATGAGATCACAAGAAATGCCTGGTTTAGGTCTGGCCATGCATCGCTGGTTCACACAGGACATACAGTGGACATGATGCTCCTCCATCTTCGGAAGAATGGGGGTGGAGAGCTTCTGAGGGCGACTGTAGCAGTAGGATGGAGTCCACTATGCTGCCAAACAAGAGGAGAGCACAAGTCTGCTGAACTTGGAGCTACAATCTATAGGGCATGAGATGGCCACCAAGGCAAAGAGCCACCTGGTGCATTCCAGTTGTCTAATACTGGACTGTAGCAACACTTGTAGTACTGGAACTCTGAATAATGACTTAATTGCCACTTAGATTATTAGTATTCTTGGAGATCAATAGTCGTACATTGCCTGAGTCACTTAGTCAGCAAGTCAAACATGGCTACTTTAGTGAATTGCTATCATGCCAACTTTGGTAACGTTAGACGGGCAGCTAAGCTTCTTTAGCCAATGTTGTTCTTTAGATAAAGTTGCCTCAGTTGGCTTGACAAGCATGCATAGATAACAGGTGAGCAAACCCACTAAGAGGTAGCTCATGTTCTTAACTAAATGTGCCAACTGTTGAAGTTAATTGTGAACAGCATTGTGGAAAAAGCACTTACGACAACTAACGTTAGCTAGCTAACCAGCTACACCCCTCTGCTGATAGATAGACATCTTGTGTCAAACTGTTCTTTAGCTACCAACTCAATTTGTTTTAGCTAACAATAGCAAGCTATATTGGCCGGCTAATGTTGGCTAAAAACAGTTAGCCAGCTCGGAAGTTCAGCCATATTTCCAACAAGCTAACGTTAGTTAACTGTTAAGCAAGCTAACGTTAAATTAGCAAGCATGCGATTTCTTACCTTATCGTTGTGTTAGCAAGTAAACTGGGTTTGATTTTATCGCTGTATCGAAAGTATAACTAGCTCTAGAGACAAACTGCTAATGATAGCTTGTAGCTACATCCTTCGTCTCTCTCCTCTCCCTGTTCCCTCAGTTGACGTCACGTCGACGTTAAGACGCTCGCGTCTCAACATAACGATGCCTTCAAGTGCTCCTCGTAAAGTCCTACGAAAATAAAGACAAGTTGTCATGCGTTCAGGTGGTTTGCGTCCGAAAAAATGGAACCTGTTAAAAAAGAAGTTTTTGGTGGCCTTTAGTGTTTTATTATAGAAAACAAAGAGTGAATAGCAGAATTAATTTATTATCCAAAGGATGTTTTATACATCACTTTTACCATCCGTTACTGACATAGCTGCCATGCTCTCCCCTAAACATCCTATCTCTGAAACTGGTATAAAGAACATTCCGACTTAATACGTAATCACACGTAGATAGTCGTTTATTAAAGCGTGCATATAACAAATAAAGAAAATGTCCCAAAACGCTAAAGAAGAGGAGGTAAAATAGGAAAAAATAATCTTTCTCTAATGTTGTTGGAGAAATAATTAAACGACCTTCCATTTAGAGAGCTTGTACATGTTAGACTCTCCAAGCTTTCACTATTATGGGAAAAAGCTTTGAGTTTACCGAGTTTAGACTGTGACATAAAATTGAAATTACTACTACTATGATTGTGTATTCGTGTCTGAAAGATCAAGCTGATCAAGTTATTTAGATAAGCTTACATGTGCATATTTTGCAGCTGTAGGTATCTGAGCTCAACCTGCAGAGACCACTATTAACCAGGAGATGGCACTGTTGCAAAACCTTTGCCACAGACGTGCTTACAATTTAATTGGAAATGGTTACGCTTACAGCCAATAAGCCAACAGTATGATTAAAAGATTAAAATATACCCCCATTTGACAGTTTGCAGTGTGTTACTAATGTGTTACTTTAATAGTCCTTTTAGGAAAATTGTCTTTTTTCTCTTGCCCCTGTCCAAATGGGGGTCAGAGTGCAGGGTCAGCTACAAAACAGCACCAATGGAGTGTCTTGCTCAAGGACACTTCAGCAGGGTGGTGTTTGCCAACATGAGGCTTGAACCCAAGTTGCCAAATTGAAAATCAGCCTGTGGACTGTAGAAAAATATCCTAACGCTATCCAATATTTCCATTCAAACAGTTTCTTTTTTCTAAAGGATGCAGAACTCTGTAAGGTGGCCATTTGCATCAAGGTATGATGAGGTGTGCATTGTTTAAGGAGTATTTCAGCACAGCAAATCTTTAGCCTTCCCCTTTCACCCTCTGAATGACACATGCAAAATCCATGTGTCAATTGTTTCAAGACTTAAACATCCTTCTTTAACCTGTCTACTTCATCTTCATCTCTTTTTCTGGAGGTGGATTCACCAGGTGAAGCCAAAACGTGATCGTGGCTTTCAGCTGGATTCTCATGGTCAGTCTGTTTCATCTATAGAGCAGGTGTACACCCAGTGAAAACATTTTTAATTTGCCTAATTGGTTCCTGTGCTTCATTTGATGTATACATGTCTATAAAGTGCCCGAGAACCACAGAAAGACTATTTGAAATGAAATGGATAGTGTCTTTGATATCCCATTGCTATAAAATGTTTCTCTAGTATTAAAAGTGAAGGAGCAAGAGGCAATCAAAAGGGATCACACCAGTGTGTCTGCTACGACAGAATCACAGACTGCAGATCATGCAAAGCTACAAAAAGGAACATCTCATTTTGTGTGGCAGATGAAGGCCTCATCGTGTGATTAGGAGATGTTCATTAGCAGCTTCTTACCTAGGGTATTATGGGTCAAAACTAGGTACGTTTGGCCAAACGGAGCATGCATCACCCATGTTCCAGGGCTAGCATGTTCTATGTTCTATGGGTCCCCTCCACACTGCCACCAGTCATCATTTGACCCTGTATATTGTACATCTGCCCCGTCAAGTACCACCCCATCAGATAGATAAGGCATAATATATTAAAATTGCTCATTATATACAAACATGTATGAGGGGCCAAATTACAATTACATTTTATCTACACATTAACTTCTGGCTTTTGGGGCCCTTGGTGGTCTAGGGCAACTCACCCTTGAAGGAAAATTCCTCCCTCTGATATCATCAATCTATGGTTTTCGATGCATTCAAGGAGTTCTTTTGTGAGAAAGTGTTGTCATTTACCTTTTTGTTGTACCCACTTTCTTTCAACCTGCCTCGCCTACTTCTACTTCAGTTAATGATTTCCAATATTTCCCAGAATGATTTCCGTCATCCCCCAAAGAACTTGCCTCGTGTTGTATTCAGCTAGGTCTTAGGAGCAAAAACAATAGCGATAGTAAAGGTTTCTAGTCGGTAGAAAGTAAGCATTGTGCCCCAAAACGCAACATGTTTGGCAGCTGTGTTGCATTCTGGTCTGTTGAGGCTACTGTTGTTGGAGAAATTGATGTCTCGCCTTCTTCTACAATGGATTTCTCCCTGTATGATTGATGAACGTCTGTGCAAAATGGTGAGTCTAGAAAGAAGCTCTTTCTCTTCAATTGTGAGGGGCTGACACCAAACCCTGATGTTTACTGTTGATGTTTTAGATCATTGAAAAATGTCCTCCTATTAAACTCCATTGTAGCTGTGTATGTCGACGTGACGTGACATCTACATTTGGCAAATTATCCACTGGAATAAGAAAAACAATAAACCCAAAACAGCATGGGCCCAGAAATACACTTTTAACAGTATTAAGTGTTTTAGGGTGATGTTTTCCTTTAACGCCCCCCTCCAGTCTTTATTCCTGTGGAACTGTCCAGTGCTGAAACATTTTATCAAGCCCGTCGAGTCCTTCTTCTACAAGGTTTTCGTTAGTTTGATGTAAAGTTCTGAGCGACAAAGTGGTTATTTTATCTGAGATTCTTTATGCTGATGTCCTTGAACTCTCACTTTTCTGGCGGGCCATCAATCCCGACTTGATTAAACAGGGAAGTGTTGATGAATAAGTGCCAAGTTTCCTGATACACTCCAGCCACATCTAGCAGCTGCGCAACGCAGTGCATAACATGAAGAATAGTCTTGCCAAAAGGTAAAGGATTGATTGATGGGCTTTCATTTGATTTGAGGACACAA
The DNA here is from genome assembly GCA_034670405.1 of Hoplostethus atlanticus. Classification (NCBI taxonomy): domain Eukaryota; kingdom Metazoa; phylum Chordata; class Actinopteri; order Trachichthyiformes; family Trachichthyidae; genus Hoplostethus; species Hoplostethus atlanticus. The sequence continues at coordinate 2,608,869 of JAXDDX010000011.1, read as the reverse complement.
AACAGAAATATATGTCTACTTTTTAGAGCAGCCAATTTTTCACAACTTCGAGCCAAGACAGTGACATTAATATTGCTGAGCGGAAAGGAAAACAACACTTCTGGTCGTCGAAATACACTAACGAAAAATCATTATAAGATTCCTATATATTTCGATAGAGACTTAAAGAGTGTTTGTGGTACTCAACAGTGAGGTTATAGTGACCTTATCTTACTTTATGATTTATGGTATTTATATCTCCTATGGTATCACTATAAAATTCATATAGTTTTAAAAATAAAATTGATTGATTATAGGTTTACTATAGTTGCTTTTCATCCGAGTGACGTTGTAAAACATCTTATTGGTGTCTCTTGACCAATGCGTTAGACACATGACCAGGATATTAATAGTACTGTAGATAGCCATTGCTCGAATCCCTTGTGGTCAACCCATGCGGACTGTAATCCTCAAATAAACCCACCGCTGCCCCCCGTTGGCCTGAAGTGTGGCTCCAGCATCCAAGTAGTCTCTCTCTCTCTCAAACATGTCACTCTTAGTCAGGTTCAATATCAGATGCTCGCTCCCGGAGCCCCGGGCACCAGCAGTGGCAGTGACAGTGTCATAGCGGCCTCTCAATAAGTTTATTTGTGATTTGTACCGCCTGCCCTGAGTCACGACTCGACCCTACAATATGGGCTGCGTCTTTGCGTGGAAAAGTGCGAGGTGGTGAAGTTAAATCATTACACTGAATGTTTTTTAACCACTTGGGGGTGGGTTGTTTCATAGTAGATAAACTATGACCTCCGCTCGCATTAATTTGTTATTTCCCCTTAAAAGAACGCATGCACATATAACATAGGAACTACACCAGTTTAATCCTATATATGACGTATTCCATGAATTTCTGTCATAAAGATTTATGTCGGGCCTAAAAAAGTGGGTAAACCATTCCTCAGGTAAAAAGGTGTTTGAACTGACATCCTGATCTCACTGAACTGTTTCCAAATGTCAGCAATCACCGTCAACCAAACACTAGAGGGTGATGGAAATTGTTTGGCGTAGGTAGATGACATTGCTGTCCATGGTGCTGACAGAGGACGGGGCAGATAGGGCCCCATCGCCGCTAATGTTACATTATTACGTTTGATGACACGTTCATGTGACGCTCTTGTGTTGTTTATTCTTCTTCACTTCAATAATCTTGATTGCTATTGGAATGAAATACAATTTAGTATACTCTACATGTTGTCTATGCTTTGGTGGTAATCAACATTGCCCACAACAGTAATAAAAAATAATAACCATTGAGTAACACTTATGGTCTTTCTTTTAAATGTGTGCATGGTGCGCCAGGTGTTTACTTCTCATTACTTTAAAAAAAAAAAAGCATATACCTCCGTATACCTCCTTGTGCCATTACCATGTAAGGTCACTGGTAGTCAAAAGTCTATTTGGTTTTCGCTCTGTGCTATCACAAACCCTTTTTTCTGACGGTGCCATCACAAGACTGGTAATAGGATACCAGCTGATAAGTTGTTATAGGTGTCAGGGGAGTCGACTCACTAAACAACTAAGGTAACTATGGTAAGGTCCCCTGGGATCAAGTAGAGTAAATACTGATGACTGAGAAGATGTTATAATTTGATCGATGTGATGAATTGTAAGACATAAAGAAAAACACACCTAACTATCTTGCATAGATTTACAGAGCTTTAGGGAGAATGTTAGTCCTGTATTATTACCTGATTTATGTTTGACCTGTTCCAACGCCGTCGTTTTAGCTCTTAGTAAACATTGCAGCTCTTATAAAATTGAATTTTAAGAGGCAGATAGAAAGGGTGATGGGTGTAGAGAGACACACAGAGAGAGAGAGAGAGGGAGAGAGAGAGAGACAGAGAGAGAGAGAGAGAGACAGAGAGAGAGAGACAGAGGGGGCATAGAGAGAGAGAGAGAAAGCGACGAGTGGGGGTCTTCGTTTCCAAAGAGATTATCATTATCATTTTTGATTTTGTTTAATTATTCGTATATCATTTGTGTTTCGAGAGAAAGAGACTGAGGGAGAGAGAGAGAGAGAGAGAGAGAGAGAGAGAGAGAGAGAAAGAGAAAGAGAGAGAGAGAGAGAGAGAGAGAGAGAGAGAGAGAGAGAGAGAGAGAAACTCAAGTATCACAGCCGAGGACCGCGCACCACAGAACACGGACGGAGGCACGCGACATGTCTGGAGGATTCAGGTACAGTCTAAGTTTTTATTCCTCATTTATGAAAACAAACGGGAGGAGCAGCTTAAAACATCTACCTGCTTCTCATATAGGGCCATGAAAAGGATAGATGAAGGCAATTATTGAGGACTGAGAATACATGCTCCTTGCCGCTATTAGCTATCAGCCTTTTTCGATACATGCCTTATTATTATTTTTATTATTATTATTATTATTATTATTATTAATTGAGTCCATTGCGTGACACCTTCGGGCAGATGGTGAGGAAGAATGCAGGCTAGGTCTAAAATGATAAAAACGTGTATCTTAGGCTATTCCTGGTCCCTCGTCTAGATTTCAAATTCGACCCAGCCGTGGTAAGGCTGTTGGTCTCGACTCTATTAGAAAACACTTGTGTGAAAATTGTGAAAAATTCAACGGGTTGTGTATCGGAGAGGATGAGAAGACCCAAAGACGTCCTTGTAACGTAGTAGGAAAGCGCGCTGTCCATGGTGCTGAAATCTGGCTTCTGTATGAAACCAATGGGCAGTGGGCACAGTACAGTCAGCTTCGTTATTCATTTAGAATAAACCATGGGCCAGCGGATGGTTCAGAGAGGTTAGGAAATATACTTAACCCCCCTGCTGCTCCAGTGAGACTGGGCTGTGGTTGTACTGGGCAGCTCCCAGTGGCCTGTGGTTGTACTAGACAGCTCCCAGTACAACCACAGTCCTAGTCTTGTTAAAGTTACTCCTGTTCAGCCTACTGTTGTCCACTGATTCCATTGGAGCAGTTGGGAGTTAAATGCCTTGATCGAGGGAATCCCGATGGTAGTTGTAGAGGGACGGTTGTTGGGCAGCTACCAGGTGTGCAACAGTAAGAATGTGAAGTTGGGCGTTGCTGGAAAAATCAGGCGTGCTCAGTCGACTTTCTGTAGATGAATAAAGGTTAATAGCTGGTTTGTTCCTCCCCGCGCTTGCGTTTCACGGCAGTCTGTCTTTCTTCTCTGCAGGTGTTCATGGATATGCTCCGGGCGTCCTGCTCACAGCTCATGGTCGCTGGGCTAAACGTGGATGTACCGACAGACAGCAGATAGAATGCCTGCACAGCTGGCGCTGCTCACGCGATGTGGCACAACATGGCACGCGTAAAGATGGGTCTCCTCGCGCTCCTGTGTCTCCCCACGATCTTCTTCCGCGTCCTCGTGCTCTCCCAGAGCAGCAACATCTACGAGCGATCGGTGGTCCCGCGAGCTGCGCCCCGCTCAGTGGCTCGGATGGACGGAGACGTGATCATCGGCGCGCTCTTCTCCGTCCACCACCAGCCGTCTGCGGAGAAAGTGGCCGAGCGGAAGTGCGGGGACGTGCGCGAGCAGTATGGCATCCAAAGGGTGGAGGCCATGTTCCACACGTTGGACCGGATCAACGCCGATCCGAACCTGCTCCCCGACATCAGCCTGGGCTGCGAGATCCGAGACTCCTGCTGGCACTCCTCCGTGGCCCTGGAGCAGAGCATCGAGTTCATCCGGGACTCCCTCATCTCTATCCGGGACGATAAGGACGGGTCCAAGTGGTGCATCGACGGGACCCCGTCCAACCAGCCCCCGCCCACCAAGAAGCCCATCGCCGGGGTGATCGGGCCGGGGTCCAGCTCCGTGGCCATCCAGGTGCAGAACCTCCTCCAGCTCTTCAACATCCCGCAGATCGCCTACTCTGCCACCAGCATCGACCTGAGTGACAAGACTCTGTTCAAGTACTTCCTGAGGGTCGTGGCCTCAGACACCCTCCAGGCCCGGGCCATGCTGGATATTGTCAAGCGGTACAACTGGACCTATGTGTCTGCGGTGCATACTGAGGGTAAGACCATCATAATATGAAAAATCATCATATTATTCCTATAGTGCTCCTCAACATAGTGAGTTTTAGTGACCTCCACATACTTTATGGTATTTTTAATCTGTTTCTATAATATTCATATGGGACTTGAATATAAGTTCTATAGTGACTTGGACTTTTGCTGTGATATTTGTATAGTATCTAAATGTATTAAAGGATTACTATAGTTCTTTCCTGTAAGGGCTTACAGCTACATTATCTTCCCTATTCTCATCCCTTCTGTGGGGAGGGATGCGTTTAAAAGAATGGAGCTCGAGATGTGCAGAGGAAGCTGGCAAGAGGCGTTTTCATCTTTTAAACCATCCTTTATTTGTTGAAATGACCAACAAAATGTCAGCAAAAATTGTGCATAGGCCTACTAAATAGAATTCCCTCTACTCCCTCAAACAAGTGCACTTTCACATTGACATAAACTTGAATTTGTATTAATTCAATACTGATTACAACTTTGTGCTTATGTGTATTTGTCTTTATTTTTATTTATACAGGGAATGGGAACTGGATGGAAGAGATATTTAGTAAACACATCCCTCTCTTTCTGTCTGGCTCTCTATGTCTGTCTGTTGGTCCTTCAGAAAAGAGCAGGCAGTTGCATCCATCTTTTGTTATTTACGTACTTACAAAAGTCTTAATTAGGACCTCTAATGCAATTGCCCCTGTTCTGCTCTGTCTGCAGTTGAAGGTTGTTGAGGAGTTTTCCCATGTAGCCTTATGCATTGCAATAACTTCTACTAAGCATGCATGGATTAAATACTATACAATAGAGCAGTGGTTTTCAATCCTGGTCCTTGGGACCTAGAGTACTGCTGGTTTTCTATCCTACCAGGTTAATTGCAGTTCATTGCATTCAGCTTGCATCCTGGGTGTAAAATAATCCCTGGTTAGATGGCTAGAATGAAAACTAGCACGGCTCTGGGTCCCAAGGACAGGGATTGAAAACCACTGCAGTAGGGTATGGAGAATTGTAAGGTGAATCAATATTAGTTTATTTATTTATTTATTTTTTTTAATATTAAAAACCTCTAAAAATATTCACTATGAACAGCCCGGCCCGCACTCCCTCATCTTCCTTGGCACTTAATATACTCTGACTGATGCCTTAGTTTGTGGAAATCATCTCAAAGCTGTAAGTTCTTAGTTGTGATATCAGAGTCATCATAGTAAGTTATTAAAGATATTTAGGGGAGTATTTTAGCATTTACAATTGAGGAAATGTCGTGTTCATTCCACAGTTTAGACAGGATGAGGCTGGGATGAAAACTGACATATTAATGTTCCAAATTTTACCAGGTACATGCTTAAATTCAAAAATGTTTCAGAAATCAGTTTTGAGTTGGATTTTTCCATGACGGCAACACCCCACACAACTCCTAGCAATGACAGGATTCAATATTTTTGTTGTGCTGGAACATTTCACACCATACTGAGCTCACTATCTGATTGAAATCTCTTTGGCTTATTTGCTCGCCCTTACAGCACAACAGTATTTGATAGTGGAGATAGAAGGTAAGACAGAGAGGGGATGGGTAGACAGTGTAATTACTGCAAAGTGAATTACCTCCATGGCTTTTCATTAAAGTTTAAGTGAAACACAGTCAGTGATGTGCCCCCAAATTATGATTGACAGGCTACATTATGCAGAATCCCCCCCTGAGGATTTGTGGAGTGCATGGGGAGTGCAAGACATCTTTGGATAGTCCTGTTATAGTCAGGTGTTAGAGGAGGGCTTTGACACTGAGTCTCCCACGGCAGCGCAGGCGTCAGGAAACCACCAGAGTAGGCACACAAGTTCACCGGCCACTGTCAGATACAGTAGATGAGGAGAGGGAGTTAGAGGGATGTAGTACCTTGAGGCGTAACTAGGGGGTGTCAGCTATCTGACCTTCAACAGACCTACGGAGGGATCCTCTGGGACTGAAGTCATAAAGTAAGAGTAATGAAAAACCACTCAGGGGAGGAGAGATTTTGATGGCAAACAACAGCAGTTAGACAATAGGCCATATTGGGATTGTTAAAAATGCTAGAGGATGCTTAGTTTCCATACCAGACTGGAACTTCAAAATCCAATTTGTAAGGTTTAGCTTGAGCGAGATGGTATGTGTGTAAAGGGAAATGCTCGACAATCCAAATGTTTGTTTTTGTGAGAGATGCAGCCGAGGAACTGAGAACTAATGTCATTGTTTAAAATGAAGTTGACTCACAATAATAATAATAATAATAATAATAATAATAATAATAATAATAATAAGCCTGCTTCAGACCTCCCCCTGACCTTTGAGGAACAATCAACCTGTTTGTACTGCTCTATCTATAGTTATCTCTGAGCAGTGGTCACGACTGGTTTCAGCTTGTGAGTTTTTTCTCTCTCCACCACCTTACTCAAGTTAAAAATGCAGCTTGTTGCCCATAGCAACAGCTACGGCTCTGAAATTGCATAAATTACCTGTCCCGATTATTATCAGTGTCGTAGGAAAACACAAAGCAGGTTTTTGTTGGTCAGCGCAAATGGGCTGTCAACTAATGCACCACCACCCACCCACCCGTCTCACAGACTGGATGGAAAGACAAATGTAATTGGATATCATGATTCCATTTTTCTGTGGGAGAATGAAACGAGGCAATTGAAAATATCATCAAAGGACTATTGGAAAACCAACACATCGGGCTCATCGTGTGCCAGAGTAAATGCATTACTGCGGTGCCAATTTCTGCCACTGTTTTCTCCTGCTCAATAACGCAATACTATGCTAGTAGACAGACCCTCAGGGAGCGGGCTGCTCATGGAGGCAATGTGTAGATGTTTTCTGATATTTATAGATAGATTCTTCTAGTTTTCATTTCAAAATATACACACGCACACACACACACACACACACATGCAAGTGACTGGGTTGTCTCTGTAATCCAACTCTTATTGCTAAAGAACCCTCAGTTTTATCGACAATCCAGACAATGACGCATTTTAGCGAAACACTGGTCCACATTGAAGTGCAAGATTTTGATTAAAACTGCTTCACAGAACTCTTGATTGGGTTGGTGTACGGTTTAATAAGGGAAGCCCTCTCCACAGCTTTGACTCCAATCAGTAGCCAGTCAACTCTCTGACTGTCATTATCAGAGGATCAGGGCTGCAGCTCAGTCGGGGCCTCATGTGTGAAAGTTGTCACACAGACAGACACGGCAGTGGTGTGGGAAAATCCAGGCTGTCACAAGTACTTTATAGTGAACAACTGCTGGGGAGTATACTTCAAGTTATACTTAATGTTATTGTGCTCTCTCTCTCTCTCTCAAGTAATAAAAATGCTCAGACTAGTCAGTACATTATCCTTATGCAGAAAGTCGGCTTAAAGAAATGGGATAACCACCGACAACGAAAATAGATCTCAGTTTAATTTCATTGCATGATGGACAGAATGTTTCCAGCTGTCGGGACTTGACACTGTTTCCTCCATCAACTATAGGGAACTATGGGGAGAGCGGCATGGAGGCCTTCAAGGAGCTGGCCTCTCAGGAAGGCTTATGCATCGCCCACTCGGACAAGATCTACAGCAACGCGGGGGAGAAGCACTTTGATCGCCTTCTGAGGAAACTACGGGAGCGTCTGCCCAAAGCCCGCGTGGTGGTGTGTTTCTGCGAGGGCATGACTGTCCGAGGTCTGCTGATGGCCATGAGGCGGCTGGGCGTGTCCGGGGAGTTCCTCCTCATCGGCAGGTATGTTCGGACGTCGGTTAATGTGTTTGTTTGTTTTTTGAATTCACAGTTGGGAACTTTCTTTCATGGATTGCCGAGGATCAGTTGAGCACAGGGTGGGTGGCTGTGTGGAGCTTGTGTGGTCTTCCACCTGATGTGCAATGTCACCAAGGCAACCGCAAAGAAGAATCAGACCACATACCAATAGCGCTAAAGAGAATTTTTTTCTCCAGTAAGGAATCATTTGTATTTCTGTCACAGACATAAAACGAGAGGGGAAAACACTGCCTTTTCTCCTAGTCCGCCCCCCTCTCTGCCCATTCTGCTGCTCTGGTGCTCCCTCTCGCATTCCCAAGCAATGGTAGCCATTCTTCATCGAGTCACCACCAAATCACTACACAGAGAAGGAACTGCACCTTAACACATATGCACACACGAAGAAGAACATAATCCAATCAGTGTGGACTGTAAAATTCTCTTGATATCCTCTGGGTGACGACACCTCACTCTCTCCAAGGCTCGCCTCTTCCTTTTTGTTTTTTTCTCTCCTCATCTCTTTTTCTCTGAACCTTATTTCTCCCAGCTCTCCCTCTGCTCGCTGTCTGTGTCAAAGCTGAGTGACACTGACTGATGGTAGCTGTAATCTTACTCATTAGAAAAGGGCAAGTAGAGTCAGTTTACACACTTACACAGCGGCGCATTACACCACAAGATAGCCCTTGAGGAAAATTCATGGTTGTCACTAACAGCCGCGGCGACCTTGATGGCTAGAGTTGTTCTTCATTCATGCCATATCTTTTCCCCGTTATTTGTGAGAGGAAGGGGCCTTTCTGGCCAGGTCTGTTGTAGGGCAACTGTCAGCCTTATGTTACACGAGGAGGACATCGATAAGACACTTGAGGATGATTGGGCTTCGGGAGATATGCTTGAACGCTGCATGAACGCAGCTCAAATTCAGAGCCAGCGTCTCCTAAGAGAGTAAGAGGTAAACCACAAGACAAAAGTCACATTTACTTCCATCTTTCGCTTCCATCTCACCCACTTTCCCTCAACCTGCCTCGTCTACTTCTACTTCAGGTAGTGTTTTCGAGAATGACTTTCGACAAACCCCAGCTAGCACAGAGAGCCCCCTCGCTGTGCTGTATACGTGTAGGTGGAGAAAGCGATAATAGGATAGTGTAGTAAGATTTTCCAGTTGACAAGAGAAGAGAAGTGAGAGCCAAGAGTGAACAATGCCGTGGCACCCGGTAGCTGAAATTACAAATAGCCTCAATAGTGAATTGAGGCTACTGTCAGTGGAGAAATTGGCGTCTCTTCCTCTTCTACTGTGGATTTCTCCCGGTGTGATGGTTGGATGTCAGTGCAGAATGGTGAGTCTGGAAAGAAGCCCTTGCTCTCTGATTCTGAGGGGCTGACACCGAAACCTGACATTTACCGTTGATGTTTTAGATAGCTTCAAACCAGGGTGGATTTTTCCCTCTACCTTAGGGAAAAGAAGCTTTGTTGCAGTTGCTTTTGTTTCACATATGTACTGATACCGCCTACTGGCAAACTAGTTAAAATGTACAGAGCTTAAAATTGTCTTCTGTGTCAATTAGGACCCATTAAAAACTGGCAATAGAAATTTTGTCGTATCTCATTTTGTTGTTTGCACCCGTTCTGGTTGACACCTCTCTCTATTGGCTGGCGTAGAGGGATTTGTATCTTCTTCTTTTCCATTACCTTTGAAAGAGCCTTTCCTATTCCCCTAATATCTCCCAGTGGTAGAAATGAAGAGTTGTAAAGTCATGAAGACAGGTGGGGGTTTTGTAACAGCCTCTGTTTGTGTTGTACGTATTATAAATTCAGTGTGTATGTGCAGTCTGAAGTTCTTCGGAGGGCGAGGCACTCCCCCTGCCAAAGACACAGTATATGCCATATAAATTATCCATCATAATGACACTCCAGTGTTACATTCCCTTCCCATATCTCTCTCTTCTTCTCCTCCATAGGAGATAAGAGAGTGCGTCTTTTTTTAGCTTTTGTGTAAGTCTCCATGGGCGCAAGGAGGAAAGCGTGGCTTAGCTCCTCATGCTTCTGGGTCAGAGAGGGAGAGAGAGAGAGAGAGAGAGAGAGAGAGAGAGAGAGAGAGAGAGAGAGAGAGGGAGTGTTTGAGATAGTCTGTGCCAACACAGATGTCAAACCATGTGTGAGTTCCTTTGTGTGGATTTGAATGACTGAACGAAGCTGGCAGACAGATATTAGCTGATCAAAACAGAGCCTATTTTTCTTAATTTGCGCCCTCATCCTCAAACAGCCTGAGAGAAACGGAATGGATATAAGAGAGTGAAAGACAAACAACGAGAGACTGAATCAGTACCGCCCCCCCTCCACCCCTCCATTCACCGTGCGTGATACACAAAATACAAAGTATAAATGCCGTGTTTTTTCCACCTCCCCTATCGGTACGAGAGACCATCGTAGAAAGTCTTAGAGGTAGGAGAAAGAAATGAACAGAGAGGCCAGCAGACACAGAGCGAGTTGGGAGTCTGACAACCTTTTTGTTTTTGTAACTTAGTCGACCTGCTCTCCAGATCAGGGCCAGCTGCGTCACCGCGCTAAGACCTCTTCATCTTTGACCCGCAGACTCTGTATCGCTACTCTGCTCTGCTGTTGTCAGCCAGATGGGCTCTTGTCTGCCTCTCTCTGCGATGTGAATCATACTTTTACCAGTCCATTGTCTCTGTGGCTCTACTGCAGCACACACACACACGAGCATACACGCACACACAGACAACATTTCATACTTTCTTGTACACACACACACACACACACACTCTTCTCACACTTGAGAAGCCTCGAGGAGCGCTTCACCGAACTCTGAGCACCGATCCTCCACTACGGTTATAATCAAGAAGACATTGATCTCTGTGTTCTTGTTTTGATCAGGCACATTTCAGGGCTATTAGACGAGAAACACATTCTGCACAGGCAGCACAGAAAATGTAATCAAGCTTGACATGCTTGTCAGTCCCTTTTCACCTTGTTTGACAGGTGACAGCGTTGGGAGAGGTCTCTCTTATATTGATATCTTCCTTGTCTACCTTCAGCTATCACTGCTTGTGTTGCATCAGAAGAACTAGTTCAAATTCAACTATTTGCCTTAGTGTATATCTGCAGGTTCATTTGAGGTAACACCAGTATTTGGTATTTTAGGAAATGCGTCAAGTTTGGCATTACCTTTCAGAGACGATCAAAGACGAAATTCATTGTCTGGCAATTCCATGACGAATAGACTCTGCCAAAATGACTTAAGACTTCTAGCATAAACAACTTTTTTCCTCCCCAAATGTCTCCATGAAAACGTCTTTGAAGTCGGCACTTCTTGAAATTAGTTTGTGCGCTGAATCCATAGAGTTTGCGAATGAAGTCAGGGGCCATTCTCACCACAGGCAAGAATCTAATGTACTGAGTAATGTAATATTGGTCTATCCTTCCAAATGCTTAAAAATAAATTACCTGATGTAGTACTATTGAAAAAGAGTAGTGGAGAGTGCAAATACTCTGCACTTTACTGCTATTTGCACTTCTGGTTAGATGCCAAACATTTATTTCGTTGTCTCAGTACTTGTACTGTGCAATGACAATAAAGTTGAATCTAATCTAATCTAATCTAATCTGGAGTAGCAGTGCAAAAATAGTGGAAAAGTGGAAAGAAAGCAGAGTAGTTCAGTGCAGTTTGTCCTTGTTTGGTGTGTTTTATCATGATTTTGGAGACTGTTCCCCCCTGCCACATTAAATCATTTTGCAGTTTTTAAGACCGATGCTCCTGTCATGCCGGCACTGACTGCATTTGTCCTCATTGGAACTCTGCTAGTTGCCTCACGATTATTTAGTTACTTTTAATTGAACGTACTTTTTCATGTTGTGTTTCCAGTATTTTGTCCATGCCCTGTGGATCTTTTTTTTTTCTTACTTAAATTGAAAGTGCACACGGTCTCCTACATACTGAGTATCTTTAATAACTAGCGCCACTGAAACTCATCCAAATCATGCTCTTTGAAGATCCAACAGCAGATCCGGATAGATGTTTCAATTCCAGCTGAGAGAAATGCTTCAGCTGATCACTTACAAAAAGCCCAGCAACCATAAGTAGGTATTGGTTACTTGGAAGTCTGTATTTCTTAAACTCTCAAATTGATTTAGACCACATGTTTTCTTTCCTAGATGGGTGTGTGTGATATGTGTGCGAGCCCTGCCATGAGAACATGGGCCTTCCCGCTGAAACAGTGCCAGCTATGAGAAGAGAGAGAGTGAGATACGCAGAGGGAAGGAGTTTGATGTCTTCTGAACAGTCGGGGCATCGCTCAATGGCCTCACGGAGATCTCACTAAGTCATTAGCACAGCTAAAAACGGGGTCTCTTCTGCATTTGTGCTCTCACAACATAACAAGTACAACTAGAGCCATCTTTTTTATGTTTTGAAGAAGAAGAAAAAAGAAACACGCATACAGAATGCACACATTTTTCACAATAATAACCACATAAAAGTGTCCACAGATTCTGTTTGGTCCTCAATCCAAGGTCATGCTGACACACGCGCACACACACACACACACACACACACACACACACACACACACACACACATTGTACAATGGGAACCCTTTGTTCTGCAGCATACAGCGGCATGTTGGATATCATTATAAGAACATTGAATTAGTTTTAATCAAGTAGTGAATCTTCGGTTGTGTGGTGAAATTGGTACGTATTAAAAATATTTGTACTAAACCGTCTTTTTTTGCAGCTTTGAAAGTTAAAAATACATCTGCAGAGCCTTTTCGGCATCATTCCCTCCAGTTCAGCCCGTTCCCCCAGTACCAAAACGCAGTTCCCTGTCGGTGTGGAGTGAACTACCCATTCGCCTGCCTGCTTGCTCTCTCGCAATTAGCAGAATTCATCTTTCCCTCTAATGCCGCCTGAATGCTGTTATTACAAAACGCAATCTGCATAAGCCGCTTTTCCACTTGTAACGCTCATTTCTAGCCCCCTGTCTCGCAGACATCCTTTTGGTGTGGGTCCCATTTTGGATGCTCGATTCTTTTTTTTTTTTTTTATTCTAGACAAAATGGACACGGAGACAGGACTTGGGATGTGCTGCCTCCATTATAGCTCGGCACTAGTCATTAGCGGGGCATGCCTGTCTTTTGAGGCTGCGCCGAGGTGCAGCGTTGTGCGTGTCACATATATCTCTGCATTTGGCTGGTCCTATTCCTCTTTCTCTAACAAGGGTTTTTTTTGTTTTGCTCTGAGCTTGAATAAATGAAACGTTTAGGAAGCCAGAGAGATGAGGAGTTGTGGCGCAACACATTTAGCTGCCTTTTCTCCTCCCCATCTGAGGGAGGAGAGAGGGGAGGATGTGGATTTCTGCCTATTCACCTCTTCTTGCGAGTAACTTGGCAAATAGTGAGGCATGGACAAAAAGATACCTTATCTCTAGCAACAGCACTGGCACCAATAACGAACAAGCGAGCAGCTTTCTCGGTCCAGAGCTGTAGATGTGCACACAGACTGTCTTTTGGTCGTTTCCAAGATTTGGCGTAAATCAAGTGTTATGAAATAGACTCATTTTTTCAATCTTGCAATTTGTTACCAGAAAAGATTAGAAGGGATGATTGCCTTCATGCCTGAGATTACACACTGTAGGATGGTGAGTATACAGCCTACAGTCTCCTGCAGCTTCGTCCAGATCATCCATAAGTCTCCTCTTCCCCTCTCAGGATTATCCCTCACACGCGGCACGGTCCTCACAACTAGGTTCACCTTCCAGAAACATCTTTCTTTCTTTAGACCTCCAGTTTGAGCACATTAGCGACCGATACATTAGTTATGAGTGTGACGACTCGGAGAGGGAGAGAGGAAGAACGAGAGCGGGGCAGAGAGAGAGAGAGAGAGACAGAGCAAGCAGAAGAGAAGTGATGTTCAGCACCGAGCTCCCATCTTTACACTATCCTCTCTGTTCCGCCATGTTGCTGTCCTTTTGACCCTTTCTGCCACAGTAATCCGAGTTTAAATAGAGTTTATTGGGACACATCCCGCAGGAGGTGGTTCGTCATAATGTGCGGGTGAGCTCGAGGTGTCTCTCTTCGCTACCATGGCGACGTCAACCGTCAGAAACAAAAGGTGCGTTGCCTATGCTGCAATTACCACGCCGATTCTGACTGGAGATCTGTCATCTGCTGTTAGCGCGGCTCCAAACAATCGGCCCTTCTCAGAGAAAACAACTGACGTCTCAAAACTTCCACCCAACAACACAGTAACAAAGATTGTAATTAGAAGATTAGGGAACACTCTCGGCGTTCGTTCGGAAATCTAGCCGTGCTTGTATTACACACGGATGTTCCAGGAAGTACACCCAAGTTAAGTCAGGAGTCTTGATCGCACCTGTTTATGTTCCACCGAGGAAGGGAGCACAGTGAGCTGGGTTTCAATATTAATAGCACACCTCTGACGTGAATTGAAAGCAGCAACACACATTATCGAGGACACCGCTCCCTTTTCCAATTGATGCCTTGTTTTCCCGCGTGCCAGGAGGTGGGTGAATAACACCGGACCGATCAAAGATGGCATACAGGCTTTTGCGGCTGGACGTTGTTGTAACATCGGAATTGTTGCAGGGGCTGAAATGGACCACTAACCCTAACTGTGTGTCCATTCACCATACTGCACATAGTCAAAGAGAATAGTATGCACACACACACACACACACACACACACACACAATTACTACAAATCAATCAGGAGATGGCAGCAGGTAGTGGCGTCCAAATTGGATCTTGTAGTTTTCATCATTATAACGGAGAGCAAACATCAAATTTATGAAGAAGCATATCTCAACAAAAAAAAAGAATCACATCAGGGGAGCGTTCAGGAACACTGGTCCATCCAATCATTTCATCCATTGACCAAATATGACCAATAATAATAATGATCATAATATTTCAGTGGGTTTGGAAGTTTTGGTGGCAATGATAATAGATGCAGGGACTTTGCCATACCTCAAGGTTCAGTGAATTGACATCTCTTAGTAGTACAAAACAAAAAGGATTTTCTCCCTGCAGTGTTCCCTGTCAATGAAGAGGAGACCGATCTCCAAACTCCAAACTGGGGCATGATGAATAAGTAAAAGCTGCCAGGATGGGCTTTTAATGGCTCCCTAGCTCGACCGGGGCCCTCTCTGTCGCCTCGAGAGAGAGTCCTGCTGGCACCATGTAGCTAACAAACCACCACTGCTCCTGTGTTAAATGAACTGGATCACAGAGAAAGAGAAAAGCAGGAGAATGAGAGTAGGGAGAGAGAGAGAGAGAGAGAGAGACAAAGGCAGAGAGAAAGAGAGTGACAGCAGGGATGGTAGGACAGTGTTTCCTCTGCTTTCAGCTGTGGTGAGCCAACCCAGCAAGAAAATTACAACAGCTAGAGAAAATAATAGTACGACTTATTCCCGTCTCCCCTCCAAAACACGGAAAAGTCTAGTTGTGATGTTTAGAATACATTTTCATCACGATAAAGCATCCACGCTGCAACCTGCAGCAGCAGAACCATAAATGGGATCAATACAGGGGATACATGTGGAAGCGAAACTAAGAACCACAACAGGAAACAATGGAGGAAGAGATACAGGTGATCGCACGGCGTCTGTCGTGTCTCTGAATGGATACAAGTCTTTCAATTTTCAGCTATTTCACAAGCACATAGAGCCATTACGAAACTCTTGACAAATTCCTTCCCCTTTCTTCCTCTTCCTCTTCCTCTTTTTAAAGAAGCTCCACTCATTCATTCTCCAGAGGAAACGGTGCGTGTGATTAAATCTCTGCCCTGCCAATTAATTCATGGCTTCATAAATATACAAATGTGCTATCAAACTGGAACTGGATCATCCGAGAGAGATGGGGGGTGGGGGGGGGGTGGAGCTCTCAGTCTACTCACTGAGAGCTCTGTTGTATATTGCTCTATAAATTATCCAGCTGCCGGCATGGCTCCGCTCCTCTAAACAATGCCGCACGCCATCAAGTCTCATTAAATCATCAGAATGTACACATCCCCATTAGGAGCCATGTGGCTTCAAAAGAGACTTGCAGAGATAAATGGTGAGTTTAATGGGTCGTAAAATGTATTTGGAAAAGTTACGGGGAGAAAAAAAAGAGAGAGATGAGATTTTGTTGTGTGAATGCTGTCAAGATTGTTTGCCTGGTAGTTGGTTAGTTAGTTGGTTCCATTGATAGCAGCTCAATCTGTTGATGTTGTGATGTTCATGTGTTCACAACTAGGCTTAAATCCTAATTTAGTTATGCCACACTGGGGTTAAATAGTACTTGCAAATAAGTTTTGATTTGTTTGGATTAGTGGATGGGCAGGGCAATTTTGAAGTTGTCAAAGTAAATTGACTTCCAATACCTTTCAATACTACAGTACTCAGGGCATTGTCGTATGTTCTGAAAAAAACCCACTTCTGCTACTGCAAGCAAGTTAAAACTAGAATTATAATGTAAATCATCAACCTAGGTCTGTGCTCATCTCTGTACCCACTTCCCTGTCTGTCTGTCAATTTCACTACTGCAAAACTAATAACATACTTGAGCAGCGCTGACTCCCTAATCGCCTTTAAAAGGGTTTTCCTACGGTATCTGGCTCAGGTTGCGTAATGATAGGCCTTTCAATATACAGCATGAAGCTCTGGAACATGAAGGTGATATCAAATCAGATTTGGTCCCATTAGGTGTCCCTCCGCTGGTTTGATTTTGATGAGGTGTCTGGAGTTCTGCCACATGGTCGGGATCCTGAGAGAGCAGAGCGAGAAGAGGGAATGTCTTTTTGCTTCATCACAAACTACAGTGTGAGAAACGGCGAAGCACGTCTGCAGTGCCTCGTGCATTATTCACACAGAGTGTTGAATAGCATTTCTCCCATCTCGCTCTCTCTCTCTCTCTCTCTCTCTCTCTCTCTCTCTCTCGCTCCCCTCCAAAACCAATCTGTTCTCCACAGTCCTATTGGGACAAATATGATAAACCTTGTACTGCACTGAATAGAGCATATTAAATGCAGTTAAATGCACTTAGTTAGAGCATGGGTAAGGTGCATCTACGATAAGCACTTGGAACACATTCACACACACACACACACACACACACACACACACACACACACGCACACGCACATACACAGCGGGTAAAATAAGTATTGAACACGTCACTATTTTTCTCAGTAAATATATTTCTAAAGGTGCTATTGACATGAAATTTTCACCAGATGTCGGTAACAACCCATGCAATCATAGATGTCCATAAATTAAGTTATGTGTAATAATGTGAAATGACACAGGGAAAAAGTATTGAACACATGAAGAAAGGGAGGTGCAAAAAGGCATGGAAAGCCAAGACACTAAAGAAATCTATCAGTAATTAGAAAGCAATCCTGCCCCAATATCAGCTGGTTCAGTCCCAACTGATGGCCTATAAAAAGGTGTCTCATTACCAAGGTGTCACACAAGAAACATCTCATGATGGGTAAAAGCAAAGAGCTCTCTCAAGACCTTCGCAACCTTATTGTTGCAAAACATACTGATGGCATTGGTTACAGAAGGATTTCTAAACTTCTGAATGTTCCAGTGAGCACTGTTGGGGCCATAATCCGGAAGTTGCAAAGAACATCATTTCACCATAAACCGGCCACGACCAGGTGCTCATCGCAAGATTTCTGACAGAGGAGTGAAAAGAATTATCAGAAGAGTTGTCCAAGAGCCAAGGACCACTTGTGGAGAGCTTCAGAAAGACCTGGAATTAGCAGGTACAATTGTTTCAAAGAAAACAATAAGTAATGCACTCAACCACCATGGCCTGTATGCACGCTCACCACGCAAGACTCCATTGCTGAAGAAAAAGCATGTTGAAGCTCGTTTAAGGTTTGCTGCACAACATTTAGACAAGCCTGTGAAATACTGGGAGAATATAGTCTGGTCAGATGAGACCAAAATTGAACTCTTTGGATGCCATAATACACACCATGTTTGGAGGTCAAATGGCACTGCACATCACCCCAAAAACACCATACCAACAGTGAAGTTTGGAGGTGGGAACATCATGGTGTGGGGCTGTTTTTCAGCATACGGTACTAGCAAACTTCATATAATTGAAGGAAGGATGAATGGAAAAATGTACCGAGACATTCTTGATAAAAATCTGCTGCCATCTACCAGGATGATGAAGATGAAACGAGGGTGGACATTTCAGACAATGATCCCAAACACACAGCCAAGGAAACTGTCAATTGGTTTCAGAGAAAGAAAATAAAGCTGCTAGAATGGCCCAGCCAATCACCTGACTTGAATCCAATAGAAAATCTATGGAAAGAACTAAAGATCAGAGTTCATAGAAGAGGCCCACGGAACCTTCAAGATTTGAAGACTGTTTGTGTGGAAGAATGGGCCAAAATCACACCCGAGCAATGCATGCGACTAGTTTCTCCATACAGGAGGCGTCTTGAAGCTGTCATTACCAACAAAGGCTTTTGTACGAAGTATTAAATACATTTCAGTAAGCGTGTTCAATACTTTTTCCCTGTCATTCCATTTTATTACACATAACTTAATTTCTGAACTTATGTTTTGGTTTCTTTGTATGTATGGATTACTTGGGTTGTTACCAACATCTGGTGAAAATTTCATGTCAATAGCACCTTTAGAAATATATTTACTGAGAAAAATGGTGATGTGTTCAATACTTATTTTACCTGCTGTATATATACTGTATATATATATATATATATATAGGGTAGTGTGTGTGTCTTTCTCTCGCTCAACTATCTGGGCACATGCTACATGTTTAGTTTAGCTCAAGGACACTTCGGCAGGGCAGATGCTGGCTGACACAATGGCGTCAACCTGGGTTTCAGGACTGGCAATATATTCAGCAACTTGTATTTTTTTAGCTTAACGGAGAATGATAGTTAAAAGACATTGGTTTTGTCACACCAGTAGTTGAATTTTTCTTTCTACTTGAGTGAGGGGGATGAATTGTGGACATAAGGGCCAGAGACCCTGACCCACACACACACACACACACACGTCCATATCCATCACCCAGAACATCCTATCTGTGTGAGGTAATTGGTTCTGTGGTGAGTCATTCCCTAATTGGCGGGTAGCTGTCAATAGCGCAGGTATTTCAAGGCAAGAGCCCCGGAGCCCACATTAGAGATAGAGAGACAGAGAGAGCAGAATATAGCCAGAAACCACAGCGGCTCGGGATTCAGCAGAGCAGAAAAAGAGCAGAGCTGTTTATCTGTTAATTTGCTTTTCAAAGCCTATGTCCCCTCCACTGGTATTTTCCATTTCTCTTCGAGCCCATTGGCTAGCTCCATGTCCAAATTAGCCGGGTAGGGTGGAAATTGTCACACAGAGGCTTATCCAAGTAAACAAACCACCGAGCTGAAGGGATTGCGTAAAGCCGACCATTAGTGTTGAGATGTCTGTCCTCTCAAATTGGGGATTGTTAAAAGTGGACTTGGAATAAACCACCAACCGGTGTCGTCAAGCTAATTTAACATAGAGGAAGTGGAAAGAACATAGTCTACTGCTTTGAAGAGGACTGGAGAAGACCTTCGTAATGGAATTTCATTATTTAAAGGAAAATGACCTTCAGGTGTTCTGCGGTCTGCTCTCTCCATAAGCATGCTTTCCTGGTGTTTGAGAGGGACAGCATCAGTTGAAGTGGACCGTAGCATAACTCTGATTTTCATGTTTACACTTGAACTGAAGGACTACATGGTCCAAAGGGCTTGGGAAAAATTCTCGACCCCTCCTACGCTCATGAAACGAATGACAAACAATGATAACAAATAATGTCAAAAATGCACAATCAAGGCTGTTTCTTAGTTCCTGAAAAGTTGACATTCTGGAGATACAAGGTTTTCACCCGACAGCAACAATACGATGAGATTCACCTTGCTCGTTTTCTTCTTCAGTATCGCTTTTTATTGTATGTTACTGCTCTGTATGTGAGCTACTCTGTTTATCCAAAGGGCTTTAGCTGTTACCATTGTCCCACAAAGGTTAAAGTAAGATGATGCCTCTCCTGTTTGTTTTCTCATGCCCATCCCAATGTGAAATTATTTTGAAGGGTAGTTTTCTTTTTTCCCCCCTTTTTAGTCGCTATACTTCTGCATGAAAACAAGGAAACACAAAGAGCACAATTCAAACAGTCCCACTCCCAATAAATGACACAACACCTCTGACATCAATACATCATCACTTGTATGCCTGGGTGGCCTGACTTCTTTCTTTCCTCCACTCCCTCGGTGCTTCTCCCTAATCCTTCCCGCAAGTTATTTTCAGTTGAACGCGTTTTGATCTTTACACTCACTAACTATAGCCTCCTCCTCTCTCTCTCTCTCTCTCTCTCTCTCTCTCTCTCTCTCTCTCCTCCATTTTGCCCCCAGTGATGGATGGGCAGACCGCGATGAGGTCGTGGAGGGTTTTGAGCAGGAAGCGGTGGGAGGCATCACCATGAAGCTGCAGTCAGAGCTGGTCACGTCCTTCGACAACTACTTCCTGAAGCTGCGTCTGGACACCAACACCAGGAACCCCTGGTTCCCCGAGTTCTGGCAGTACCGATTCCAGTGCCGCCTGCCGGGCCATCCACAGGAGAACAAGAACTACAAGAAAGTCTGCTCCGGTGGGTGACGGCGTAGAAAGATTACACTTTATTAGCTAAATTCCTGTTTCTTTTGTGAAATAGTAGGGCTGTTTGTGAAGAGGAGGAACGTTTTGTGCAAAGGAAATCCAAATGAGTAGTTTCTCATGTATTGCTTTCAGGCAGTATCACGTACTCTTTTGTCTGTCAGAGAGAGGAGAGGATTATTTGAGCGGATGACACACAACTCGTGAATGATAACAAAAACTGTATGTTTTCTCCCTTTTCCTCCCTGAACACTCCCTCTGCTAAAGGTGATCACGGTAAAATAAATTGTTGATTTAACACAGTGTTTTAATCATAATTTACTTCATACGTAATAGTCAACCTAGGGCTTTTAATCATCATTTATTTAATTTATATTTATAACAAATCCAATTAAAAAAGAAAATCACATTGAAATGCCTTGATCAGCATGCAGATCATAAATGAGAACAAATACCTTAGTTTGTAAGGTATGCATGTGACAACTTGTTTTATTTTTAGATTGTCATATAATATAATAAAATTGATCGAAAAACAATGATTTATTGTAGAACTTGAAAAGGGGAGCTATCACAGAACAACAGTTGCATTTGCTTTTCCACTATCTCTGTTATTGTTCTCTATTACATTTTTATACTTCTTTTATTCCAAAGACCTTCAAGGTGGTAAGTGCATATTTCAAGCCAAGCTTCTGGTGATGATTTTTTTTGTATTGTACCTGCACCTGCACTGTGTAACATTTCACATTTCACCCCCCCGAGACCAGAAGAGTTTGACTGATGCTTTGTTGGCCACCGCACTCTGAAACTGTGTTTTGGTGATATGGGGAGATAGACTGAAATTGGCAGGCTCAGGCTCTATAACCTGGGGGTGGGGGGGATGTATCAGTCAAACTCAAAAGAACCCCAAAAAAAAAAAAAAACTTTACACGCAGAGGAATGACTCACCAGCACACATTGTTCACCCAAACCCCTGATGCACCGTTGTCCGAGGCGGTGTTGTTTCGAGATAGATCACACCCTCTGCTGCCTATGTGCATGTAGTTGTCAAAGATGAGAAATGTCTGTACTTCAAACGCACTGTCTACGGAAGCAAAGAGTAAATGTAAATCGTAAATGTAAAATATATTTTCACGTAGGATACAGATTCGGAATGAAGAAACAGAAAATCTAACATGATCTACGATTGTGGTCTGACTGCGTGACAGTGCTTTTAGATGGCTGACTATCAAGTGCTTTTCGAACAACTTGGCGTCCACAGTCTTAGCAGTTTCGCCTCAAGTGTTTCTCTGCATCTGTTTCCTATCAAGCCTCTGGACACCACATTGTGATTTCTTCACCGTATGCTAATCATATTTTGCTGCAAAAGAGTGTTCTGTTTTACAAGATATTTTCCACGTCTGATTTCTGTGAAGAAACCAAGATCGTCATGTATTGTGGAAAATGCCAGTTTTCCAACAATTGCAGCACAATATTTGTCATGCCTCTGTTCCCACAGTGCAACTGCACTACAAACACAACACGAAAACAAACAAGCAAGCTTCCTTCAACAGTAATTCCTCATCCTACCTTTTGACGTCCTCTCCTTTTCCCCACCAACAGGAAATGAGAGTCTGCATGAGAACTATGTTCAGGATAGTAAGATGGGCTTTGTCATCAACGCCATCTATGCCATGGCCCACGGCCTCCATGACATGCACACGGAGCTGTGCCCAGCGCAGACGGGGCTGTGTGAGGCCATGGACCCCATCGATGGCAGCAAGCTGTTGGACTACCTGCTCAAGACGTCCTTCAGAGGAGTCTCAGGGGGAGGAGGTCTATTTTGATGAAAACGGAGATACGCCGGGCAGGTGAGCG
Organism: Hoplostethus atlanticus; assembly: GCA_034670405.1. NCBI lineage: Eukaryota > Metazoa > Chordata > Actinopteri > Trachichthyiformes > Trachichthyidae > Hoplostethus > Hoplostethus atlanticus. The sequence continues at coordinate 2,586,540 of JAXDDX010000011.1, read as the reverse complement.
GATGGGTTGAGCAGGTTGGAATGGAGGACTCGGCTGGAAAATAGGATTGGGGATTTAGTATCGAATTGATTATAATCTGTGAATGTCTCTCTTCTCACTCTCTTGGTCATTAGCATGCACACACACACACACACACACACACACACACACACACACACACTACTACTACGTAGGGCTGTAATGAGTTTAGACTGGAACAGATTCACTGTATCGTCTGCTGCAGCAGTCAGTTCCATCTCTCTTCAGTCCAACAGACAGCACTCGACAGTAAGAAAACACACCCTATGCCATCTCTCAGTCAGCTAGAGGTCAGGAGTAGCAGCCAGAAACATTCTGGTTCAGTGTTCAAATGAAGCTCTTACCTCCAGTTACTCTGGAAGGTGCCACTACAGGGTTGTAAGCTGTTTCAGTGACTTTGGACTTCGCTAAGCTGCAGAATTGTTATCATTAAATGACCTGTCACTCTCTGCTTCTCCTCCCTCTTTATCTTCCTATTCCCCCCCTTTCTTGCACTCCGTGATCGCCACTAGGGTTGTGCGGAAATGCTTAGTTGCTTAGTAGTTCCTAATTGGGAGACACCGGACATATAGATGAAGAGTAAATGGAATATAGCATACAGCTTTTTCGTGTTTATTGAATGGTTTTGCATTTTCATTTTCGCTTTTGGTTTAATTCTGGTCTAAAAAAAGAAAATGAAGAAAAATCAAACGCTTCGCTGGGAGGGATAACTTTGGCTACTGTGCCCCTCTCAGGTATGACATCATGAATCTACAGAGCATGGCTGGCGGTCGCTATGACTACATAAACGTGGGCTCCTGGCACGAGGGCGTCCTGAGCATCGACGACAGCAAGCTGTGGCTGAACAGCAGCGACATGGTCCGCTCAGTCTGCAGTGAAGCCTGCTTCAGAGGACAGATCAAGGTGTGGACCGCACCGGCGTCAAATAGGATAAGCGAATTGTTTTCACGGTTCGTTTTAGCCCACTGCAGCACCAAGTGGGTGGAACTGCAGGCACTGTCTGTCTGAGTGGACAGAAGTAAATCTGCAGAGTCCGACAGGGATGGGTTCAGTTTCAGCAATTTGTGGGTTCATTGAAAAGTGGACAAGAACAAAAAAAACATGTGCACACTTTGATCCAAATTTTATATTTATTGCTGAGATTTTCATTTCTAAACCACCTTCACAGAGAGCACGCATCGCCGGTTCATTTTGCACAAGCTGAATTCATTCCCTTGCCCTTCACCTTGGATGATGGGATAGCAGCTAGTCACAGTCAGTAATAAACAGCTTGAGGAAATGCCCTGACTTGCTTTTCTATGGCCAATTGTTTTCGGTCTGGCCTCACAGTGAGCCCCCTGAGGGAAGGTGCATCCTCTCTCCTGCCTGCTCTAGCTTCCCCCTTGTATCTGCTTTGTTTCCTGCCCCACTTATCACCCTACTTTACATATCACAGTGTCGGTAACAGCGTCTCTGGGAGCAGAATGTAAAAGCAGCTGGCCTTGTTTTTGAGACAGTATGTCTGGGGCTCAAGAAGACAACCGCTACCGTGCAGCACCAACAAAAACCTTGTCTCGGGTAACCCCTCGATGTCCTCGGTGTTGAATGCCTGGCCTCTCTCTGTGTGCAGGTGATCAGGAAGGGCGAGGTGAGCTGCTGTTGGATCTGCACCACCTGCAAGGACAATGAGTACGTCCAGGATGAGTTCACCTGCAAGGCCTGCGAGATGGGATGGTGGCCCAACTATGAACTGGAAGGTAAGGGAGAGAGACGAAGCTGGCCCGTCTTGAGCCAGTCTATTGCATTCTCCCAGTCCCTGCCATGCTTCATGCTGCCTTGTGGACAGCCTCATTCTGTTTCCCATACACACTTTGCACCCTTGACACCCTTAGCTGGTGTTTCTCATCATCCAGGTCCCATGATCCCCTGCTCTCTCACTGTCTCTTAACCTCTGTACCACTGAAAAGGTGACAGTGATGAATTGTCTCTTTTTCTGCATGATGTGCTGATGTTTTCCACGGCCATTTCATGGCCTGGTGTCTCTGTGTCATCCTTTCACTCCCTTTTTTTTCTTTTTTTCTTTTTTGATCTCACCTCAGCTGCTCCCTCTCAGCTAATGCCTCCCCTCCCCTCCCCCCTGCATACCTGCCAAAACTCCTTCTCCACTTAGCTCTCCCCCGTCTCTTTGCCTTGTTGTGACCCAGTGGTTGTTTTGACAGCAATTTATCGAGTTGAGAGGCGCTCTCAGTTCCTGGGTGTAAAATCCTATTACCGCCTTAAGAGGCTTGGGGATACATTTCACCATTTTGTCAAGGAAGAAATTCCCCCTTCACTCTCATTACATGTGCCACCCCGGAGAATACTAATAGAGAATCCAATTCATAGAGTTATGTTTTTATGTCTATTAGTTCATTCATTCGTTCATTTAGGCCAAGCTCTTGAATAGTCTTTAGATGCCAATTGTTTCTGTGGAGGTCAGTTGTGAATGTGCTCAGCGAAGGCGTACTCTACAGGAGTAAAGGAGTCTTTGAATTATTCAGAGGTCTACTTGAAGCTTTGGCTCGACGGTATAGGCGTTAGAGGTATAAGGGATTTGGGGATTGTGTAAGAAAGGATAAAGATAAGTGCATTTCATCTTTTCCACCCTTGTCCATTTGCACAAAGTGAGTCTGATGCCTCGATAAGCTGAGCTGGGAGGACAAAAGAACAAGCGGCAACAGTGTGCAGCAGTGCGGCTTTACCTTCAAGCGTGCTACGGGCTCTTTTATAAAATCACGTTTCAGTAATATTTCTGCAGTGTAATGACTGTTTTACACCGTGCCGTTCGCGTTTTGTGTTGGAAAGGACAAGGACGCAGATTTCTTGAAGGTTATTTAGGTTATTTAGAAAATTGTGAATTTCTTGTGATTTGACGTTTGGAGAGTTAGCATGCAATCCAGCAGTGGATTTCTCCATAGCGTAGCCTGTGATGGCAGTGACTGTAATGCTATTAGGAGCAGCACGTCATTTAAGAGGTTTTAAGCTGGGGAAGTCTGGGATGCCAATTTCCTCCCATTAAGCTCTACCAACTTCCATGTGCACACACGCATGCATACATTTGGTACAATATGAAGACGAGAGAGAAATCTGACAGAACTGGAGCTTTGAGATGTGTACGATGATACATGTGAAATAGTTCCTGAGCATCTGGCCATCTTTGAAGTGATCTCATCCCTGCTACATATCTATTGCTTTCCTTTCTGCTGCTGCTACACTGTTTGCTGTTGGTTCTTTTCCCTGTTGTGTTCTCCCCTGCGTTCTCAAAAATATAAACGTACACATCAACAAAAAAATGTAACCTGACATCTTCTCTTCTGCCCTTTCCAGGCTGCCAGCTGCTAGCTCTGAAGTATCTTGACTGGGCGGATATGGAATCCATCGTTGCAGTCGTGTTCTCTTGCGTAGGCATCCTGATCACCTCCTTCGTCACCTTTGTCTTTATCCAGTACCGTGATACGCCGGTGGTAAAGTCCTCCAGCCGAGAACTTTGCTACATCATCCTGGCAGGCATCTTCCTGGGCTACATCTGTCCGTTCACCCTTATCACCCGTCCCACCGTGGCTTCCTGCTACCTGCAGCGTCTCCTGGTGGGCCTGTCGTCTGCCATGTGCTACTCCGCCCTGGTGACCAAAACCAACCGCATTGCCCGCATTCTGGCAGGCAGCAAGAAGAAGATCTGCACCAGGAAGCCCCGCTTCATGAGCGCCTGGGCCCAGGTGGTCATCGCCTTTATGCTGATCAGTCTCCAGCTAAGTCTTGAGATCACTCTCATCATCCTGGAACCCCCTGAGCCCATCAAGTCTTACCCAAGCATCCGTGAGGTCTACCTCATCTGCAATACCAGCAACGTAGGCATGGTGGCACCACTGGGCTACAACGGCCTGCTAATCATGAGCTGCACCTACTATGCCTTCAAGACGCGGAACGTGCCGGCCAATTTTAACGAGGCTAAGTACATTGCCTTCACCATGTACACTACCTGCATCATCTGGCTGGCCTTTGTGCCCATCTACTTTGGCTCCAACTACAAGATCATCACCACATCCTTCTCTGTCAGCCTGAGTGTCACCGTGGCACTGGGCTGCATGTTCACGCCCAAGATGTACATCATCATCTTCAAGCCAGAGAGGAACGTCCGGAGTGCTTTCACCACATCTGACGTGGTGCGAATGCACGTCGGAGACGGGAAGTCCGTGGCTCCCTGCGGGACTAACAGCCTGCTCAACATGTTCCGTCGGAAGAAGACTGGATCTGCCAGTGCCAAGTGAGTGGACCTTTTATGTCGTTTGTATTGCTGTATTAAATGTTATTTACTGAGGTAACTGGCCATGTACAATGATAGTGTGAGTCCTGGACACTCAAATGGTGCAGTGACCTGTCCAGTGATGTTCTTGTGGCATCTGTTCAAGTAACAGCATCGCCTATTATTTGTGACACTGAGATTGTCGTGCCTCTTAGTTTCCAATGTGTTTTCTCTATATTCTGTTTTCTACTTGTTAGAGTATTAATTAAACATTTATTGCTAAATTGTTTAGATACATTATAAGAGCTATGCAGTGAACATCGAGTGATATGACACATCCCCCTCCCCCTGAGAACACTATGAGACTGCAAGATGTTATAAGTGAAATTCGAGCCTCGAGACAGGAGGTTTGGCCTTGATTGATTTAAAGCTAGTTGGCCGTGGTAATATCTCTATGATCATTATAGATTTTACTGATCTAAATTAGATATAAGACTTGCATAAAACTTTCTTGAGATCCACAGCAAAGACACACGGACAATTGTCTAAAGTAAGGAGTGGGACAAAGTATGAGAGTGATCCTAGTATGTTTAAGTGTTGTCTCTCACCCTCGCTACGCTGTCTTTCTAACCTTTTCAAACTGGACAGAGTACTGTCTGAGAGAGTGTCATAGGCTGGCAAATGTTTAGGTAACGGGGGTTATTCAACTCCTGCTCTGGAGAGTTGCACTGTATTTTAGTACTATATATACAGTATAATCAGGGTGGGAAGTTGAGACCACTCACCAGCCAAACCGCTGATCAAATTTGGCTGTTGCAAATAAGTCTTTCGACTCTCTCCAACCCACTGTAGCAAGTACCCAGTACCCCTCATTCGGGTCGGCTGCCTGCTTGAGTTCGTTAATCAATCCAATCTGGCAGGTGAAAGTGTCTGGTCAATTTAATGGATGCTGCTATGACTGGTGAAAAAGGTTATTTCCTGCCCTGTATATGATGCTGCAAATGTTTTTTTGACACTGCAACCCTCCAAGTAGGAGATTTCCCACCTTGTTGCTTTTGGTTTATCCTGAATTACCCTCACATTTAACAATTCTCAGCATGAATACACCCCCCCTTCCCCTCCCCCCTCCCCACCCTCCACCCCACCCCGAACTAATCACATCAGAGCCAATCCTATCTCGCTCTGCACTAAACTCTGTGTCATCTTCAGACCAGTTCAGGCAACACCAAAAATACTTTGCAAGTGCATGTGTCCCATTTCAGCACTATTAGCTCTCAGTTAACCAGGACAAAACGAGCTGGACTCTTAATACTGTGAGCTCAGCCTTTTGAAGATCATAATGCTCTGTCTGCAGCACATTATGAATCACTATATATTTGTAGAAGTACCACAGTTGACAAATGCAATGCTCTTTAGAGCTCATGAACGAACCCGCAGCAATGCTGTTAAATGTCAAAGTCATGTGGTCAAAGGAAGTATTTTAACATGCACTAGAAATGTTGAAATGCTGCTGGTCTGTTGTGCTGCGGTTGTGTTGATGTTGTTGATGTTTTTGTCTGCAACCACCTCCCAGTTTCCTATGATAGTAACTTGGGTCTTTATCTCGTTCATAGTTCTAATGGCAAGTCTGTGTCATGGTCTGAATCAGGTGCAAGACACCCTCCAAGGGGAGGGAATGTGTGGCACAGACTGTCTGTGCATGTGAGGAAACAGGAAGCCGGCTCGAATCAGATGGCGGTCATCAGGCCCCTAACTAACACCCCCGACCCCCACAGTTGCAAGCCCTGCACCCGCGACCTTAGCACAGACCCCCACCTCCCCCAAGAACCGCCTGGCACTAAGGCTCTATACAACCTGGCGGAGGAGGACGACGAGGGGGATGTGCGGCGCCCTCTCTGGACTCCTACGCACTCTGGACCGATCCGAGGGCTGGACTCCAATTTAGATAAGCCGGCTTCTTATTTGCCCTCCCACTTGATGAGCTGCACCACTGAGCGCTTGCAGGGGGCGATGGTGGACACGCACAGCTCCAATATCCCTGCACTGAATGACAGTAACACTATGGAGGCAATGCCCACCAACAAGCCTTTGAGCTTAGCCCCCTCTCAGCTTCCTTTGGCCCTACAAGCGGGGGCTTTTGGAGAGGAGGGGCCAGAGGGTGAGGAACTGGACCTTCTACACAGCTACATGTATGATGCCAAGGAAGAGGAGGAGGAGGAGGAGGAGGTGGAAGTGGAGTATCTAACTCAGAGCAAACTAACTCTGGAGGATTCCCTAGCTCTGTCGCCCCCCTCCCCCTTCAGGGACTCTGTGTGTTCAGGGGAATCTGCTACTGGCTCCCCTCTCACCGAGAGCCCGTCCTACACCTCGACTATCCTCCAAGACTTCGCACAGAGCTCCTCAACACTGTGAGAGCAAAATGGGCACTGACACAATCACTATCAGCACACTTCTAAATCACACAGACACGCATTTCCTACATACACATACATTTATACACACACGCATGCAGGTACGCATGCATGCACACACACATACACGTGCAACATTTGCAAATGGACATTTCACAAGTTTTTGAAGTTTAATTTCATTACCATTTTCTTTTCTGAATTGCTTTGTCATTTGCTTGCTTGTATTTTACTCTGCTTTTATCAAAAAGGGGTTATTAAAAAAAAATCAAAAAATCCTGGAATCATCCAGGGCTGCTTCTGCTTCTGAAGGGCTGTCAGTCCACATAGCCTTTCTGTAAACTCTGAAACTGGGAACAGTGCCAAAACTAGCCAGCTCTTGTGCCAAAATTTGACGGATTGAGCAAAGCTCAGAACTATAATGAAGGATGTAACTATTGTTTTTGTATTGCTGTGCAATTAAAATAGCCTACATGGAACAAATGGAGGGAAGCCCACTTGGTGTGTGTGCACTGCACTGCACTGGCTCAGAGGACTGCAATAGCTACGATGCATTTCATGCCAGTTCTACTTAGCTCTGCTCACGTCCTACACTGCACACGTACAGTTCTGCTCATGTGTGCAGCAGCTGGATCCAGAAACTATTTCCTTTTTGCCTTTTCTCATTAATAAGATTCACCATGGCTTTCTCACTTCTGACCTAATTGCAATTTAAAAAAAGAAATCAGAGAGAGCACAGTATGTCAGTTGAATATTACATTCAAGTATTGCAAGGTCTGTTCAACACTGCAACCATATTATTATTGAACTGGACTTCCGCTGAAAACTTGCGCTGTATGATATTATGTGATATGGATATAATGTGCCAATCAAAGTTGTTATCAACCTACTTCCCTGTTTCACTTGTTACTATGTAGCTGATAAAGGTTTGCTTGATTGTAGATGATGGCGATGTTGTTAACATTTACACACAGCGACGCCCTGAGACAAGTTTTATAAGCATGGGATGTGATAAAGAGCTACTTCTGCTTTTCCATGCTGTGTTGATGATATTTCTCATGTTTTCTGAGTTTGCTGTGTCATTGTAATGGAAAGCACAGTACTTGTATAAGTTCTCAAAGTTTGTAATACTTTTGAACCATCTCTTGTTTTTTCACACGGGTGGTATGTTTGTAATATCAGTAAATGTTTATATATTTAGAATGTGAACAGAAGAAAAAAACAAAAACGTTTATACATTTTGAAACTGTCCTCTGATGCTTGTCGAGCAGCAGTGTGTTGGCATTGGTTTTGGAGTAACTTTTAAGCTAACTTTACGAGTCGACTGTATCCTCTTGAAAATATCCAGTTGTAAAAGTAACCAATGATTAGTTGCTTCTTGTAATGAGATTACATGTTTCAATTTTGCTTAAATCTTGTATTATAAACTTAAGTAGTTTACTTGAGCTTAAGTTTCTTAGTTCTTTATCTATAAGAATGCGACTTTCCAAGTACAAGAATATACAGTATGTACAGTAATATAGTGCAATTGTAATGTATTTCCAAATGTTTTTAGTCTATTATAGTGTAAGTTGTTTAACGATTTTAACCAATGTAAAGTATATGAGGGTGCCACCTGTTTAACACTGTCAAAGCTAGAATGAAATAGGCCTTCATGTTTTGGGCAAACTGAACAATGCTGTAAAATAAAAACTATTTATATTAATAAGACTTGATTACCTCCTCCAACCTTGAGTTGGAACTGAATTAAATGACATACTAACGTCTCAGCCTGCGAAAACACAAAGAGTTGCAAAGCTTGATCAATGTTGGTCTAGCTCGATGGTTCCCAAAGCGGGGTCCGGGGGCCTACCCGGGGTCCTTGAGAGGTCCCAAAATGAGGAATTATTTAATTTCACTCTTACTTCATTCCCTACAATGGCAGAAAGACTGTTTTGAAGTTTCATATCACCACATTATTGCTGTCACCCCACCTACAGCATAGATAGTTAGATATTTCTGTATTAAGTCATATCTGACAAACAACAACAATCTTTGAGGTAGTTCCTAGAATGCACATCTCTTTGGTAGATGGTTGGTTGGTGGCGATGATGACGTTTGGGCGGCCCCGGTCTAGACTGAATTTGAATGGAGAACACATGCCTATGAAAATAACTTCACTATTTACTCTTGCTGTAATCGCAGGAGAAGGAGGAGGGCTGAGAGGGGGGCGGGGGGAGGAAACCTATCTCCTCTGTGTTTCCGGGTCCTATGACTTATCAGGTGGTTGTTGGGTAGCAGGAGGAGGAGGGGAACAAGTGTACTTTCTGTTGTATCTGCACTCCAGCAGCCAAGTCAGCTCCTCCTGGCAGGCTTATATGAGAGAAAAAGGAGAAGTATTTGACTTTTGAGAAAGGAAAGTTGTCGCTCTTCCCTCGCCATGGCTGGAGGCTCGGTATCGGAGTGTAAGGAGTACTTGTTTAAAGTCCTGGTGATCGGGGAGCTAGGCGTTGGGAAAACGAGCATCATCAAACGTTATGTGCACCAACTTTTCTCGCAGCACTACAGGGCGACCATCGGGGTAGACTTTGCACTAAAAGTTATCAACTGGGACAGCAAAACGCTGGTGAGGTTACAACTTTGGGATATTGCAGGTAAGGTGATCTTTCACTTAACGCCGCCCTTTTTTTGCGCGAGAGTTGATGTAACAGAGCTTCACATGTGGGGAAAAAAAGCAATCACGGTGTGCGTCAGTCTCTACTTCAGCTTGTCTGTGGGAAGCTTGCCATACGGAAATTTCACGTGTACATTCCACGTATAATTAAGAATATGTTTAGAAATATGTTTCAAGATATATAAAAATGTATTTTGAGTGGCCAGAATACCTCAGATATGTTGTTAACGGCACATTTCCAGTGTCCACAATGTATTTTGAATGAATCTCATTTACAAATAGAAGTTTTGGCCAGTGTTTGATATATTCTGAAACATCTTTAATCACTTTGTGAAGTATGTGTTTTTCTTTTCTTTTTAGCCTAAGTTTAAATTCCCAGGCGGCCCTGACTCAGGTTCTAGCCTAATTCCTTTGGAAAGTTTCTCGCTACGTTTAAAGAAACAGAGGGATTTCCAAAATAAAAGACCAGTTGATCATGTGTTGTTGTTCTCCAGTTCCTGATCACGCTAGCTCGTAATTGCCAGTGGAATGTAGGTCATGTTATTATTACCGTATGGTTGCTCGAGCGCCGCTCCCAACGAGAAACTCATATAATAGATGGAACTCATATAATAGAGTATTATATGAATTATATGTATGTGTATTATATGAGTTATATGAGTTAGTGTCTGAGTTTACACTGCCCTTATTTTTTTAATTTCACTTGGAATCGCAATATTAACATGTAGCCGACTTTAGCACTTATAGTGATATTTGTATAGTATCCATCTAAAGTGTATTAAAAGATCACTATAGTTCTTTTTCATTAGTACTGATACGCCTGGCACATACCAACCTGTACATTCCAGCGGCTTGAGTAAGCAAGCTGAGAGTCAGTGCAAAGAAAGTTTTCCCACATGCCACTGGAGTTGTTTGTCATCTCAGTGCAAACTTGAAGACAGCTGATGACACAGAAGTATCTCACAGTATACCCATACTCCTCTCAAGATGCACTTGAATGAACAAGGCGGAGAGGAAATAAACACAGGCTCAAAACAAACAAATCCCCAAGTTTTAAAGTGTAAGCCTAACGTGCCAAATGCATGCTGATTGCAGGTCAGTTAGGAGGCTTGGGCATAGTAGTGAGGGGTGTTGGTGTGAGAGGTGGCAGTTTGGTGTATGGTTGGGGGGGTTGGGGGGGGGGGGGGTCCTGCTGCTGCTGTAGTGCATCTGACATGAGGCTTCTGATATTGCTTGGTCACACATACTGTAACTCATCAGACCGGTTTACAGTATCTTTTTGTAACATGTTATGAGATCAGAGGGGTTTAGGGTCCTTGTCTGTGTGCAGTCTAGAAAGTTCTCACTTTTTTTTTTTTTGCTGTTTGTGGCTAAAGGTCCACGGATTCAGGTGTCTCTTTAAGTTGAAGTTTTAGACCTTATTCAGAGATGTTGTAGTCCTTAAATAATACATTGAAAAGACATTCCTCTAAATGTACTAAATGTACTATGTGATCTCACACGTGCAAAAGCAGTACGGAATACATATCGATTCACCAGATAGTAGGTATAGTTGATGATTCTCTCAACAGTCGGTGTCACAGTATGTTTACACTGCTTATTGTAATCAGATAAGGAAATGTGACACTTGGTTGCATTGCATTGGAAGTTTTCGAAAACTTCCAGACTATTGTAGAAACACATAGAGCACCGGCTACATGAAGGTTACGTGTAACTTGCTAGCGTAGTCGCTCGCCTCTCTTTTTGCTTGGGGGCATCACAAAGGTATTTGTTAGTACCATTTTATAGACATTTGACAGTAGAGACGGCCACATATATAAGTTAACTTGCATGGGTCTAAGTGTTCGGGAGAGCTTTTTCACTGTGGGGGCGACTGGTAACTGCAGCACCATAGCAAAGACTCTCAGCCGGCTGAGCTGTAGACGCACTACTGACAATCTGAAGGTATATGGTACGGTATGAATGGGAATCTATGAGTAAGAGATGAGTGTGTACCCTGCTAACATAGTTTTTCCTGTTAAAAAAAAAAAAAATAATAATAAACTTTTTGTTTAGCCCTGCCTCTGTGTTTCTGTTCTGCCTTGTGAACACCTCCATGGTTGAGCAGGTCCATCCTCTCCCCTTGATCAAATGGACCTCATATGCTGAGACAGATCTGGACAGATGGTGGGAAGACAGCTTTTTTTTTTTTTTAGATTTATTCGTCGCTTTCAGCAGCGACAGAAGTGTGTGTGTGTGTGTGTGTGTGTGTGGACGCGGGGGGTGGTCATCACAACAACTAGCGTGTCTGTCACCAGATTGATTGGCAGCGGGACGAAGTGTAGGCTAAATTCCCCGCCGTCACTTGGGCCCTGCCAGCACAAGCTCAGTGTGCTGGAGCATCTCTGACCGACTGCCAGGGGAGGCCGTCTGCCTGTCACAGCCAGATAGCACTCTATCAGACGAACTGTGAGGGTAAATAAAACACTGACACACACACACACACACTTGGACAGACTGATATCATTCATAGAGACAAGGAAGCGCACTCGCAGATATTATCAGAAGAACATGGGGTTGAACAAGCGTGTTTTCTCTCACACACACACACACACACACACACATACACCCTTACCAGAAAGAAAGTAAAGTCTGAGGTTGGAAGATGCATCGACTAATTATTCACACCTACACCACGGCCTAGCCTAAGGACACTCTTAGGATAAAAAAAAAAAGTGAAGGAACGTGGGAGTGAAAGAGTGAGAGCCAGAGGTATACTTGCCATTAAGACCAGCCATTAAGTCATGTAATCATGCAGAAAAGGAGGAGGACTTATCTTCATGGCAACAGAGAGAGCCACATCAGTCTCGCGTTAGTCGCGTACTTTTTTTTTTTACTAACCCCCAATAGTGATTACAGTCTGGGAGGAATGATAGTAATCAGGGTCTAGTACAAGATGGGCGCACCATTGAAGTCACTGTGAAGCTTGGGACTTGCCCACCCCTTTTCACGCAGAATTGCTACTCTCCTCTGGATTCGTCTAAGCCAGTGGACAGGATGATTACCACCGTGGCGTGGAGTAAATAAGCTTGCACCTTGTGCCAAGGCTTTATGTTGAAAGGCCACCACCGACGGTTCAGTCGAGGGGGAAGGGAAACAAGGGTAATACCCTTTTTAAGGTTGTCAATTCAGACTCTGTTCAGTGCTAAAGGCTGTAGTAAGCTGTAGTAAGTCACTTCTCACATGCTGCTCAGTGGAATTTGAATGCGCCAGTCATGTGTTGTTCAGTCTTGTAAAGCTCGTCCCCGTGTTCCCGCCGAGGAGTACTCCGCCTTAACGTTCCCCTGCCCCCCCCGCGCTGTTGTTATTTTAGTGTTGTTGTGAAGGTGTTCGGTGGAAGGTTCACAGCCAGTTGCCTCCTAACAACAGACGGGAGACTGCCGCTGTTGCTACTGCCTTGTCTGGCTTGGACAGTTTCTATGGTAACCCGCCCACAGAATCTAGCTGCGTGGACGAGCATAGAGGAAACTCAGGTTGCTAGGGGCTGTGGAGATAATGATGAGACTCCTCTTTTCTCTCTGACTCTCGCTCACAACAAACAAAGAGATGTTACTGTTGGCTGTGGCGAAAAGGTTATTCTTTTAATGAGCTGTGTGTGAGTTTGTTTTTACAGCAGCTTTAAGAAGATGTTCATGTTCAGGTCCTGCAACAATATGAAGCAGCGTGGTGGATTGTCATGAAAGTTCCTTGTCTCTCTCTCTCTCTCTCTCTCTCTCTTCTCTCTTCTCTCTTCTCTCTTCTCTCTTCTCTCTTCTCTCTCTCTCTCCCTCCCCCCCACACCTATAAAAGATAACCAGATGCAGACATACTTCTTTTTTGGTGATGACATAGTTGCTTCACTTGGTTTATTGGAGGTAGCATTCATTCTCTCCTGCAGTCTTGTGCTTCACGCTCACTGTGGCACTCAATGGGTAAAATGTGATGCTCTATTGTTCACGCCGCTCCCTTCCTCTCCCTGTGTCTCTCCCCGCTGATTAGGTTAGCAGCACATGATTCCAATTTATGCTTAAAAGTTTTGATTGTCTTGAAATACCCATGGGGGATTTTGTACCGAAACAGAGCACAGGCTGGAAATTGAGTTTTGAAAGCCAGAAATCTGAGTAATTGTTGAGTCAGGGTATATTCCTGAAGGGCCGGACTTGCTGATAGAAAATAATGCGTTTACAACTTTAAAGATTTAAAACGCACGTCCATTTGGCAGCAACACAAGCAACGCAATATAACCACCTAAAGCAAAGCACAATGCTTCCAAATACATTCATATATGATACTCGTACATTGAATGTTTCGCTGTCACAGACCACCAGCCCTCAGAACGACATAATGCACCCACTCAAGACTTCATTGAGTGGAGAGCCAAGTCACTTTTATTCAGCAAGATAAACATGAAGTCGGGAGTGGAGCCGACTTGGCCGACTCTGTTGTTTGGTCATAAAATACAACAATTCCCAAGACTTATTTATGACACTTTAAAGGTCGGGCATTGAACGGAGTCATGGTACAAGGAGTCATGGGATTTGCTGTCATCTAATGTTGGTGACTTCTACACCATAGCACCTCATCAATACCCCAAATAACTCATTACCCCTTACCACAAGCAGGTGTGTGTGTGTGTGTGTGTGTGTGCGTGCATGCATCTGCAATCATATTGGTGATATTGATTGATCGCTCCATAGGAGGGGTTTTTTCGTTCAGCCAGTTCTCTCCCAGGACTGGCTCCGCTTGTGTATCGACCCCGCGATCAGGACTGGATGTCGCTGAAAATCAAGTATTGAAGGGAGGCGATGCTATGCTGTCACGGCCTCTTCCAGTGTTTACAAAGCAGTTTGTCCTCAGCTCCTGGAACGACACAACCATTATACATCATCATTATTTAGCACCTTCTGTGTCAGTTCAGCACAAGGGTCTGGCTACGAGTTATAGAACGATACTGGCTGCATTTGTCCAGAGTGTTGCATCGCTGTCGTGTGTATTGTAGGAAACTGGAACCTGCCACTGTGACATTCAGTATTAAATGTAAGACCGCTTGTGGTCCAAGGTGAGCGCAGTATTTCAACCATTATTCCATCATTCCTGCCTCTTTTCACCTCAGCGCGGAAGTCGTTTCCGATGTTTTGAAACTCGGAACGGCATAATGGATCCGGCTCACCTCGTCCTTGTGTTGCGCTCATTGGCGTCAAGGTTGAGTTGCTTTTAGCGGGGACAAAAAACATGGAATCCTGTATTCTTCTCCTCAGCAGCTTTTCATGACATTTCCTCATCTCGTCTCCTGCCTCTTCATCGTCAAATACAGTAGCCGGCGTTTGAAAATATCAAGAGAGCTTGTCTTGCTCTGCCAGTGTTTGCCTCTGCAGTCAGTAATGTTCAACTGGTCACTCAATTCTGGCTGAAAATGATATCGGGGGTCAGGCAGAGCTGGCGATGGATTCAAGGGAAGATAAAAGGACTTGCAAATTTGGCAGGTTCCCCCATTCTGCCTTTGTGTTCTCCCTTTCACTCCACTCCGTTGGATGTACGAGCTTCACAAGGCCTGGAAATGAAAGCCTTATTTCAGTCTATCGGCTCTTTATCCCACTGCATCGAGTCTCTGGTGGATTCACCTGGGGTTACATCAGCTAAAATTAGACTCTCAATTATGAGCAATTACTGTCAGGCCTGTAGGCCCCGCAGTGTATTCGCTCCCTCGCTCACACCCGCACTGCGCCACCCCACTCCAGTTCCTTTGCGTGGTTGGGTAAGTACCTACAATGAAGTGAAAGTACACAGGGAGGAACTGCACTCACAGTTCACCCGTCTCTTTATTCTTCTTTCAGAAGTCGGCTGAAGTGGACGGTGTTCACTGTACCATGTGCAATCACACTTGTCCTGTAGGTTTTTTTTCTTAAATCGGTGTAGCAAACGCGGATTTCTTTTGGGAACACGTCTGCTAAGCCCATCAAACGCTAGCTTCAAGACATTGGACGCTTGGTACAATTACTGAGACTGAAAGTAAAGAGAAGTTGGATGAGCAGTATCGACTTCCTCTTATGTTGCAGCTGATGACTGTTTGATGATCATACATGCTTGACTGATGTTGGACAAAACATGAAAAAGCTATAGTAAAAATTGGGAAACATTTATGCAGCGTGGGTGTGTGTGTGCGTGTGTGCATGACTAACATTTTATGGGAAAGATAAAAATATAGCCGTCATCAAAATGCACTAAGAGCAAACTTAGGCCTGCCACTAACTTTTGATATGAAACAATTTTTGTGGCATGTAAAGACTTCTCTCACACAAATCACTGCTGCCTCAAGCAGAGATGATGCCTTTTTGTAACCACAGGCTCCTCGCATGAGTTCTTCAGAAAACTCTCCACCAAACTCTCCACGAGCTCCTGTCACAACTTTTCACTGCGTCTGCATCAGAGAGGTGTCTGTGTCTGAGATGATCACAGCCAAACACCCTGTCCAAGCTGTCTCAAGTTTGGACTTAGTCACTTCTCCTCTAGCTGCAGCTAGGCAGGCAGTGTTCAGTGAGAGTGCAGAGTGGGCTGTATTGCCCAATGAGCAAGCTGTGTACCATGCTAGTTATCAATTTGAGCTCTGAAACAAGAGAAATTACTGTAAA
The DNA here is from genome assembly GCA_034670405.1 of Hoplostethus atlanticus. Classification (NCBI taxonomy): domain Eukaryota; kingdom Metazoa; phylum Chordata; class Actinopteri; order Trachichthyiformes; family Trachichthyidae; genus Hoplostethus; species Hoplostethus atlanticus. The sequence goes on along the minus strand of JAXDDX010000011.1, from coordinate 2,570,553 downwards.
CAATACAAATTTGCTGGTTTAATATCAAAGTGCATATCATGATTTTAAAAAATGTGTTGTTTTTGAAAGTTATTGCTGTGTCCAACACAGCGCGAGGACAATCATCTTCGCCCCGTCTTGTGTGATTACATAACCTACAGAACCCGCTTCAGTTTTTTGCACTTGCAGTCCAAGTAGTAGAAATCGGAGGCTTCAGCTGTCTGTAGCGTGGGAGTGAAAGTCAAAAAACAAAACGGAACAATGGTGCACAGAAGCCAAGAAAGAACAGAGAGAAGTAAGAGGAAATGGTGGAGGAAATGGGGAAGAAAAAACATACAATACACCAGTTATTCTTTGACACATTGCTGATTGATAGGAGGTAGGTCGTTAAAAAGTCCAATATCGAGCTCTTTTGATTGGAATGATCGGTATGCTTGACTGTGCGACCCCAACCAGGTATAACCAGGTATACAGTAGTTTGCCCATTGAACCCCTGACCAAAGATTCACCTCCACTAAACCAGGTACGCCTCACTGCACACCCGTATAGGCAGGCTTGAAGATCTTCTAGAGTGCTGGCCCTTTTTTTTTTTTTCCTCACCTCAAGAACCGAGTTCCTCTTAGGATTTCATTTCAAATTTCCCATGTGAATCTGAACGGGTCATGACCACATAACCTTGCCCACGCAATGTGGATGATCGAGACAATTTGCTGTTAATAGTAATTTTCAGTGATACGAGGGCATCTAAATGTCATGGCAACAACAAATACACTTATAACCCATTGTGTGATTACTGAGTCACGCCAATTAATAGACGCTTAGTGCTCCATTGGTAAACGGAAGAACAGGGATGTATTTTCTGGCTAAATATCAGTAATTGACCTACATCATCTGGCGTGATGTGAATATAATCAGTGCACAGGCTGATTCAACAAGAGTAAAACACACAACCGAACCGGCACAGTTGTGTTTAAGTGAACCCCTTCTTGGACTGATGGGGACACCCCATATCCCACTGCTAATTCCCCTTGCTTTGCCTTTTATGAAATGTGATCTCAGATTTTCTCACAGACTGACTATAGAAAACGGATTTATTATTATGGCAGATTATTTCTGACAGTCTCTGTTCAGATTAGGCCCATGACAAATTGGGGAAAGTAGGCCAAATAAGACATTTCCTTCATCATTTTTGGCCACAGTGGGGGGAGGAAAAAGGTTAAGCTACCACTGAGTTATAAGAAGAAGGAGAATGAAATGTATCCCATCATTTAGTTGACCAAGGTCAGGGGTGTACATTTGGTTTCTTGGTATTTTGCTTCAGATGTTTAATCTATTTGTGACGGATTTGTCACATCCACGCACTTTCTTAATCGGTTGTAAACCCAAATCCATATTACTCACCTAGCATCTCAACAACCTTTCAGTTGGTTTTGATGCTTTTGTTAAAATTCAGACGTTCCATTCCTTTTTCCGTCCCCCAGGTCAGGAGCGTTTCGGGAACATGACGCGGGTGTACTACAAAGAGGCCGTGGGGGCGTTTGTGGTGTTCGACGTGACGAGGGGCTCCACGTTCGAGGCGGTGTCCAAGTGGAAGCACGACCTGGACAGCAAGGTGAAGCTGGCTAACGGCAACCCCATCCCCTCGGTGCTATTGGCCAATAAGTGTGACCAGAAGAAGGAGAGCTCCAACAATACATCCCTAATGGACAACTTCTGCAAGGAGAACGGCTTCCTGGGCTGGTTCGAAACCTCGGCTAAGGTGAGAGAGAGACGTGCAGATGGAGAAGCTGTCAAGTCACACAGACGAGGAAGGCAGACCCGCACAGTTTCACATTCTTCTCAGTATCAGTTTAAATTTCTCAGGTGTTTAATTTGGGATTACTCTATAATCAGTTCAGAGTAGCATGAAATTGCCCATATTAGGCCACATATTAATGCTGGCTGAAATACCCTGCATCACAAAGGATAAATGTCTGCTTTCAAGGGCCCTGAAGTTCATACATGACTGCTAACCGGTTCAAACCATGTTTCACGCATGAAAGTGACTCAGATGTTTGTGGTAAATTTGATTTGAAGAGAGATTTGCGACACGTGCGTAAAGACGTGAATGTTTTTGTGTAAATTATTTTAGAAAACAAACTAGTAATGCCTGGAAATCTACTGGAAATCCTCATTAGTGACTTCGACAAATCTGTTTTAGAATAATCCGTGTTGTGAAATAATCTAGTGTAATAAGGGCGTTGTTTCACACCCAAATATTCACATCTTTGATCCTAAATCCCTGAAGGTGTATGAGGTTTCAGCAGTGTTTCCTTAGCTCGAAATTGCAATTTTAACATGCTGAAAAGCTAATCGCAAATTGTTGATTTTTTCAGTACGCTTAATAATATATGAAAGACATTGAACGAGGCCCCTGCCCCGGTCCTTTAATCTCTACATGTGTGGAAAAAGGGCTGTAATTCATCAACTGTTTAAATGATATGGCTGGATTTCCTCATAGAAATTTTAATTCATCCTGACATCTCATGCGCTACATCCATGGACGTGGATGCACCAATGAAAATGGCTTCTGGACAGCTTTGCGTGATATGGTATCAGATGACGGTGATTGGTGTTACAGTCCAGAGCTGCTGGGTTGTTCTGCATCGTTTCTCCTCCACTTCGGTTGTGGTGTCACAGGGTTTATCTGGCTACGTCTGGCTTTGAGTGTGGACACCTTTTGTGAAGTGAGGCCTTCACTTCTATAAGGGACTAGTTTAGGGTTAGGCCTTAGGTTTAGGGTTACGGTTAGGATTAGAGTGTAGTCAGTTAAAGGTCCTCATGAGGATAGAAGTACAAGGGTGTGTGTATGTGTCCGTGTGTGGAGATTGCTCGGCATGGAAACGTCTGTTTGAACCAAAATCTCTGGCTACATTGCAGAGTCTGTTTCAAGTCTGTTTTGTCTGTCGAGACAGCTTTGCAACAGTCTGACAGAATGGCAAACACTGCTGTTGCGAGACGCCCTCAGCCTTTCTGAAATGCAAACCCTACTCCATACTCCTATCAGACTCATCGGCATGTGACCGCGTGAGCGAGGTGGCTAAAGCAAGAGTGACAGAAGGTTTGCCAGTGCTCTTGCACGTGCCGGCTCATTTCCAGAGATGAATTACTTCCTTTGAAGGATACAGGTTAGCCTGACGAGTGTTTGTATGTGGCTGTGGCTTTGAGTTATGGAGCGGTTTCACCTGCATCTGCTGAACCACAGTCTAGTCAGCAAGTCTTAACAGCCATCTACCTAACTATGAGCCTCCAGGGAACACCCCCCCCCCCCACATCCTTATTCCCATCCCATCTCTCCCTCTCTCTCGTGCTCAACATGAAAGGCTCCGCTGTCTCATTTTCTAACCTCTTTGTCCTCTTTGAAACTGTTCAAAGCCAACAAGCCAGGAAACGCACGCATGCACACACGCTACTATCTTGACTTCGGGGCCCAGATAACCCGCCCTCACGTCCACGTTGAGAAATGCATTGATGATTTTTGGCATCCAGAGTTAACTTTATTAACTGGTTATGCCCTGTACTTGTGGTGGTCCGTCACGTGGTCCGTCACGTGGTCCGTCATGTGAAGCACGTGTATGTGTGTGTGTGAGGGAGGTGACCAAGCACACAGGCTGCCTCAGTCTATAGACTTTCCAAAAGCAGATGGTCCCACATGAGAGAATCAATCAATCACAATAAGATATGCATTCTTTTCAGCGTGGTGCTGTGGGATCAGGAGGCACGTCACTCAGGAACATGCCTTTCTCTGATCCTAACCAGACTCTTACCAACTAAAGCAATTTTGATGTAGCCAACAACTTGGAGTTTGGATTCAAATGATCTACCAATTAGTCATAAAGCTCAAGCTTTTAGCAAATTGTGAATTTGTCTGGTCAATTATTATTTTTTGGATATAAGCTTGTTCTGTTTGTAAATACATTTACCCTCAGTTATTCTATCTCCAAGGTCCCCGGGGATCTCTGGAGTAGCCTCTTTGTAAATCTTCATCTTTGTGACTGTGTAGAGCCCTGGAGACGGTTCATTCATATTCATAACCTCTCCAAACCAAGTGATGACAGCCACTTGTCCAGAGTGTGAAAGACAAAAGCGAGGAACACTTTATTTTTTTGGTTTATCTCCACTTCGCTCAAGAGTGGCTCTATGGAGGTCTGCCTCCCAGCCATCGCTATGCTAGGCTGGGCAGTATAAAGGTGTTAGTGGGATTCAGGATCAGTTCTGAAGAGAGATGCTGAGATGCTGACCAAGGCCTGAGTGAAAATGTTGCCTTCTTAAAGTGGTTGAGAAAAGTGAACTTTGGCAGAAGCGAGGAGAAAGACCAGTGTCTGCATTTGAAAATGTACAACACTGTAATGTATTTTGTGAAACAAGGAATACATTATTTTACACAAATGTAGTGTTTGTTTCCTTTCGTGTGATCATGTGACCATGTGCTTTTTGACCTTTTCATAGGACAACATCAATGTGGATGAGGCAGCACGCTTCCTGGTAGAGAATATCTTGGCCAATGACAAAGGTTTGCCATATGAGGAGAGCAATGGAGAACGGATCAAACTGGACCAGGAGACTGTGGCTGCTGAGAGCAAGGCGGGCTGCTGCTAACGCTCAGTCCATCCACACTAGCCCACCCACTTCACCCTGGCATATGGTCCAACCCATACACACACACATCCTTCTACAGCAGCCTCGGACATGAGTATGAATTTCTGAGTCTCCACGGTGCCTGAATTCTTCTCTCCTACACAGCGAAGCCCATTCGACCTGAACTTAAAAGTTTCCCAGAATAGGAGTCTAATGTCCTTGCAGTCTAAATGTTTTCACTGCTTTAGGGCAAACACAAAGCCATTTCCTTCTTTGCTCCCCTACCTCCAGAACAGAGGGGTTTTCTTCTCTTTATTGTAGAGTTTTTCTCAGCACACATCTCCCCGACTGTGAACTCCGTTCTACACCCCTGGATCCTGCCACTCCCCCAATCGTCCCCCCAACGACCTCTAAAACCCTGGACTGTACCACTCCAGATAAGGGGTGCAAACCAAGTGTGATGTTGACACACGCAAGCAGGAAAACAACCTGTAGCCTCTTCCCTCTTTCTGTTTGTGTCAAGGTCCTTCATGTAGCTTTTGTGTGTGGGGAAAAAAGTGACTTGAGTGTTTTTCATCATTAATATAGACTGATGTAATGCCCCTCATTCATCTTATGCTTGTGTTCGTGTCTCAATCTGTTCTTATATGAGATTGCTATGCAAAAAGTAAGTAAAGGGGCATCAGAATTAAGCATTATCAAACCGTCGTATTAGTGTCAAGTATTGTCTCTGGCATATTTTCTCTGAAGGTACGAACAAAGGTAGCAAAATAATGTGCCATAATGAGTATTTTTCTTATTTTAACATGAAGGTGTGTCATATTTTTCAGTGTTCACTCCAAACACTGACAAGGACACAAAAGTCTAGTATAATGAAGGTACTATATGAGAAACTGAAAAATCTTTGTTTCACTTTGTCTTTTCAACGGTATGAAAAGGAAGATCTGAGATGTATTTTTAAAATGCGTTTGGTCTTGTATTATATAGTCGTCAGACAGAGGACTATATACTATACTATACTGCCCATGGGGATTATAGTCTGCTAATTTTGTCAACAAGTATGAAGGATTTTTTGGTTTTGGTTTTTTTTAAATACTAAATTGAGATAATGAAGTTTACACATACTTTAAATCTACTACAAGAGCAAGAAGAATAAACATTTTAACATAATTTTGTGTTGTTTATTAGTTGTTGCAGCTATTACAGGTCCTGTGATATGGCTTTTTTGATTCATTACTGATCAAATGTAAAAAAAAAAAAGTTAAGTATCACCCTATCTTGGCACACCAAAATGATTTAATAGCTTTAATTAATGTAAATTGGTAAATATTTTTGTGTCTTCCAAGCCAAGATTCATAAAAAGTCTTGACAAGCAAGGAAAAGTTGCAGTAGTGGTTTTGCCCAACACACACACATGCAAATCTAATGCTGGGAAGCATGTAATCACTATAGTCCAATTTTTGGGTAAAAGTATTCTCTTTTTACCTGTTGGGGTTTTATGGTTCATCGTCTTAATTACATCTAATGGCTCAAAATTCACATTCACATCTTGGACCAAGCCGGCAGAGCTGGGATTAACTTTCCTTTGACTGGCATACAATACAAACACAAACTGGCAGATGTGACTACAGGCTGTTGGGACTTACACACCTAAAGTGGCAACAACATGGACATGGTAATGAAGATTGGATTCAGGCTTCACTTAAAGAATGAACATCAGAGGCAACATCAATTTATCTTTTTAAATAAATATTGCAATGCATTGCTTGATGACTGTAGATGAGGCAATGGCTCACATTTGCTTCACAAAATTGTCCCAGTTTCATATTCCAGTGAACAATCTCATATTTAGATAGGATAGCAAGTATGACAAGCATTGTTACAAACAGGAAAACGCGAGGGACTTATGTAGTTTCAAGAATATAGAACTGTGCGTGTGTTTGCCATAGCACTATCATGTGTAGTTCACATTTCAGTGCTTATTAGAGAAAGAAACGGTTCACAAAAATGTGTAGAGAGAAAAGTGTCATAAGTGAGTCATAGCTCAAAAGAATGTGGAAAGAATTTCTGTGAAAATGTAGAACTCGAACAGTTAGTGTGTGTGATAGAGAGAGAGAGAGAGGGAGAGGCAAGAGCATGTGCTTCCACTCAGGAAACAGTGTGTGATAGTCATCAGACACAGTGCGCTCAGCACTGCAGCTCGTGTTCTTCCATACTTGTATCATTACCAGAGCAGGAATGCCATGGAGACCCTCAGGACACAAACACACAAACGCTATTCTCATTCACGTCTGTGTTAATGTCACAAAAGCTGATGCTTTTCAGAAGAATTTTAAATCTGGACAGGAAGTGCTTCTCTATCTCAGGATATGTTTACACTATTTGGTGTATTACCACTGCAGTAACACCACCGTACAGTGAAACACTCAGACACTTCACTCCATATCTGTGTGCTATCAAACTCCATCACGGTTTACAGCACATGATTTTCTACATGCCTATTCTTTATTGAGCACAATTGAATTAATAAAAGTAAAATTTGTATTATTGTGGGAAATTTACTTTAACTGTGAATCTCCACACCTTGTAATCCTCTCCTTGTTCTTTGACATTATTTGAATCTTTATCATAAGACATTGATAATCTGACATTTTAAAATAAAGCACATTGTTGTATAAGCAGCGCTTCTACGTATGTATGTAATATAAGTTATGGTTATGTTTGCTAATGGTTCAGTTGCTGACTTTAACTAGCAAGCCAAGTAGCCTAAAGCCACTATGAATCAGCTGATCAAGTATGGAACCAGAATGGACATCAATGTAAATGTATTAATAATTAATTAGATCTGTTAAAGTTTTACTTCAGGTAAAAAGCTCTGGGATGTTTTCATTGCCTGACAATGAGAGAGGCAGGAGTTCACATTTAAAAAAACCCACAGAAACCCAAACAAATGGTACCTGTAACTGATTTTTATTTTACAATTTAAACAAAACTCCACAAGTCAACACAAGTGTTTGACCTTGTTATGGAAACAAAGTGCCTGTGTACAACCTTTTTCTTAAAATCAACACAAAACGTGGATGATTAATGCTTTTTCTACAAAATGCAGAATCCTGTGAGCATGTCTTCAAGGACTCCTCTTGAGGTTCATCAGTGTTTTCTGTCGAAATGTTGTAGCTGTGAGTGGTGGAGATAATATTGGTTCTGAGCCGCAGGTTTGCTCCGAGGCCTATTTCAGGATCAGGTCCACTAGGTGATGCAGTTTAAGAATGGTTCTTTTCAGGTTATTTTTTATCATGATATGTGGACAAACGTGCTGTAATTGCAATGGTAATGTTTTTTTTTGGAAGGCTGAGCAATGACTTCACGGTATATGCATTTTCTAGTTGTAGGAAATGAAAAAGGAAAAGGAAAAACTGATAAGGCCTCATTCCAGTGAAAAGTGCTCGGCCCAAGAGACACCACCACCCTCAGCTCGTCTCTCTGTCGCTTAGCAACGTGTAAACTTTCACCAGCAGCACAGTCAAAACAAACGTACCTCAAGCAGCTTCTCGACATGTTTTCTTGGTCAGTTTGCTTAGTGCTGACTGGCTATTAACAGCAACTGCAATGTCCAAGGCACCGCCTAAGAAAAAGGAGTCTTCCAGTAGAATAATTTCATCCCAGGGACAGACGCCAAGTAAAGAGTGAGTTTGGGTAACCTCATGTTGAGCTAACGTAGTTAACTAACGTTAGTGTCAGGTTAGCTAAAGTCAGATGAAAAACCGACGTTATTCTCATGACACTAACCAGCCAAATTACCAGGCATATTACACTCGACAATGAAATGACTGTTGTTCCTACATTAGCCAAGACACTGAATAGTTATCTGCTCACAAGTCACTGTGGATAGGAATGACAGCTAAATACATGAAATGCCGCTAAATGTTAACAAATTAGCACCACCGGAATTATCAGTAAACGTTAAGCAGACTGCGCAAGGTTTCGCTGGTAAATTGTGTTTTGTAACAGAGTTGCCAATTTGGACTGGACCTGGGAAGACACACAGAGGAGTGAGACGCGGTGGGTTGGTTGGTACGGGGGTGGTGAATGCCGATGCGGCACACCTGTGGTCTCCCCAAACTCCGAGAGCTGGCAGTGGTCATACTGATGGTCTACCGGTATACGTAGTTAGCGCCGCTGTTGTTTGCAAGTGTTGTGCAGTGATGTAGTGGTACACAAGGCAGACAGCCACCAATATAAACTAGAAACAAGTTCAGTCATTTACTCTGAACCTATGCCATTAAGATGTTATGTCTATTCTGCCAATCAGAAGGAGGGTAAACAGATTTTCAGTGGGTTTACTCTACACTACATCCCTGGTGTTGAGGGGCTAGCTAGTTTAATTCCCTGGTTCATGACAAAAGCAAAGCCTCAAATCAAATCTCATGAGGTGCTGTGTATGTATCATCATTTCAGAGCGGCGTCCCTAGTAGCCAGTGCCTCCGAGAGCCTAGGAGAGCTGAGGAGATGCAGATTCCCCATTTGGCCTGAGTGGAATGAGGCAGAGGTCAATGGGGAGAAATGGGATGCAGCCAAAGGAGGCAAAGATGGAAAGATGGGCAAGAGCCCCTTCGTTGTGAGTGTGGTGTTAAAAATAATATTCTTAGTAAACTTCTCTATAAAAGTCTATAGTATATAATGGGAAAACATACTGTATATTAATTTGCCACCAGCAGCATGTTGGCAAAATATACATCCCTTACTTTAAACTTACTTTTCACTCTAAGGTTAACTTGTTGTGTGAGATTCATTATGTTCTTGCATTGTTACATTATCGTTTGAACTGTATGTTGTCCTTTTCGCCTGCAGCCATTCTTTGAAGATCCCGAGGGAAAATTTGCATGCCTCCATCTTTGAAAGTGTACTCTTGGAAGCGGCCTTCAGAGTTCATTGTCGACAAGGTAACTTTAAAACTTCCACATGGGTTATATGGTTTCAAATGGGAAAATACATCGTCCGATACTGTAATTGATACATACTTCTGACAATGATCATAGTTGCGCTATGGCACTGTGTGTTCCACCAAACTTCTGTTTCACTATTGTCCCATCAAGGATGCTGTATGCTGAATGGACACTTTGGGCCATTGTACTGTGCCACATCATAGTTCAACTGCATGTCAGAGATAACCATAACAATCATGTCATGTTTGTTAACAAAGTGTACTTCTTTGCCATACTGTGTACAGCCTAATTAAGGAAATCTGCCTCTAATGCAGTTCCAGAATTTAATTGCATTGCTCCACTTTCTTTTCTGTCACCATTCTCTCACTGCAATACTGAGCAATTACTGTAAGCTTCCTGCTTTTTGAATTAGTTCTTACCAGCACAGGTCACAGAGTGCCTTCCACTCATCATGTCACAAGCATTTCATTAATTTCAGACAAGAAGAACATAGGGGCTGATCACAAAGCAATCAGGTGTGCAGATGTAGGCAGCAGCTCTTGTGTGCTCCTCTCACTTCCTCAATATTCATCAGTCTGTAGAACCCGCTTAATTGAGGGAAATGAATCAAAGTATGGCTGTTATTTAGAGTTGCCTTACGATGGGAGAGAGCACAGGCTGCCTTGACCCAAAACTGCAGACTATCTTTCTCACCATCACTGGAGCCATTAATTCATATTTGATTAGTATCGTGTTGGAGTCTATTAACCTGGTAATCAAATATTCATTGCAAACATGCTCTCTGGAGTATCATGGCTGGGCAGATCAGCTTAGGCCCTGGCATGAGTAGAGAAGCATTATTTGATAAGTAGGCCACATAGATTAAGACACATGAATATTTACATTTTACAGGTGAGCAGTTTCTTTTCATGGAGTGATCTTCCAATCTTCTAAAGCTGCTTCATCAGCTATGTTTGTGTATATATATATATATAGCTACTGCAGCACAGTAAATTTAACAGCTTTGAGTACACAAAAACTGTCTGTCTATTTACTCTTTAGTCTCTACTTGTTTATTCAAGCAGGATGAAGGTTGCTGCTGAAATGTCCGTACAACATTCTGCTCTTTGAATAAACAAGTAGAGACTGAGTGAATTAACAAGTGCTGTTTTTTTCTGTTAGATTGTGTCTTTTTACTTACTACGGTTACAAATAATCTCAGGTAGTTGTATTGCTTTATGCCTGCATCTATTTGCTTCATTATAGGGTCCTGCAGTAGTTGAGAATGAAACTACCTTTGACCTGATCTCACCCAGTCATCATCTGATGTGCAGTGAGGTAACTTTGCAGCAGTACTTTCTATTCTTTCTTTCCATTAGTTAGGATCTCACTGACTTTTCTCCAGCACGTCAAGACTTGGATAGAGTATTACAAGTGTCAGACAGGGCGACATCTGATTGACAGAAATGAATTAGACCAGGCTAATGCAAAGCATTATTGATTTTGTGAATGATGGATCAGATAACTGAGGAATTGACTGATTGATTTATGGATCAACTGGTAGTTATTAGACTGATGATTACTCCTACTCTCCTTGCTCCTCCATCCAGCTGATGAGGTGGATCATCAGTGAGATCTATATTGTTTGGAAACTGTGTAACAACACATCGGGGGAGCAAGATGGTTGGAGACCCTGGGAGCACATCTACTCGCTGTGTAAGGTGGTGAAGGGTCATGTGCCGCTCTACAACATCTACGGGAAGTATGTGGTCAGACTCTACTGGATGGTGAGCCACACACACACACATAGATGCATGTGTGAACACAAATACGGGTATGGCTGTAAAGCATACGGATCCACCGGAGGATTTATTTATAACGTCATTTACAATGGAAGGGTGGCATTTTTTAGTCTGATCTTCATACTGTATAAAAATGTGGAACCAGGTATGAAACTCGACATCCCACCACTGCAGATCAAGTCATTGCCTCACAATCCCATCATGTTAAGTCAGACAATTTTCAGAGCCACACTGCGGGGGATGGAATGAGATCTATTGTATTATTCAGCAGACCCCACAGGAGACAGCAAGTGAGAGGGGAGTAGGGATGGAGTGAGTGAGAGAGGGAGGGGCTGAAGGGAAGGGATGAAAAAGATTTGCCCACTGAAAGCTCAAATCAATCAGTCTCACTGCTGTGCCAAAAGTGGCTGGGCTTCAGACATTGCCTGATGAATAGATAGGGCTTAACAGGAGTCAGCTGCCTCTCAGAGAGCAATGCTCAGTTGGAAATCTAGGCTATATGCATTGTAGTGTCATTCAAATTAATGATGTGTGAGGATAAGCGTTGTGAAAGTTTTTGGCTCTAACTTAAACCCAGCACAGGCAGTGCTAATGTTGTGTGTTTGCCTTTGGGGGACATATGGTCATTGGATTTGGAAATTGCTGCAAGTTGCTGGCCTGGGAGTTTCAGCATGTGTGTTTGCTTGCCACAGATCTGTAGGTAGGATCTGCAAAGACAATCCTCATGTCTCTCTTTTGATGGATTCTTACTGTACAACCATTTGGGTGTTTGAGAGAGTGGAGGAGACAGCTAAAAGTGATGGTGTTCTGTAACAGTTCAACTCTGCCTTGATGAACAAGCATGACATGGTTGTAGGCAGCAGTCCCCGTGCCAACCATATCACGCCAACAGATGGTTGTTGAGACGGCATTAAGCACCCCACCCCCTCTCCCGTTTCCTCCTGTTTGCTCTGTTCCTTCACTGTCCCCCACCACTGTTCTTCCCAATTGTTTCCTCCTTCACGCCATGAGTATCCGCTCCCTTGTCTTCTTCTTGCCCTCTTTTCACCATCCTCTAACTGTTTGTTTCTTCTTCCCTGCTTCCTCTTCCTCTCTCCTCTGACTTGCCCCTTCACGCTGCATTCTGCCCCATCTGTGAAGAAGCTGAGCTCCTCCTCGGGGCGATGATGTGACGAGAAAGACGGAGAACAAGCAAAAAAGGGAGTGTGCGCGTGTGCATGCTTTCCTGTGCACACTGGTGTGATAGATAGAAGAGAGAAGCACAGCTGTGAACAGTCAGTCAGATTATAGCCTGCTTTTGCAGATTGCTGCTCCTCCCTGCCAACAGTGTGAAACTCCCACAGACAGCCAGTGGACACATCACACCACGCTGTCAGTCAGTCTGCCAGCCAGCATGTAACAACCACTGACACCACACAGGAAGCTAAGACGCTGGCCTAGGGTAGCTAATGCTACTCCTGGAACTAGTCAGTTGGATATGCAGCCCATCGACCCCTGAGATGCTAAAATGGTGAAGCTGAATTAGTCACACAGATTTTTAGGGGCACTCTTGGTGCCTATTGTCATGGTCTGAGGAATCTCCTTTAGAATTGTTCACAAAAATAGGCGTTGACAATCTATAACCACAGATTATTATTTTATCATTTTTATAATTTCTCATTTTGTGTGTCTGCATGTTGTGCAGTAGTGAATGCACACAACATAACTAAATGGTTTTGCTGTGTGAGTGAACCAATTCAAGTGTGCTACAATCAAGTAGACAGATAGCCAATGACCTTTAATAAGAGGCTCTTATGGACCTTAAGTGGCGCTGCAGACAAAGCACTGTTCCAGAGCAACCACAGTTGGACGAGGTTTAGACTGTGAAGTTCTACACACTAAATTGATATTCTCAAAGGCAAACCACTAACTAGCTGGGCAGCGAAAAATCTGATTTTAACCCACTATTATAGAAATCAAAATATTGTAATGGTACACAGCAAGCCACAGTTATATTATTTTATTATTTATCCACCCCCCCTTCTTTCTACATTTACTTATTACATGGTAGCCATTTAGTTTACACTGTTATCTAGAGTGACGTACAACTAGTACAACAGTGGAATAAGCTTCAACTTGTACATCATCAAAATGAAACATGAGAAGTGCAAGAGTCAGTGCCAAGCATTGAATCAATGATTAAACAATAGCATGTGTGCTATTAATAAAGTCGCAGAAATAAATAGCACCTCATGTTGTGCTGTATCTTCACTCACTGCCTTCCTGTCTGCCTGCTAGGGCTGCTGGAGGAAGGTGACAGTGGATGATGCCATGCCATTTGATGAGGAAAACAACCTGCTTCTCCCTGCCTCCACCAACCAGTCAGAGCTGTGGCCGATGCTGTTGGCTAAGGCTCTCATTAAAGTGGCCAACACGGAGTGAGTTATATTCCAGCAGCAACTCTATGCACCTCAGTGCTGCTCCAAGCAGCAGGGTAAAAGTTGTTAGACTCTGCTAGTAAGAGGGCGTAAGAACCCTTTTACCTTCATTCCTAATACCCGCTATTCAGCCTATAGGAAAGCGGGACAAAGCCTCTAACAAGCATACTGTAAAAACACACCACGCAGTATCCACACTAGCCCTTTGTACTGCTCTGCTTATGGTACACACTGTTGCCCAACATCAAATCAAAACGAAAACCCTGTCTAGCATTTTCTCTAAATGTGTCATTGTCAAAACAATTGCAATAACAGCGGATGCCACAACTTTCTGTAGCCATTTGATTTGCTTTCTAACAGCATATTTCATTCCCCCTGCTTTAATGTGTAACTTACTCAACAAATCTCATCTGAGAACTCTCAATGGTCTCAAACTCTCAGTGGACCAAATGAAAGCACAACGTAGGTCAAGTTGATTTTAATGGAGACAGTTTTTTAAATTAATTTCTAAGCTATATAAGCGTGAGACATACGCACATGTAGTGTCTTTCTTTGCTGACTTGGCCAAACCTTCACCTGACCTAATCTTTGCTGGGGGCTGAGAGACAGGCAGCGTGCATGTCTGTGATGGTGGGAAATGGCGTGTGTCAAAGTGATCGTCACCATGGAAGGTCGAGACATAAATGTTTCATCCAGGACAGGAAACAAAGGAGCCTCTCTGTTAGTGAGTTAGTTATCATTTATAAGCCATAGTGAAAGTTCATAGGAGTACCAAACTTTACCCAGGTGTCTGCTGGGGCTTTTCATGAAGACTGTAGTCCTTTTTTTTATAGAAAGCCGCTATCAACAATCTTATTTTTATTGTTGTTGATAGCTTCTCCGTCCTGGATATGGAGTGTGGCAGAGCTGATCAAGTTGTATTGATTTCATTTCATTGGGGATCATTACTATGGACTGGACAGGTTGGCCACAAGGTCCCAAGAGGACCAATTAGAGCCGCAACCATCTGTTTCAACTGAAAAATGCCACCAACACACACACACACACACACACACGCACACGCACACAAAATCAGTTCTCTAAATGATGGTTATTTCCTGAAATTTCCCCACATAGACACATTTCAGAATGTACATCATCAGTCAGCCTGTATCCTTGGCATTGAATTACACAGACAGTAGACAAACGTCCAGGCTGGCTGAGACAACATTAAACAGCTTTGTTGTCTTATGTAAGCTGCAGAATCCACATCTCTGGGCACCACATTTCTCATCCACTTGGTGCCTGCTATGAAGGGGTGGGATTGATGGCGTCTGTGCCATCTACGTTTTGCTGTGGTTTGATGTGTTTTTGTGTTCGTGTCTCAGTGTCGTATCAGATCTCAGGATGGAGATGGATGAGTTCACCTTCATCCACACTCTCACTGGCTGGATCCCAGAGATCATTCCTATACAGTAGGTTCCTCATCCACTCTTCTGTCTCCATCTTCCTCATCTTGTCTGTCTTATGTTATGTAGTTATATGTCATTACACATTCTTTTTAAATAGACTAGGGGATTTTCCATTTTTCCCCTTTTTTTCCTTTCCCTTCCCTTTTTTTCACTCTGGGGGGAATACATAAATGAGATATCATTTTTGCAGCTGCTCTACTACAGCTTTGCAATCTCTTTACATAATTGCAGAGAGGTTAAGGAGCAAGTCCACCTAACTGTGATGCTAAATACACTCAAACAATCTGACAACCTGTGCATTTTCCCTCTCAATAAGCATACTTTACAAAGCATACTGTAGCACAATCATAGTGAGAGTTGTATCTGTCTACAATACAGCGTGGAGGATCACACTTTGGGGGGAATGACTGAGGTCTAAAATGGAAGCAGGGAGATCTGAGATAGGGGGATGAAATGCAGGGTGGAGTGGAGGGTCTCAGCTTGGCAGCGATGGAACGTTAAAGGGGGAACAGTGTTTTGGAGTGGAGCAGGAGAATGGTATTCTCTCTGCCTCAGCAGGTTAGCTGTTGTTAGTGGGTCTCCTGGGGAATCTATCAACACACAGGCAGTGAGCGTGACTGTGTGTGTGTGTGTGTGTGTGTGTGTGTGCGTGTGCGTGCACACAGGACTGCGCGCAGGACTGTTTCCTGTTATGTCATTCTCTTTCTCTTTCTCTTTCACATTATTTTATTTACTACTTTTATTTAGTTACATAAATTGATGTGCCTCAAATAAAATAATGTGACAAACACGCACCTCACCGTTTTTGGTACAACAAAGATAGTAGCCTATCATTACCACTGCCGCTGCTTCACACTATGCTGTTAGCCTGACTTTGAGATGTGCCATAAACCTGGCTAAGAGGCTGGGAATCAACTGCCAGATCAACTGTATGATGCTGCCAGGCTCCAGCTTCATACACCAATGGATTCATCAGCATGCAGCCAAGTCTGGAGATTTTTATCAAAATACCTTCTAAAGGATGCCTTAGAATCCTACAAGAGATTGTATGGTGCCCTTAAAATGAACTGAATTCAATATACACTATAATACAATAATACATTTTACAAACAGTTTTATTTTTATGATGTGCAGAAGTCGGTAGATTTAAAGCATAATTTGGTTGTTTGCAGACACACAACCACAGGCCAGGCATATGTGTGCCATGAGTGCACTCATTTCTCATTTCTTTTAATGTGGGTGGCCCCAGCTTTACCCACCACAACATGCGAGGGTCCCCCTCCACAAATCAGGATGAGGCAAAGTGATTGATTAACTCATGCTCAGGCAATGTATTTTAACATTGATTGGACATTTTAGGCTAAATCTGATGTGTGTAAGGAGACTTTTGTCATAGAAAGCCTTACACCAACTGTGCTTTTGGTAGTATGTATGACAACAGTGAAATAGTTAGCACAGTGTGCGAATTGCGCCAGGGCCGTGACCATGAAAGGTTTTACACGCTAAACAAGAATTTTGTGAAAACGTTAACTTGGAGCAGTGCAGAGATGTTAGGATTGCAGTGAGGCACTTAAAGGACTTTTAAAGGTCATATCTGGATCATAGGTAAGGCTGACATTTTGACTGGATGTTTTGGTGAGATAATCATCAATCAAATAGAACAATCTATTTTTACAATGCAATTTGACATCTATGTTTTACTGGAAAATATGTTATGATTTGTTGACGTTCTTACTAAGCAAACGTGACTCAGTATTCACCAAAATGTCAAAGGGGTAGCATGCAAACAACAGCGATATTCTCTTTAACCTTGTCTTAGGCCCAGATACATAGGAAAAGTCTGGGATGTCTTAAAAGACACCATTCCCAAATTTACTTTCCCGGATGAGAGTTTGCTGGAGGAGAAGCCCCAGGCTGCAGAACCTGCTGCAGGGAGGGATTCCCGCCTGAATGACTGCACCAGTGAATCACCCACAACAGCCAAGAGCCCAGAGAAAAGCAAAGGTGCTGATTGTGTGACAGACACACACACACACACACACACACACTTGCAAACCCACAGAAATGCACTTCAATTACTCACACTGCTTGCGTATCTAATTGAGTGAGTCTGTTAAATCATCGATTAGATTTGTGCATGGGCTTTATCTAATCATACTTAGGGTACTTATGTTCATCAGTTGATTGATTTATCAGCAGAGGGATCAACTGAGTTGTGGTTTAACCAAACTTTGGATGATAAGAGATATATTTGTTTGAAGTTTTTTAATATAGATTTTGTAGATTTATCTATCTTTACGTCTGATATAATGTTTTTTTTGTCAGGTTCAGCAAAGAAAAAAGGGAAAGAAGTTGAGCCTGCTACAGAAAGTATGGACATACACACACACACGCGCATACACACACATAGACACAGACGCAAACATTCATGTCGACCTAACCATAGACCCATTTTATTTTTGAGTATTTTGTTCATGTTCAAGTCTATGAATGTGCAAGACACATAAATTATATCAGTATTTGTGTCTTTATATGTATACATGTACACGTGTGCAGTTATGTGTGCGAAACTCTATTTTCCTCCCTCTGCATCCATAATTCAAATAGTATGGCGCATGATGATCAATATTTCATTGTCATACAGAAACTCCCCATATTCTCTCTGAAAACACCTATCAATAATTCTGTCCTTGTATAGCACTAATCGCCCTCATACCCCTGCAACATTTATACTCCTGCCCTGGTGATCTCCAGGTTACCATCACGCTACATTGCAAAACAGCACTATTTCTAAGCCCCGTCACCTGTCAGCCTGCCCCCTCTTTCCTGCTGTTTCATGCATCACTTCCTGTTTACCCCAGCACATGTAATATGGAGTGCTGGGTTATTGTGTGTATGGTTTAAAAATAACACCCCCCCCCCCCCCCTAGTGAAGTGTGGTTAAGATCTGATGGACCCATGGGATAAAACATTTTGTCACAATGAGAGTCTATGACTACAGGTTGTTTAGGGCCACAGAGATGGATAGATAAATGCTTCATTGGGGCTGCACAATTAATAACACAACTTGTGTGCTTTGATTTAGGGGAAAGAAATGGTACTTGATGATATCACAGAACTGTTATGTCACCCTACTCTCTCTCTCTATCTCTCTATCTCTCTCTCTATCTCTCTCTCTCTCATATTCACCAACCTACTAATGCTGACACGAATCGCTGCCTCGCTCTCTCCTACAATCCCACTTGTTTTTACGATAATTAACGTGCTGAAGATTAACAGAATGTGGTGACATGCATACGTAAAGTGGCATAAATCCACAAAACATTTGTGCTTAAGGCAAACAAAACACTAAACACACACGCACACACTCATATGCACTCTCACTCTCACTGTTTCCCTGCTCACTGGTACATTGCATTGAAATGCATAAATTGAAACACATAGATACATACTCTGCACTGTGAGAACCACTTCAATTCTTCAATTCTTTATGTGTAGTCTCTATATTAGCCTAACGGTGCTCCCATCTCTCTCTATCATGGTCCTTCAAATTGAATTTCCATGTCTCCTGGCCTATGTGCTCCTCATTTGATACATACTAAGATGTGATATAGGGGGCAGATCCTTCCAAACATAGCCTAGATCCTGTCTTGTTGCCTTATTTATACCTACGGATTCAGATTTCTAGTTCTCTCATATAAGAGGTAAGGAATTGGATTTGGACATTGTGTTATTTTCTCTGTGTGTTCCATTGGTAGATGACACCATGTTGTGACTAGAGCTGGTGTATGTAATCAGAAACAGAAGTCAACAGAACGTTGTCTTGGTGACAGTGGTTCAGAAAAATGCGGACAACTCATGGTACAAGGACAGACTACAGAATCTACAGTGCAATGAAACTCTATTGTATGTGTATCTGTGTGTGTGTGTGTATTTGTGTGTGCCTTTCTGTGTCTACCTGCTTTTATGCAACACTTACGCTGTGTGTGTTTCTCAGGTACATACCCCCCTGCCCCAGAAATAGTGGTGTGTGCCAACTACCACCCTCTTCAGCTGCTGGATAACAAGACCTCTGTGTTTGGTCAGATGGTAAGGCATGTCTGTACTCCCCCTTTCTCTGTGGCTATGCGTACACTTGTTCTTTCAATGCAATTTTAGTTATCCAATCACACCAGGATGCATTCAAAAATACATTTGCATGCATGAAAATGTGATTTTGCTCACATTGCTTAAAAACAAGACTTAAAAGCAGCCAGGCTCACATTGTGATGTGAATTTTACATAATCTGGATGCAATCCAGCCACAGACAGATACATAACAGGCATTTTCAGGCCAAGTGTGGATGCACAGCTTTGTACTCTTAATACCTCAAATTGTATTACAATGACAAGTGTAACCATGGCTTGTATCTCAGCACCTTATCAATGACCTAAGCCAGTGGTTTTGCATTCCAGGTGTAAAATAGTCCCTGATTAGATGGATAGAATGGAAATCAACAGGGGTCTGGGTCCAGAGGACTGGGATTGCAAAGCACTGCCCTATAAGCAGCAGCACTATTGGTGCATTTAAGGTTCAAGCTCCAGGGGAAAGTTCTGACCATGTTCTGACCTTGCCTCTAGTACAACGGCTTGCTCATTTCTTTTTGTCCTATTGTATTTTTTTATCTGTATGGATCCAAGTATAAAGAGAAAACAATTTCTAAAAAGCCACATCTGATTTTAGTAACACGTGTAATAGGTATGATTTGATTTTAAATGATTACACATATCGTTGTGCCTCAGTATGCATTCGCACTGAACCAGCTCTTTTTCAGTTAACATATCTACTGCCTCAGATACCTCAGTTACATTGCACAATAACGTGAAAATGACCTGTTGTAACAGTGGGTGGTAGAGATGAAACATGCCAGTGCTTGTGATCTGGGGGCATGTTGTGTTCTATTTGGATGACTCTCCTCAACAGGCTTCACTTGTTCTATTATTTACACCCATAAACCTAATAGTTGGAGAATTTCCAGGATTTTCCCCCGCTGGAGGTGTTATATCACCTCCGAGCTCTGATCTCAGAACAGAATGCCCTTTTGAGAATTTGACTTGACTCACAAGGCGACTGGATACACAACTGAGCTTGGATAACAGGTTATAGGCAACAGTAAATCTCAGTATATATTTACGTGCGCGTGTGTTTATTTCCGTGTCTGTGTGTGTGTGCATGTGCGGGGCATACAGGCAGATTCCTCAGAGTGCCTACGTCGGTACGGTCTCTCCCGGCTGTACAGTCACGTTGTCCTGCTGACCAGAACCAGGGAATGCCCGCTGGAAACCCCACCTAAGACGCCCCCTGTGCCCCGCTGGAAACTCATCCGCCCCCGCAAGGAGACCCTAGTCACTGACGAACCCCGGGGTGAGAGGGAAAGGGAGACAAAAAATCATTAAACGAGGAACTGTGGAGCAGGGAAAAATGTTTTGCCTATGGGGTATGGGATAAGGAGAGTAGCGAGAAAAGGCAGACAGTGAAGACATAAGCAAGAGATTACAGGATGATAGGAGAATGGAGGGAATGGTATTACAAAAACAAATTGAGGGATAAAGCATAGCTGAGTATAATAAATAAGGGCTAGTGTTAATTCAGGGGATTTCGAACCTACGGAAGGCATATGCTGAAATGCAAATAGGAAGGGGATAGCTACAGTATTTCAGCACTGAAAATAGCTGCTTGCTCGGGCATATCTGACATCCGCTGAACTCCGAGTGAAAAGCAGAAAAAGCAATAAAGACAGACAAAACGAATGTGCAAAGAGCAGTGTGTGAGTGTGTGAGTCATGTGTGAGTGTTTTCTCCTCCTGCAGAGCCCCCTGTGCTGAAACCGGAACAGTTCATCGAGGTCTCCAGCCCTTTCCTCTCCTACCGCATCAAGAGCAGCATTGGCCCAATCCCAGAACTGTGCGTACACTGAAGCTGTCTAAAACTGAAAAGCTGAGATTGGTCTTTTCTTTCCTACTGTCCTGCTTGTCTGTCTGCCGTAGTGGTCCTTCATTTGGAGGACCCGCATTCAAGCCCCCGTGTTGGCAAGCATCCGCCCTGAAGAAGTGTCCTTGAGCAACACACTGAATCCCTACCAGCTGCAGGGACGCTGTTCTGTAGCTGGGCCTGTGCTGTGACCTCCCAGAGAAAAAAGAGAATTTACCTTCAGGGATCAATAAAGTCTCACATAATTATTACCATTATTATCACATCGTATCCTTTCTTCTTCCCTTTCTTCCTCCCCTCTCTTACTCCTTCCCTCCACAACAACACAGGGCCATGATACACAGGCAACATTTTGGGCAATGGACAGTATATGGGCATTTTCATAACAGTTTTGTGCCTCAAAGCCCACAGTTTAATGCAGATTTATTTGTTGCCAAATGGCAATTCCCATCTTGACTGAGGGCAATGTTTGGCAGAAATATTGTTTGTGCCAAGATGTGATGTCTAATGTGATGTGTCTGACTTACTGATTATGATATGTTTACAGTATGTGCTTAGGATAGTGTCACACAAAGTGTGTGTGTGTGCGCGTGCGTGTGTGTTTCAGGGAGCCCAAGCAGAGCGGTCACAGGAGGCGTTCCTGCAACTCCACTCTGTCGTTTGCCGAGAAAGAGGAGAGTGAAAGCGAGGGCCTGGAGCCTGGTGCAGCTGAACCCAGCACTAACTCACCGAGCAGCACTGACAACACTGAGGTACTTAGGACTGCTCTCTGCCAGAGCCACAAGTTGTTTTTAGTAATATGTAGTCGTTTAGTAATATATTCTGCATGTTTGGATTGTAAATGAAACAGAACCTTGCGCTGTTGAATCTGGAAAGATTGTCTGTTATCACCATGCTGTTCATAGTAATGTCTGTGGGGATCTGGCTAATCCTCTTCAACCAAAAGTGCCAAACGACATTAGCTTCGGCGACTAGCTGTCAGTTGTAGAAAAACAAACGCACAGAAACATAAAATATAGTAGTAGCTGTCTGCAAAATTTTGTTGCCTCTTCTTCTTATTCCCTCACTCCTTTATCCCCTCCTCCCCGCTCCCTTTCCCCCCCGTCTGCCCTGTTAGCATGTTGTAGAAAGCACATCAGAGCTGCGTTCTGTGTCAGTGACAACAAGAGCCTACCATCCCTCAGTCTCAATGTCACTTCTGCTGTCTCCCAGCCAGGCCAGCACTGACCAGGGGCACATCTGCACTAAAGAGAGAACCAGTGAGGGAAGGGAGAATGAGGGGGGTGGGGTGCAGAGCAGCATCAGAGAGACACATACAGACATAGAGACAGGGATAGAAACAAAGATAGAAAGGAAGAGAGGGGGGACATCTGTACTGAAAGAGAAATGAGGGAGAAAGAAAAATGGAAAGAAGGTGACAGTTGGGAAGGGAGAGATGAAAGCAGAGGAAGAAAGAGAGACAGAGGGGAAGAGAGAGTCTCTGGTGTGTGGTGGTGGTGAACGGGGCGCGTGGGTTTCATACAGGGAGAGGTCGTGTACTGTGCTGATGAAAAAAGCAGTGCAATTAGATGGTGAGCCATCAGTGTCTGTGTCTCCTGGGGGGCTCATTATTACACTTCACTCCTAGCGTACAGAGAAAAAATAGAGTTCATATTAATCGCCCTCTTGTGTAACTGTGACCAGTTATAGAGTGGTTAGGCTAGGCCAGTATGGACACACTAATTTGATGTGCGGACGCATCTGTGTATGTGTGTGTGTGTGTATGTGCCACACTTAGGCTTGCTTTTATGTTTGTGTGTGTGTGTGTGTGTGTGTGTGTGTGTGTGTGTGTGTGTATGTGTTCATGCTCTTCACAAGCACGTGTTGGGTCACATGCTCAGGGGACCTTACATCAAGCGCGAAGGGATTGTTGCTATATTGACCCCTCCCTCTGTTTCTCTCAGCCCGGGCCATCAGAGCCAACTGCGCCTAGCTCCCAGGATAGAAGAAGGTGGCATCACATGACATCCCTAGTAGCCTGAACAGGGCCGACTCACTCCACTCTACTCCACTCTACTTTAGTGTAACGCTAAAGAATTAGGTCCTGATGTAAACTATATGCTTGGAATGTGGATAATCACTAAATCACCAAAGTTTAGCTGTGCCAGAGAACCACACTTCCCACTATGCAGTCTGCCCTCTGAGAACAATGGATCCTCTTGTGCCTGTGAAATGTGAATAGCCACAGAAAAGTGTTGTATGTTGTTTTATTTCTTTCATGTATGAATTGGAGGACACTTCAGGGGAAAAAAAAAAATATGGAGAGTCACTTGGAGAGAAAAAGACTTAACTCTGGCTGACACTCAGTGTGGGAAAATAAAGCCCCATGAAGTTTGAGATTAAAGAAATGCCCATCCTTGCCCGCCAGTTTTATCACAGAAAACTGTGTCTCCTGAGCAAGCAGCAGCTTAAACCCCTGGAGGGTAAGCTCTATCAGTCTTTATGTATGAGGATGTCCTATGACTGTTTATGGGTATGACAGGCAGTATAATAAAATGTCATGCTGTGGGTGGACTAGACATGGCATGCCTTAAAACCTTGATCAAAGTTTTTCTATGTCTTAAAGTCATGTGCACACCCACATGAACACACACACACACACACACAGTTGCAGGCACATGGATACATACACACATTTTCCGAGAAAGGGCTGGTGTCATGGTGGATAAGAGGTCAAGTGTGCCTCACACACACACACACACACACACACACACACACACACACACACACAGTGACTCATCAGAGTCTTGGTTGCTGTGAAGTCACACCGCATGAAGCCATAATTCTTTTTCACAGCTTAGTAAACTGCTGGACATTCACTGGTACACTATGTAATGCCACTAATTGTTAGGCACCAGTGATGCCTTTTTCCAGGTCACACCACTACCTGTGTTTCTCAAACAGAGTAATAACTCACCAGATCATATTTGTACCGATGTGATAATGACTTGTTAGCTGTATCTGTTTATTGTCTTGGGCAGACTAGTGTGAAATCAGCTGCTGATTAATTCCCCTGTAAGAGAAATAACATGCTAAATAATATAATAACTCCTAATCCGACAGCCTAAGTAAATTAGAGCTGTTGTTCCCTACTGGTGTTTTTAGCTGGGGAGGAGAAGCCCTTGTCACATGAAACCATGTCTCTGCTCCTGTGGTGAATGGCGCAACGCCACAGCTGGCATGGCATCACTAGAGGGTGGAGGCATATCTGGCACTGTTACTCTATCACCAACTCACTGTTCATGCATCCCTCTCTCTTTCTCTTGGCGCTCATTTTGTTTCAGCCGAATCACAACCTCTCTCTCTCTCTCTCTCTCTCTCTCTCTCTCTCTCTCTCTCTCTCTCTCCCTTTAGGTTACTGCAGAGGACAGGAAGAAGGACGATGATGCCAACTCCAATGGTATAGGCCGGGCTACTCATTATGTGGAGAATAATCTACAATGTACTTTACACTGTACACAACAGGCAATAGATTGACTTACACAAGGTCTAATTGTAGCCTAGAAGAACGTGCGGTAGCTCATTAATTGTGGTTTACTGGAAATGATAAATCTAGTGTAGGTCTCTATTATAGGCCGACTTGGAGCGCATGAGCACAGTATAGCCCAATTAGTGAGATTAGAAGATATCTGCGCATCTCTCGCCTCCCCTCCCTCCATCCTTCTCTCCATCCCTCCATTGGTTGGCCAAGACTCTTTGAAGAAGATGGGTCTGAAATTATGCCTTATGACAACCGGCCAATTACCCGCCTTCTCTCTGCCCCCGTTTAGTTGCTTAGTAACACCTGCAGTTTGACTGAGCAGACCACCATGGCTCAGCAGCAGAGACACTGGCCCTGGCTGCCTCAGCTTTCTGATCAGACTCTCGCTTTGAGTTGAGCTTGGGGGCAGAGTAACTGTGTGTGTGTGTGTGTGTGTGTGTGTGTGTGTGTGTGACTAACATTTATAACTAACGTTTATTATTTTTTTGGGGGGGGGGGGGGGGGGGGGGAGTGTGTCTGTGTGCATATGCCTATGATTTTGCTCATGCATGCATGGGGATTGTGGGAGTTAGTGAGTGGGAGTGTGCGTGTGCATGTGCGCTTACACTATGCCATTATGTGGGAGTTTGGCCATTTCGACTCACGGTGTTCAAGATAATGATTAGAGTCTACGATAACTTGCCATGAGTCACAAGAGGAAAAGCATTCTGTTGCCCACAGCATTTTCAAATGGGAATTTTCAGAAGCCATTCTTTATCCTTTTGCTATTAAGTGTGCCATGAAAAGCTCCAGTCAACCTGATGTTACTCAGCTTGATAAGGATGATACATTTTTCCTATGCTATTTAGTGCCTTCTCTCCCTGCAGAGCAGAATGTGGGTGAGACACCGAAGGGTCTCGGTCTAGATCAGCCAGTGACCAAGGAGCACTCAGCTGCTGACAAACCGATGCTGCAGGAGACCTGGGTGGATCTGGATGACTTTGCTAAATGCTTCCAGTGAGAGACACACACACAGCACACACACACACACACACACACACACACACACACACACACACACACACATGTACTCATGCATAACTATATAGACTGGGGTTGGACTGTAGTGATAAAAAGCATGTTTTTGCTAAATATAAATTTCAGCACTTGAAAACCCTTTAGGTGTCTGTCTGGAGCACCTTTCCTACGGTTAAGAAACCTTGCAAATTCTTGCAAATGACTGACATGAATTTGCAAATTTTTTTCAGGACACTCTTGGTGTTCCATAAGCCACACACCTACCCAAACCATTTCCAAAAATCTCATTTTAAGGTAGGCATGAACCTGTGGACTTCTTTCAGCACCTGTTTAGCACTCCAGTGTTGATAGTTATAAGGATAGCTGAAAACTTTCCAGTTATTCCCAAATGTTTTGACTTTGACACATTAATGTTGTTTGTATATTGGATGTATTGCTCTTAGCTTTCGGTATTGTTGCCTGCAGAGCACCATCTCGTCCAAAACATCTACCACAGGCATCAACTGCACTGGAACGTCCACCCTCTCCACTGCTATGGCCGGACGCCTCCCTGGGTCATGTGTTGCAGCTAACCCTCAAGTACACTTATGCACATACACACACACACACACACACACACACACACACACACACACACGTGCACGCACCAAGAGAGCAAATGACTTGCCAACCCAACCTAACCCAATACATAGTATCCTCTAATGTTGGCCTGATGCCATTACACACATGTCCTGCCTGTCTCTGGGAACTAATGAATATGGTAAGTTCTCAAAGGACATTACCTATTAGTACCACAAGCATCTCTCTCACACACACACACACACACACACACACACACACACACACACACACTTTTTGAGGCCTGCTCACTGTGTCTGTGTGCATCTGGAATTCAGAAGGAACGCTTGATTCTGCTTCTCATCCCAGACACGTTTTTATTCTCTCCCTCTTCTCCTGTTCTCCATCGCTCTCTTTTTTGCCATTTTCTTTCTCTTCCGCTACCTCAAATGCTTCTTTACCTTACTCGACTCTCTCTTCTTAATCCCTCCACTTACTTCCTCCTCTTCCCTGCCTTTTCTCTATACTTTCTTCTATCCTCTCTTTCACAAAGCCACCCCTCTATCAATTTATCCATTATCTCTCCCTGCGGCTCTCTCCTCTTTCTCTCTCTTTCACTTGTTCGTTGTCTCCCTTCATACCAATAACTAAAGGTGTGTGTGTGTGTGTTTTCCCCAGTGTCCAGAGGAGAGAGGCTCTCACTACCTGTACGTGGACAGCCTGCAACCTTCCCAGATCCTTGTCAGCTTCTCTGCTCTGCTAAACTGGGGAGAGACAGCCGAGGAGAGTAAAGGTTTATCCGCGCACACACACACACACAATTGTTGACATAGAGGATTGTTAAATAATAAGCAACATAGGGAGCTTGACTCAAGTCTACTTTACCACCACCATACTGCCAAACAGCAACATACCACTGGGTTTCTGATTCTGATCTCAGCAGTGTGCAGGTCTGCTGTTCTCCTCGCCCAGCCCTACTCCTGGAAGAGCCTGGAGTCTCAGCTGCCAGTCCTCCTCATCCAGACCACCTCCTCCAAGGCAGCCCTGCTCACCTTACCTCCAGGGTAGGGCTGTGACAATATTGATTTACAATACTATACCAGACCAAGTAGCATTACGCTATCACACCAGAGAATACTGAAAACTACATGTTGATCAACAGTAATAGATTGGAGCAGCAACATAAGCAAACCATCCACCAAATGAAATGTATAACCTTTTCACCATTGTTCTGATTTCTGCCGCTATGCAGAGATCTACCTTGAGCTAAGAATTGCAAAGCTAAAAGTGAGCAGAGGATATCTGCGTACCTCAGATTCTCTGAGAAGCAGTAAAAAAACGTTTGTCCTAGTCTCTATTAATGGATGCTACTTGGCCTAGAAGCAGAGGGCCTAGTTTCTGGGGTCAGGCGGAGGTACGCTTCAGTGCAATTACCACAGAGCCACAATCACACACATAGCACTCAACTTATCATGCCTGTAGGCCCCGTGGAATACACTCTCCAAGAAACAACGCTGATTCGCCAATGCTTTTGTGCAGCAATCAATCTCAAGACTTTCTGTGTTTCTCTCTTCCTCACTCTCTCTCTGTCATCTCTCTGGAGGGTACTGTGTCAATTAATGTGTCAATTTCTTCAAAGTCTCTCCCCTACCCCCCCGTTCTCTCTCTAGCCATATTATTTGAACGTTTGCCTAATTTGTTCTAGTGTTTTTCTCTTTTGTATGTCTCCCTTTCTATCTCGTCTGTCCCTTACTTTACACTTTTTCCTTCTTCCTTCTCCGATTCATTCCCCTTTTGCCTCTCTCGTATGCATTCCCCTGTCCTCTAGAGCATTTGCCCCACTCTGGCTCAGTGCTCATCCATCTAGTTAGGCTGTGATGGCTGAATTATGTAAAGCTAATGGGGCCAGGGAAGTGGGGTTCCACTCTGTCAGGCCTGACCAGGCCCTGTGCACTCAGCCTGGCACTAGGCAGAAAGATTAGGCTGCAGCACCGGTGCCTGCTTGACCCAGTCAAGAACAGAGCTCCATCTTTATGAATGGAAAGGCTTTTTTTCTTATAGGGTTAGGGTAGGATGTTCTATTGGTTTGTGCATTTGCGCAATGGGCGATGGGCGAAGGGTGACCTTTGCACTTCTTACGATTCTCTGCTTGTAATTTTGTTGATGTAGGAACTTAAGCTTACTCTACTGTTGCATTCATCGTAAGTTGCTTTGTGTAGGACCATCAGATAGATGCCTAAAATGTAAAATCTGATCAGATCAGTGTGAAATGATTAGAGTAATGTATAGCCTGCAGTATGTGTGTTTACCTGTATCCCCTGTACCCGCTCCCTCCAGGCGCCATGTGCTGTGCATCCACACAAGGGCAGCACTGGGCTACCACATCCACCTGTACAGCAGGACACCCTTCATCTTTGGAGATGAGGAAACCGTCATGCCACACCTCACCAAGGTGAGTGAGCCCCTCGGTTATCAGGACAATGCTGGCACATCCCATAACCCAGTGTTTGCTGTAGAATTTCTTGTAGACGTGAGAGGTAATTTTGGTTCCGAGACCCAGTTTTGTTCTTCAGTCCATTTCAGTTCCAGTAGATGTTTTAGAGGACAATTGTGCTGTAATTGCAATAGCAAGTGACGTTTTTTTGTGGGCGGGCTGAACAATAAAGCCAAATGATTCATTTCCATTTGTATTTCCATTTTTTATCTGTGGGAGCAATTTTCCAGCTGCAGGGGGCACCACAACTAAATGAATGTAAACAAAACTCTGCATAACCTACATCTTGTTCATTACACCACATTTACTGCTACACCTCTTCAAGTGCATTTCTATTGAAGGGATTCTATGTGTTTTGCTTTCATTTCCTTCTCCATCTCCAACTCACTTCCTGTCTCACAAAAAGCTAATGTGAGTCACGATACACAAAAAACAAAAAAAGCTGTGAGAGGGGGAGGTAGTGAGTGGGAAATGGAATGTAGAAAGAAATGTATGAATCAATGAATGCTTGATTAATCCCAGTGGGGGAATGTCTTGCCACAAGCAGCGTCAAAAACATAATGAAACAGGAACGGAAAACATTCACATAAAGTACTGTGCAAATGTCTTAGGCACCCTAGGTTTTTTTTCTTATTAGATTTCTTAGATCTTAGATTTTTGTTTTCTGCATTAGTGTCGTACATTACTGCTCTTTATGTGTCAGTTGGCATAGTTTATGGTTGTGATCGCACTGGCAGTTACATTCACAGTACCACAGTAAGCAGAACAGGCACTTCCTGGTATATTACAGATCAGTCTAAGCTAGATGCCATGCATCTAGCTGGACCACAGAAATAAGTTGAGGTATTTTGATTGATTGAAGTGTTTCTCATATATCTTCTATTTAATATTATTACTTTGGATTTCTGTTATTATTAAAAAAAACTGATCTCAGCATGGTCTCCCATTGCATTCAACCAGTGGAATTCTGTTTAATCACGTTGCGGGCATACTCCTTTTCTCTTCCGATTAACTTAACGTTCTGTTTAATTTGCACCGTTTCCCCACTCCTTCCCTGTGGTGTCCAGGAAAGTGTGCGTTTCAGTAAGCAGGCCTCATCCATCCTGACAGCCCTGGCCAGAGTGGTGGCCTCCTTCAGCAATGAGCAGGACCAGCCAGCAGCCAGGAAGGCGCTGGAGGAGGCCTACTGTCCCCAAAACATCAACACTGCCCTTGGGAGATGGGAACACCACAGGGTAGCTTGCTGAGATACACACACACACACACACACACAAAGGCAACCACACTCATATATAAACTGAATACCTTACATTCCTATGTTTTTTTACACATTTACAATTACATACATATAAATACATATTAATACATTTATTCCTTAGTCACGTTCAAAGCCAATGTAACATAGCCGTGTGTGTGTGTGTGTGTGTGTATAGGTGTTTAACAAGGCCGTATACCACATGCTGTCTGAGGCCCTGGACAGGAAGCTGACAGCAGAGGAGCGGTTTGCTGTGCAGGCCCTCACTACTGACCCCTCACTCTTCAGCACTGACACCAGGGAGCGCTCCACTACATGTAGGAGCCAATATGACTGCTGGCATGAAAATAAAACTATATATTACATTTTTACGAGGTTACTGGCTATTGATCTGTTTGCTTACAGTTTTAGAAAATGTAATCATTTGTTTTTTTTAAATAGAATTTTAAAATAATTCTTTGTGTAACGTGGTTGGAGCACCAAATGGATGGGGGTTATCCTATCAGGATAGTGTAAGATTTTTTAAAAATACATCCCTTTAATTGTGTGACTTTCTGGCACTCATTGTATTGTCCTACGTGGCAAACCCCGCCCTTCTGCTATTCCAAGACCGTTAACAGAAGAACTTCCATGTAAATACATAGTTTACACTGCTGTGCTGTCTCTGTGTGTTTAGTGGAAGCGGTGTCAGAGGGCCGGGGAGACAGGCAGCTGACAGATAAGGAGATCCAGGCAGTCACCATCCTCCAGGCTGGCTTCAAAGGACACTTGGCACGAGAGGTCCTTAATGCCTCAAAACCTGGTACACACACACACACACACACACACACACACACACAAACACATATGGAATCATATCTTCTTCAACTCTGGGTATTTGAAAGACATAGACATCACATGGCCTCATATATATAGATTGGTTTGAAGAGGCTGGACGAAGCGAGATTGGATTCCCATCCAAACCACATATTCAGTGAACCAAATGTAAACATCTATTATATATTTTTCTAGGCCTGTCATGATTTTAGCAGCCGTGTTTACTTTTCCACCATTAGTGGTCTCTGCTGTCAAGATTGTTAAATGCCAAGAAGTAATGACTGCAAGTATCCTGAACTGCATCGATAGTTAGGGGTAGTTGGGTATGCATCTCTGCTGAGATATACAATAGACACACACACACACACACACACACACACACATTGACATACTACACTTTCTGCTCCTTCTCTCACTGTTGCAAGTTAGCCCCATGGCATATGTTGAGCCTCTGAGCAGAGGGACAAATACTTATTGATGAGACTGCCACTCTTACTAATACACCCTGACAGATGAGGGGGCGGCCAGAGAAGAGACACACACACACATGCGCACGCACACACTCATGCACACACTCACGCACACTATTCCGCCATCAACAGCGAAACCTCTCCATTGCAACAGCAAGTGAAAGAGATAGGGAAGAGGAGAAACAGGTAACAGAGAAACAGGTAACAGAGAAAGTGTGTACCTGGCCGTCTTTCCCCTGTAACATTATTCAGCAGTGGTGCTTGGGGGTAATGTTTTGTAATGTTGTTTTGGCTCCTTACCTGTCCCTGTTTTGGTGCCAGTTATGGCTCTAGCACAGGATTCATTACAAAAATGTTTTGCTTTGGATACTTTATCATATTAAACACATTAACACTGCACATTTTACCTTTTTTATGAAAAATCTGCTAAAATATAGTGTTGTATACTGTATACTGTGGTGGTCCACTACTGGTGCACTACTGCTGAATAAATACAGAGGAAACACTGGAGGTGAGAGACAACCCCAGACATTCTCTATTTTTTGCCAGAGCCTGGAGCTCACTGCGTCCTGTCCAGGCTGACAGAACGCATGACACTCTGCCCCTCTGTCTAACTGCAGGTCACACATATGTTAGTACATGTAGCCTCATTAATGCTGTATTCACATCAAACTATCTATATAGGGTCAATAGAATATCATCTCATTTGTTTCACTCTTTGTGGCTTCAGCCCACCAAACTTCCTCTGCCTCTTCCATCTGCCAGCAGTACCAAGAAAATGTTATGCTGGTGGTTATGTGGCTAAACCATGAGCAGACACACACACCGGCACACACATTCACCCATGCACACCCTCAATGGATCAAATCAAATCAAATCACATTTATTTGTATAGCCCTTAATCACCGTTACAGTCTCTAAGGGCTTCACAGTGCCCAACATGTGAAAATAATAAATGGTTAGTACACGACATCCCCCAGCCTTAGACCCTCACAGAGGACAAGGAAAAACTCCCACAAACCCTCACTGGGAAAATTGGGAGAAACCTTGGGAGGGGCTACTCAGAGAGGGATCCCCCTACCAGGACGGTTGGGCGTGCAATAGATGCCGAGTTTGGGCAAGCAGCGTATACACAATATATGAAAGTTTATTTTGGTGGGACATCCAGATCTGATGGGGCGGCATCACAGCAACGGCAACTCAGTCAGCGTCATCATAGGACTAGGGGACCATGCAGGCGCCAACACTGCCCAGATAGGAGAACGCAACGTCCGCTCAGTCAGCATCGTCCTAGGAGGCGGGACCAACCAGACGCCAACTCTGCCGGGCTGCAGCCTGGAACAGATAGGAGACTCACCCACACACACCCATACACACACTCTCACTCACACAGACATGACCAGCGTCAGTGGACAGGAGCAGGTAGACCAGGAGAATAGGACATGTAGGCAGGATGCTAGTATCCATCGGCAGGACCCTGATCTAGGATGAGCTAACTGGTCTAGCCTTACTCTGAGAAGAGACTGAGCCACTCCCTCAAGGCTGGTCAAATGACAGAGAGAATAAATGGGTTTTTAGCCTTGACTTAAAGACTTCGATAGAGCCTGCCTCTCTGATTGAGGCAGGCAGACTGTTCCATAGATAGGGAGCCCGGTAAGAAAAGGCTCTGTTACATGCAGTTTTCTTTTTGACTGCTGGGATAGACAGGTAGCCAGCGTCCTGAGATCTGAGGGCACGTGGCGGTTTATAAGGTTTAATCAAATCGGATAAATAGGACGGTGCCATCCCATGTAATGATTTATATGTAAGTAAAAGCACCTTAAAGTCACACCTGGCCTGAATTGGTAGCCAGTGTAATGAGGACAGGATGGGAGTTATATGGTCGAATTTCCTAGTTTTGGTCAGGATTCTGGCAGCAGCATTCTGGACCAGTTGTAGTTTTTTAGTGCGCCCAGTAGGTAAGCCCGAGAAAAGGACATTGCAATAATCGATTCTGGATGATACAAAGGCATGTACTAAAATTTCTGCGTCTGCCTCTGTTAGCATAGGTCGAATTTTGGCAATATTGCGAAGATGATAAAACGCTGATTTAGTGATCTCCTTAATGTGCAACTCGAATGAGAGGGTAGGGTCGAATTTTACCCCAAGGTTTTTAACGTATGGGCTCTGGGAGATTACACAACTATCAAAGTTAAGAGTACTATTCTCAAATAAGTGTCTATGTCTAGCCGGTCCCACAATCAGCATCTCAGTTTTGCTGCCATTAAGAAGTAGGAAGTTTAGGGACATCCAATATTTGACCTCTGATAGGCAGGCCTCTAGTTTTTGGAATTGGGTGTCATCGGTTGGTTTGACTGGTATGTAAATTTGGGTGTCATCGGCGTAGCAATGGAAGTTAATGCCAAATTTGCGAATGATGCCACCAAGTGGTAGCATATAGATAGAGAATAGCAGTGGTCCTAGGACAGAGCCTTGTGGGACACCAAAGTCCATATTGCAACACTCTGAGGTCATGTTGTTGTAAAAGACGTGGTGTGATCTATCAAGTAGGTAAGACCTAAACCAAGAAAGGGCTGATCCCCGGATACCAATATAATGTTCAAGACGGTTCAAGAGTATCGCATGATCAATTGTGTCGAAGGCTGCACTCAGGTCAAGTAGCAATAGTGCTGAGGTTGAATTGGAGTCAATAGCTAACAAAAGATCATTTACCACTCTCGTGAGTGCAGTTTCGGTAGAGTGAAGGGATCTAAAGCCAGATTGGAAGGGATCAAGCAGGTTATTTTTTGACAAAAAATCTGTAAGTTGACTGGCTACTGTTCGTTCAAGTAATTTGGAGAGGAACGGCAGATTTGAGATTGGTCTATAGTTCTGAAGTACTTCGGGGTCAAGGTTCGGTTTTTTCAGTAGTGGCTTGATCACGGCCGTTTTAAAGGCGGAGGGCACCGTGCCAGTGGAGAGCGACTGATTGATCATATAGAGAATGGAGGGTCCTAGGATAGGGAATACTTCTTTAAGCAGTTTAGCAGGTAGAGGGTCAAGCATGCAGGTCGTGGGTTTTGAAGACAGAGTTAGCTTGGTGAGAGAGTCTAAGGAAACTAAATCAAAATGTGAGAAAAGACATTCAGCCCGGGGAACACCAAGTGGACTTTTCAGGTGTGAGATGGCACCACCAGTGGAGAGTGTACTGGTGATCTCATCTCTAATCAGCGTGATTTTCTGACTAAAAAAGGACATGAAATCATTCGGAGAAAACAGAAAGCTATCAGAGGGGGAGGGATTCCGTGTTAGCTTAGCAACAGTGTCGAATAGAAACTTTGGGTTGTTTTTATTTGCACTGATTAACCTAGAGAAGTGTGCAGTTTTGGCTGACGAGAGTGCACATTTATAATTTAGCAAGCTATCATTCCAGGCAAGCCGGAAGACTTCGAGTTTGGTCAATCGCCATTTACGTTCTAGTTTTCTACAGGCTTGTTTAAGTGCACGAGTGTTGTGGGTAAACCACGGTGCAAACTTCCTAGCGTGGTGTTTTCTAGTGACTAACGGGGCGATTGAGTCAAGCGCGTTGGTAAGGCTAGCGTTTAGTTCGTTGGCAAAATTGTCGAGTGAGCCAACATGACCAGAGAGTGGTGCGAGAAAACTGGGCAGTTTTTCAGATAGTAACGAGGCCGTAGTGGCATTAATACGACGGCTAATATAAGTATCTTCACATTTTTGGCGTGGGAAGATCAATTTGATTTCAAATTTAATGAGATAGTGATCAGATAGGGCGGGCACATAAGAGGAGACCACTAAAGCAGAAACAGGAATGCCACGGGTCAGAACCAGGTCAAGGGTGTTGCCGCCATGGTGGGTTGGTTCATTAACAAATTGAGTGAGGCCGCAAGTATCAATAAGATCTAGGAAGGCCTTACTGAGAGGATCGGTGGAATTATTCAGGTGAATGTTAAAATCACCGATAATGAGAATATTATCAGCTCGGGTCACTAAGTCCGAAATGAAATTGGAGAACTGTTCTAAGAAGAGCGAATAGGGCCCAGGTGGGCGGTAAAGTACTGCTAAGTAGAATGACGGGAGATTCGTAGCTGTAGGGCGCAGAATCAGGACTTCGAAGGATGTAAATTTGTTGTTCGTGTTGGGAGTAAGACTAAGGATAGGGTTAAATATCAGGGCAACACCCCATGACGTTTATCAAATAGGCCTGTCATGGTTAGCTTCTCTCAAATCTCATTCATTTACTAGTCATAGCATAAAAAGTGCTGCTTTCAGAGAGAGAGCCACTTAATGATAAAACATCCATCACATTTTATAAGCACTGCATGTCTAGCTACACTTTGAAAAGCCATTTGGAAAAAGTAGGAATAGGCCTTTTGTTATTTTGGCTGACAAAACTAATATATAGCAGACGGCCAATTCCCCATGTACCATGGTGTACCTCAAACACCCTGCTGCTCACCCCTCATTTCTCTCTCTCTTTCCTGCTCTCTCTCCTTTCTCTTTCTCATTATATCCTTTTCTCTCTCTTTTTTTTCCTCTCTCCCTGTCTCTCTCTCTCTCTCTTTCTATCTGTCTGTCTCCTCTCTCTCTCTCTCACTCCCTTTCTGTCTCCCTGGTTAAAGAGATGATAGGAGTCCTTCATCTCTCCATTGCCAGCCTTGGCCCCTATGATGGCTGTATCGATTTGGCGAAGTGGCCATCTGAAAAGGAGGGTTGAGTGCTAGAGAGGGACGGAGGGAGGGAGGGAGGAGGCAAAGACATCTGCACCACATGCCAGATGAGAAAACGCCTGTCATTGAGCTGTCTTTTCAGAGCATTTCTCTCACTTATACGCACAGACACACGTCTACCTGAACATACACCCATGAACACATAGTACTACATCTTTCATGAAAGGCTCTGTTGTCAGTGTGGTGGCCTACGTGGGGGGATGAGTGTCAGATTGAATGTCAAGGTGTGAACATTCTCATCCACTGAATGAGTTAAAAATGCATTTTGCCCCCTATCTTACCCCCCTACCCTGATCTAGGTCAACTACAGTAATGATGTTTTCATGTCTTTGACTTCAAGGAGGATTGTCTTTTATCTTTTATGGATGACAGCTACTTTTCTCTGTGTGTGTGTGTGTGTGTGTGTGTGTGTGTGTGTGTGTGTGTGTGTGTGGGTTCATTTCATCCAGGCACAAAGGAGAATCTCAGTGCATCTAAAACCCTTTTAGACATGTGGCCGAGTGTTGAATCGGATGCAGAGAAACATGCTGGCTTCTTACTATGGTAAATGGAGTGTAAATATTATAAAACTGCACAATCATATGTGTAATAATGTGTATATATGTCATAATGTGTAATAATAAATAATGTGTAAATAATGTATGAATTTTATAGACTCACAGTAAGAGGACACCAAAACACCACACAGCGCACACATTTGTTCACACCAACTAATCCCATTATTTCAGAAAATATGAGTGCCTTCCAGGTATAGTATACAGTGCCAGTGCTATGTACATTGTATGGCATCCGTTTAGCCTCTCTTTCTTGCGCTGCATGCCCAGAATCTGCTCCCTCTCCTGGCTGTGTCCTGTGGCGGCCAGGCGGGGAGTATTTTCCACATTGTGTTCCATCTTTTCCCGGTGGTACCATCTGCTGTTTATCCTCTCCTTGTTCCAATCGTCTAGCGGCGTCTGCCGAATGACCTGCTGCCTGGGGAAGTGTGTGTGTGTGAGAGTGTGGATTTTGGTGGTTATGTGTATACATGGGGTGGGGGGGGAGGTGGAGGGTGTAGTGGCCTGTTCAGATTGTACTGATTGATGGAAATATCCACTTCAGTCAAAGTCAGAGCTGAGATGTGAAGTGCATCCATCCTCTTCAGACAAAATCTTTGTTGCTCAAATGGTATTTCATCTGTAATACATCTGAATTATATTCTGTTCTAGCCATTGGTGTAGTTTATTTTATGAGAATAGTTTATGCAATGGCTTTTTCAATATATATAGGCGGATGCCCAAACTAAATCAATCTGTGCTGGACTGTCTACTGGTTTGGAATACATATGAAATTATAGGCAAAATAAATTAAGTTATATTTTGGGGATGTGCTGCTTTAAACCAAGCCAGGATCTAGTAGATATCAAAATATTGGTTGCAAGAAATCTTTATTCAGGTTATATTATGGCACCAAATACTATTACTGGGATGCATTTTAGCTTGGTAAATATCTTCATACTTGGTCAAATGCCTGCGATTTTCAAATGTCCTTGAAGGGTTTTGGTGCAGGTGTTATCCCTGCCTCTCTTTCTTCCTCTCTCTCCTGCTATGATTCCTGTCACACAGGTATATCCTCAGCCACTCTGAGAAAACAGCAGAGCTCTACCCCTGTCAGCAGGATGAGTGGACCAGAATCACCTTTGCTGATTACTCTATTCCCCTCCAGGACACAGCCAACTCCTGGGTCTTGGTCTTCAGGTTAGGGCACACAGGCACACACTGTAGCTTAAAGCTTAGATAACTGTGGCTGTACTGGTGCAGCTCCCAAGTGAATGGAACTGTATGAATATGATGCAGGGTGTTGCTGAAAAAGAGACTGCATGCACATCACCACATTATTGAAATGACAGACATATCAACCAAACCAGGGCATCAGAACAAGCAGAATTTGGGCAGACTTTGGAGTCTCTTGACTTGTTAACTCCCTTGTCTGTTGTCCAGAGAAGTGTTCCTGGTCCCAAAGGAGATGCTGCTGGTTGCAAAGGTCCACTCCCCCATCCCCTGTTGTCTGCTCCACATCATAGACAATGATACTGGAGAGGAGCTGCGCAGGGTCTTCAACAAAGTAGCCCCCCAAGTTTATGAGCCCAATAAGGTCTGTGTGTGCTGTAAATCCTTGTGCTCCATTATAAAGTGTTTCACTTTAGGAATACCTCCTGCATGACCTCATCAAAAGATAGATAGAAGCTTATTGTAACTGATGGGTGACCTGTGTAAGCCCAGTATGTTAGAGGGACGGTCCTGTTCCTCCCTGAGAGAACAGTCAATTTCTCTTTGATGTGGTTTCTCTGTTTGCATCTCTCTCACACCTTCCTCTGTGAGTACAGATGTCTTGATATCATGAGAAAATCTCCTGCCTCCCTCCCGTGTTGCAGCTTGGCTATACCTTTGTAGCAGAGGCATTCACACCTGAAACACCTCTTGTTGGTGCCAAGTGGAGGATGCGCCTGATAGGCTCAAGGGTACCCCTTCCAGAACCGGCCCGTGAGACTCCACTCAACAACTTCTCAGTGAAGGAATTCTGGGATTACTACATTCCCAATGACAAAAACATCATATGTCGGTAAGACAGAGGATTATGAGGTATTCATTTTACTGGCAGGTTAATGATTCATAATGACAGAATTTATACTGTTAAGTGATAAATTCATTTATCTGAATATCATGAAAAAGCAGATAGTCTCTCACATACAGTACCAGCTTGCATTATCATCTCTCCTGTTAATGAAAATCTGACCCTAGGTGAGCTGTCTGGCTCTGAGATGCTTGATTAATACAGACAAGTGTCTTTAGTTTCTGTGTGGTGGTGATAACAGCAATACAGTACATATTTTATTAAATATATTTAACAGGTAGTGTGGTACCCCAGGGCAAAAGTCAGGTGCCTCAAGCCCAATCTCAGGGCAGTTCCCTGGCACAGACCGTGCTATAGGCAGGACTAAGGGAGAAAACACTAACCTTTAATCATTTACTCAAATACAACTTAAACTTATCCTCAGAAAGCAAATGTTTGAGGAGAACCTTCAGCAGCCTCCCTGGCTGCTCCCCCAGATTCCACTCTTGAAATCTTTTAGGTGAGGCCCATCCTGAGGGCAAATGCATGGCACAGATCACAGAGGAGGCAGGATTACAACAAAACAATACTTTTAATTACCTACTTAGATATAACTCAAACTTATCCTTAGACATGAACAGCATCAGGAGGCCCTTCAGCAGCGCCTCTGGCTGGTTTCTCCCTGGACTGTAGAAGCCACTCTTTAAGTCTTTGCCAATCAGCCCACCTGGCTGATTAGTAACGCACTTCAGCTGGGGAAAGATGGCAGACTGGCTGCAGTCAGCTGGGGAATGTAGTCTTCTCTGTGGCAGAGAAAGCCAAAGACTGCATTACTCACCCCTCAGTCTCTCAAACATTTTGACAAAGCTCCATTTTGGAGCACAGCACAACATTAATGGTGGATCGAGAGACTAATGGTACTCCAACCATTTGGAACATCTCTACAGCTACTCTGTCAAGGTGACAGCGGACCACCTAGGAACAGTCCAGTTCCAGACATCCAAGCCAGATGTTGTGATCCGACTGTCCATCCTGGACCATGAGAAGGAGGTGGCCAGCCACACCGGAAAAGGCCACGTAGTCATTCCTGTGTTCCGCTTTCAGCCCAATGAAGGTGAGTAGTCAAATGGTTTGGGGAGTAATTAGATAGCCATATAACTATCTGTATGCCAAAAAAGTTAGGATTGTCAGGCTTCATTCAGTCAAATTTGGGTCAAGTTTGTTATTTTTGTCAGTCATAATGTCTGCTGCATGATTTAACCCTCAACTAAAGCCTACCCTAACATATGAAAGCAATTAAACTGCAGTGTTACTGTTGTACCATTCTAAAATGTACCAGCTTTTCAAATTGTACACTGTGGTCTTAATTCAAGCTAGTTTCCTTGTTATTCTATTAGTTATAGACCCTATTACCAATGTTAAAGGTACTATCCAGGACCTGTCATTTGTTGCCTAACCTCTAGTTAGATGGTTATTTTGAACCATAACTTGGAAAGCAAATAACATTGTGGGTCTGTGCTACGAGAGCTATGACCAGTACTCAGTTCTTAGATAGTATACAGTGGTGAGTAATTGGAAATATGGGAGCGAGTGACTGCTCAACTTTCTTACTCAACAAGTGTTTCATGGACTGTGCCTCATACATACACAGGAACAGTTGTGCTTTGCATTCTCTGGTTGTTCTCTCTCTCCTACCCCTCCTTTTTCTCTCACTCTTTATGAATAGAGCAGCATGCCACACAGTAAGTTTTAGTGGCAGCCCTGAAACCTTCCCAGAATCCATGAATATCAGTCTATCAGCGAGGCTGGTAGCCAGCCTGCCATTCAAACCCAGGCCACAAATTCATCACGCCAACTTGTTTTCCCTGCTACTTAAAACCTAAACACTAGTTTACTTGGGGTCGACTTCCTTCCCTCCACCCAGAGAGCTTGACAGCGGGTTTAGCCTTCAGAGTTGTGTAACTTATTAGTGAGATGGGATTATGGGCAAAGGGACCTCAAGGACAACATTTATAAAGTGAGTGGCAGTATGTAAAGCCATGTGGATTAGTCGATTTTACCTCCTCACAAAGAGATAGTTAAAGCAACAGCTCCAAATAACATTTACTCTATATATTTCTATGAAATATAAATTAGATTCACAAGAAATTGTGGAGCTCTTATGATTATAGATTAAGTAATAGTTCTCTGGCTTTTTGCCATGCTAGCCATGAACAATATGGACAGTGGAACTAGAAGCACTAGGGACAAAGCCTGCCTCTCAATTGGTTTTCAGTCTGCCTTTCAGTTCAAGCTCATGTCAAAAGGTTTGCTGACCGCTCTCATACTTTCTTGAGTTTATGCTTAGTTTTAATATCTCTCTCTCTGTATGTTGCCTATTACAGCTCCCCCCTGCACAACCCCAAGTGCTGAGGAGAACCAGAACCAAAAGGGTTCCCCCACCCAGAGCAAGGAGGTCAAGGCGACAGGCGCTCCCCAGCAACGAGAAGGGGAGGAAGACACAGCCGTGCAAACAGACTCCTGGTCTGACCAGAACCAGCCTCCCACGGAGACGAAGGTATCACTGACAACTGTCTGTTTGGTATCTGCTGTTGCAGATACCAAAGCATGCATCTCTCTTTTCCTCTCTATCTCTAGCTCGCTGTCTACATATCTATTTCTCACTGCCAGATACATATACTCCCCCACGCACACTCATACAAACAAAATTCGTGCAACAGGACAGCAGCAGAAAACCAGAGGGGTAGTTTTGTTGTTACCATCTGTCTTATCAGTGCTTGTCAGGGAGCCAGTGATTTGCGCATGATTTATGAGTCCTCACTCTGTTGTCTGAAGACCCCACTCTGTAAAAGTCTTATTGTCATGCAGCGAAACATGTGTACCATCACACACACACACACACACACACACACACACACACACACACACAGTGTATACAAGTAGATAAAACTGGGAAAATCAACTATTAACTATTTGTTTTGTGTAATGATGATTGAAGTGAATGTGAGTGACTCATCTGGACACAACATAATTTTAATGATACCTTGGTAACGGCTTACACCACATAAATAAGTGCAATTAATTTGTCATTTACTGCAGTTGATTTAGCCTTTGAATCAATAGCATGGTTTTCTAGGTATAGATCAAAAACTATCCTATTTGCAAAAGTCACACCGATTCCATAATATAAATACTTTTTATGGTTAAGCCTCTTCAGCCCTGTTAATCTGTTACAGAATGAATAAATATACTAAAACAGTAACGTAACAGTGTGCAGTGTGGTGACATCAATAGTAATGAGACAGATCACGTCAGATCAGCAGCAGCAGCCCGGAATGAAGTGCTATTGATCAGGAACAGCGCTTACCAGCGCTTAGAGCAAAAGGGTTATTGATCAAGGCACTGTTTTTCCCTGTAGGAGCATGCACCAGATGTATGATGCTCAATATCTCAATGGCAAATTGGAGGGGTACACCCCTATACTGTGATCAGTTTGTAGCGTTAACATCTGTGCACTCGTGAAGAAAATAACCAAATCAACATTTGACAATGTCTCTGTTCCTTTTATGATACCCTTGCATTTTATGCAGATAATGTACAATATCTCCGTCTTCATATGTTCAATATTAAAAAAAAATTGAAATGTGGCTATGGCCATGATTATTTAGTTGCACAGCCTTGGTGATGATGAGTTCCAAACGTTTCTTGTAGCCATCAATTAGGTGCATACACCTTTCTGCTTGCAGTTTATACCACTCTGCATTTGCAACCTGCTCCAGTAATTCAATGTTTGAAGGATTCCTTTGACCAACTGCACATTTCAGGTCTCACCATTGGTTCTCAATGGGATTCAGATCAGGACTCGCTGGCTACTCCAGAACACTACAACATTTTCTCTTGAACCATTCCTGACTGCTTGGATGTGTGCTTTGGGTCATTGTCCTGTTTGGAGGACCCATGACCTTCAACTGACACCTAGTTTTCTGTCACTGGGTGGCACATTTGGCTCCAAAATTCATTGGTAATCTTTTGAATTCATGATAATTAATACATTCAAAATGTCCAGTACCCAAGGCAGCAAAGCAGCCCCACAGCATTATGAGACCTCCACTGTATTTGATTTGACGTTTCCTTTTGTTTCAATGGTTCACAGAACATTTTCCCAGAAGGATTTAGATTTGTCCAGGTGAGTCTTGGCAAAGATCAATCAGGCATTCTAGTGTTTCTCTTTCAGCAGTGGGGTTTTCTGTGGTCTCCGACCATAACGCCCTTCTTGGTGCAGGGTCCGGGTATGGTACCCAGACCTCTCCAGGTCAGTCTTGAGATCTTTGGATGTCTTGCAAGGTGTTTTTTCAATGGCTTGCACCAACTTCAGCTTGCACCAGCTTCCTTCCAACAAAATTGATTTTAATTGTTCTAAAGGGTGTCAATAATCATGGCCATGGACACTGTGTTTGAAACCATAAAATATTTGTTTGATCATGTGCTGTTGTAAATGACGAATAGATGAATGTGAGTGAGTGAGTGTTGTACACTGACTTTGCTTTGCTGTGTTTCACAGGGTCATAAATACATGGTGCAGGCAGAGGTGCTTCATAAGAGCTGGGCTCTGGATGAATCTCAGCTGGTCTTTGTCCATATGCTCAAAGACTTGGAGAAGACTGAAGCAAAAGGTACATACTTAAGACCATAACCAACTGTACACCCAACAACAGCCACACTAAGTCACCCAAGGGAAAGCCAGTCACCCCAGCCAGCCTGAGCTTCTGGGTTATTATTAAACATACCCTATTGGCAGAAAGAAAGTCAGTGTTATAGTTTGCTCCACTTGAAAATATGAAAAAATATGTTTTCAACTTCCTGAACATCCAAATGAATTCCAGTATTACCAGTCCTCGTAGTCCCATAATGAATGGTTCAGATATCCCCAAAAACTCTAATAATGAGTCTGGAAGTAATTTCATTTTTTTCATTTATGTTTTTTATTATTGCATCAAAATCTTCAGTGTTTGGGCCCTGAGTTCTAAATGGATTTTCTAATTTGCCCTCGCTTTTTGCTTTTGCAAAGCTTATTCTTTTTCACCATGTGAAATGTGCCAGATATTCAGCAGGCAGTGCGAGGGGCCAAGGCAGACGGCATTTGTTCTCCACTTCCGCTAGCCAGGGGCCTGTAATCACAAGCCTAATGAAAGCCAAATGAAGACAGCTGGTTTTGCAGATCACAGAGTGCGATTTCTTGCACTCAGTGGTCAATGGCTGAGGGAATAACCCTCTCCTCTGCCACCACCACCACCTCTGCTTTGCTGCCTTTTATCACGCTGCACAAACTGGATCGATTGAAAAATCAGAGCTTTGAAATCGTCGAAAGCTTCTTAAAAATTCTAAGGGGATGAATTAATTGCAGCGCGGGTATGGATGTTGATGTGAAAGAGGTGCTGGATGGGTGACAATTTGCATGATTGCCTGAAGAGAGAGGCCAGCCTGCTGTCATTAGAATTCTCATTGTCTTTCCTCTGTCGCTCCTGACAATAGTCCTTCTATTTACCCATTCAGTTTGCATGGCAGGAAATCTGAAGATAGGGTGCACTTGTGTGTGTGTGGGAGGCAGCACAAGCCAGACATCCAGATATCAGATGTATTTGGGCTCTATAGGAAAACAAATCCTTGCTTATGCATTTATTGCCACAGGAAT
Source organism: Hoplostethus atlanticus (assembly GCA_034670405.1). Lineage (NCBI taxonomy): Eukaryota > Metazoa > Chordata > Actinopteri > Trachichthyiformes > Trachichthyidae > Hoplostethus > Hoplostethus atlanticus. Next base: position 2,526,254 of record JAXDDX010000011.1, on the reverse strand, counting down.
GGCCTTGTGTGAGTTGAACAGTAGTGGATTTTTACAGCTTAAATTCTTATGTGTGTGTGTGGATGTCTGTGAGCATCTTGAGGTTTTTCACCTGTGTATGTTTGTCCATGTGTGTCTATGTAAGCAAATGTCCACACACAGCCTCCTCCGGTTTTCCAATAAGCTGGTGAAAGTGGGTCACTGGGAAGTCAAATGAAGTTGGCTCTTGCCCCCTGGTGCCCTGGGAAATATCTCAGCAGGAAAGTGAATTAATTTCGCCCAGTTTAACTCTGTCTCAGTGGTGAGGCTGTGGCCTTGATCATGCTCCCAACATGCTACATGGATACACACGCTCTACATGCCATGCCAAGCTTTTGAAGCCCCTTTTAACAAGCTGTCATTTGCAGTGGAACCACTATACTGCGCATGTTTCCTGCATGCAGATTTATGCAATTTCAGTTTAAAACCCAATATAGTGTATATACAGCTGCACGAGTGGTTTTCACTCCCTTCCCAACCTTCTCAACATTTGTCTTTACTGTCTCCACGATAGAATACACTTTCATTAGCTGAGAAAATGGTGTTATGAATGAAAGAGTTTTTGATACATTCTATACATTTAGGTTTGTCCAATTGAGACCAAAATCTGATTTTGATGAAAGGCTCAGCCAGAAATCAAGACAACAACATGATACAACACATGATATTTAGATCCATTTTGAGCATCACTTGTGATAAGAATAGCTCAATGAGTATACAGCGTGGTTCCAAAGCCCTTCAGGCAGAATGACAGGGTGTCAGCTAAATGATGGATTATCATGCCTCTCTATATCAGAAAAGTGGGACTCACAGTTGATGCTTCATCTAAGCTGTGGATGGGGTTCGTAGTTGCTACAAAGTGCAACAGTGCCATCTAGCATACTACCATGCAGCACACATTTTGCCTACACAGTCACACTCCCACTACTGATGAACTGTATTTACTTTCACTAGAGTGTGCTTAGCTAATGTATGGGTTTAAATTGCTGACATTTCATTTTGAATTTGAATGCTCAACATTCCACATAAAGGAATTGCTTTAGCTCTTCAAACTGTAGTGAAAAGGCCTGTGAATGGTTTGACAAAGAAATGATGTTCTTGCACAAACAGCTCTCCGTTGTTAATGTTGGTTTGGAGTGTTTTTATAATTACCATGAATTAATACTCTACCATGTACGTGCCAGGATTCCACCACGATAATGGGAATATTGACATGAAATGAAACTAAGAAAGAGGGTATACTTACTAGTAGGCTTACTAGAATACAGAGAGAATCTCTGCTACTGCTATTATTTTCTTATTGTTGCTAATGGTTGTTGAAAGAATACACCAACTTTGAAGCAAAGAAGCTCTGTGATTAACTCACCATTGTGTGTCTAAAACATAAATGTGTCAAAGTCTTATCTTATAATCTCATTTACTGTAACTACTGTGTATTTTCTGTGTTCAATACAAAGTATTGCACAATCTAAAAAGCATTAACATTGCATTGTAGCACACTGCATGCTAGACACACAGAGACACTAGACACTACTGATTTCCTTGCTCACACCATAGTAGGTTGATCGTAGTAAGAGCAAAATTATGTATCTTCGGTTAACTGTTTCCTTAAAAAACAGTTTTAAAGTGATATTCCACTTTGGTAAAACATTTTCACTTTTTACCATCCATACCCCCATGACTTATCAAACCAGTTTTGGCTACCTTGGTTATCCTCAGCACTCGCTTTCATGTTGAAAACCTGAACGCTTGTTTGTGAACTGAAATGAAGGTAGGCATGCTGAAAAATGAAAATACTCTACCAAAGGGAAACATCCCCTTTTTGTTACTACAGCATGGCTATTGCTCATAGTGACACTTTCGTACCACATTAACACCATTATGACATTGCCAGCATTTGATAAATGTGTGCAGAAAGAATGGATGAGGATAACAAAAGTTAACCTGTAAACACTGCCTGTGAAAAGTAGGAGGGGACAAACATGAGGAACCGACCCCTTCCTCCAGCGCTGAGACCCCAAGCTGTGATGGGCACAAGTCTGCCACACCAAAATCCAACCGCAAAGGCAAAGCTGACAAGGAGAAGCCATCTGCCAGCTCCAAACATGGCTCCAGCCATGAGATGGTAATACAACACTACAATACAGTGACAGACAACAGTAACACCACCATAGAGTCAGTCGCATATTGGGGTCAATATTACACCTTGTCTCAATATAGTCAAGGATAAGTTGTTAAAACACACTACCATTGGCCAGTATGCTGCCATAGATGCTTTTCAAAAGCTTTGCACCATATCTGCCATATTGCATTTCCAAAGAATTACTCTTAAGTGACATTGGTATTATACATATGAAAAACATTTATATGTTTTTTTTTTTTTTTTGCAAGGACATAAGCTATAGTGATTCAACAGTCAATATTCACTCTACACCAAGGGCACACACACTGCTTTTCGACTCCTACATTCCTGTGTGCAGTTTTTACCACAGCATATTTCCCATGGTATCCTGCTGTTTTGAGCTTAACAGTGGTGTTCACCCACATAAACACAACAATTAACCTTAGAGATACACATGAAGAGGCTGTGGTACAGGGGTAAATTCTCATACAACCCACGTATGATCAGATTGTTGGTGAACCAAATCATTTTGATCTATTTAAAAAATATATTTTTAGCCTCCTTGGGCATGTTAGCGTTTACATATTTGACTGACACCACTGTCAACAAATTCTTAACTCTATAATGCTAACAGACAAATGGAGACTGGTGTATCTATATTACTGACTCTTGCTTTCATCAAACAGTCTAATCTTGTGGTTTAGTAGCCACATCCACAGCTGTGCGATAAATCTCTGATCCATGTATAATTGCTTTTCATTCTCTGCTGTTCTGCACGTCAAACGCAAAACACAATGAAATCTGAAAGGCAGATTTTTCAGAATAGTGGTCCCCTTCCAATAAATTTCCATTTTGAATGTTTTTCCTGCATTGGCTGCACAAGATGGGCGGAGGTAGAAGAGGTAATGATCTCTGAATACATGGAGAAAAAAAAATCAATTTATTAAAATGATGATGAGACAGCTGAACAGGACACAGAGTTCTGGCTGGCTCTGTACCACGCTGTTGCTCATTGAAAGAGACATCCTCATAATGTATTGTGGTACTGTGACCTTCGTCTGGGACAAGAAACTCTTTGTATGTATGTGTGCACAAATATGATTTGTGTGTGTGTGTGTGTGTTCAGAACCTGGACCTGACGAAGCCTTACTGGACGCTGCGTGTGGTCAGTGAACAGAGTGAAGCAGAGAGAATTGAGGTGAAGAAGGACACAGAAAGAATGGACAAGATCAAGGCCATGAAACAGGCCTGGGAAATGGCTGAGCCTGGCCGCTCTGTCAAGGTAACAATACACACAGACATGCTAACTAGGAGTGTGCTGGTCTACCGGATTCAGTATATCCTGCGGTAAAAACAGTAAAATGTGTGTTTCTATGTTTAGCACTAATAACAAACATTAAGCTAATGCTGGAAAAACACCATGCACACGCACATACATATACTTACATACTATACACAGATAGTGTTATGCTTTGTTTTTAGGCCTTGAAATCTCGTCTGAAGTTTCTCAACCAAGTCCAGTGTGGAGCAAGTAGTGACGCACCTGCTGATGACACAGAAAGCAGAGAGCCAGGTACCACACACACCAAGTAGGCTTAGCAGTATTTGGCAGTTTGCACGGATTGTCTTATATGTTATGGTAATGTGGCCTTTTCTGATTGTTTCTTTTGCAGCTGCTTCCAACCTTTCTCCTGGCACACCTCTCAGTCCATCCAATCAAGAGTTGACTCTCATCCAACCTGATCCCTCACACTCAAATGTTCCCATGGACTACACTCCCTTCATCAGGTCCTCTCTCTCTTGTTCTTTCTCTCTTTGTTCCTGCTATTGTGCTCTCTTTCTTTGTTGGCACAGCAGGCTGCACAGTATTAAGTTAGGATGATGATGAGATCACATCCTAAGCCAGCAGGGGTTCTAAGAAGAGCCAGGTCTTCACCAATACACCATCATGTGGGCACATAACATAATATGAGTCAAACTTTCCATTGCAGACCTCAGTCCTTGGGTTGAGGTCTGTAAGCTAGTTGTGTAGTTCCAGTCTGCTGCAACACTAGGGCTGGTTTATATACCTCTCTGTAACAGACCTCGGTTCAGTCTGTTCCGTTGGATAAACTCATCTCAGCCATGGGGGGAGAAGGGTAGAACAATATATATTGTAAATACAGCTCAGACAGACTCATCATCCCACTGCATTTGTCCAACACACTTTCATTTTACTCTGTCAAAATGTGGTGGGCAATATGCAGTATACTGTCTGCTGCCTAATCCCATTGTTCGATCACTCTGCTCTGCTAGGCTTACAAGCGGGAGTTAAGCCTTATTTGTAAGGCCTGATTGTACAGTGGAAGGGAGAGAGCGAGGACATATGTGAGGTGATTGTGTGTGTATGTTTGTAAGTGTGTTTGACCATGTTCGTGCTATATATGCATGTATGCTAGCGTCCCTCGCAGCCTATCGTCATCAGCACATTGCTCCGTACAGTACCTGCAGGACATTGCTGACTTCCTGTGGTCATGACTTTGCTCCCATCAGTGCTGTGAACAGCAGCGTTACAAGACTCCATACTCTCCCTGGCCTAGAAGGGATCCGCGGTAATGGTATTGATACTGTGTTGACATACAGGAAGAAATGGGACTGTGTGGAAAAGAACTGAATAAAAAAACGTAGGAGGGCACACACTTGCCTCTTTGTTAGGCTGTCATAATATTTGCTCCACTAAATTTGACATGCATAACCATGTGGACTGGTAGCTTGCTTCCATGTTAGCTGTGTCCTGCAAGTGCCTGGATGGCCCAATTGTATGTATACAAAGACAATATGGTAGGCCAAGTAGTATTTAGTGTACAGTACGTAGCTGCACAAATCATTTTGATGTACACATTGTGCAAGTAATGCTGTGCAGTATACGCTCTATGGACTCTATTTTCGTGAATCAAGGTTGCACCACCCCGCCCATCCTGGCGCAAGTCTGTCCACCAAATTACTAAACTGACGACGGTGGGAAAAAGTCATTGCGCCTCACAAACTTGCCAATGAACATTGACTGTGTCGCAGTTTCGCTGGCACAAAATTAGTATCCTAAATCCCCACCAACCTAATGGCCATACTACCAATTTGAGCTACCTGAATGCTAGCTGTAGAGCCCAATGTGTTGCAACAATAGGGGGGACAACAACTCCACTATGTAATGGGCTCCCAAATGGGTGATCACCCAAACGTTCAGCTCCAGCTAATTTTTCTGTGCCATTACTTGAGGACTTGGTTAGCATCAGTCAGTGTTTCTTTGGCCATCGGAAATCAATGGACTTTGGTTTCCTGTGGTATGAATGCACCGTTACTGTCACAAGCAACTGAGAGTCCTGCTTGTTCCTGTGTCAGAGAGTGTTCTTCTGAAGGGAAGAGTCTCCCTCTACAGTTCAGCCATGAATCTACCTCTCCCATTGCTCTTCTCCTCTCTCTCCCCTCCCTCCATCTCTCTTTACCTCCCTCTCTCCATTCATCTCTCCCTCTGTCCGTTCCTCTCCATGATAAATGAGATGATATTTGGGTCTGTTAATTAGAGAGCTATTTCAGGACCCCGATGAGCTCGCCACTTCAGTGAGATGTGACCCTCTCCCTCACCCCTCCATCGTGTGTGTGTGTGTGTGTGTGTGTGTGTGTGTGTGTGTGTGTGTGTGTGTGTGTGTGTGTGTGTGTGTGTGTGTGTGTGTGTGTGTGTGTTCGTGTGTGTGTGAGTCCAGCTGCTAATGGCTGCTGACACCGTGCCCTGCGATTCGGGCCAGGAGAGAGATCCTGAGGAGCAGTCTATTAGGAGCGTCTGATTAGTCTGCAACACACACTTCTCTTTCTCTCTCCTTCCCTCTGTCTCTCTCTCTCTTTCTTTTGCTCTCTCTCGCTCTCTTGCTCACCCTGTCTTTGTCTCTCTCTCTCTCTCTCCTCCTCTCTCTCACAAACACGCACAAGAGTCTGACAGGCCGCCTCATGGATTCACGCTCACACACACACACACACTCATGCATGCCAACTTTAAGGTATTTGCACACACACACACACACACACACACACTTTCACACAGTGAAAGAGGTCGTACAGGGCAATATTCATTAACCAGCCGAACTCCATCACCACCTCCACTGCCCTCCCCTATTCATCAAGGTCAGCTTATAGGAAATAGGCAGCCATATTTAGCACTGTCTAATCTCTCTTTGAATACCTCCCTCTGTGTATGAGTCTGGGAGGGCTGCATTCAGTCATCTCTCCCACACACACACACACACACATACACACACACGGACGCATGCCATTTTAGTCAATACCGGGACACGTTGTGGTGGTGGCTGAAAACAAATTGGAATCTCAGATATCTATCTGTGTGTATGACCTGGGATATGAGATAAGGCATGGACTGTGTGTGTGTGTGTGTGTGTGTGTGTGTGTGTGTGTGTGTGTGTGTGTGTGTGTGTGTGTGTGTGTGTGTGTGTGTGTGTGTGTGTGTGTGTGTGTAACTGCATGCACACAGCTCATGAGGCTATATGTGGGAATGGGAATATGATTTTTTTCATCATTTCTTCTGCCTATCTCTCCATTTAATCCGCCACATTTCCATTTCTGTTTGCCGTCCCTTCGTCAACACCTTCGTTGTCCCATCTCCCAGGTGTCCTGACACCAACCATACAGGAGAATTTGACATTTTTGCTTGGTCTAATCTCATCTAAAGTAAAATTGCTAAGAAAAGATGTGTTCAGAGTATCCATCAGCCTTCTGTTGACCTGCCACACTGCTTACAAATGGCACTGTATGTCTGACAAGATGTTCTTGAGCTTACACTGTAAATAAATGGATAAACTATTCACATTCAAATTCTGATTAGTGGCAACTTTGCAATGGCCAGGTTTACAAATTGGCGCGACAGTGAAACTTACATATACTAACGTAAGTCGTTGTGTGTGTATATATATGTAGATGCCAAAGGGATTTTCCAGTACTGAAGGACCCTCAGATAGAGGAGGCCCAGCGGAGGGAGCGCTCAGAAAAGATCCAGGGCTTCCGGCTGCTCCGAGACACTGTGCTGGAGCACCGTAAACAGGAGGCGGTCAACAGGAAGGCGCTAAAGAGACGCCAGCTAGAGATGTATGATGACCTGCAGGTGAGCTAAGGCCTAAAGACAGATATACATATATATATATATATATATGCAGTAGCAACAGAGACAGCTGGAATGAAGAGTTCTGACTATGAGAGGGAAAGAGTCAGAAATATCTGGATTTGGCCTTCTTTATCTCTTTATCTCTTTCTCCCTACCAGGTAACATTGCGTGAGCAGCGGAATAAAGTCCTAGTGGCTCGTGAGGTGTTCCGTAGCCATCTAATGGCAGCCATGATAAAGAAACAAGAAGAGGAACATGCTCTGGAAGACACCCGGCAGGAAGACCTAGATAAAACAGAGGCCACTGTTGCTGCCACCCAGCCTGTCAAACCAACCAAGAAGAAGTGATGCTCACTGGCTCAAGCTTCCACTACCAATTCTCATGAGCCATCACCTCTCAGCATATCTGAGAACTTGTAGCATGTGCTTGATGACATTTAATGAAAAGATTGTTGGTGCACCTGATTCTGTGTGTGTGTGTGTGCTATTATTTCTGGCTTATGTCATTTATGTCAGCGTTTTATTAAGATATTTATTAGGTGTTTTTTCCAGAAAAGTTTACATCTTTCATGCTCTCTAATATATCTGGATATATATAAGTGCATCGGGGTACTGTTGCTGTCTGCTCCTTCTCTTTCATGTTTTTTCTTTTAATCTTACTATTAGTAGATACTTTACATCATATTCTTGAGACATCTGTCAAATCAGCAGGCATCCTGTCTGCTGCCAGTGTGCTCAGCAATATGTATAGTTATTGTCTTTCTATCTTTTCCCTGTATAATACATCAAATATAATTAATTTAAAATGATAAAATTGATGCTATTGGCAGGCATGCAAAACTTCTTCCATCTTGTATGGAGTTGACTTTTAGATGCCCAGTATGCCTGATTATAGTCTACTCATCTTTTGCTTTCTTGAAGGTCACTGTATTGACTGCATGCTGGATACATCTAAACCCTCACAAAGTGACTGATTGATACTGACTGACTGATGTATTCTTGCTGATAGAAGCCCCAAGTGATGCATATTCCCCAGCTGAAATAGAGGTTGGTGGCTGAGCTTGATGATAGCACGGCATCTGCTGATGAACATAACTCCTGAAATGTCTTCGGGCTAAAGTGGATATATCATTAAATAGATGGTTAGGTCTGTAATATATATAAAACTTGCTGATCTGTATGTTGTTCTTGTCAAATGAACCTGATAGGGTAAAGTAAATGCCCTTTACCCTAGCTTAGTATTGGAGTGCATCCAGTTGGTCTCCAGCCCACAGAGTGAGTCAGCTGATCAGCTGAAGAATGGGCAGCTAAATTGGAAATGAAAGGTAAGAGGGTGCCATCTAGTGGCTGTGGACGTTAATAAATTCTCATTATCAGCCTCATCCAGAGGCCTCCACGATGCTGTTTTCAAGGTTGACAATAATGAATCGTTCAATTTTGTGCTGCGGCGGCAAGGAAATTATCATTATGCTGTGTGTGTGTCTGTATGAGATAGAGAGAAGAGAATAATTATTTGTGCCTGCTTCCATGTTTGTGCATGCATGTGGATGTCAGCACTTCAAGGTTATCTGTTGATGTGAAGCCTTAGCACCCTGCACTATTGTCACTTCCTTTCCTAATGGAAAAATACATTTTCTCAACAGAAAAAAATGTCATTGTATCTTGGTGTGTGTGTCTCTGTGTGTGAATGTGCACATACTGTAGTTTGTAAATGTGAGTGGAACCACCTAATGCTTCTACATACACACAATGTCTGCATATGTGTTTTCTCTGTCAAAGTGTCGGGTTACGTGTGTCTGTTCAGTCAGTCAGGCTTCATCTAGCCACCCACTATTTCTACCCTTGTAGCATGACAGAGCTAATCCACAAAGCCTTGTTCCTGGCACAGAGCATCCCCCACATTCTCCACTGTTCCCCCTCACCCCATTCGTTCCTGCTTTTCAGAAATATGAGTTGTTATTTGCTGTTTTCTGCACACCCCACCCTTTCTGTGCATGACTCATAGTTTGTTGGGTGTGAGTGTGCGTGTGTGTTACAAATCTGTTGTTAGAGAGAGATCCCCCAACACTCTTAATTGGCAGTGACGTGTGTGTATTAACGGAGAGGCTGTTGGTTAATTGGCAGCTGTTGGCTGGTGGTTTGATGCAAATGTGTTGTGAGCGACAGAACAACTCTGGTGTAACCTTGAAAACAAGGGGACTGTTGGCCTTTTGCATTGTGTGTGTCTGTGCACGCACATGAGCATTTGACTTCCCACGTGTAATATTTGATTGTTAAATGGAGCCCCATCGTGGGATGATGAAATCAGGTGAAACTGGATATAAACACTCTCACCACAGCAGAGTGTATAGAAACAGTGATCAGCCTTATGATTCACTTATTTCTTTACCTCTGTAAATGACAGAGGACATCCTATCCTGAAGTTCAGCAAAAGTAGTTGTTCTGCAAGAGGTATTGAACTGAGAGTTTAGACCTGTACTGCATTCAATCTATAAGCCCTTAGTGTGTGCAAAGGATAAGCCATGTGCTTCAAGTCTTGAGGTGCCTTACCATCACCTCAAGTTGCTCTTCTTGCTTGTTCATTCACCTGTCTCCGCCCTGCACAGGCACATACACTCCCCCATACACCGAAACACTCCGAAACATGAATGCAGAGTCCTTTGGCTCAACACGCTGCAGCATTGTCCCAGTGTTGTTGCTTTTTCCTCCTGTTATTGGAGCTCTCTAGAGGTCCTGCCTTAGAGGGCGTGCCTGCGTCGCTGATACAAGACAAGAGAGACCTCGAGAGAAAGACTTGCCGTGGCTGAGACTCAGCTTCGATGACAAGGGGGGCAAAGGGCCAAAGCCTTAATGTTGACAGAATTATAGCACTGGAGGGTGATAAGGTGAGGGATCACAGACTGACGGCCAAGCTTTACTGCAGTAATCCAAACCCCCCTGTCACATACACTCTCGCACGCACACGCACACGCACAATCACAGACTGTCGCCAAGCGATGGAAGCTGGATGGCACCCCAGACTTGCAGACACAGAAATGCTGACCTGGTTGCAGCCTCATCCTTGTAACCCAACTATTTCTCTCTCCTGTCTCACACTGCCTCGGTCTCACTCTCCTCTCCTTTCCTCTCTCCTCAGCCAACAAAGCGCAGTTCTGCAGACACCGGGGGCCGCGGAAATCAAATAATGAGTCAGGAGAAGTCAATGAAAAAGAGCAGCATCTCAGATTCACAGGTACAGAGGGAATAGAGCGCAAGAACGCAAGGTCGTCCTCACCTCAGAAAAACAGTACGTGTTAATAAAATTTGGTGGCAAGAGACCTCTAGTTTGGGAAACGATACACGTGAATGTGCTCTGACTGGCTTTCTTGATGCAAGGAGGAATCTACTTACTCCCCATTGCCATCCTCTATCAATATCTACAAGACAGTGAATACTTTTTGCCTATTCATTCTTGAGGGTAAAACAATTTGAGTGGATATATAACCAGGGCAGAAAAAACAAATGTCGATGCGGCTCTGGATAAACTGTCTGTGGTCTGTACAGTCCAAACTCTTGACAGTGACAGGAGAGAGAGGCAAGTTGCTATTCAGAGCGCAGGCCTGGGTTTGACAGCTGTCCCTCACTCGGCACACATCACTATACAACTTTGATGACGGCGGGATCAACGGATTGTACGTGTGTGTGTGGGGGGGGGGGTGGGGGGGGGCGCACTCGCTGTGTGTGAGTGTCTCTAAAGATCAAAAGGTCAGCTGACGTGTCTGAGCTGCCTTCTGGGGTATTTTCAACCCAGCTACATTCCCTGACAGATACGCTAACGAACTGTGATATGAGGGAACTTATTTTCGTGTTCCGCTCTTTCTCTTTCGAGAGCTTCACCGATGTCTGTGGTGATCATGGGGGAGGGGGGGGAGTCACGCTTGGATGTCAGGGCGCAGTTGCAACAATGTCACTTCCTGTTGTGCCTGTCTGTGAACATCATGTGCTGTGGCGTGTACACTTGTTTATTTGTTTGCATGTATGCATGTACCTGTGTGTGTGTGTGTGTGTGTGTGTTTGGTGATGTGATACTGTTTCATCCAGCTCAGCACTAATCAAGCACCAATTGATGTCAACATTTCAAAGCTATGCCCCACTAGACATATGGATGGAAAGTGTAATCTAATTGATAGATGGGTGGATGGGAGGATACACACACACTTTCCTTAAATAACACCACAGTGACGGCTTGAATCGCGCCCTAATTGCTTCTTTGTACGAGGTGATTGCGTTAGATCAGCAAAGCAGGCTTAGGTTGATGCGGCAGAGCTGAGAGGCATTGGGTTGCCAATAAAACAGGAGTCTTAAGTTTCATCCCACTGTGGTGGATGGTGTAATAACCTTTTGGCAATCACGGGGAATAATTGTGCAGCTTAATTTACCATCCGAGGGTTTGAGGCTGCAGAAAGAGAGCCGTCCCTGGTAAGACGGCTCACCATTACCCCACTCTAGTCCCCTGTGGGGAAAGGGGAATTTAACTCATCAGTTCAGCTCATCAACTGGATATTGCGGCATTCCCTTGTTTGGCATTAGTTTCCTTGTTGTGTTAACCTGATACTAGGTCAGTAATGATCACGTCGGTGATTTTCTGCTTACACACACCAGTTCAGTTACACACACGGTCACGGTGAAGTGCCGGTTGATAAAGGAGGGATTGATTAGAGCTAAAAACCAGTAGAGGGTAGCTGAGCGTGCTTCCCAGGGGAGTTGTCAATAGACTAACTGCCATGTGGTCAGCACTGATTATCACTATCTTAGATGGCATGATGGGAGATCTCGCACTCACTCACACACAGACACACACATCCCTTTATAGCTCCATTGGTTTGTGTGTGTGTTGGGGGGTTTTCAGTTCGGTTGAATGAATTTGGTTCCACTCCCGCATACCAGGAAACATCGTGGTGAGCTTTCAGTCGATGAGATTTCACCTCGGCTCCTTAAACCAACATGTATTGACAGTAATACTGGTCTTGACTCCTTATGTGACTGACACTGACCTCAGGACAAAGTGGTCGTCACCTCACACGGCTGTCTTTGGGATTTCGGGATGCTTCTTTCTAGGAATCTGTCTTCCCCGGGGTCCTGTGTCACTGCATTGGTTGACATTGGCCATGCCCTTTCCTTTAATAATGGCATCCATCTGCTCCAGTGTGTGTGTGTGTGGGGGGGGGGGGGGTCAGCTTATCGCCTTGGCTGATTATTGGAACTGATACCAGCTGTGCCGCCCCAAGTGCAGGCCGACGTCACATCCACGTCCATCCCCTGAGCCCTGAACCGCTTCTGCTGCATGCATGACCACACACACAAAAGACACACCTCCTTGTTTCTGTAACGTCTGCCGTTCAGGTGCCATATATCTTACATGACCTTGAAAACATGCTCAGTCGGACGACATGAAATCACTAACCATTCACTTGGTGGGGGAAAAAAAGAAAAGAGTCCTCTCTTCCGGCCCTGTCATCCTCAACCCCCCCCCCCGATCTGTCAAAAGATGAGGCCAGGACCATAAACGTGCTTGTATTAGAGTTGAGTCTTTGATTCGGAGCGCTATGGATGTGATGACGGCTTTATGAGCTTTTCAATTTCTCCACCCCCCTATCCCCTCATCTCTTTTATCCTCCCATCAATATTTATGAGCCCCTCCGTAACCATAAGGGGGGGGGGGGCATTTACAGATGTGTCAGAGTGCTGTTGCCGGCTGCGCACCACACACACATATCTACACGTGTGTTTGCTGGGCAATGTTTGACATTGAAAACATCCCTGTGTTTTACCCAGCAGAGCTCAATCAAGTGTTCCCTCAAGGACAGAGGCTCATTAACTTGCAATCCCTCTGGGATTGGTGTGTGTGTGTGTGCTATGTGTATGTGTTAGCCTGGTACATCTTCAAAATGTGTATTTCTGTGACCCATACAACTTGCATGCGAGCGTCTACTGTGTGCCTGCAGGTTTACGTGTGTGTGTGTGTGTGTGTGTGTGTGAATGCAACGTGCTCTCCCTCATTAGCCAGTGTTACCCTGCATTGTTGGATGACGACATTGTGGTCGAGTGCCGCTGGGACGCTGGGGGTCACAAGCCCTATACTCAGGTGTGCTATGAAACGCTTGATTAACTACAACCGTCAGTGAGGGAGGGCGGAAGGTCCTCGTCCCCCTGGTCCCTCCGTGACAGGCAGACGGCCCCTGACTCCCTGCGACCTGCCGCTGTCCCCCTGTGTCCTCCTGGATTTGTCACGTTCCCCAGACAGCACCGGGGACTCTGCTGCTTTGCAATGTGACGTCAAGCTCTGGGGCAGCGCGGTGTTGTGCTAGGGGATGAATCAGTCTTGCTATGACTGAAACCAAGACAATGGGTTTGTTTGTGTGTGTGTGTGTGTGTGTGTGTGTGTGTGTGTGTGTGTGTGTGAGTGAGTGAGGGTCTCTAGTCATTAGGGCCTGTGTATGATTTAAGGCTCCTAAAAGATATACACAGTTCACAGCTAAATATCCGCCAGAGGTGTGTAGCCTACATGTGCGTGGGGGCCCCAGTGTTATGTGGGTGTATTGTTATTGAGCATAGCTGCATATTCACAATCTTGATGCTAAAGTGTGTGTGTGATATATGCAGATATGTGTGTGTGTGGGTGTATTCAGTGCACTCCACAGTGTACTTGGCTCTGGGCTATGCCAAAGTGTCTTCATAAAGTACAGAAAGACAGTGTATAAAATATACGTTGATATGGGTGCAGTGTATTTTGATTCCATGCTAAAGGGTTTGCGTGGCATCGCCTTTCACAGGCTCGCCCTGTCACGAGACTGCTGATGTAACACCGAGGGAGATCAAGTCATTGGAGCAAAGCCAGTATAATGCACTACTTGATACAATCCTTGTCATGGTGTAGATGCTCCTGGCCCATTCACCCTCACCCCCCCCCCCCCCCCCCCCGGCCTTGGATTAGCACTGGATTAGCTCTCCACTCTTGTGCATGAGAACTACTAGGTTGCCAGGATGAATGATAATACGTATATCTCTGAGGTGCTCCGGGGGCAGGACGCTGTGCGCTGCCGTGATTGGTTCACACACGAGGAACCCCAGCGAGTCACGAGGGCTCTTTGTTAGAAAGGGTTGTACAGAGAAGATTAATGATGTCATATATGGTCGTATGTGTCATTCACATATGATGCATGTGAGCAAATACATGAATGCATACACCCTCTGAAATGAAGCCTACCATGCTGATAGATTATTGTTCAATTTTATAGCAAATAGAGGCAGAAGTGATTTGATAATCTTTGCAGAAAGATTGAAATAAATTACATCAATACCGCAAAAAATATAAATACTTGGCACAATAGAGAATACTTTGGCATTAAAGTAATAATCTAACATTTTCACATAAATAAAAGTATTTTCCTACTCTCTATTGCTGATTGATATAACACAATAGTGCTTCAACCTAGACCCAGTTCTATAAAGTTCAACAACATTTGCGGTGTCAGGTAGCTCTTTCCTGGGGAAAATCCTCCTGGTGCACAGGAAGTGATGCGCTTTACATTCCTGGAAGCAGCAACAGCAATTTGTTTTATATACTGGTTATCACTGGTTATAATTTCAACACTTTGCACTCATTGGTTGAACTGGAATTTATAGGTGATCCAGGCTACTTCAGTTTCTTTGGTTCCACTTCCAAGAGCTTCAGTACAGTGGCCTATACTGGCGTTGTTTCTACTGTTTTTCTTGTATGAGGAAAGGGGAGAATATAACATCATAGTCATAATAAAGCTAATGCCAGCTGTGGGAGGAAAAGCAAATCAGAATCAGTTTCATTGCACATATGAAGACCAAATTAAAAGGTTTAAATATAACCCCAATACGTTATAGACTACAGATGGGATTTAAACCTCTGCTTGTCCTCTGCCCTTCTCCTTCCTCGTCTTCCTCGCACTCTTTGCACTTTGGCCCCCTCGCCCCCACCCCCCCAAAAAGAAAACAACCAAACAAAAACAATAATACAGCCTCAATGGAAAGCCTTATCAAACAGCACAAACACAGCAATCAGACTGTAAATACAACACACACACACACACACACACACACACACACTTTCACATTATGCACACACACACGCACACACACAATGCAGCCAGATGAATGGCCTGGCTGCGACACAATGGTGCTAAATTAAATCACTGATGTCAGAGTCGGCAAGAACCCTCCCCTCCCACATCACTCACTGACTCACACACACACACACACACACACACACACACACACACGAGGATTGACTAATAAGGACCTCTTTGTTTGACTGCATAATGTATTCTGGATCAGGCGATATCATTAGTTGGGGTTGGAAGGTGTGTGTGGTCAATTTCAGTTCATTATGCAGAGCAGCATTGCAACAATTGTTCCCTCAGCACTCTGATACCATGACTGCATTCATAATTTGCTCCCTGCTCCCCTTCATATCTCTTTCTTGTGCCCTTTTATTCAACAGCATCTTCATTTCCTTGACGCGTCCTTTACATCAGCCGTGTACCGACAATAGATATGTGGAAACAAGCTCATATAATCAGCGCTGATTTTTTTCGAGGGTTGTATTGCATTTGGCTTGATTTACAACATGAGGTGCACGTTGACAAAACTGCCTTTTTTTTGGACTTTCTCCAGTTTGGGACAGAGCGGGGCATCAGGTGCCGCTTAGCAAGAGTGCAAACGCAAATATTACTTCTGCCGCTGTGCGCCCCTGTCCCTGCTTGCCGGCGGGGCACCTGTCGAGGATGAGCGTGTTAGCAAACAGCCCATACAGGTGGCCGTGTCGATGTCGGTCAGGCGTGGGCGGCCTCAGGTGGGCTTGTCGAGGCCGGCGCTTTCATCTATGACCTTAGACACACAGCTGTTACTTAGGCCTGCGGGGGGGGGACATAACCACAGATGACGTCGGTCTCGGTGGCAGATCTCTTATAGCACCTGCTCCTGACCTCTGTATGAAAGACCTTCAGAGGCAGGAGCACAGCTGGGTCATGAGGGGTTCAAGTGCAGGGACACATTTTGGGGCCTCTGCCTGTAACTGATGGGGAGCCATTAGGCCTACTCTTTGAGGGCCCATCTCTGGGCCCCCAGCACCATGGGCCAGGGTGCTGTTGCATTGCCTGTTAAGAAGACAAACCAAAAGACTGTAAACCATCAATATCACCACTGATACTACTTTCAGTCTGCATCCACAAGATAAAAATGATTGGACTTTGCAATTTGAAGAAATTTCCAAACATGAATTTGCTGGAGCTAAAATGTAGACGGTATACCAAGACAATATCTACAATACAAATTGTCAAAATCACATTGTAGGCCCTCAGCGAAGCGGTGTTTCAAATAAAGTCATTATGGTTCTTAATGTTGGGTGAACTCTGTTGCAGCGTGGCCTTTGGATACTGATGTGTTGTGTGAAACAAGGAGCAAGGTCACCAGGCTAGCAGTCTGTCTGCCTGCCTGCCTGCTTCTGTACCCACACACACACTCACTACTGCTGCATCCCAACATCACTCGTGCAGTGGAGCAAAACCTACTGTTAGTGTGTGTGCGTGTGTGTGAGAGAGAGAGAGAGCTTTGTGTGTAGCTTCTGTTGCTGGGGCTGGATGAAAGGAGGAGAGAGAGGGAGTAGCAAGGTGGCGGGATCTTTGCATGGTAGTCTCTGCTCTGCCACACATGCGCATGAGCAGCAGCATCACCGCCGCTGCGCTGCGTTTCCGCCTTGGGTGAGCGGCGCACAGAGCGAAGAGGGGAGGGGAGGAAGCGGAGAGGAAGAGCGGAGCCACCGAGACGCAGTGGGACACAGCGCGGACTCCGAGAAAATCACACCGACGCACCACAGCCATCCAGCAAATTTTTAAAAAAAGCGATCGTCTCCGAAATTACGCGTCAAAGGAGCCCGACCCGAGCGGTGCGCGGCTGAGCCTTCCAGCATGGAGACTGCGCTAAAAGACAAGCACTAAAATGTGAGATTTACAGAGGAAATCAGAAGAGAGAGAGAGAGCGTGAGAGAGAGAGAGAGAGAGAGAGAGTGGCTCCCCCCTTTATCTTTTGCGGGTGATCTCAATTTTGTGGTCCTCAGTCTTGAAAAAATGAAGAAGTTCAACATCAGGAAGGTGCTGGACGGCTTGAAGGAGGTCTCCTCGTCCACCCCGTCTGTCCAAGTGGGGCCACAGGAGAACCATCTGATCCAGGAGACCCTTCAGTCGGAGCATTTCCAGCTCTGCAAGGTGGGCGAGACAGATGGGTTTTTTATTGTACAGCTGTATTCAACACGCTTTGGCCCCTTTGACGCGTCCGTGTGTACATCTTGTAGTGTTATTCACAGTTAGCGCCGCACTGCTTATCCCATCTCGAGATACAGCAGGTGCAAGTGCGCTCCCCACAATAAATGAGTTTTTCGACAAAGCCTGGTAGCTGCATGGGATTCTGCAGCCTTATGCTGAACTATAACTGTATGATCACCTACTGGGTCGAGGGCTTTTTCTTCCATTCGGTAAGCTCGCCTCTTAGGAGGAGAATAACCGGAAAGCGCTCCGTGCCTGTCCAAGGCTTGGTCGCCGGTGTAACCTACAATGCGCATATGGCGAGCGCGCTCTGGCGAAACGACAATAAACATTAGTCATTTCCTATTTGATTGCATTTATTGTTTTTTTTATCTTATAATTTTTTGCTGTGCATTCTGTCAAGCCATCCAGTTATTTCGGATATGATTGTACGTGGTATTTCCCTCTGTGGGAATAGACTGCTGCGACCATCGTTCATCTGCGCTTGGCATGAACTGTCATACCGAGGGGTTGGGCCAAACGCATCCCTTGTTTCATAATCTGCTGGTTTTGGATTAACAAATCACTCGTTTCTGGTTGATGTGTGTGTGTATGTATGTCTCTCGCCTTGTCTTTCCCCCCTATTCTTGTATCTCCATCCTCTTCTTCCCCCACATCTCTCTCTCTCTCTGCATCTCCCCTCTCTGCATGTCTCTCTCTTACACACACACACACGCACACACACACACACACTCCAGTTTACCGATCATTGATCCGCTGGCAGGGGACTGCGCCTGAAATGAGGGGGGGATGTTTTAAAAAATGAAATGCAGTGGCCTGTCCTCTTCTCTTTGTGAAAAGAAAAAAAATGGATGGGCTTAATAAACACTCGTGCAATTTACATGGCGTGCATACGGCTGCCTAGTCCACCGCAATATAAAACAGGATATCCCCCAAGTGTGCCCTAATTGTTTGGCCGGGCCTTTTTATAGACACCGCTGTGTGCTCGTTATTGATTTCCGTTTCTCGTCCCCGCCTACTTAACGCGCCTTATTTGGGGGAGATTGTAACTGACTTGTTTGGGGGATTCTTGTGACGCTTACTTGTCAGGTACAATTGGTTTAATTGTAGGCTTTTACACATGGCAAATCTAACGGGGATATAAAAAGGATCACTGTAGTATACCTGATAGGGACTTACTGTCTGTGGGACTCTATAGTGAGTTTATAGCGCGTGCTTTAACCTATTTTTTTCATCTCCTGTATCATCATAGTATTCCTATATGTACTTAAAGTTTTGCAGCGATATCTGTGGGCTGTAGTCTCCGTATGACATTTTTGCTACGGGATGTGGTGGGTCTGGTTGCTCTGTCTTATTTTATGCGGCAGTCTTGGTGTCCTTGAGCGCGACGCCCCCAGTCCGGACAAGAGCAAAAGCAAATTGTAATGTTACTGCATGAGGAAGGCAGGTGTCTCTGCTACATCTCTTATGTAATGTGCTTTAGCCCTCTGCTCTGCCTCTAAGCAAATCCAACAGCCCACCGGCTGACTGATGCCATAAAGCTACCCCATATATATTCATGTTGTGGTAGATCTGTAACAGCCCAAAGCAATGCTCTTTATTGGTCTATTTTATTTCCAGAGCTCAAATCTAATCACGACTTTATGTGGGAGGCAGTGAGACAAGGACAAAGAGAGAGGAGATAGGGAAGAGAGGGAGAAATTCTGATAATATTTCCACCATGATAAAATAATTCTAAATAGCCAAGCTAAATATCAGCCTATCATGAGCAACACAGTAGCCAAGCATAGGCTTCTTCTTCCCTTTCATTTTCTCTTGTGCAATTTCAGCTTCTACATTTCTGTTTCCTAACACTTTTTTTGTTTACCAAAATCAGGTGTGTGACACATCCTTCTTTGACATAACAACCTGTTGTGAAAAGCAAATTGATATCCTCTTTTAACATTTTCTCTTGCTTTATCTTTCTGTCCTCCCATTGGCTGGCCCAGACTGTCCGTCATGGCTTCCCCTATCAGCCGTCATCCATGGCTTTCGACCCGGTGCAGAAGATCCTGGCCATAGGGAGCCAGAGCGGGGCTCTCAGATTGTATCCTTTCAGTTCCCATTGAGCGTTGGGATTTTGCTATAGGTTACTGTGGCCCCTTGAGGCTCCTTTGGGCTCCCTGCATCCCTGAGAGGGGAAAGCCTGCATAGGGCTAGACTCTCCTCAGCAGCAGGTAAGTGGTGTTTTCAGGTTGTGGTACAATAGGTAGTGCACAAGGGGTTGCCATCTCTTTGAACTCTGTTTGTGAGGTACAAATAAGCATCAGGAAAGATTTATCTTTTTTTAACTGAGTCATGTCATTATGTCTTTACCTTCAAGTGTCAAGCATCCATTGAATCCCATTTTTATCCAAAATGTGTTTCCTGCAATCAGCACTCTGTTGCACACTTCTCGCTCACCCATTTTTAAGGAAGAAAGAGCCAGTGAAAAGTCCAGGTTTAACCAAATCCGACTAGTATGCTCTGCGATTTCATGCCGCTGGAGAAGTATGCGGTTGAAGTAGCTCGCATCAGCTTCCTAGCGATAGCGGGCTGTTTACACAAACAGGGACAACAGCTTGCGGTGAAATGGCACCGCGGGGAGTCATATAGCTTCAGAGAGCGCCCGCAAGCTTGCCTGTGTCAGGCTGCTTTTACAGGTCCTCCATGTGTTCCCCTGCCTGTCCTACAACCTTTGCCAGCTCATTACGGTGTGATGAAGAGCTGTCCGCTTGGCTGTCCGTCCTTCCCACCTGCTGGCAACTGTGGCTGTGACTCATAGTCGGGTTCACCTGCATGGAAAGGCGAGGCTAAAAAAAACGGAGCCAGAGGAACAGGGTGTTGTAGCATCGGATCTATACCAAACATTTTTTCTGCAAAGTGAGTGGACGATCCATTTACATTTATTTTTTTATTCTTTATAAAGGCGGTGTGAAGGTAGTGAGGGAGATGAAGGCGATAAGGCTCTGGTGGGATTCACTTTTGGTTCCAGAGGTGGGGGACGAAACCACACGACTGTCTCTGGGCACCTTAACTCACCTGTAGAGAAGAGAAGGTGTGTTGGAATCACTCGTCTGGTAGAAATACTATGTCTTCATAGTATTTCATAGTATTAGATTCAGGAATACACTGTTGAATGAGCTTTGAATGGGGTTTGTATGTCGTTGGTTGGCACGTGACCTGGGTGGACTCAACGTGAGAAGAAGCTTTAGTTTTGGCGTGAGTGAGGCACACAACGGGTACACCACCTTTAGAGATCAGGGCACCTTCTCCCTCAGACTAGTCTGAATTCAGGTAGCATTATCTTGTCAGACTTTCTACTGGCTGGTCACTTTGAACTCGAATGAGCAGAGAAATCTCCGTTCTGTTTGATGGATGTGGATCAGATAGGGTCTTATCAGAGCCGGGAGAAGGTGAATCGGGAATCATCCATCTATCTGTTGATACTGGTTCTCTCTCCCCCTGTCATTTGCCATTTAGTCCGCCTCGTCTCCTTATCTGATGACGACGATACCAGCTCGGTGCAAATGAGGGAGTATTCATCATCTTTTTTTTGTGCTGCTGTGCTGTGTGACTTTTGGCTGTTAGTATACAATGTATTATAGTTGTAGCGTTGGCAGGATTGCTTGGTTAGGATCCCGCCTAGTTTCCGGTTAGGATTCCGCCTAGTGTTGGCGTTTCGAGCCCTGGCGCCAACTGGGCCGAATACTGCTGAAGACCAAACACCAAACAATCACTCATCTCTTTCCATCTCCAGTAGAATTGTCCTATATGTTTCTGTGCCGTGATCAGCTCCTGACTCATCAACACTCTTCCTATTTTCATACAGATCTGTTCTAGTGTTTTTTTGTAGTAGCTTACCCGTTATTACCCTTGTATCTTCACCCATATACATTTATGTCCCGGAGGAATTGTTTGTGCAGTTAGTGGCTACTTACCGCTATCAGTGTCTGTGTGTGTGTGTGTGTGTGTGTGTGTGTGTGTGTGTGTGTTTGCCTGCCTGCCTGCCCGGCCTGCCCAGACATTTGGCTGCACCCCTCTCCCATGGAGGATTACAGGAAGTGGCAGATCAAGGGCCTCAGCCTGGCAGCGTGGTGGAGCGCTGAGAATTACAGCAGGAACAGGAGGTGTGTGTGTGTGTGTGTGTGTGTGTGACTCTGGAGCAGACGGTTGATCCCTCCAGCCGTAAAGCCAGTCATTTCTGTGATCCCCCCCAAAACTGTCCCGTGTTTGATGCCTGCCTCTGCCTCTGCCTCTACTGGCCAGCTGGGAAGACGACAATGTTCCTTCGGTGTTATCCGGAGGAAGGGAAGCGGGATAGGGAAAGATAAAAAACTAGAGAAGGGACAGAGAGGAGAGGCAAAGACTGAGAATAAAAAGGAATAGATGCGGAGAGAGAGTTTAGAGAGAGAGAGAGAGAGAGAGAGAGACAGGCCTTCCCCTGCTCCAACATCTAATGGCCAAGAATAGAATCCTTATTGATCTGTGTGTGGTAATGCGCTGAGACAGATATGCCTAACTGCACACACACTGCTCTCAATTGTTTTTTATGCACGATATCCCAGCAGCAAAAAAAACTGCTCCCTCAAAAGCAGTGGTGAGCGTTTGAAAGAGGTTTTCGCTGTGCAAGCAGTTCACGCATATTAGCTATCCGCTGGATTAGCAATGTCATTTCACAAATAAGCTGAATTGCTGCGTTAGAAAACGCTGAATGAAACAAGCTCTTTGGTTTTGAGAAGGTTGCGTCTTTGGACTGAACATAATTGTGCATCTGTGATAAGAGGCAGGACTGCAAAAAGTAGAAAGAAGTGAAAAAAACTATCACCTTCCATCCTTCCTTCCTTTCCTTGGATCCTTCCTCCCTTCCTTCCTTCCTACTTTCACCCACTTTATCTCATAGTGTCACCTAAGACTTTCTGTGTGTGTGTGTGTGCGGTTGTTGGGTGGTCTGTGGCTGTGTGTCTACTACAGTAGCAGGCCCACCTCTCTGGAGAGACGGCTCTTTATTGGTGGTGGCGGGGGGGGGTGGCAGCACTATAACTCAGAGGCTCCCTGTGAGCCGGCGAGACGCAGATCAATGGATCAAATTGTCACTCCATGCTCTGCCAGTTTATCTCATCGGCAGGCGCAGGGCGTCAAGAGGACTCACACATACAAATGGGAGTGGAAGTGCGTGCACAAGCACACACACACACACACACACAAACACACACACTGTTGCTATTTCTTGAAAGAGAGAAGCTGGCAGAGGTAACACTACATGCATACACACTTGCGTACACATTCCTGTTCACACATGCTCACACAAGCACCATACATTGGTAGATGACCTAGACATACAAATCTTACTGCGTACACATGCACTACACACACACATAGACACATGTGCACGTGCGCTTTTGTCACAGGCTATGCAGTAGCGGCTGTGACTGGCGGTATCCCTGTGCAGCTTTTGTTCATACCACATATTGACCATGACATATCTCCCTCATCTATCTTGCTTCTCATTCAGTTACTAACTGCACTGCCCTCCGAGCTTCCTCTATAGCTACAGGAGAACCTTAGTGCTCTGACTGGTCTACTGAATGGGCAAAACGTGGGAGTGTTAAAACAGAAATTCTAAGGGCACTTAAGTTTCAAGGGCATGTAAGTTTCAAGTTAGACTGTACAGAGCATTTAAAAAAATTTCGAACAAACCTTTGGATGGATTTCAAAGTTCAACACATTTTGTTCCCCTCAAACGTCCTCCAATTACGAGGAGTCCTAATGAACGAGGCTCTCCGTTAGCAGAGAGAGCTAACGACGCTCGTAACGCAGAGTAATTTGTCGTTGGCGCATCTTAACAGCATACTGATTGCGTGTAATTTATGATATATGTCCACGATGATGATAATTGATGGCGATTGTAACGAGCATTATCAGAATAACTCTCTCCAGCTGCCTTTTCCCTCTGTGTCATGATTGAGGTAGTAATAAGTCGAGTTCCATGCTGAGGAAGAGGGATAATAGATGGTAGCCCTCTTTGACACTGCGTGGCTTAAAGAGTGGGAAAGCTGCATTTCAGGTCACAAATCATTTGTCTAACCCTCTCCTCGTCGGAGCCGCTAGTCGCACGCTAACCATTTGAGATGGCACTCTATAGTGCAGACCAGGCCTGGGGGTTGTGCGTATGCCGTTGTGTGTTTATTTACGTAACGCGCCAGAGTTCGGCTCGGGCAAAGACGAGACCGGATTAGACAGCAACAGTCTCACCAAAGAAGTCCAGCTGCTGCTACCGCCGTGTGACTGACATCCGAGTGCCTCGTATACGTAGACTTGGAAAATGCATCACTGTTGTTGGTTAGCTGGTTTGCTAGCAATAGCATTCGGAGGGCGACGCATCCCGGGGGGAACGGGAAGGGGTGTCACACAAAATCAAGAGGGATTAGTATCTCATCCCAGTTGACCTAATTTCTCTCCTCACACAATTGGGACAGGGATTGGGGAAGAGGAGGAGGAGGAGGAGGAGGAGGAGGAGGAGGAGGAGGAGGAGGAGAGGATGGGATGGGATGAAATGAGAAAAATCACCCTGTTGCGTCTGTTGAGAGATTTTGGTGGTGTGTTTGTTTGTGTGTGTGTGTGTGTGTGAGGGGGGCTGTTGGTAGGGTTGAAGGAGTCATCTTGTGTCTACCAGGTGGACTTTTTTTTTTTAAGAGGCCAGAAAGCAGTGTTGAGGTCACCAGAGAGCTGCCGAGATCTGGCTTTAATGTCAACCCAGGACACGTCAACTTTACTCCACCGCTGAAACAATGGTTGTGTGCATGCCTGTGTGTGTGTGTGTGTGTGTGTGTGTGTGTGTGTGTGTGTGTGTGTATGTGTACCTGCAAGATGTAGAGAGGTACTCTTCATCCAAGACCCCTTTTTGTACCAGGTTTCATCTTTTACGCTCTCCAAAAGCACTCAACGTCCTCTCTTCCCTGCCCTCTGTTCTTAGTGGAAATCGAATTTTGTTGCATGCGCACTACAACAATATAGCCGCTGCTACTCTCCGTCCAATAACCTGACAGTGTGTCCTGCTTAAGTCCCTTTAGCCTTGACAAGCGCCAAATGGGATCTGGGTTTAGGATGATTAAAATTGGCCTGCCGTGTAGCTTCTCCTCAATAATTTACTGTACATTTACCTCCAGCTTTTTACTCCTCCTGCTTCCCCCGTCCCCTTATCTCTGCCGGCTCCTGACTCGCCAAAAATGATAGCCCTCTGTGTGTGTGTGTGTGTGTGTGTGTGTGTGTCTGTTTCTGCACACAGTATGTCTGTGTGAGACTCTGAGGGGCATGCATGATTCACCAATTCACTAATGGAAAAGTTTAGATGAGAGAGACAACGTTGTCTTCACTCTGGAAGAAAAGCAGCACATATGCATGCACACACACACACACACACACACACACACACACACACACACACGGTCCAACTCCCTCTAGTGAGTCATCGCGATTCGCCGGGCCACGAGATATTTCTGCTCACTAGAAAGCAATGTTATTGGAGGACAAGGAATCTTAATGACCTGAAGAAAGGCGAAACAGAGAGAGGGGCCAGGGCGGAAAAGGATGGAAATGTTGTCTGGATCTGAGTCTGATTTTGAGGCCGAGCGCCACATTTGTTGTGTTTTTGTTCCCGAGCATCGACACTTCCTGAAGTCTCACGGGACATTTATTAAAGTTGCGTGCACCGGGAAAGAATTCATGTTCAAAAAAAATACCTGCGCTCTCTTCAGATTTTTGTTCCCCATTTTTTTGCACTTCACATATGGGATAGAGAGCAAGCTGTGTTGTAGCGTGTGTGTGTGTGTGTGTGTGTGTCCGTGTGCAGTACTGTGGCTCCTTCCAGTTCCACCTGATGCCTGGGAGGTCACCTACCTGTGCACTAATTATTCCCAACAGACGGCAGGCAACGCTTGACTGGCTCATCGTAAATACACAGTGTCATGTGGGCTGGAGGGAGAGCAGAGTAGATGGGCATGGATTTGTATGCACACTCAGCTAGACAGCTACACACACACACACACACAGGGTGAAACACTGGGGTCTACCAGCGGGCCTAGCTACGTATATATTGTACATTCCATCGGTCTGTCCAGACAGCCAACCAGCAGCTTGATCGGCATCACGCTCGCCCTACTGATGTAGCCCCCCGACGAGGCCTGTGTGGCAGCCGGTGGATCTGTGACTCCGGGGTACACATGGGGGTGCAGATAGAGGAGGATGGGGTGGAGCGATGGACTCTGGTCGTCGTGATCAAAATGAGAATAGAGCCACTGGACCTTCTGTGTGAACGGTGACAGCTTTAGGTTTAGCCTATAGGTTTCTAATACCATCGGGATAAGCGGTGTGTGTGTCCTGTGTGCAGGACGGCTTATACTATCTGCTTATACTAGCACATAGTGACACCCAGGGACACACCGGGCTGCCAACCTATTGTGATTTATGACAGGGCTTACTGCTTCCTCAGCATTACTGGGGCCAGTTGCCTGGACAATGTACCTATTGATTTGCAATCATATTGGTCACTGGTCAATAGGCTTCTGTACTGTAACAGGGCTCTCATGATCAAGGGGTTTGACCAGTGGTCCCTTTGCATCACGTTTCCAAAATAAACCAGCCTATATACTCTGGATTTGTTGATTTCTGATACCTCTTATCGATACAAACTGTGGTACCATTTTTAAGTCTGATGCATTCGTTATCGTGACGACGTCTTACTCATCCCCGTAAGATGAAATGCTAGTTCTTGTCCAAACACGTGAAAGAAAAACTTCTCGACAACCTTCAAACTGGGAGTTTTCTCCTCCCAAGTACTCCCTTTCTCTAGAATCTGGTAAGTGCATATTGCTGTTTGCTAGCTGCGCTCAGCAGATTGTGTCCTATGATACCACTTTGTCATACGCGCTGCAGCTCTGGTGTCATGATGTAATGTCACTGTCATGTATCAAATCATGAATGGCACAGTCTTATGAGATCATTTCAAATGTATTTTGAGTGGTTACGTTTCCCTCTGGAACCACATGTCTCTCCTGTGTCTCCTCCACTCTGCCTCCTTCGCTCCTTCTCTGTGGGAAAGCCACTGTCTAGGTATCAAAGTGGACATTGGTTTGCATGTGAGCAATCATAATAAATGATTCATATCTGTTCAAATGTACTAAGGTAACTAGTTTTGTTTAGTTTCCATACATTCTCAAGGTGACCTACCCAATGACACTTCTCTGGCTGGATGACTAAAAGCATCTGCAGCTGCTGATCTTGTGTAAAACTGACATTTGTAGGTGCCATTGTTGTTTGACATTGGTGTTTATAGGTGACATTGGTGACTTCCATTGGTTTTGAGGTGTGGAAGTGTGACGGGGTTGAGCCCGAGTGAGGCTGTGAGGTCGGCGTGGCCCCTGCGGCGGTTGCAAAAGGGGCTTTGGCTGACAGAATGTTTGCTGTCTCACTTAACTCGGTGCCCTTCATCTGACCTCTAGGACTCCACAGGGCCTCACCGCGGAAATAACTGCAAAGCATCACTCCCCTCCCTTATTCTCTCTCTCTCTTGCTCTCTTTCCCACTGTACCACAGGCTGGTTTTCTATCTCCCTTCTCTACCTCTTTCTCTCTCGCTTCTCTCCTTCACATGCTCAGGGATGTGATTTTTCAGTTGTTGCAGGATTTGTGGACATATCGTTTCTTTTCTTTACAGTTTGAATAAGAGATTGCTGATGTATTTTGTGCTCCTGGTCACAATGCCAGCTCGTTGTTTTTGTGTAACTAGGCAATCTACGACCGCTCTCTCTCGGTGGGCTCTGTTCCCTCCCTATTTGTCTAAGTTTGTCTAATATCATCTATTTTTGTTTCCATTTCTCACTCCAAAGTACCTCCACTGACAAGAAATGGTTCACGTGGCCCGAGGTTATGTGTGTTTGCATGTGTACTACATGTATTTACGCACAGTGCACAACGTACAAGGCGTACACGGCCAAGGCGCTTGCGGTCAGAGACAGAGCTGTGTATTTGAGCTGCGTACGTACACGTGTGTCCTGCTCATGCGTGTATAAGGGGTTGCATGTGTGATGCCAGCTATCCGCCCCATGCTAACCGAAGCTTGTCTGCTGTTCTTCAAAAGCTGGAAAAACTATGAAAATGAACAGAAGAAAAGGTTTATTTATTGTGCAGTAATGATGGAGGTTAATGTGATTGATACATCTGGACATGACCCATAATTTTAACAGTATGATGGTAACCGCGTATACCACAAAGATAAGTACAACTAACTAGACGAATGGTTTAGTCCACCGCTTCTATTCTTGGTCTCAAATTCCTGGTCTTTACAGGGCAGTAGTTCATGCTGGCAGGACCAATTAGTAAAGAGCTGGTTAGCTTGTCAGTCTTAGTTAGTATGATAGCGTATGGTAAAATTGTAGTATTGTGAGCTATATATTTATGGTATAGCAGGTGAGTGTTAAGGGACAGACACTGTTGTGGTTGTAAGGCAAACAGGCAGCAGCCTGTGGGCACCTGATGGCCATGGGCCGTGTAAATGGTTGGTTATGACCTCACTGAAACCTGGTGCTCTGTCTCTGTCTGCAAGGTCCTTGACACACACACACACACACACACACACACACACACACACACACGGAAAGACAGAGAGGTTCCCAAGGTCCAGACCTTGAGGAATAGCCTGTCACAGTGTGTTTGTGTGTGTGTGTGTGTGTGTTGTGAGGTGTGTTGTGAGTTGTGTGTGTCAAGGCGCTTGCAATCACAGACAGAGCTGTGTATGTGATTTGAGCTGCATACATACGCGTGTGTCCTTGCTCATGCTTCTGTTTTTATGTGTACCGAGGTTCAAAACGTCCCATCTGTTGTGCTATTGCTTCAAATGTGTTGGAGCTCAACACCCAGACGCAGTACAACACAATCTGAATCTACCTGTTCTATTTCATGCTGTTTTACCTTCATTGCTAAAGGCTAATTTCTACATACTCAACTAAATCAGCTCCAGCTGGAGAATATTAGTGTCTCTGTGTCAGTTGTGGCTAACAAGCCTGGACTGCCAATGTGGCTGTGTAGGTATATTATGGAGTTTTCCTGCTCATGTACTGTAGATAACCATTTGACTCTGTCTTAACTGGACTACACACCTAAAAGCTTGGATGACATTTTCTGGAGCCTGATGATCAACTCTTATGACGACGTGCTACTTTCTCCTCACTGAAGACCAATAACTTGTGGTAATGTTTTGTGATTAAACGGTACATTTAGACACGGATATGTGGATTTCTTTTCTTTTTTCATATGTTGGATGTTGAGTAGCATGCGCATGTTTTGAGGACACAATCAGAGACTAGGAATTGCTCTCCTTGCACTTTCTTGCTTTTACACAAGCATTTGTTTACATTTGTATGCCGGGCCTGACAAAGCGCTTATGACGTTTACCTTAAGATAATATTTGGCACAGGCATTTGTTATGTCCGTGGCTGTGTTGCCCTCATATAACTTTTTTTTCTCAGGGAGGTCGAAAGGCCTCTGAAATCCTTTTA
Source organism: Hoplostethus atlanticus (assembly GCA_034670405.1). Taxonomy (NCBI): domain Eukaryota; kingdom Metazoa; phylum Chordata; class Actinopteri; order Trachichthyiformes; family Trachichthyidae; genus Hoplostethus; species Hoplostethus atlanticus. Next base: position 2,497,066 of record JAXDDX010000011.1, on the reverse strand, counting down.
GACTATGTGCATAAAAAAAAGGTCAGGGTAGCCCAGCTAACCTGTTCAGTTGTGGGGGAAATACTGATATGAGGTAGATTTAACATGTTTATTTTAGCACGTATCAGTAAATCTGCTGCTCCATTGATGGATGAAGGTAAAAAACGTGTTGAGTAAAAATAGTCTTTTACTGTAAATACAGCTGAGCTCGGTTTGATCACAGTTCCAGGATCTGCCAGTCATCAACTCAGGAGAAAGCTCTCAATATCTGTTCACTGCTGTTGCTGTCAGCCCAAAATAGGTTAGCATTTATTATCATTATAACATAGCATTTAATAATGGGCTTTGCAAGAGTAAGGCAAGTGATTGTGATGTGGTTTAGTCTTTTGCCTGTCAAATTGGAGCCCTGTGGATCTTGTTGTTTGCCTTCCTTAGCCCTACCGGTAGCTGTGATGATATTTATCCCCCTGTTGCTCTTCCGTAGGCTGCCCTTTAGTGTGCCGTCATGCTGGGTGCCTGCAGGGAAGACGCACATGTGTGGCATGACGCGATGACTCAGGTTTTAATGCCCTGCCACATGGCCCTTCCCCCCCGCCCCTTCAGCGCATGGCCTTTTGAGACAACCGTGTGTGATGTACACCTATATATGTGTAAGTGCACATGAGATGTATTTATGTATGTTGTGTGTGTGTGTGTGTGTGTGTGTGTTTGTGGGATGTTTGTCCGTCTGATTGAAGCAGAATGTGGATTATGTTGTGATGTCATATGTGGGGGACGGGGGGAGGGGCAGAAAGGATGAGACAGACAACTCAGGGCTTGAGGGGATGTATGGAGAGGAGGCGCGAGGGGAGGGTGGAAGAGAAGGGGGGAGGGGGGGTGCACTTGTGTTTGTCTAGAAGCAAGGCGCTATGGAACATTGTGTCTGTTTGCCTTAGTATCATCTCGTGAGTGGGAGTCGGCAAACTCAGCGGGAGGGATGTACACTGTGATTTTTACAACGGAGACTTCTAGAATAGCGTCAACACGGCGAAGCTGCAAAGACACAAATACTTTAAAAGTGCTGCGGATGTGTCCTTGGGTTTGTCATTCGCTGCAGCACACTGCCAGGCCCCAAATCCCCGCAGAGACAGAAGACAGGAGGAGAAGCAACAGGAAAGGGGGATGCGGGATGAAATCACCGCAGATTGCAGAAGTTCCATCTAAGTTTAGAAAAAGTGAAGAGGAGGAATAGAAAATGAAGAGGGAGATAAAGTGTAGGAGTGTCTGCATATGGAGTGGAGCCAGAGTGGTCACAGCCAGTCAGCTCTCTGACTCAGAGCCCTGGTGTTGTATGTGGGCGGGGTTTTTCAGCGGTTGGCAGGGTTACGATTGGCTCCCGGTCCCACTGTAGTCAGACCGCTGTCCAAACAGAAGCTGCCACATGTTGGTACTTTGCCCTCTGTATGTGCAGGAAAGAGTGTCACGCCCCCGGGAGGCGGGGGGGGGGGACACCATCTCCAACCCAGCTCACAGTGCACTGCAGTGAAGCAGGTCCCCCCCATGTCTCCACCACGCCGCCTTATATAGAGCAACCTTTCTTTATATATATGTATATAACTCACATTTCAATGCTGGAATCAAGGACAGCTGATAGACCCGGTGAAGGAAAAGGATAACCTTGCAATTTGTGCCCCCCCGTTTCATTTCAGTGATGAAGCAGCTAATTTGTTTGATAAGCCAGAAGCCCTTGCCATCTCCCAGACACCGGCAGGAGTGAATGATGAACAGGCAGTGCGAGAGGTCTCAGCCAGCCGCGCCACCGTGCCCCCATTAAGCCTCGATTGGGGTCTATTGGCCCGATTTCTCTTCCTGTCTGGTGCTTGGCAACGCTTTTGCTTTCACATTAGACGCGGGTGTCGATGATTGCTGATAACGCGACGAGGGCGGGCAACAGCGAATGCATTAACCCTCACCGGGCACCCGCTGCGGACTCGAACAATGCCAGCATCCCGGCGAGATAACGCAGTCCAATTAACCCTTTCGCCGACTAGCTAGATGTCAGGGAATGAAAAGGATTCTCAAGGTCCTTTTTGTTGTGAGTTTGTGTTTCGGTACGATAGCCTCTGAAGTCACTGGTGGATCAGTGTTTTTTCGACATCGTCTAGCTGAAATGAAACCTCGAAACAATGGCACACTTCCCTCTCGCTCTCGGTAGGCAGTTCTCGGTGTAACGATCAGCAGCTGGACCCTGGTGCTCATTTTTAGACACTGTTGCTGCAGTGCCATGCATTTTTAATGCATAAGGCCATTGTAGCAGGCTGTGCTGTGTGTGTGTGTGTGTGTGTGTGTGGGGTGAGTTGAGTACACTTAAACATCTGTATGCAGAGAGGAGCCATCAGCTGATGAGTTTTTTTTCCCCCGTGTGTGTCTGTGGATGACAGCTTTTGTGATGCTCAACCTACTGTAACCCGCCGTGCTCTTCCGTTGCCATCTCCACTTCACTAAGCAGACCTAACCACCCTACTTGTAATACCACGTCATATGAAAAGCCCCCCCCCCATTCTGTAAGCTGCTCACGTCCCAGTCTGGACGTACAACTACTGGCTTTTCCTGGGAGCATTTCCAGGATCGCACCTTGTATTCTTACAGTATAAAACAAAATGGACCTGCATACATGCACATGCACAAACCCAACACACACACACGCGTGTTTTGGTGTCTTCCCAGGTGAAATGTGTGTGTTTGTCTGTCTGTGTGTGTTTGTACATGTGCATGTGTGTATATGTGTGTGTACGCTCTTTTGTTTGCTAACAGTGATTTAGACACTAATGCGACGTGAAGGCTTTGGGCTTTAGACCTACTCCCTGAATCATGTTGAATAAAACCTGCGGGGCTCCGATTCCCACAGGTCTCTCCGTTAACACTCACATGGGAGCCTGTGCAGATCCGGAAAGTCTGGATGAATCAGGAAAAATAAATGTGATCATTCCCATCGCCTCAAAGGTTTGAGAATCGCGTGGAAAAAAAAAAAAACAGCCACTTTTAGCATCATATCATATTGAGTACGGGCCAAAATCTTTACATCCACTCACGAAATTAGGACGCACTTTTATTTTGAAATGGAAAATGTATCGGAAGAGTGGAGAGTTTTGTCCCGCCTGTGACCCGGGGCACTTAGGGGGAGGGATGGCCGAATAAAACGGAAACAGTAGAAATGTCTACGGGACTAATGGAGGATTCTGGGATTCATAATGTCTGGAAAGAGAGAGAGAGAGAAGGAGGAGGAGGAGGAGGAGGCAGATAGATTGGCAGATAAATGTGTATGCACAGAGTGACAGAGAGAGAGAGAGAGCTGAGGAGATGGAGAGATACAAATAACAGAGAAATTCATGGACAGAGATGGAGAGAGGGAGAGAGAGAGGATTGTGGATTTGCAACAGAGCGAGCAAGGCTCTCTCTCTCTCTCTTTTTCTCTCTTTCTTTCTGTGTGTCTCTCTCTCTCTCTCTCTCTCTCTCTCTCTCTCTCTCTCTCTCTCTTCTAGGCACTATAGGCACTTTGCTTGACATAGTGGGACAAAATAGGTTCTCGGCTTACATGTCCTCCCTTCACATGGCACAACACACTTCTTCACACACTTCTACACACACGCGCGCGCGCACACACACACACACATGCACAAATAGGAACAATCCTCTTGACTTATGTAACCGCCTTTGATGCACTATGCACTCACTCAAGACCCCACCCCCTGAAGGCCTTGTTTGTGGTGTGTGTTTGAGTGTGTGCGTGTGTGTGTGTGTGTGTGTGTGTGTTTGTCTTTCCTCTCCATATCTCTCCATCCTTCCTCTCTTTCACCTCCCCGACTCTGTTTTTTTTTTTTTTTCCCAGTCATATGGATGATATAGACCCCCGGTACAGAAATGAGCTATGTTGAACACACACACACACACACACACACATCAATGTCAGCCAGATGGATGAGTCATCAAAGCATTGCTGTTTAAATCAGCACATGGTGTGTTTGTCTCTCAGGTATTAATCCCATCATTCAGAGACAACGCCTTCCCCTCTCTGCAGCCCCCTGAGTTTCTTACTCCCATCTAATGCATCTGCACCTGCATCAATCCACAACCACTCTGTTCCTCTGGCACCCAGCGCCTGTCTGTTCCCCTGTGTGTGTTTATGTGTGTGTGTTTTACCAATGATCCATTAGAGTGATTTCCGTCATTACAACACGATAATTAAGCCCTCAGACTTTCTGTCTGATGTTCTACAGACTGCCGTAGACTGTAGCATAGGTGGGTGTATGTAATACTACTACTATTAATGTGATACTGCACTTGATTAATCCCTGCAGGGAAATTCTCTTTTCGCTTGCTCCTTGCGAGGTCCAGGGTGTCTGTATGAACAGTGTGTAGAGTATGTTTTTTATTCATTGTAACTGCTTCACTGGACTTCATGTCCCATAACAACTCATTCCTTTTTCTTGCACTAAAAAGGTCTTAAATGTGTCTTTCTGAAACCTGTAGACACCCTGAGGTCAGAGCGCAGATTCAGTGTCTGGCTCAAGGACCTTGAAGGTCAGATGCTTGGCAACACAGTGGCTTGATCCCGGGTCCCTGCACTCACCATGCTTAATGTGTGTGTGTGTGTGCAAGTTCACTGTCATCCTTAAATTCACCGTGGGATACTTTGGCCTTCTGTCTCACATTAATCAAAGAGCACGGGACGAGGCTCCGATTAATATTTTATATGCTGCATGGCGTTTTTGGCAAGCCGCCCCCTTCTTCAGCGTGCTACTGGCAAAGTGACAGCCGTACAATGTACCGGCGGTGGGTCTAATTGGTACAAAAGCAGACACAACAGAATTCATGCCAGTGGGGAGTGCTGTATAGATAACTCCATCCATCAGTCCAAACACGTCCTCTAATAACGGCACAGAAGGTCTGCACCATCACCTCAGATGACGGTGAATACAAGAGCGCATGTCCAACATGTTTCTTCCTTTAGGTGTGTGTCACCTTTCATTTGATATGTCTGACTATACCCACAACTCCTACTGTGTGTGTGTGTGTGTGTGTGTGTGATGTGGACGGTACGTTATTAGACTAATTCTGGCCTGCCCACTTCTAGAGAGAGAAAAACTTTGTTAGCTTATTACTCTCTCTCTCCCTCTCTCTCCAATACAACATCTGTACAAGGATTTCACTGTTTTTTACACAATTACACACACACACACACACACACGCCACTTTCTGAGGTGTTAGCCTAGAGTCAATGAAGTGTTATTGCGTCGCTGGCACTACACAGACTCCTGCTGTGCTGGCACCTTACAGGTACCTGTCCTTGAAATCAGGGCCTGGCGTTTCATTGGTTGGCACAATGCAACAGATTATGGGCCAACAGTCACTAATCTCCCATGGTGCTACCTTTGAAAAGATTTGTTTGATATCAACGCACACACACACACACACACACACACACACACACAGTACAACTTGATGATTTTGAGATAGAGAAGGGGATGTGGTTTGTGTGTTACCCCATCATCCCCCCACTGCTCCCTGCTGCTGTGGTAACTGTCAAGATATCCCGGATGCTGCGGTGAAGCTGCAACGAGGGCCTTCAGCGACTTGGGTTTGGAATTGAAATCGGTCCTACAAAACTCTTCCACACATGCACACGTGTGTTCATATTTCCTTCAGACTTTGTAACGACCTGCTGCTATACAGTACCTGGCACTATTGTGATTAGATTAGCCGTGAGCTTTTGAAGACACAAAGCTCCCCCTGCCTCTGAAACCTTTTATTAAAACAAGGACGTGTATTCACAGTGCGACTGTGTTAAAGGTTAATTTGGCATTAACTTACATTCTAATAAAACATTTTCTTCCCATCCACTTGGAGAGGGTAATACATAAAGCCATCTAAATGCATATGCTGGCTCCCATTCGCCACATCCATTATTCATAGACAGGAAGAAATCCAGTAACAGACTTTTAGTCTTGCTTGTGTCTTCCTCTCCCTCCCTCTCTCCCTCTTTTCTCTGCACATAGCCAAACTGGGTTTCTCCTTAAATTATGTTTCCCCTTGTCATTTTAAATGCCCACTTGGGGTTTGTCTTTGAAATTGTTATACTTTAAATTGTCCTTAAATCTCTCCGTCGTGAAACACAGAAATGGATAGTAATTGGGTGGAAGCCTAGCTAGTCAAAGAAAATGATGACATGTATATTTCATATGTTGTAGTACAACCATTTCATTGGGATCTACTCTCTGTCTTACCATCTCTCCCTGTTCCTTCTCCAGTAGTAGCCAAAAAATAGTTACGTATCATCGTACTTAGTGAAATTGATCTGATGTCCTCCTGGCATTAGATACCCCATTGTTTGGACCCGTCCGATAGCCTGTTTACGGATTGATCGCACTTTCTGCTTTTCCAGAGTGAGCACGTTCGATATGGGCAATCCAGTGACAGCAGTGGAGGGAATGTGTGAGGCGAGAGAAAGGATTGAGCTACGTGTGCACAGGCATTACTGCGAGAACGTCTGAGGACCCAGCTGCAAAGTTTGTTTAAGCTTATATGGTTCATGTCCTCACATTGTGTTGCTCACAAAATGCTGATAGGGATTAACATGCTGAAGTAGCTTGCGATGTATGAAGTTAGAAGTGCATGTTCGTGTGTAGAGTCTTCCCTATTACAGCACAACAAGTAACCTAGAAGCTCTACTTTTATTCAGCATGGTGTAAAATCCTTCATTTGGACAATATTACGGTGCCCGGGCTGAAACGTACGGGCACGTATGGGTGAGTTACTTTGAAAATGTCACTTGCACCAGTAAATTGTAACCAGTAACGTCATCCCGTAAACCTCTCAAGCACAGTAACATAATGTGGTTAGTTTCAGTTATTTTTGGGGTTACTTTTATTTTGAAATTGAGTTTTAACACGAAACATCTAGCAACAGGAGATGTTTTTCCTGCTTGTAAACACCGGTAAGATAGCCACTTCCTTTTAACATCCAAGTAAGGTTTCAACATAACGCTCACCCTACATCGTGGCACAAGGGATATTTTCAGATGGTGGATATTTGGTGGGATTCAATCCGAGGCCAGCAGAGGAACACACGCGGCTCCAGAAGCAGCGGCCTCTTGGCACATGATGGATAATCCCCTGTTCACATTTTGCTTTCCAGCACGGCACCGCGGTGTGTCGGGTCGTGTTGCCGATCAAGTGCAGTTCTGTCTCCCTCGGTTTAGTTTTGCACAGCGGTCTGACACACTCTCTCATACACACACACACACACACACAGTACATCATCTCTCCAGCATTGTACAAGTCACCAGGTACTGTAGCCTAATTTTTGAAACTACAGTGAAGTTGAAAGTCACCGAGGACAGACGTGAGGCAGACTGCAGAGTGAGCAGAGAGGGTTCGGCCCGTTTCAGAGTTCATGCTGTAATTGGCCTAGTGGGGTTCAGAGTGCTGATGTACTGCTGGTCTGAGCTGGGTGCCCTTGTACTCTGCCAGGGGGCCAGGACCCAATCCATGTTTAATACATCCTCACCTTGTCCCCCCCGGGTGATTGTGTGCTATGTGTGACATGCACGGAGCCCTGAACAATACTCACAAAAAAATGTGACTTGTGCACGTTTTTTGTTGACAGCTTTGTAACCGTCACCTCTCGGGAAAACGACCTCTCGCTCCCTGTTGCTATCACGACAGAACTGGTTTCTCTGGTACCTCTTGTCTTTCATTTGGCATTTTAGCGTTGCATCATTTCACACGTGTCTTCCTGCGTTGATGGACGAGTCCCAGATGTGTTTTAGAAACCTCCCGGTGAAATGTTGACTTGTCTTTCTCGTTTCTATTCCTACGGTAGCGCAACCTTTCCTTCCCTGGGGGTTTTCATTCGTCCCTCCTCTGTCTTCTGTCTCTTTCTCTTCCCTCCCTCTATCCCTCGCCGTTTCTCCCCTTTCTCCCTCTTTTAGCCTTCTCTATCTTTCATTCTCTCTCATCCTCTTCCTATGCTCCGCACGCTTTCGCTGAAGGGCTTTGGCCACAACCTTTTCTGCTGATTCGCCTTTTTTTTCCCCCATAGTTTACCCTCCCTCCCTTCTATCCCTCCCTACCTCCTTCCATCTATTTCTCCTTCCCTCCGAACTTGCAAGCCTCCATCCTTCCTTTTCCTTTGTTCCTTCTCTCTCTCTCTCTCTCTCTCCCTCTCCCTCCCCACTCTCTCCCATCTCTTTTCAGTTGAATGGCTGTACAGTAGCTGAGTGCAGAGTAGCCCTGCTAAAATTAGATGATGGCCGGGGTTATTAACACCCTACTACTGGGTAGATCTGGCCATGCTCCAGGAACCAGCAACCCACATCATCCCTGCAGCACGGGGGAGGGGAGGGGGGGGGGTTCAATTCTTACTGCACACCACCGCTATGCTTTCTTCTCCTGCGCTGGCTCGGCTCCAGACCAGTTCGTCCACTACATCCCTCAATAGGGTTTGAATTCTACAGTAATCGCCTTTTGTGTTTTTCAGCGTTTTGCTTCTCTGCAACTTGAATGAGATAACAATCGCCACGTGATGTCAAGGACTGCTTTAGTTTTGTCTAATAATTGCATTTGCAGTATTTAGTCTTAGTTGTATGTCTGATTTTTCTACAATGAACTCCAAGTAAGTACACAAATTTACATCTGGTTTAACTCCACATAGGCACAGAAACTAGCGAGAGCACTCTGCGGCTCACAGCATCGCTCCTCCCCCTGCTCGAAAAAAAAAAAAAAAATCTCGGAACACACCTCATTTTTTTTTTTTAGGTGAACGTGGATTACCGCAACGTTGAACTGTGCACCTCAGCATGTCAAGAATGTCACCTAGATGAATCTTAGGTGCAGGGGCTGTAATAATAGATGTAGGGGGGCTGTTATATGTGTGTGTGTGTGTGTGTGTGTATGGTAACGTCTTTCAAGGTGAGCGTTGTGGAAGCTGAGGCAGCGACAAATACTCAGCGGCCCCATCGCAGTTTAATTGTTTGCCTGCATAATAAATCAAATGTGTCGAGGGAGATTATTTATACAAGGACCGTGTTGAGCAAATGAATCACCAGCTCGGTTTTTGCTCCGTGTGTGTGTATTTGTTTGCGTGCGGGGGTCTGTGGGTAGGGTGTGTGTGTGTGTGTGTGTGTTTCCTTAATATTGCATGACGATACACTATGTCTGTTTTTGCACGTGTGACTTTTATATGCACAAGGAGAATGTGTGTCTGATAGCGCCCTCCTCCTCCTCCTCGTCTTTCTCTCCTCCATGTATTTGGTGCTGCCTGAATGCTCTGGCAAGGGGGGGGGGGTGGAAAGAAAAACAAATTAACATGAATAACTCGTAGCCCCTTTAGAGCTACTGTGTGTAAAGCCGTAAAGCTCAAAGGGGCGAGGACCCGTGTCTACAGAGCGCATTGTTTCCCGGCTAGCGGTGCTCAACGGCTCCTTGGTGGGATGCTAGTCATTGTTCCTGCTGTTGCTATGCGACAGTTGAAAACCTGTTTAAAGCACTTTTCTTTTTTTTTTTTTTGCTAAAGTTGAGAAGCTTTCTAATTTCACTGACCACCGTGCTGCTCAGCAGGGGGGGGGAAAAAATGCTCTGCCCTCTCTGTCCACAGCATGTGTTTTGTTCCCCAACGTCTCCAACAACAGGGAAAACGATGTCAGCATTGTAAAGAAAAGGTCCCTGGTGGGGCGCGTCGGCTATGCTTTCGCGCGTAGAGCCCCATAAAGCGTTGCTGTAAAGTGGTGACTCGCCCAGAAACGGCAAAGGCGGATCGAGTAAGCGAGCGGGTTATACATTTTGATATCTACATTTTGAGTGCAACTACTGAATAAAGCCTCATCGGCAGCATCACGAGAGGTGCAAGGGGGCAAAGCCACAGCAACCAGACAACATTACATTACATTACAGGCATTTAGCAGACGCTTTTATCCAAAGAGACTTACAATAAGTTGAATTCAACATAGGTAGGCAAGAGAACTACTGGTCATAAAATTGACAGTGAGGTGATAACTAAGACGATGTGAGGTTTGAACTCACAACCCTCAGCTTGAGAGTCTCATGTTCTACTTAACTGAGCTTAACAGACAATAAAAAAAATTAGATATCCACATTAACTACCCTTCACAATAAGGCGATTTAAAAGTGTCGGAATTGAACCAGCAACCTAAGGATATCTGTCCCTCCGCTCTACCAGCTGAGCTATCGAAGGGCAAGAAGACCTGACAGTTGTTTCTGTGTCCTCAGATTGATCACGTATGACAGAGAGGTGCTTGAGAAAAAATAAAATGGTGAAGTGTATTTTGAAACAAGACGGGAACGTGCAAAAGGAGGAGAGGGGGGATGTGATCCGAGAGAGGAGTTTAGTGTTTTCAGGTTATGAGAGAAGATAGGGAGCGACTGCGATGACCAGGCCGGCTCAGGGAAGGTAGAGCTATAAGTGCCTGGTGATAGCCGAGTGCCGGACCATGGCCTGGAGGTATTGGGGATGCAGCTTCCTCAGTAGCCTTAGTGCGCTCGGTTTTAAAATGTGATACAAGCAGCCAGAGGGAACGCAGGGTGACGCGGGACGATTTAGGGAGGGTGGGGACGAGGGAGGCTGCAGCACATTCTGAATGAGCTGCAGCGGCTGAAGAGAGTACTTCAGGGGCCCCGGGACGGGAGGGAGTTACAATCCAGACAGGAAAGGCGACTACCGTTTGGACACGTAGCTGGGCAGAGTCCCCGGTGAGCGCAGGCCTGATTTGGTTGTGTTTGCGGTGTGGGGTTTGTTGTTTGTCAAGGCTTAGGTTGTCGCTGTGAAGGCCTTTTTTTACATGCAGCCATCTCTTTCTTTCTCTTTCTCCGCACTCTCCTCGATATCTTCATCATCTCTTTCTATCTCGGTTCATTCCTCTCTGTTCTGCCCTCGTTTCTCTTTTTTTCTCACCCCACTTGCAATCTTTCATTTCTTTTGCAAGTATTTTCACTCTGCTCAACTGCCTTTCTCTCTCTCTCTCTTTCTCTCTGGTTTTCTTTGTCTCCTTCCCTCCGTTTCCGTCTGCCCGGTTCCCTCTCTCCCGTCCCTGTCTCCGGGTCCAGTGCAGAACAGCCCCCCGTGGCCCCGCCCCCCTCTCTGGCAGGGTGATGTACGACTGGCTAGGCTTGACGTCACTCCAGGCCCAACGTCACAGCAGCCCAATGCTCGCAGGCTCGCTCTTTTTTGGTTCTTTCTCTCCCTTATTCCTCCTCTTCCTTATCCTCTGTTAATTATCCCTCTCTCTCTCTCTCTCTCCCTTTTTCTCTTTGAGTATCTCTCATCCTCCTCATCATTTTTCATCCCTCCAGTTCTCGTTTGAAGCTCATTTTAGCCTCACATCTCTTCCCTTCCCTCTGTTTTGCAGCTTTCCGCTCCTGTCTAGATCTGCTCTCTCTCATCATTCTCTCTGTTTGTTACACACACACACACACACACACTTATACACACACACACACAGTCCTCACATAGGCACAGCGGCGTATGAGGCAAGCAGCATGCCGACCCCTTCTCTCATGTGAAAAACAAGGTTCATTCTCACCCCCGATTCAATTACATCGACAAAAATATTCCCGGGTAACACGTTTTCACAAACCTCCCATCTGTTACCCGCCGTGCCCAATGCAAGTCCCCTTCTGACAACTTCACTTTGCTTGATGCTTAAATGACTCACCTTTGTTTGTCACGAAAGTTGCCCGTGGCTTTGGAAAAAACAACTATATGAGAAGGAACATAAAAAAAACAGAATATCAGTCAGCTTTGAGTTCCGAAATAGCTCAGGGAAAGTTTCACCGGACCTTGACAAGACACGAGGATGTGACCCACTTTCTGCTCTCTCTCTCTCTTTCCGTCTTTCTCTCTCCGCCTGTCCCCCTGTCCTCGCTGCTATCTCTGCCCGCGGTTAATCTGTCCACTATTAGCGTGGTGTTGTGCGGTGGGGGGGGGCAGAGGCTCAAGATAGAGGCCACGCTCGGTCAAAATGAGGAATGCACTTGTCAGCAATTGTGACACATTTCCCACTGAGCATGTGGACGGGGGTTGAGAGGTTGAGTGGACTGAGGCAAACGAGATGTCGAGGCAACTACGTAGACGACTTGAACGAGGCTCACTCATTCTTTGTAATCCTGTGGGGAAAAAAACAACGTTGCGATACGACAACAATCGACAAAAAAAAAATCTAATGTTATTTTTCCTCCCTGGCATGAAATTGAGGCAAAGAGACACCGCCAGGGGAAACACCAGGTATAGATCATAGATCGGTAAATGTAAACTGTGTGTAGTTTGAATCTCTGCTGTGATAATCAGTTAGTGATAGTTTAGCAAAATAGAAATGTATTGATATGAAACTGTCATGAGTTATTAAAGTTCACTTTCCTCAGGTCTCTTTGAGTCAGATTTCAGAGCAGGGGAATGACAACTTTAGTTAGTTCTGGTGAAATCCAATCCCAAATTCTTTCAACCTATAGTTCTTCTTCTCCCGTTGGATTGAAAGTCTTGTTTAGACAGTGAGGCCGGCTGCATTTTTACGATAATTGTTCAGGCAATATTCACTTAAAGGAAGTGTGCAATAGCCGGTGTTTCCCCCTTTTGGTTTGAATTGAATTTATTTAGCAGAAAACCTTCTCTTTTTTTTATGTGTCTGAGTGTATGTGTGCTTTATGATAATGTGCTTTTGGGATGGCTGCCTCCTCAGAGGGAAGGCAAAGCCAGCAGTTTAAAAAAGCACAACCTTAAATCCTTTTCCTCCCTCTCTTTTTCTTGGGCCCTGGAAGATTGGTTGCCAGGCAACCTTAAGAAAGAGTTTTTCAATTAAGTCACTTCCAGTTACATGCACCGTCCCTGGGACCAAGCCATCCTGCCTATAACACGGCGCTCTACCTTTTGCTGTGTGTGTGTGTGTGTGTGTGTGTGTGTGTGTGTGTGTGTCAACGATGTAGTTGAAGAGTATCCGCGTCATTCTGCATCATTTTGTATTTAGCTGTATGACTGAAACTGTGATTTAGCTGGATCGCTCTGCAGGCTATTTAGATGGCCGCATGCGCAAGCAAACACACACACACACACACACACACACACACACACACACACACACACACAAATGATGAGAAATACTGTTGTCCTCAGGGTGTTACACCTCTATGCGTCCCCCTATGAAAAACTGCTACCCCCCATGCCAGTCTTGAGAATCATGGGTAAAATGAATGGGTAGAATCAGTAAGCTCAACCAATTTACTCTCCCCAGGAAAGGAAACTCGTTATTCTCTGTCTTTCCTGTCCCCATCCCCTTCTTTTCTCTTTTTCAGCCTCCATCCTTCCGTCCCTCTCTGCCTGTTTTCTCTCTCCTCTGCATCTTTTATCAGAGTTGTCTATCTCCCCCCAGCCCCCTGTCGCTCCCTGCTGTTATTTTCTCATCTGCTCTCATAATATCCCTCTCTTCTCTACTGATTCATTTTCTATTATGAGTTTCTGAACCTCTCTTGTGTCTTTCTCCCTGTAAGCGCCCAGCCCTGTTATAGTTTTATTCCTCGCCTGCAGTATCGTTGATGTTCCACTGCTTTTTGTTTGTTTTGAGACGATATATTTATTCACCTCATACTTTCTCTCCAACATACCACACTTTCTGCATAACCGAAAGCATCGTGACAACTGAGGTCCTGTATTGAATACCTAAAATATATACAAAGTGGTACAAAGTTCTTCGGCGCCTCCATTCTAGGTACATAATATTCTCCCAAAAAATTAATTCATACCTAGCAGATGAAAAAAGGAATGCATGTATAACTTGACATTTAAAATGGGCATTTTTTAACAGATCATGTTCAATATATTCTCTCTGGTGATGCTAATATTTGCTATCTTGCAACGTTTTGTGCTCCCTAGCTAAAAATGACACTGTTTAGCCCTGTGGTATGTAACTGGCTATGTCACCATGTCATGAAGTGGTTACACCCGTTTTTTATTTTTAAGAAAGGAATGTACTTTTCGGGCCTGGCGGGGGTGTAAAGGGCTAGAGGAATGCCATATGATTAGGTGATGAATACGTTCAAGCTCTGTGGAAAGGTCACCGACTGAAACGTACCAGGGGAAGTGATGTCATGGCCTTTAGTCAGGTGTACCTGCGTAAATGACCTTCAAAACCCTGAGGCTCTTCTTCCGGGCTGGTAAAAATAAATAAATAAATAAAACACAATTGCATACACGTCACACATGCATGCATGCGTGGACGGCCTGCACATATACCCCACACACACGCACAAACACAAACGCGCAAACACACAATTTAGATTGGGTGCTGTCTTGCTCCAGTGGTACATTCGGTGATATGTTCCTTGACAGAGAGCCTATCAGGTTTGGTCGTCCAGGTGTGGAGTGTTACTGTCAGCATGAGAGTGGAGCGGCCGTCATCCAGCTACAGTTCCTCATCAACGAGGTAGGTCACCATGGCAACCCCCGACATGAACGATGAACAAAAGAGCGGAGTCAGCACGCTGCTGCAATGCTCCGGCACGGTGTGTGTATTCAAGTTTATTTGCTGCCATTTTGTTGGTACGAAAGTGGATTATATATAATTTAATGGCATTTAGGGGTCTGGTTTTTGTTGATGTTGTACGTTAAACCCTGGTCATGGCCTTTGACCCTTAAAACACACAAAAACTGCTGCTTGCCTTTATAGGGCAGGACATATGGACTGGTCTTACTGGTAACATCAAATACTTAACATGAGCAGAGATGTTGGATGTTGGATGTGCATGAAACTACCTTGACTATAAAAACTCCACCTGTTAACATCAAAGTGCTGCAGTGGCACAGTGTTAGTGTAACTAATAATCGGCAAACAAAATATTGAATTCATACAGTTAGAAAATCTACTTCCTGTTGTGTGAATGTACCTAGAGCCTGCTCATCCCTGTGTGTTCGAGTGCCCACTGTATTTCTCTCACGCCGGTCTTTTAAAGAGCGAGCGGTGTGTATTGCAAAAACCATTACACACAAACCAACCAACACACAGAGGACGGTTCTTGTAGACGTGCACCTAAAAAAAACAACCAAATAATAGTTGGTCGCCTGCCAAAGTAAAAAGGGGAGAGTAGATAAATTCACCGTCGACAGTGACAATTTAAAAGCATTTGGCTGCTGGCAGGTGTTGATTCGCTGTAGCTGTAGAATAGCTGCGGTACTATAGTTGCCATCCCCTTCACATCTGATTCCATATGGAAGAAACAAACTAGAACTGAATTTCATTTGCGTCACAGTAGGCACAATGCAGTGTGTCATGCTTGGTGTGTGTTTGTGTGTGTGTGTGTGTGTGTACATGTGCGTCTGTGTGACTGTGACTCAGCAGTTCAAACAAACCCTTAGGGAGACGGGAAAGATTTTCACCGCCTCCTACACACACACACCACACACACACACATATACATCTTATGATTCATCATCGTTATCTGGGAGAGAGCTGCTTCACTTTCTAGAGAATTTAGTCCCTTATGGCTTGTATTATATAATGCTCAGAATATGTGCAGGCTGCGGGTATATGTGTGTACAAAGGTGTGTTTTTCCATGATCATACCTGTGTCGTGTTTGAAGCACGTTACTTTTTCTACACTTGCAACTGTAATGTGCCTTCTTGTGTGCCAGGGGGCGCTGGTGAGTGCTCTGGCAGATGACAGCGTCCACCTGTGGAACCTGAGGCAAAAGAGACCAGCCATCCTCCACTCCCTCAAGTTCAGCAAAGAGAGGTAAGTGGCACACACACACACACACACACAACACGACGAGTGAGGAAGTAGAGCATCAGCTAAGTCAAAATCTCCATCTCTCTGCCCTCCCCCCTCCCCTCCACACACACACACACACACACACACACTTTCTCTGTTATTCTCTCTCTCTCAACTACCCCCTCGCGCTCATAATGGTGCAACACGAACTGTGGTTTCCTGAGAAGGAGCAATATTACAGTTTTGCTCGCTTCCGTGAAGTGTTAATTTTCACTGACTGTCATTTTGTATGCAAACAGAAGGCATGTCGCTTGGCAAATGTGTGTGTGCACGCGCCTGCAAGACTATGTACAGGGTAAAGGAGATCATGGGCACTGGTGATACTCTCCCTCTCTCCCCTCCCATCTATGCACCTTCCCTCTCTCCTCTCTCTCTCTCTCTCTCTTTGGTCTCTAACCAAAAAACACATTATCTGGGTCACTTGCCCACTTTGATGCAGTGTCATCACTGGGGCACAGGTGCAAACCCACCCAAACACCTGAATGTCACACACCAGCAGTCACACACACATGCACAGATGCACACGCACACCCACTTTGAGATGGTGGATGGTTGTGAAATTAAGACTTCCAAGATTCAGATCCAGTGGATGTTTATTATCAAGGATGAAAATACACGTCTCCTTCATCAAATGAAGCGTATTCCATGACGAGGCTGAAATCCTGAGAGGTCTAGACAGATGGCGTTCTTCAGGCCTGCGAATGTTGCCGACTCTTTCATACTAAACGAAAATACTTCAGATTCAATCAGGGCAGGTTTGTTTCATTAGTAAGGTAGAAGGTTTCCACTTCTGCCCAATACAGGACCAAGTGTGGAATCACCTCACCTCAAGAAAGGTGGTGTCGACTGTCTCCTCCAATCGTAGACGCAAGGATTACCCATCAGAGGCAATCATATCATTGGTTGGTGATCTGTCACAGTGAAAAGAGGGAAGGGGTTAACCGTCACAACCAATGATCTGAGACAGCACTGATGTGATGGACAGGTGGCCGGCAGCGGCTTTTAGGGCGGGTTTTGTTCTCGCAGAGGCGCTTGACCGCCTGTGACATTTAGCGAGCGCTGCCGTCCGATGCAACCTCCTCGAGACATGGCGGCGGACGGGAGTGGAGTCGCTGCAATCTCGGGAGACGTCAAGACGGGAAGGGGGACGCCGCAAAGTCACCCAAGACGTTGAAGGCTGGGGGAGAAAGAGGGAGGAAAATGTAATATAAATGCCGTGGGAGAAAAATGGAGGAAGAAGAGTTGAGCATTGGAGTATGAGAGTGGGAAGTGGGAAGAAGACGAGAAGGAAGGAGAAAACCTGAGGAATAAGAGAGGAGTAAGAGGAGATGGGCAACAAGAACAGGAGGAGGATTTGAGAAGTGGATTAAGGGGGACACATCCCACTCCTCATTCCCCCGAGCCTTCCCTCCAGTCCTCATCCATACACAACATGTATAGAGTGGATGTGCAGGAGAGAAGATGCACCTCAGCCTCATGAGCCAGACGGTATCGCTAGTTGATCTCAGCATTAGACACTATTCTGGTTGCCCTGCCCCTTGCAACAATTTCACCTGAGGGCTTTGCTGTCTTGCGTAATCCCAATTGCTCTGGAAATCACTCCACATCGTAATATCTAAAAGGTAAATCCCTTTAAACAATAAATGTTTACGTGCTGAGGTTGTTAGCCAGTAGTAACCAGCTTGCAGCTCTTGAGCAAGTGTAGATATTTTGCAGCTTGCTCAACTTTTCACGTTGGCTGTTGTTTGCGAGGAGAATCTGCACAGGTCATTTGTTCTTCTTTTCCAATTCTGTTAGCACAGATGCTAACGCTGTACTGATACAACTACCACTGCAGTACACCAAAGCCTGTCATCGCCATAGCCAGGCCAGCCTCCAAAGCTGTTAGGCCTTATTTTCACTCTCCTATTAAACAGGAGAGCACCTCTGATTCAAAAGGGCTTACTACCTCTCATCTTGTTCCTTATTTCGTTTTAGTGCTCCCATGTTATCTGGATTGTAATATAGTTGACAAATGTGAAACAACGTGACAGGGTTTAGATGTCAGGGCGGTTATTAGAGGATCGTGGTTCAAAGTGCCGTCGTCTGAAGTGAGGAAAGGTTACTGAGGGGAAGCGGAGAAACAAGAGGAAGTAGAGGGCTCTTCAGGACGGACACATTGCAGGATTGAATCCGACAGGTCTGTAACATCTCTAAAAGTTCTCGGTCACCCACTGCCACTCTCTATTCCTCTCCCTACTTTCTACCTTCATGTCTTCCTTTTTCTCCATCTTTGGCTTCAACTTGTCAGGCTAGTGAGGACAAGGCAGCCATTTCCTCTGTCAGCAAAAGGACGGCCATCCAACGAGAGCTGTCACAGCAACACCCTAACGGACCACAACACAAAAGACAGTGACGTCACAAATCAAACACTCAAAACTACACCATAAAAAACAGCTGCATCAAAAAAAAAAAAAAGATGGTGTCAGTAAGTTCTGTATTTCACACATCAGTAGTGCAAATAAATGGGGTCAAAGAAAAAGTCTGTGTGTAATATTTCTAAGGAAAACATTTTTGTTTTAAGATTTAGTGATCAAATTCCCTGGCAGGTCATGTGTGTGTGTGTGCTGTCGATTTCTTTTTGCCTAAGCGGTAATCTGTGAGATCTTGTTGTTCAAATGTTGGTGACAGCGTTGGTGATAGGTGGTCGTTACTGTGGTGTTTTCTGGCCGCACTCCTCAGAGATCACTTTGCAACGAATCGGTATTGCATGGCACTGTGAATTCCTTTTCCTTCGATTTTTCTGTAGATCAAGTTTGAGTGTCTGTCGGCGGCCCTCTACTCTTTGTCTGCTCAGCACAGTGGATATCACCGCTCATGCTAACTATCCATTTCTTCTTCTATTTATTACAAACAAACCGTCGTTACTGCTGCCGGAAAAATAAGGTTGATTCACTATTGAGTTATATCGATCGGCGATAGAGAGTTATGATTACACAGTAGTTGACCGTTACATTACGGTGAAAAGAGAATCCTGGATCAGTGGTGGTGTAATGTTACTAGTATTCATTTGACACAGTGGTGCTGGGTACTCGCTGGGTACGGCTCTCTTGCAAGCAATGCTACCAGTCTCTCTTCACGCCTGATAGCATTACGAAGTTAGTACAGTAGATATTTACTAAAAATAATCTAAAAATACAAGGTTTGGGTGGGGATCTGTGAGTGTCTTCTCTCTAGCGTGTTTTCCGGTTTTCTTAGCCGTGCTACTGAACATTTAGTATACGGGCCACATTCCAACAATCCAAGCAGATCCTTCCTTGTCTCCTGTCCTTCCCACTGATCAGAATGGGATTTGATGGGTGAAAGCAGTGTTGCAGAAAGCTTTCCAGCTTCGGCATCCGTTCGCATTAGATCATCAGCGCTGGGGGAGAGGAGAGGAGGAGTTGAGACAGACTGGGCTTCAGCCAGAGAGCAGTGAGTCAGTCTGTGGGTTGAAGTGTAGGGACGGAGGGACGGAGGGGAGTGGAAGAGAAATCCTGCCTAGTCATTCTGGCGTAGGGGGCTCTCGTCACCTCCTAGCCACAGAGGAAGGCACTGCAGATTTAGATGTTATCGGCAACGCAGGGTGATATGATGGGAGATAATGAGGAGGAGGGCGATAGACGCACACACACACACACACACACACACAAATACCTCTCTCCTTTCGTTTCTCAATCACTTTTTCATACTTTTTTAATAGAACAGCAAACCACGATCCAGCCCACTGGTCGTGTTCTGGTTATGTTTGCGGTAGACACACATGCTTGCCAGAATCTCCTCATAAACGCCTGGCGAAAGGTGGTCTGACACGCCAGACAATATTGGTGTTTCTCCGTGGTCCACCATCCGAGAAGTTTTGAATTGAAGGGGGGTGACGTTCCTCCCACAGATTCCAGGTGCTGGAGAGGCTGCCGTGATCAGAACTCCTCCCTTACGCTCTACTTGCTAACCCCTCTACTTAACGCCAGAACTTCCTGCTAGCCCGGGTGCCCAGGTCTTGGACATTTCCTCTTTAATTTTTGCTATGTGAGCACTCACCAACCTCTGCAGTTGTCGTCCATGTAGGATTGAATGAACAGCAATCAGCAAGCCTCAAGGACGACTTCAAAACCCTCATTGAAACTCTCCTGGACTCTGGGCAGGCAATGCATTATCTCTGGCCCACTGCCCCTCTCCATGCTACGGTGATGTGAAATTTTTCGGCTGGGATGTGAAGGTCCGGCTCTCGTCTACTCGCAGTGAACATGGACCTTTCTCTGAATTCTCAGTGAGCTGGGAAAAAAAACCTTCCACGTCAGCTCCCTAGTGGTAATTCCTAATAGGAAATAGTAAAGGAACGTTTTGAAGGCTCCGATATCGCCCATCTGACGTTAATAACAGAGGTGTGTCAAATTTGGCTGCCTACAAATCTAGCAGATTTGTTATTAACTAACAATACCAGCTGCAGGTCGTTGGGTTGATGAAGCAACTTAGTGAGTTGTTGCTATGGAGCTAGCTAGCAATAGCCAAGAGCTTCACCAGTGAGTTGAACATGTGACTCTTTCCGTCTTTCTGCTTCGTCTGTCGTAACGTGAATGCAGCAGCAATATGTTCATGTTTGTTCTCTGGGGGTTTTCAGGTTGAAGGAGTATAGAAAAAAAAAAAAAGGTAAATTATAAAATGTCACAAAATAACTCCTGGAATCCATTGAACATCACAGATTCATGATATATAACGGTGGACGAGCATCTGAGGGTGGAGTTTTCCTTTAAGGGAGATCGGCATTTTAAGGTTGCAGCCCGTAGATTGCATCAGATCTGCTCCCACATTTTTAAAAATCGCCTCAAATCCCACTTATATTCTATATAGCCTTTGATTCTGTTTGATTTGTTGAATTTAAGACTTGACTTGAAACTTGAGTTAGAGTCAGCATCTCAGGTTTGATCCCGGTCGTGTGTCCTGTCAAAGCGTCCTTGAGCGAGACATGGAGTCCCTAGCTACTCACTACTTTGCCTCTCTGGATAGAACATCAGCAAAAGGACTGAAAAAATGTAGAAAAAATTAATTATATTTGACTGTTTATGGTTGCTGCTAGTGTCACAAGCACTCAGAACTCTTGAAATAATACACAAAACATTGACAGGTTGAAGTATAAAAATATATTGTATACAGATATATTGGAGAGAAATACCTTGAAACAGGCCTTACAGAAAGTCAGAATCTCTGCATGCTCTCTCTCACTGAAAATCAGCTAACTACAATCTTTATAGTTTCTTTAGGAACAAAGAAGTCTCTTATGATTGGTTCCCCATACTAAGACAACATGGTTGATCCTATGGACTATCTCCACATAGCAGTGGTCTGGTCAAGGTCAGATTTATGACTTCCTTGCAGGGCCTCACTGGCTCACTGTGCAATACACAGACACATGTTCATGGCACACGACACAGTATCAGACACAAAATAATAACTAATAAATGATAAATTCTAGCATTGTGTGCGAATTTACTTTCACACTAGCCTGCTGACCGGACTGATTCCCACCAGAACTCTCTCTCCTGTGTCTCCATACTCTGTCTCCCTAGTATAAAATATTAAAGGTGAGTTGATTTAAATGGCCTGCTTTTAATTATAATCGAGGTGCAGACACACATATTGATTATTGCAGGTGCTCTGTGTGTGTGTGTGTGTGTGTGTGTGTGTGTGTGTGTGTGTGTGTGTGTGTGTGTGTGTGAGAGAGAGAGAGAGAGAGAGAGAGAGGTTGCTGGGGGAGTGGACTGTCATAGCAGTGTTTGGCCCTGAGCCTGCACGCTGGCAGCTGCCTCTGTGTGTCGTGACCACTTGAAGCTGGAGACTTCACCAGGAGACACGTGCACATAAAGTGTGAACATAATGACACACACAAATACAGTTGCACAAACAATTGGGTGCATATATGCATGTGTACACACACACTCATATACACTCACATGCACATACACACACTTGCAAACTACAACCAAATTTGTGTAATTATGCTCCCGCCTCTCCAGTCTCCACTCTCATACTGCCTTTCAGAACACTTGATCAGTTAGCTCATATGTGCACGCACACACACACACACACACACACACACACACACACACACACATACATGCACACATTGTGTCTTTGCATATACAAGACAGTCAGCCTGAAAACCCAACACATGCACAACCGCTCACCCTCATATACAGAGACAATGCACATCTGTTGGTGCAGATGGAAATAGCAAAGCACATTCAGTTCATCAGATTCCACCTACTGCTGCCACTAGCCGCCACTAGTTGTCATGAAAAGCCACGTGGCTCTTAGTCAACTTGTTAAATATTGTTTCCATAGTTTAAAAAGTTATTGTTTATGTTTTCGTATGTGTCAATGACTGATCAAGTGTACCTACGTATATTAATGCCTACAAGTGTGCACGTGTTCTCGTGTGTGTGTGTGCGCATGTGTGTGCATTTGGACTCCGTGGATGTGATTCATGTCAAGTAGCCCGACGCCTCTCCTCAAACCATATGAATATATTCATGTGGTTCTGCAGAGCTTTTGGGTAGAAAGGCTAGGTGTGTGTGTGTGTGTGTGTGTGTGTGTGTGTGTGTGTGTGTGTGTGTGTGTGTGTGTTAGTCTGACAGTAGGAGCTGCCCTGCAGCAGCAAGAGTGTGAGGCTGACTCATATAGGGATAGAGAGAGAGAGAAAGAAAGGGAGAGAGAGAGACATATGTAGAGGGCATGTGTGACATTAGATCAGGTTTTAGATAATATACTTAAGAGATAAAGACCTTGAACGTTGCTGTAAGAATATGTTTGCACAGGTTTTTGTACCTCCTTGTGTATTAAGTATGTATGTATGTGCACCCAATCCAAATACCCCCAGGTAGTGTTGTTCTTAAAGTCCTATATGTAATATGCATGGCTGACTGGGATCTGTTCTCAATGTAGCCTGGTCTTATTGTTGAAATCTCTTAATGCATTCTTGCCAGATCAGTCGATTCTAAAAGGAAAATATTGTATTTTATCTCAGTTCAGCAGTTCCTTGACACAATAATATGACAAATATATCTACCACATCCCTGTTAGTCCTCTCTCATTCGTTGCTATGACAGTTTTTAAATCCTGCTATAAACACAGCTCTTTTACCCAGAAGTTGAAATGTTTAACTCATAGTGGTCAGAGATCTCAGCGCTAAATATGGGCTGATCTCTCAGCTTTGCTACGTAACTATGACAACACGTCCTTTTTATTGTAAATAATGAGATTAATAAAGCAAATGAGTGACGTTTATATTTGAAACACCACTGAATTCATAACACTGAAGACGACAGAGCGTGAACTGATAGGCCAGAAGTCGGTTCGATTGCAGTCAGACTCGATCGCCTGTCCTTGGTAGCCCGGATGGTCTATCTGAATTTATTGAACTTTAATTTTTGGATCTGAATTTGACCACTCGAAGTTGAGCAACCTGAATATAGGTTTTGAATATCTGAAACTTTTTGTATCTGAATTTGTGAACATTGGAAACAACAATGTGAAACTGAAGTTTTGAAATTGCAAAACCTTGAAATGTCATATTTGAATTTTGAGGAAGTGAATTCATAACCAATAAATTCAGGTACATGGATTTCAAAGTAAAATATTTCAATGTTATGAATTCAGTGGTGTTTAAAAAAATAAATGCCACTTATTTGCTTCCATAGAGGTGCATACAGCCTTAGTTCTGCTTTCCAAATTGCCCTTTGCCCTCCCATTTTTGTGGTTGCGGGCCCTTAGTAGGGTCTCCCAGTTGATGAAACCAGAGTTCTGCTTTGTGCCAATAGGCCTCCCACCATTTCATGAAGTCCAGAGGGGCAGCTGATTTTAAAAGATCACTAGAGGAGCTGGGCGACCTTGAAAGAGTAGCGAGTCATTTTACCAAGGTTGCATGTAATTATTCCTCAGATGGATCGGAGGATGGGTGAAAGAACAGAATGATGAAAAAAGGATGAGAAGATGAATGGATAGACACAGCTAAAGAGGAAAGGGTTTATAACCTCTCATTAAGCCTCAGTCTGATGGATGGATGAAAGGAGGAGCAAAAAGACAGAGGGATGATGAAAACAGGAGAATTATGGGAGTCCTCCCGCCCTCCCTCCAGTATAGTTTTGGAGAGACTGATTGAAACATCCCCTTTGGTTTGCCGCTCTCATCTCAACTGCTGCTCAAGTTTCTCGAGTGGTTAAATAATCCTCTCAAAGTTTTGCATGAATTGTGTCACGACATAATGGGAAGTCAAGAGTGTCTCAATTTCTCCCTCCTCTCTCTCTCTCTCTCGCCGCTCGTTTGCTGTCTCTCCCCTTCTCTCCAGGATAACCTTCTGCCACCTGCCCTTCCAGAGTAAGTGGCTGTACATCGGTACAGAACGAGGGAACATCCACATCGTCAACGTGGAGTCCTTTACGCTCTCAGGCTACGTCATCATGTGGAACAAAGCCATTGAACTGTGAGTGTCTCCGCCGCCCACCTGCAACCCTCTGATGTCAACTCCCACTCCAAATGCCCTCCAAGTGCTTTACTTGTGTCCTGCATGGTTTAGCATGCAGCTGTACAGGTTGTGTGCTGCATGGAAGGGGTCCTGATCCAAACTCACAACTCTCAACTTGTGCTACCAGCTCTGCAACACAGAACACAAAGTATATACACAGTACAAACAATTTTACCTTTGAAAGGGTTATTTTAGTTAGATAATGCAATAAGAAGATTCAGTCAGTCATTTTTAGCCACAGTATCAAACTCCAGGTAACAAGAGAGCTGTCTGTTTCCTGTTTCAATGGATCTGTCATTTTGACGGGCTCCATTTTGGTTCCCCGCTGTAGAGACTTAAATTATTCACCGGAGCGTTTTGCTGCACGCTTTCCCCACTTCCCCTCCTGTGTATGTGTGTGTGTGTGTGTGTGAAGAGAGAGAACGAGAGAGAGAGAGAGAGAGAGAGAGGGAGGGGGTGGAACAGGTGTCTGCCGAGATCAGTGTACGGTACACACAGACGTCTCGTCTCGACAGGGCTGCAGGGAAGAAAAGGGGCGAGAGAGGCGAGAGAAGCTTTGGGGAGTGGAGAGAGAGAGAGGGAGGGGAGGGGAGGGAGGGGAGGGAGTGTAAGGATGACGAAGAAGAGAGGAGAGACAGGAGCGGAATGGATGAGACAGGGCTTTTTGCCTAGGGAAAAGGACACACATAGAAGGAGAAGTGATGGAGGAGGGGGGTGGAGTGGTGACAGGGAGTAAATGCAGGTAACAGAGGGGGAGCCGAAGAAGGTCTAGAACGAAGGAGTCATGCAGAGACGGGAGAACAGAGAGGTAGATGGGAAAGGTTTCCAATTAAAGAAAAAGGCTAGGAGAGGTAAGGTGGGGAGTCGTAATGATGAGGTGGAGATGGAGAGGTTGATACTGGGGTCCATCTTGACTAAAGGACACAAAATCATTTCCTCTGTTTTTCCTCTTCTCCCTTTAAGCCCACTTCCATCCCACTCCTCTTCTCCTCAGTTGTGCCACATCACCATCCATTCTACTCTTGTGTACCTCCCTCCACACATTATTTCAATCTCTCCTTACCTCCTAAGGTTTCCCTATGGTCACAAAAACAAGTAAAAGTTATGGAAAGGTTATGGAAGATGATACATCTCTCTTAAAGCTCCTAGGTGTAATAATATAGTGTAACGGCTGTGGGAAAATAATGACAAACCAATGAGAAAATTGGTTTATTATATGTGCTGCTTTCTATGTGTCCCTGGGTGCGAATTTCCCACAAATTGTACAGGATTGACCTACGGCACAAAGCAAGGGGCTGCAAGCAAAACAGGAAGAGTACTGAGTGCCTCTCTCTGAATGGCTTTGCTTTGTTTGTATGTGAACAAATACACAGAGAAGTACAGACGCTGCTGATACAGAAACAGTTGATTGAGCGAAACCTAACCTAACCTTCCCCAGCTGCTCTCTTCCTGAGCTCCTCTGAGGCCTCCTTAGATCACAGCGTGGTGTTTTTTCTTTCACCCTGCATGGTAACACCACAGTGACCAGGTTTCTCAAGTGCTACACTACAATTGGTTGATTTCATACCCAATTATTTACCCACCTGATTCTACTTGACTGATGCAAGAGGGTGCCCATTTATTTTTGCACCTGCACCCATTCCCTTTAAACTAGTTTCATTTTTCTAGGCGCACTATTTTCTCTAAAAACTAAATTAAATAAAGATTGCATGGTAAAACAAATCACATGTTCTGTTATTGCGCAAGGGGTTCACAAACGTTCAGTCATTACTGTACTATAGTTATATCAGAAGATCAATAGAAATAATATAGCGCTTCTCCTTCCCCCTCACCCTCATACTCACAAACACTCTTTCCCTCTATCTCCGTCTCCACGTTCCTCTCTTCTTTCCCTCTCGTCTCCATTTCCTCCACCCACCCAAAGTTACTCAACTCATTACACTCATTTGCAACCCTCTCTCTCTCTCTCTCTCTCCCCCCATTGTGCTCTGCCTCCCTTCGCAGCTTTGTTACGCCACAACCGTCCTTTGATATGTTGTTGTTTCCATCCCTCTCCATGTTGGAAATCTGCAGGATGAGTTTGGGGGGGGAAATGAGGTTTCCATATCTGTTGGTTCAGGCCTCATGCTAGTTCTGTCTAAAAGGTGACGAATTCCCGGATTGGTTACAGATGCTCTCGTATCTGTGTGTGTGTGTGTGTGTGTGTGTGTGTGTGTGTGTGTGTGTGAGTGTGGTTTTCTTTGATGCAGATCACAGAGGCGTGAGGTCTCTCGCTCTCTCTCTCTCTCTCTTTCGCTCTCTGTCGCTCTGGCAGCTGTGTGCACAGTAGGGACGCTGCCCAGACAGCTTCCCTACCTCTCCTTTTGTCCTCTTTTGATGTTGTCATCAGAGAGAGACAGTGGAGTGGGTGGCTCAGTGAAAGGTAACAATAGGACTCAATATATCACGGCGCTTTCGGACGTGCGCAACGCGAACACTGTACATTATACTGCAGTGGAGAACGCCATCTTGTAGAGGGGAACCAGACGTTGTGCTCAATACACTACAGAGCCTGGTTCACTTCAACTACTTTCTCAGTCTTAGTACAGACAGCCTACCTATAGGATTGCCACATAAACAATGCAATGAGCGTCAGAACGTTAAGACAATCAGAAGAAGTCAGTTTAAAACATTTGGTTCAGATTGACGAGCTTACCAGACAACCTACCTGAAACGTCCTGACGTGATGAACTCCACTCCTGCGGTGGCTCCTTGCATGTTGAAACGAAATCTAAGGGCTGTCTGATCCTACTCTACTGTGATTGCTGTGATGAGGCTAGCTTATGGTGCGTACGAGGGTCTACATCACCCGGGGCCCTGCTATTTGCAGACAAGCTGCAGTAGCTGTGCCAATAGCCCCGGGTTTGGCCTGGCCCAGCACTCTGTGTGTTTGTATGACTCACACCACTGTTCCCGAGCTACTGTACTGGAAGACTATTAGACACACACACACACACACACACACACACATAACCTACTGCATAGCTCTACAGTTCATTCAGTGCTATAGGCGATAAGCCAGGTCATGAGCAGACGTTACACACGTGGATCCAAATGTTGTTCACATGATGGATAATGTATATGCATGTGTGCACTGTATGTACTCATGTGATTGTGTGTGTGTGTGTGTGTGCGTGTGTGTTTGATTTAGCTAGATGGCGACTGGGTAGAGCGAGCCAGGGAGAAGTGGGGCAGGAGTGGTGAAATGTTAACAGCTCATTGTGACACGTAGTTCACATGAACATGTTTGCCTGAGGCCTCCCTCCCTCTTTCATCTCCTCCTGCTCTCCTGCTCTCCGTCTCACTACCCTGAAGCTATTGTGAATACTCGTTTGGATTTTTTCCACGCTCCTGTTTCGGCTTGTGTGTGTACTATGTGTTTTATGTTTGTGCGTGTGTACTATGTGTCTGTGTTTGTTTGTTTCTGTGTGTGTGCATGCATGTGTGTGTTGCTGTGTGTGCCTGCATGAAACATAACAGAGACACAAAAGTAGGACTACAATACGCTATGGGCGTCCCAGCCTCCCCTAGGCCCAGCCCCAAGGCCCTGCGTGATCTTTCCAGGACACCCAGGGTACCCAGGTGTACAGTAACCTGCCCTGAGGGACCGTCATCCCACACACCCCCCACGCAGTCACTGACGTCTGGAGGTTCAGCACAGCTGGGCCAGCAGCTTCATCTGGAATCTGATTTTTTCATGCTGGAATAATCATACGGGTGGGAAAATGACAAAGTTATATGAGTCTCATATGCATTACCACACACACACATGTGTATACACACACATCTACACACACATACTGAGGTGGCATGAGGCCACATACTGTATTGGAGTGTTACAGCCATGTTGCTGGGGTGACATTGTCATGGTGACTGCGTCTTAGATGCTTTAGTGTGTGTATGTGTCCCTGTGAGTGTATTTGTGTGTGTGTTTGCGTATGCAGTTAGTGACTGAACCGACTTAGAGGTGTGTGGGCTGGATGACGACGGGGAGGTATTGATGCTTCTGCTGTGATTCATACTATGTTGTATGAAAAATCAGGCCTTTTATGAGTTCACATGTTGATGTTCAGGCTGTGTGTGTGTGTGTGTGTGTGTGTTTCACCTTGTCCAAGGTGAAGGATAACCA
The DNA here is from genome assembly GCA_034670405.1 of Hoplostethus atlanticus. Taxonomy (NCBI): domain Eukaryota; kingdom Metazoa; phylum Chordata; class Actinopteri; order Trachichthyiformes; family Trachichthyidae; genus Hoplostethus; species Hoplostethus atlanticus. Next base: position 2,468,571 of record JAXDDX010000011.1, on the reverse strand, counting down.
GCCAGCGGGGTCCTGCGCTGGAGTTCAATGACGTGTTACCTTTCCCATAGCTTGTAGATACTCCCTGTGTCGACTACACGCCCTGAGACATTTGCTTTATGGCGTGTGTGTGTGTGCGACACATACTGGTTATTTTTTTTCCGATGTGTATTGTTGGGTCGGGGGGGGGTACAGTATATACAGAGGGACGTGATGCGACACAAGTTTATAACAATAACTGTTGAGAGAAGGTACCTCTTATTTGCCACGAGGCGCTGATTTTCAAGAGTGGACGATGTACAGAATGAGTGCGATATTTCACGGGGCATTTGGTTTGGTATGTAGACAGTATTTGTGTGTGTGTGTGTGTGTGTGTGTGTGTGTGTGTGTGCTTTCAATATGATAAAGCCCTGAAAGGGTGGCTGCAACACAGAAATCTGATACCCAGTACTGTGGGTGGTGGCATGACAGAGTAGCGTGCTCACACACACACAAATACATGCATACACACATGTACATATACATGTACACATTTGTATACAAACACATATGTATGCTGCATACACGTGTGTGTGTGTGTGTGTGTGTGTGTGTGTTGCGGGCGGTGTTGTGTTTGTGTGTGTGTATGTGGCAGAAAGAGTATGGATGATTTTGGGAGTCCGTCTGCGGTCTGCCCATCCTGCCTCTGTTGCCATGGTGATCTCCTTCTCCAAACCTGAACGTGTGTGTGTGTGTGTGTGTGTGTGGAGTTTGTGAATGTGTGCACGTCAAATTTATTTACAGTATGACAAAACTGTGTTTGGCTAAATCCTGTTTGATTAGTGTTTCACGGAGCAACTAAGGACATAGAAAAAACAACATGAAACAACAGAAAACAAACACATAAACAAGTTGAAGACGTGAGTGTGAAGCTCTGTGTGTGTCACTGTTGTAAATTGTTTGTTATGGGTGTGTCTTTTCTATGTGGGTTAGAAGTTGAGTGTGTGGAAGTTGAGTCTATGTGTTTCTTAATTGTGCTTACATGCACGTGTGTTTGTTTGTGTGTACACGTGTGTGTGTGTGTGTGTGTGTGGAGGGCTGTTAGTTGAGAGACAGGCAGTGAAGGAGGATTAGATAAATCAACAGCTCCAGCTGCAGCAGAGCTTAGGTAATAAGGCTCCAGCACTAACAGGCTAAATATAGAGACAACTGACTGACTGCCTGCCTGCCCACTAACTGCTACCTTCTAACACACACACACACACACACACTCACACACACATTGCTGTAGATGCTTCTCTTCTCTCTTCCTTTTCTAACACTCCCCAAAACTCAAAGGACAAAGAGGAATAAACACTCGTCTCCAGCTCGATCCAAACCCACGTTCCCATCCCAAAACGATATTTTGTCTTTTCATTAGTCGTCATTAGCCGTGTTGACTTTTACACATTTTCCTCTTTCCACTGTTAAGATGCTCAGAATGAAATAACCTCGTACCGCAAGGTCAGACTCTTCTCCTTGTCGGCTTGTTTTTCAGTCCGTCACAACTCCTTCCTCTTTCTCTTCTCGTCAACCCATCCTTCCCTTTTCCTGACTGATGGGGGGGGGGGGGGGGGGGGGGGGGTTTATGAGTTAGGCTCCGGCAGTCACACTCTCTTAGGCTGTAACCTTCACTGGCGTTCTTTAGCCCACGTCAAACTCTTGAGGGCAGCGTAAAGGGCACAAGCTTAGGTAAATACTGTACTGTTGCCACTTGGCAAGGGGAGCGGAGATTTGACACGAGGCAATCTGGAGGGTAGATTAGAAACGGGGGAAGAGGGTAAGGCTTCCTCTCAGACATGCAAATGTACACACACACACACACACAGCCGTCGGGGACTGCCTGGCTGACAGAGCCATCCATCACATCCTTCAGTGAGCTTATGTCTTTGAACAGCCTTTTAGAGCCCTGAGAGTCTTAGAGTGCTTGGCAGCTCTGTCCTCCCCAGCAGACCTCTCCCACATGTTTAAAAGACACTGGGGCACCCACAGAGCTTTTCCTCAACCCTCGTGCACTCTCTAAAGCCATGCATGTCGGCGTGATGTGATGCTTGTGTACTTCTATGACCTTGTTTGGGTTTCCACTTGAACAGATATAATACATACGGTATAAAAGTACTCTCTCTCTCTCTCTCTCTCTCTCTCTCTCTCTCTCTCTCTCTCTTTCCCTCACAAGGTCCTCCAAGGCCCACCCTGGACCAGTCGTCCACATAAGTGACAACCCCATGGATGAGGGAAAGGTAAAGGAACAGCTATTTTCTACACATACACATACACACCTAGGCCAATAGAATTTAACAAAGTGATTCTCTCTCATGTATCTATTTCTCACATTGCCCTCACCCCATCTAGTCCACCTCTTTACCAGACTGGACACAGCGCTCTATTATCCTTTAACGACACGTTCCTTTAACCCTCAAAGGACCAGCTCTTAGAAAGGCTCGGCCTCCTTATTCTTTTTTTTTTTTATGTTATAATCCAGAGCAATTTCCTGTGATGTACAGTCGGAGTTACTTTTTGAACAGCGGAGTTGAAATGGCTATCGATCTTTCAGAAGGAAAGTCGCGACTCAGTGGTGCTTTTAGTTGTTTGACGCAGAAACCGCAACCTTCAGAATGACAGAATACAAAAGAAAAAAAGAAATGAAGTCCCATTTCACCATTTTAGAGCATTTCCATTTTTTCAACACGCTTACCTTGGTGCGATTTTTGTTAGCTGTCAGCTTTCCATAGCACCTGTTCCCCCCGAGAATTCTTCTTCTCTGGCAATCAGGATTTCTTTCTGACTGCCTTTATCGGCAAACGACTTAGTCCAGTCCAGTTAATTGGCTTTAGTTGCTATTTTTGAAATATAATGCTTATCAGACTGGCCACCAGGGGGTTTGGATGAAGATCCTCAAGAATTCAAACAACCTGGCATTTCAGATGTTATGAAAAAAAAAGGCCTTTTCAATGATCGTATCCAGTGAACCAAGATGGCAAGGTTGCCTCCTGAGCTGCTGCAGTCTGTTTACACCTGACTCCCTTTCATGCTGCGTGTGAATGTCAAATGTGTGACTTCTTCCCCCCATCGTGTCGGCCTATCCTATCTACCCTCTGTCATCTCTCCTACCGATGTCTCTGACTGCCTGTCGCTCTTCCTCTCCAGCTTATAATTGGATTTGAGTCTGGGATTGTGGTCCTGTGGGATCTGAAATCAAAGAAGGCTGACTATCGCTACACTTACGACGAGGTAGGCACATCTCCTCTATTTTCTCTCTTCCCGCTTCGTAACGGCTTTCAGTTAATCCCCCCCCTCCCTCCTCTTCTGATCTGGAGAATATCTTTTAATACAGGAGGAGGAATCAGATCACATATTCATGAAGCACCAGCTGTAGATAGCGGTGGACTGTGTGTGTGTCTTTGGACTTGTGTGTGTGTGTGTGTGTGTGTGTGTGTGTGTGTGTGTGTGTTTGGGAGTGTATCCCCCTCCCTGCATGTAGCGTTTTCCTGTGTGAGTTGATGTCAAAAAGATGGGGGGAGCTCTCGAGTACGAGGTAGCTCACGTGAGTTGACAAGTCTCACGTGTTCAGCATGTGCTCTGCTAGGTACATCACACACACACACACACACACACACACACTTCTCTGAGTGTGAGTCTCATTGCTCATTAGTGATTTAAAGCTGATGACTGTACAGGTAGAGAATGCTGACTGGTAGGAAACACAACAGGAATACTTCCTGCTTCGTCTCAGCAGGGTAGGAGATGACAGGATTGTCTTCCCAGGAAGTGGCGTCTCAAACTGGGTGGTTTAATGAAGAAGAATCTGCAGGAAGCAGCGTCTATCTGAATTGTATCCCGCTATATGGGGGGGGGAAAAAATCCAGTCGTTCATCAAAGGTATTTTTTAACAATAGCTGCCTGGGATTACTCTATTTACCATAGCAAGCAAGTATGAGTCACATAAAGGAAATTGGAGAAATATGCCTCTGCTGAAGCCTCCATCTTCTAAAGCAGCTTTGTAACCAGTTAGGAAAACGTACCCACTAACTAAAGATGTTTTCATGGAGGAATGCCGTCTTTCGCAAACAAAAAGGAGTTTGAGGAATGCACTTTTGACAATTTTGTGATTTGTAAAAAGAATGCCACAGGTTGGTCTCTCCAAAGTGAGCTTAGAAAAGAGGCGGGCCGCGTATCGACATTGCCTGCGTATTACGGTCTGAAAAGGACAACTTCATTTTGTAAAAGGTCCACATTTTTAATGCAGTGAGTCATGTGGCATTATCCACTCTCCCAGAGGCGATGTGTCTATAGATAAAAGCAGACAGAGCAATAAAATAGACACACGATGTCTAGGCTTCTTAGGCCCCCTTTAGCCCCGGTGTATCCAGATAGCGGCTGGATCATTTAGCTGCATGTACACCTTTATCTCTGATGTTTACATTTAAATCTGATCTCTTTTTTCCTTTGCAAAATGCTCCACATGTCATTTCCTCTCATACTTACCTGTAAACACCAACATCCATTTTTGACAATTACGTTACTGTCCGAGCTGCCTGCTACCCGTCTGATTTTGTGTGTGTGTGCTTCCTGATTGTACCTGCATGCAAAAGTTTCTGTTTATGTTGTTGCTGTGTTTGGATTGGCATCTCTGATCACCTCTGGAGGTGGACGGGGGCGGGGGGGGTGATCGGATCTTCGATGTGTCTTGGGTGCACTTACAACTAGATTGCATGTGTTTCCGGTCTATCCAAACACAATCTGATCTTAGTGGGAACATACTGAATGTTTAAAGGGAAACCTTTAAGCAGATTGAACAGCACACACACACACACACACACACACACACAAAATGAACATGTGCACGGACATACAGCGGTGTATAATACACAAAGACCCAGAGCCAAACAGCAGACAACAGTTCAAGATAATGAGATTATTGTAACACCCATGCTGGTGCTCACCTCGTTGGCAGAGCTGTGGTGCTGTAAGCATGCTGAGATAACAAGAGTCACCCAGGACTGAATGGATACAAACCAAAAAAAATAGACTGGATTTTGTATGTACAGTACGTACGGATCTCTCTCTCTCTCTCTCTCTCTCTTGCTTTTGCTCTGTCTCTCTCTCTCAGATAAGCTAATACCCTCCCGCGGCTCCTACGGCATTACAATCTCTAGTATTCAATCTCCTAAGGGACTCTCGTGATTTCTCTAAGGAGAGCTCATCTCTTCGCCCCAAACCCCTACAGCTACACCTCTCCAGAGACCGGGGATTGGAGGGGGCGCGCGAGGGGGGTTCCCAGTATTTTTCACTGGAGAAGGAAAACAGCCTGCGATGCACAGCCAAGCTGTTTGCTCTGTCAAAACATCTTGGGATAATTCCCTCGGCTAATATATCCAAATGTTTTTCACGGTCAAATATCCTGAAACTTTAATTTGGCCCCAGGCCAGCCTCCAAGGGCACAGAAGAGCATCGCTGGGTCCTGCCGTGCTGCATCACTACTGAAATGTGGTTATGATTGCATCATGACTTGTCTAATATTGCTGTTTTGGACCGGGCTGTAGCCAACGCATTATGAAATGGACCCGAAATGAGAGACTTCTGTGGGAGATGAATGTGCCAAGGTTTTGTGATGGCATGGCAACTTTGTAAAAGGAAAGGTGAAGAGCATCGTAGTGGGTTTTTGCTGCGTTGACTGGGCATGGTGACAAAGGTAGTGAGAGTTGATGGCGGGCGAGTTGATGCTATGGCTGGCCGGGTCCAATGAAATGAGAATATAGGTCTTTTTCATGATTTGGCTCGTTTCCATCATTACACATATGTAATATTACTTGTAGGACATTTGTTGTTGGTTTGGTTAAAGCTATCATCATGATATTATGAGTGTTTATTAGCTCCTTGGTATATTGTATCTTTCATTCAAGCGCTACTTGCCTGGAAGCTTGCTCACAGTTATCAAAGTTGTAGCCTGAAATGAAGAAGGAAGCTTTTCTTTTTTTCTTTTTACACCAAAGTACCCTGGCAGAGCATGCAATGATGGGTTGTAGCTTTTGAAGAATGATGGATGTCTCAAAGTGGGTATTTTAGTTTTTGTTGGAAATTCAAACCGAATTGGGATCTTTGGATCAGAGGGAGGTAGTCCATGCTGTGCTGCTCAGCCTCTGTGGACGGGTCTGAAATGTTGGTTCCGGTATTCTCGGGCCATTTTTTAGCAGTTCATACAGAAAATGTCTCAAATTAAGATGGTTTTCGTTTGCTACAGGCGCTGTCATGCTGTAGAAATGCCAGGAAACCAGGGAATTGAACCTGGCTCACAGACAACAAAGATGCAGTCACTCACTAAGCCAAATTTAGAGTTCAAACAAACAGTGGAGGAGGCGCAGAACTTTTTTTTAAATTTGTTTATTTTTTTTAACCAGCCTTGAAAGAGATGAGAGAGCGTCCCTTCCCCACCGTGTCTTTTCAATGGATGCCTATTCTTAGCCGTGGCTCAGCAGTATGGGTTTCCAGTGAGCGCCAGCCAGAGAGCATCCGTCACCCCGACCCTGCTCCGCTCTGCTCCGTCTGACTCAACACCTTGGTCTGAATCTGGTCTGATAAATGGCTGGCATCACAGCCACATTTGGATTTCTGTCTTCCTCTTTGCCTTCTGTCAGTCTCTTTTGCTCACTCATTCTTGTGAAAACAATTTTTCCCTCCTTTTTCCTTGAATACTGTTTTCTGTCTCCTCCCCTTTATTGTCTCCTTGCGGCTTTTGCTTATTGTTTCCCCTTGTTCTTGCACTCGCTCTCTCTTTCAGTCTTTTCTCTCTCTCTCTCTCTCTCTCTCTCTCTCTTTCTCTCTCCCTCTCTCTCTCCAACGCCCAGTAACTCAGTGGTGTGGACGATATTTGTTGGTTGTCTCCTGGTGTGTAGTGTTGTACTGCTACACACACAGTAGCAGAACTGGAAAAACCTCATCTGTGATAACCAGCAATCCCTTTACGTGTGAATACACCAACAAACAAAGTATTCACACACACACACACCTTATTACACGGTGTATATTCCAGTATCTGCACCAAACATGATGGGGTAAAACTTTATTTGGCCAGAACCCAGACACAATTCTCAGTTATTATTGAATGCAATAACAACAATAACACTGTTGGGAAGGAGAAGCTAACTCCCATAACCATGTAGCATAGATTACCTCATTTCCAGGCAATCCAAAAAACCTGATTTGACTGCAGTGGCTGTGGAGGAGTTTGTGTTATGAACCTATTTTAACACCAGACTCCCTTAAGGACAGCCCAGCATTTTGAATGCTGGGTGAAGCTTCAAATAGTTGTCAGCAAATAATTCTCAGTGTGTGCTTTAACCTACCTGGAGTACCAGATGGGAGGGGGTTTGCTTAGCTGACGCCATCTGAAATCCTATAAATACCCCATCTGGTCCTCAAAGTAGGTTAAAACAAATACTAAAAACTATTTGTAAATAGTATTTGACACAAGTCTGGCTTCATTAGGAAGTATTTCTGTCAAAAAAAAAGATAGATAACTAAACTATTCATTGCTGATGGGACAGTTGGCAAGTCTGGTGCAATATCCATTAGTGGATAACATAGCATAGTTTCATATCAGAGCTTTTATCCATCAGGATGAGCTGGCTTTGATTCCTCACAGAACAAAATGTTGCTGCTAGATTCATTCCAATAAGTAGGAGCTTGAAGGGTTGTTGTGTTCTGGCCAGTCTGCCAAGCTCGAAACCGTCATTATTTTCAATGTTGACGACAAACCTAGCCCTGACCTTTCACAGAGACAACAAAACAAATCATTGTTTGTGATCACAATTTATGAGGATTTTTTGTTTTAACCTTGACACGCAGTGGAGAGATTCTATATGTTGTGTGTGTATATGGTGTGTCTGTTGCTGTTGTTGTTGGTCTCTTACATTGTTGCCTTCGGTCGTAATAACTGTGTTGGAATGGAGGAGGAGAAATTCCATCGCTTCCCCAGTGATAAACGTGACTGTTGGCTATTAGGAGAGATCAGTGGCTACCTAGTAAAACTTCTCAGCTTTCATCTCCGGTAAGAGATAAATATATAGGGGAGAGTGACAACACACTGAGCCCTGACTACGTTGGTTAGCTTAACTGCTCGGTCATCAGGAACTTTTTCTCCAAAAGTGCTTTTGGATAGTTCCCTGAAGTGAAATACTGAAGTGCATCAGTACTTTTGTGCGCCTCAAGGGTTTCACCGGATTGTGGAGTTGTGAATAAGAGGCACGGGGAGTTTATCTGCAGACTTTATCTGGTGTCAGTGATAGTAAGGGTGCAATGCTGTCATCAGCTCAGTCTAGACGTTGGAAATTGTGAATGTGCAATTGATATACTTGGGTTTGATACTTTAAGCTGTTAGCCTGACCAGTTTCACAGACAGGTAGCAAGTTTGAAACTACTGAGCTAGTTTTTAATCGTTCAGTTTACGGCTCAGCCAGAAAGTGAGAACTAGTTTGGAGAGCTTCATTTTGGCAATGGGTGAATCAAAGCCTTATTCAAGCCCAATGAAAGCTGCCCTGTTCAAGGTGAACCTAATGTCAGTTTGTGAGCGGTTGAAATGTGTGGTGGTGCCAAAAGGCCTCAAGGGTCCTCTTACCATATGTTACTAGGTAGAATGCATCTCAGTTACACATCATAGTTACAGTGTGGGGCAGTTGAAGGGTAGGACTGAACCCACCTCTTCAAAAAATGGAACTTGGTGATTTCTCAGGTTCTTCAGGATTGCAGATGTCCTTTTTCCTACTTTCACACATATCTGATGATGGTGCAATATCCTTCTACTGAAGAAAAAGTCGTAATTGATAGACCGCATAGAGACGCGCACAGGGCTTTCAGAAGCTTTCCTAAGAAACCACCACACTTGAGCAGAAACGTGTCCGTAGCCTCAGTGGATTTCACTTACCCAAACAAAAACCCAGTTGCTCTATGGAGATTGCTGTTGACTCTCTTGCCCCCAACTGCTTGTTTTGTAGATCAAGATTTTCTTTTTCGTTTGAGTGTTTTTCTACTTGAGCTGACTGTTGTTGCGAGAGCCTGGGAGTGTGTGTGTGTGTGTGTGTGTGTGTGTGTGGCACTTAAGGGCTGAGCTGTCTCTGCGTCCCCAATGAGACACAGTACTGGCAGAAACTTCCAATTAGGGCTGTGATATGTGTCTTTGTGTGTGTGTGTGTGTCTGTCTATTCTTCTTCACCAATCTCAATTCATGTTTTTCCCCTCCGCTTGAATGAGTGTTTGTGTGTGAGCGCGCGTGTGTGTGTGTGTGAGTTTAATAAATGTTGACTGAATTGCCTCATCCCCCCAAAGACCAATCTGTGAAAACTGCCCTAATGTAATAAATCATGAAATTTGTCTTTTTAATTGGTATTGTTTGATGTGATGAGTACCATGTGTTTCAATTACCCCACTCATTTTCCAATTAAGCACACCACATTGGTCCCTATTGGGACTGTCACAGTGAACAATGCGCTGATAGATTTCTAGAACAGTCTGTCACCGTCGAGGCATCACCGAGTGTGGTGAATAAGGGGGCCGCTCGCCATCAAAGTATGATGTGTGCTGGAACTTAAATGACTTTTGATTTGTGTGAGAGTGAGAGAAAGATAGAGAGAGAGGAGAGTTATATGCAGTGCAGTGAGGTGTGTGTGTGTGTGTGTGTGTGTGTGTGTGTGTGTGTGTGCGGGGGAGCGTATACACAGTTTCCTAGGAAGCACATGACGGAACGGCGACACACAGGGAGGAGTTCAACGTCAACCCAAACAAGCACAAACGTTTCACGATGTGACGTTGCGGCACAGTAAAGATTGAATTAAAACAAGATTTGGAAAAACGTTTTTGATGTGGGAAAGATATTTAGGTCTCCGTTTCATGAAAACGTTTGCGGGGTGTCATCTAAACTTTGATTTTGACACCGTCGTATCCGCGCCGGTTCAACGTCAAAATATTTGCTGGGTTTAATTATGATTTATGAAAAAGGGCATCAGTGAGCAAGTGTTGCCCTTTTACTGACGTACTTTCGGCGATGATATATCGGTGTGTTCATTGATTGGCTGTTGGGAGCTAAATTACCCCCCTGCCAGGCTCGCGAACGCGACGGGGCTGTTTGGGCAAGCGAGAGAAGAAGCTCTAATGATAGAAGCAGCGAGGCTGCCACGTCAAGGCTGCACAGTCGTCACCGCTCCACCTCTCTCCTTTTGTCTTTCTCTCACTCCACCACTCTCAGCTTGTCTCCGTATCTACCACGCCATCGTCGTCGTTTAAACCTTTCCCCTCTCGTCCCAACTTTCGAGTCCTGACTCAAAGCTCTGCTAGCTTACCCTCCTCTTTTATGCACCATTTGACTTTACTGTCAACATTAGAATTGGGAATATTGTGATTTCATTTTTTGACACTGTTTTTAACCACCCTGCTTACTTGTTAAATGCACATTATACTGACAAACCTGAGCTTGAATCTCGAACGCCTCTCATTTCCGTTCTGTCTCAACAATTTTCACATATGAAGCTCAAGATATTGTTCTCTCTTGTGACTCTCTCTTGACTTTCTTTTCGGTTTTATTACGTCACTAAGGTAAATGATCATCTATTTTACTGTGAAAGAACTGTCAGATGATGACAAGATGGTTGACTGGGCAAATTGTGGAACGTTACTTTAGGTAGGTAGGTACCTTAAATCCATGCTTGACAAAAACACTCTTACAGACTGAATCCTCTACATTTCAGCTCTATTGAATGATGAACTTTAGTTTATTACTGTTTTCAACCAGTCCGACGCTTTCCTCTCGGCATTCCTGAACGTGCATTCCATCACACTCCTCAGTAGATGGGGACAGAGATTTTATCAACTGGTCTATGCAATGTGTTGCAATATGGTGTGATTGAAGTGAATGTGTTTCTCATGTTTCGATGTATTTCTACGTGCGGTGGCCCGTTCCTGTACTCCAAGTAATCCAATCTGATTCTAATCTAATTGTACACTGAACTATCCATTTTCCACCTGTGTGTACGTTCACCGGATGCTTCATAGAAAGGTTTATTTTAATGTATACAGTCATACCACTCAAGGGGCCAGACTCTTTTATCTCACTATCAACATCTGCTCAGTAGCACACAATCCAAAGGCCCGGGAATTTAACCCACATATGAACATGATGCACCATATGATGCACATGACATGGTGTTTCACCTGGCTGAACCACTGACCCCTCCCACCCCCACCAACCTGCTTCCTGCCTGTCGTTTCCTAGGCGATCCACTCGGTTGCCTGGCACCACGAGGGCAAGCAGTTCATCTGCAGTCACTCAGATGGAACTCTGACCATATGGAACATCAAAGGCCAGGGCAAGCCCGTACAGACAATCACGCCACACGGTAAGGAGGTGGACACACACACACACACACACACACACACACACACGTTGACTGACCATACTTGTGTGGATATTCCATTAACTACATTCATTCCCTAACCCTTAACCCTAACATTAAACCCTCACCAACGCTTACACTCACCTTAAACTTGATCCAAATTGTAGCATTTCTCACACAGATAGCAAAACAAGAACACGCACATATACACACACACACACACACACACACACACACACACACATACCAGGATAAGGGCCAATTCACTTTCAAATGAACCATTTTAGGAAATGAATTTTCTTTGAAATCCCCCAAATTGAAAAACCGTTCACATATCATATCTAGGATGAAATAAAGGAGAATGAATGGTCTGTCGTTAGCCAGACGAGAGCAGCTTGCTTGATTGAACTGACCCGCTTTGGTCTCGCGCCAGGAAGATTCCCTAAGAACCCTCATCCATTCCTCGTTTCAATCAAAAGGATGATTGTCTCCAGTCATGTCTCGCCTGTGTTTGGTTTACTGTTTGTGTCACTGCTGTGTTTATTCCCCGGCATAAAGCAAGTCTGCTCTTTTAAAGATACATTTGAATCCATACTCCCCCTTTTTTCCCTGCCACACCTACTCATCCCACAGAGCAGTTTTCACAATGCAACCAGATGAAGGACTGGAGGAAATAGAGAGAGAGAGACAAATGGACAGATAGGGAGAAAGAGACAGGAACAGAAGGAGACACAAAGGGAGAGGAATCCAATGAGAGGAAACACTTTGAACCAGTTTCTCAAGCTGGTTTTGTGTGTAGGGGAATGGGGAAAGGATTCCAATAATTGGTTGTTTCTCCCACTGCTGCATGCAGAATTAAGCCTCTTTCAGTCGTACACCTCGGATATTCTCCAGAGAATCAGGTCCGCACTTTAACCGGAGTTGCCCTTCCACACATATAGCACACCGCCGGAGAATGTCCGTTTCGGATGCGTTCACAACAACAGAAAATACTCGGGTTAGTTCAGGCAAGAGGTGGGGCCTGTGGATTTTTAGACTGGGTGGGTAAAGTCCGTTTGACTTCCAGACCAACTGATCTGATTTGAGTTCAGGGTTCCACCGCATGTGTGAAAGAGGCTCTAGTTTGGTTGAAGTAAGGCTCGTGTGTTATTAAGATGTAGTTGTTAAAAGTAGTTATTGGGGCTCACTCTGACTCTGTAATAGTTTAGATAAATTCAGACACATCATAAGAATGAATTTTGACTCCAAAATATGCACAGGCAGGCATACCTATGATGGATGTGTGAAATTCATTCACGTGGCCCTCCCTTGAAGTTTGGATAGATGGATACTGTAAATCATCCATGAACTTCCCTCCTCCTTTGCCTGTCTCTTTCTCCGCCTTTGTCTCTCTCTCTCTCTCTCTCTCTCTCTCTCTCTCTCTCTCTGATGGATTGCCTTTCATTATTATCTGGCTCCTGTCCAGAGCTGCATTTTAACTGCTTTTGGAAAACAAAATACGAGAAGCCAGGGGAAGCGGGGGAAGAGATGGAGGAAAGGAATGGAGGAGAGGAGGTAAAGGAGGGAGTGAACTGGCAAGCTCAAGTAAGTTCTGTTTGTCTGTTCTGTTTGTAGGAAAACAGCCCAAGGATGGGAAGAAGCCAGAGCCTTGTAAACCCATTCTCAAAGTGGAGTACAAGACCACAAGACCTGGGTAGGCTCTCTCTCTCCCTCTCACACACACACACACACACACACACACACACATTTTCAGGCAAAAGACACACCACGTTTCAGAATAAAAGCAAACTGAAACCCTAGTTGCACAGGGAGTGAGGGTTACAAACGTATGTACCTTCAACTGGGAGCTGCCCAGTACAACCCCAGTTCCCCCCCCTTGGATTTTCCCAGTCAGTCCAGGGATTCAAACCAACAAAGTTCAGTTACAACTTTTCCTCTCTAACCATTCATACAGTATGAAGCATATTACATCTGTACTTTTGTGTGTGCGTGCGTGTGTGTGTGCGTGTGTGTGTGTGTGTGTGTGCGTGTGCGTGTTTGCGTTCAAGGGAACCCTTCATAATCCTGTCGGGCGGTCTGTCCTACGACACGGTGGGCCGGCGGCCTTGTCTGACTGTGATGCATGGGAAGAGTACTGCTGTGCTGGAGATGGACTACCCCATAGTAGACTTCCTCACACTCTGTGAGACACCATACCCTAATGGTATGCCGTCCTGTGTGTGTGCATGTGTGTGTGTGTGCTCATTTTAGTATGCTTGCCTGTCTGTGTGTGTGCTTGTGAGTCCTGTCTGAGAGTGTGTGTGCGTGAGGTCGGTCTACGAGAGCGCATTACACTCAAACACCTTTCTGTTGTTTAATTACGTCTGTTTGCTTGTCTTTGTGTTCGTGTGTTCCTGTAATAAATATGAAATTTCCCAAGGGGACTGAACCTACTCCGGTTTCGTTATCCAACACAGTGGATATTAGGTTTTCATTTCATCTCTTTGTACAACAATAGCCACACAGTTTGATTCAGTTTATTACCATCATTTCTATATTGAGGAGTCAACAGCTCACACAACGTTGAGCGGAGCTCCGTGGGTGTAAATTCTGGTGCGGCGTTATCCGGGGGGGAAAAGGATTAGCGAGTGCAGTCGTTACGTAACAACAACGTCGGTGGGGCTGATGTCACCTGATGTCACCGTCTCTTGATTTTCATCTGGTAATGGACATCGTCTGCGGAGAGGCCAGATTACACAATGCCCGATCTGTTGTGGCGGTGCGTGCGAGCTTCAATCGGTGTTAATGGTTGGAGGAGGATGATAAGCCACGACGATCATCAGTGCAGATGGTGTGACGTGCATGAAAAAAAACAAAAAAAACGATGAGCGAGTACACACATATTCGTTTGGGACACGTACTGTAAAGGCAGACTAGCAGAGAGGTATACAGACATGAGAAAGGTTATGACCAGACCTTTAATCCTCATAAATAGAAATATTAGTCACTTAAACTAAATTGAACCTACAGAAAACTACACTTCCATGTCTTATCAGCAGAAATAAAAATGGGTTACTCACATATTTTCCATTAAATGTCATGTGTTTATATGTCGTTCCTCACATGTCGTCCATGTCATTACTTACAATTTACATCCATTTTTAGTCTTTGGTATTGAAAACAACAAGAGGCGTAAACCGCAGCTGTTTCTTTTGACTAGTTGGGTTAGTTTGTCACATAACATCGAGGTTAATCAGCAGTGAAAGTGAGGCCCGACAGACAGCAGAGCAGTGGCGAGTTGCGTAACACCGCTCAAAAGCAGGGGAATCACTCGCCCCAACGTCTTGAGAGGAGTGAAAGGACAGAGAGGGGGAGATACAGCCACAATGACTGGTACACTCAGTGTGTCTGTTGGCAGTGACAGCCTGGGACCCGCCTCACCTGAGACTGTCTCACCCACTCACCGCCAGGTTACATGCACATCCGTGGGCAAACCATACACACACACACACACAGGTATGCTTACAGTGTATTGAAAAGGCGACGTGGTGGCGAACGCTACTCGGGACGCAGGCGTGTCCTCAGATCCGAAAGAAAAAAGAGGTCAATAAATGAGGCTGTGCTTTATTACCTGCGGCAGACGAAACCTTTTAGGGCAGCGGGGAAACTTTCATCTCCCCCGCCCCCCCTCCCTTACCTCTCGTCAAGGTGCCTTTTTCAGCAAAGCATTTAACCCCCGACTGCTCCAGTTGGAGGTGTTTTAGTGTCCGACAGCAGAAGACTGATTGTGCTGGGCAGCTCCCAGGTATGAATCTGTGTAACGGTATGAAAGTGAAGCAGGGCGGTGCTGAAAAACACAAAACCTTCCCCGAGTAAATAAAGAACAAAGCATTTCTGTTGGCGCCGTTAAAAGCGCTTGATTTTTCTTTTGATGTCGTGTGTGAAATCCTGCTTCTGTTTATCTGCACCGATTTTTTTGTGCGGTTGGACGGGCGTTGTCCCTTTATTACCACTCACCTCCAAGACGGATCATAATGATGCATGTATGGATAAAGGGGGTATCTGCAGGTTCAAGCCCCCATGTTTGCAACCATCTGCCCTACTTGAGCAAGACACTGAATCCAGGGGGGTTGCTGCCCTGTAGCTGACCCTGACCTGTGACCTCCCTGTGGATGGGAGGCAAGCAAAAAGAGAATTTCCCTACAGAGATCAATAAAGTATCGCATTCAAAGCTTTAAGGTTAAACAGGAAATCAGAATCCCAAACCGCATTTGGTAGAAACATCTAACCAGAGCGATATCCCCCCACGGTTAGAAACCACACAGATTCATTCTTGCCCTCACGTCTTCGAGGCGTAGATGTGATCGTAACATGAGCCACGTTGGAGTCTCGAGAATTCTTCCCTTGTGGTTTTTGCGGGTTTCAGATTTCTCTCTCCAGGAACGACGAGACCACAAGAAGTCTGGTGTGATGAATGACTTGTTGTGTCGTTTTTGTTTTTTTTCCCGTGCAGATTTTCAGGAGCCTTACGCCGTAGTAGTCCTTCTAGAGAAGGATTTAGTGGTGATCGACCTTGCACAAAATGGGTACGCCTGACACCTTGACTTCCTTTGTTTCTTACACATGGGCTAAAATACCACAGTTGACATATTATCGCTCTACATTGCTCTAGATTTCATATAATGATGTAGCATGCTCTCATAAATGTCACTTCATAGTCGAACGTTCAGCTTATTGAACCATCAAACACACAGGAGTGATTGGAAACAGATCAGTGTAGCCGCGAGTGACCCGGCCTGTGTTCTCCTGTTCCCCAGTTACCCCATCTTCGAGAACCCCTATCCTCTGACTATCCACGAGTCTCCCGTGACCTGCTGCGACTACATCGCCGACTGCCCTGTGGACCTCATACCTGCACTTTACTCTGTCGGCTCGCGGCAGAAACGACAGGGCTACAGCAAAAAGGTACTTGTATGGAAAGGCTCTTATTTTGGCAACACGATTTGCACACATATGCTCGTGCACGCATATACCCACCTCTACCCGCTTGGATCTACTTGACGGGAGAACACACACCCACACGCTTAGCTGCCTTTTCACCATTTATTGTGACAAAAACAACTCATTGATTGAGAACATCTTTTCCGCGGAGTGTCAGCTGAATCCCTCTTCATCTTCAAGCGATAATCTTGTTTTTCTTGATTGTTTTTGGTGTTTTGCACTCAACAATAAAGGATAGCAAAAACCTATAAGTGCCTTTTTTTAGCGCACTTCCCTTCCTCTCATATTGTATACAATATGATATCAGCTAATCCTCCTCCTTCTCCCCGCACACCTCCTCTCTTCCTGTCGCTCCCCTTCTCTCGCTCATGTGTCATTCATGACGGACCCCCTGCTCTCGCGGCCATTATGTATGCCTGTGTTCTTTTCCCTGTCACCTTGTTCTAAGCTTTTTGTTGGAAATGTCAGCATGTACTGACCCAGACTGGCTGCCTGGCTGCTGTTTTTTTTTTTTGTGTTAAGAAAAGACCGGGCCGAGCCGTAGGAGGGCATTCTCATATAAAGATCACCGTTGAGTCATCCCGCTAACCTTTGTGGTACGCCAAACCCCACCAACCCCCGACCGCCGCACGTGAATGCGCTCTCAGACACAGACACACTCCTCGAAGCACATGATGTATATATGGATATATGCAAAAAGCCCAGACAGGCGTACAGAGAGTTCCTTGCCCCCCCCCCCGTGCACACTCAAATACGACGTGCGCAGAGCCGGGCGTTAGTCATCTGAATGCATCTGTCATCTACAGTGTCCCACCCTGCTAGGAATCTATTGTACTCTCTCTCTCTCTCTCTCTCTCTCTCTCTCTCTCTCTCATCCAATGTTTGTTGTGTCTATCCAGGAGTGGCCTATTAGTGGTGGAAACTGGGGTCAAGGCACACAGAGCTACCCAGAGATCATCATCACTGGGTAGGACAACACTGATTTCATTACCCATTATTTCTTATTGTCTCGGTGCAACTCTACTATTTTCACCTCCCCTATCCCATCGGGTCAGTACGGGAACAGGAGCCCCCTCCTGAAATATTGAATGTAGGTACTTTTATATATTCCAGTCATGTAGACTTTCCTCCATTTTGATGTTTATTATCCAGCTTTAAGCCGTCAACTGGGAAAAGACACGGAGAGGAGGCATGTTTAAAATAATACATGCACTGAGGAAATGACATTGAGGAATGGGTTTGGCAGTAGGAGGGTCTCTCTCCTCCTCTCTCCTCACCCCTGGACGCCAAATTACTATTCCGTCCATGTTCCTGTCTGAGATCCTGCCACAGCCTGCAAAATATTTCTCCCCCCTGTCTCCCAACTCACTCAGCTGAAATGGCAAAAAAACAAAAAATGAAGCGAGAGAGGAAAAAAAATGACAACAAAAGTTTTTTTTTTTTCCTGCTTGTCACTTCTACAAATCCTGTGAATACTCATGACTATGGAAAGATGGAGTTCATTAATGTTTAGGTGATCATTCCCGGTTTGTTTGGACGTTTTGCCGACCTACTGATCATCTTCCTGGTTAAACAAACTTCCCGGGGCACACGTTGTAAAAAAAGAAGATCAATCAAATCCCCGTGGGAGAGAGATTTAGCGCGGCAGTAAACATTCCCCCGGACAAATAAAGACTAAAATATTTGTTTTGTGTGTGATGAAGATCGACGATGGCTCCATGATGGTTCTGTCTCAGGGGAGCGTTATTGATGAATCTCTCTGCGTCTTTCAATGCTAAACACTTTAGATTTGAGGTAGAAATTGGATCTCTGGATGTGCACGAGAGAGCAGGATACACATCTACTCTACTCTTCTCTACGTCTCTCATCGTTTTTTTGTCTTTGTCTCGTTTGAAATTCCAGGCATGCCGATGGAACTGTGAAGTTCTGGGATGCCTCTGCAAGTAAGTTTACCAAACTGGAAAAGTTTTGTTGATGCTTTGCTGCGATTTTCCTCAAGCTTAGCGTGCAATATTACCTCTTGATTGCACAGATTCACTATATCCGTTGTCTCTACATCCCCTGGATTTCAACTGATCCTTCGTTCCTTCTTTCCCCAGTAATGCTCCAGGTGCTGTACAAGCTGAAAACAGCCAAGGTGTTTGAGAGAAGCCGGTCCAAGGAGGACAAGGGCAGCATGGAGGTGTCGGACGAGGACCCGTTTGCCATTCAGATTATGGCCTGGTGCCCTGAGAGCCGGATGCTGTGTGTGGCCGGGGTCTCGGCCAACATCATCATCTACCGTTTCAGCAAGCTAGAAGTTACCACCGAGGTGGTGCAGGTGGGTAACGCCCAGTACACACCCAGTGGTCTCGATACAATGTCTTCATGGGGGGGAAAACCCATTTATGTCCCATGCCCTATTATTGACATACACACACACATTTGAACTCCGCTCTCCGTAGAGAATGATACCCCATACGGAAATGTAATATATGTACATATAGTAAATTTCCATATATGAAATATATGTACATATGAAGGAAAAACATATATGTACATGTATGTACAAACTATATATGAAACCTATTAGAAATTGGAACAATTTCATGTATGACATATATGTCTAGCCCATACAAATATATATGTTTATGTATGTATAATGCATTTTGTGACATATATGTCACGTATATAATTATTTATACATATATGTATAATATACAAATTACACATATATGCATAGAATATTATGTACATATATGTCTAGCCCATACAAATGGATGGTAAATGGACTGCATTTATATAGCGCTTTACAGTATATGCCTCTCATTCACACTCACGGCAGTGAGCTACCATGCAAGGTGCTGGTCTGACCATCGGGACATGTGGACTGGAGGAGCCAGGGATCGAACCTACGATCTTCTGATTAGAGGACAACCCGCTCTACCTCCTGAGCCACAGCCACCCCATATAAGTAGAGAGTCCTCCCCGTCGGGGAATTGAACCCCGGTCTCCGTACTAACGAGGAGAGGCATATGTTTATGTTATATATGTTGTATATATGTTGTTTTAATAAACATATATAAATATATAAATTAAACATATATTGTGAACATATATGGTTGCAACATATAATACCATATACAAATTCATACAATACAAATTTTTAATATATGTACATATACAAATTGTACTATGGATATTTCATATATGTTAAAAACCTATATCGTCATACATCCAGAGGATGTATGTATGTGGTAATAATAAATTGCCTTATATGTAACATATATGGCAATATCGCTCGCTAATATAGGGGCATATATGTCATATATTACATTTCCGTATGGGACAGATTTTTTGTTTGTCATTAATCGCCCACAGCAATCTCCCACTTCTCAGGAATCTTCCTCTCACTACTGTTTTAAGATTATAAGATATAAGCCTCCTAGTGCACACACACACACACACATTCTCACAGGGTTATATAATCTGCCAAGTCAAAGGCAGTATGGTTGCCATGCCAACAGACAGAGCAGTAAACAAGCTATAGGGATGGTAAGTGGTTATGGGGGCGTGATAGGAGTCTGTGTCTAATGGCATAAAAAACATGCTGTTTTATCTGTGTGTGTGTGTGTGTGTGTGTGTGTGTGTGTGTGTTCACAAGTGCAATTACAAGTGAGCAGCTATATGTGTGTGTTTCTGCTTTTTACTTTGTACTTTTATTTTGGCAACATCCTGGGTGATAAGCTCTCATTGCCGTGGTGTTTTTACCCTTCACTCCAGTGATCTCCTGTCAATCGAACAGTGTGGCCGGCACTCTGACGTCTTTTTTTTTTTGTTGTTGTTGTTTGAGCTTCTGTAGGTTGCACCCCCGTTTCTTTGTCTGTTCAGCCAGGGTAGCCGCCGTCGCTCACGCTCACCACCCAGTTCTTCTATTTATTCCCAGCAAACCATTATTGCCGCTGCTGGAAACATAAAACGCATTCCCATGCAGCTGAGGGACCCCTCGTAGAGGTTCACAACAGCAAAATGTAAAGGCTTTCATGAACTGGGTATAGACTGAATCACTGTTGTGTTGTTTCAATCGGCGATAGAGAGCAGCAAAACAGTCGGTATTACTTCAAGTGCCTTGCAAAGCATCTCGGCATCTCGGCTCTTTCACGTTCCCAACCACATTTCTCCCCCGGCCAGCGCAGGGATTTGAACCGGCTGACCAGTGATTGTTGGCACCTACTTCTGTGCCCTAGGTAAGTGACCGGGGGTGTCAGGCAGGGCTAGATATGCAGTGGTGGTGAGCTGTAATTAGGAGAACAGCCTATCTCGTCACACAGGGCCAAACGCCAATCCATAACCTCAGAGAGATGAAGGAAGGGAGAAGGATGGACAAGTGTGAGAGATGGAAGGAGAGCACCGATCCGTCTTCTCTCCCACATGTCGGCGGGGCTAATGAGACTGCCAGAACGCAAAAGAGAAGCGCCTATGGGCCTTGTGTGTGTGTGTGTGTGTGTGTGTGCACACACACAGTCCCTATCATCACAGTGACTATTTCTGTCCATTGAAAAATGTATGAAGAATCTATACCACATAATCCTACTCCTCTCTTATAAAACTGTCTGTGCTTCCTACTCTGTGAATGTGTGTGTACGTGTGTGCTCACTTGCATGTGTGTGTGTGTGTGTCGCCTCCCGCAGTTACTAGAGGTGCGTCTGCAGTACGAGCTGAACGACACAGAGTCTCCGGACGGCGGAGGCGGGGACCAGACACCAGCCTTTCCCACCCCCGGTGCCTCCCCCCAGACGACCGGCCCGTCCTCCACCATCAGCAACAACTCTGACGGAGGCAACATGCCCTGCCTCAAGTATGAAAACACACACACACACACACAAACTCTCATGAGCACCAAGATCGCTCATACACACTCATATACACAAGAGTCTTGCCTTTTGCCTCAAGCACACTTGAGCAGACAGTCAGCACCTCGAGCGTTCTCAGCCGCAGCCTCCCCCCCCTCCTCCCCCTGCAAGTACTCCTGCCAAACCCTCAACACTCACGCAAAGATGACATGCCTCACGACTGCAGCACTTGTCACTCACTTTCTGAAACATTTTATTTTTTTCCCCTCTCTCTCTCTCTCTCTCTCTCTCGCTTTCTGTCTGTCTCTGTCTCCGGCGCCCTCCCTCCTTTCGTCTCGCTCCCTGCAGGGTGCGCAGCGCTCCTCTGAAGCAGTCTCCGGGTTACCAGGTGGAGTTGGTGGTCCAGTCGGTGTGGGTGAGTGGAGATCCTCCACAGCAGATCACCAGTCTGGCGCTCAATTCCTCTTATGGCCTGTAAGTATGCACCCAGTAAGATCCAAGTCAAGACAAAAACTCAATGGTCGCCCTTTCTTGAAAGTTCCTACTAGAATGAAATGTGTTTTATATAGAAACTCAGTAGGAGGATTTCTCTGAATGCTTTACTGTCACTGTAAATGTTTGCGGCAACTTCTTCTTCTTCTTCTCTTCTTCTGTCCGTACGGTGTAAATAAAGACAAAAAAAAAAGTGCTAAAATCTCTAAAGGTGACCTTATAAAGTCTGTGGAGGCAGACCAATGTGACCCCGCAGTCCAAAGTGTTACGGATCAGGCGTGAGCAGCCGTAAAAACTTTATGGAGTGTTTTGGTCTGGACTCCCGTAAACAGCCCTCTCTATTCAAGCTGCCAGACGGGGATGTGAGTCTCTTTGATATGATTTACCTCCTAACCCCGCTCGGGGGCTCAGAGTGACAACCCAGCCTTTGTCAACACAATTCATGACTGCCAGGAAATTTAGGAGACTTCAGACTGCTTTCTGCTCCGACTGTATTTCAGCTGCTAAACCAAGCCCTGCTCTTTTTTTCCTCTCCTTGTTTTTTTCGGGACTCATCGCTCCCTTTTCTCTCTGCTACTTCCACTTCATTCCCCCCTAGTGTTGTATTTGGCAACAGTAACGGTCTGGCGGTGGTGGACTACCTCCAGAAGGCCGTGCTGCTGAACCTGGGGGCGGTCGAGCTGTACGGCTCCAACGACCCGTACCAGAGGCAGCCCCGCTCGCCGCGCAAGACACGGCAGCCCTCCGGAGGTAAGGCAGCAACATTCTCCGGCTACCTAAAAAAACGTCAACGGGAATGAAATGTCAGGTTTTGGTGTCAGCCCTCCAGAATCAAAGAGCGAGGGCTTCTTTCCAGACTCGCCATTTTTCCACCAACGCTCGGAAATCATACAGGGAGAGATTCATCTTAGAAGAGGAAGAGACATTTCTCCACTGACAGTGGCCTCAATAGACCAGAATGCAATGCAGCCGCATGACAATGATCACTCTTTGCCCATACGCCCACCTTTGATTGAAAGCAAGTTTTTGGGGGGTTGTCGAAAATCATTCTGGGAAATGTAGGAAATCACTAACTGAAGTAGAAGTAGATGAGACAAGTTGAGGGAAAACACTTTGCCATAGAATAACTCCTGGAATGAACATCGCAGTGTAGGAGGTAGCGAGGGAGGATTTTTCTTCTAAGGTTAGGGTTAACATCTGGGTTAGGATTATCAGCAGTCTTTTTATGAATTCATGATGGGATTCTGCCTCTGGAGATTAGCAACAACCAATTGTAGGACTCTATGTAGAATAATAGTATCCTGACTTGATTCATAAGGTTGATACAAGACAGAGCAACTGGGCAGTCATTTTTGTGCTCTTTCCATCTCTGTCTCTTTGTCTCTCTCTATCTCTCTCACATAAGTGCACACACACACACACACACACACACACACACACACACACACACACACACACAGCCTCACACGCCCATCCCTTTTACACACTTTGACACTGCAGCATCATGGTAAACTTGACAGATAACAAGAGGTAGAGCACTCAGTATGGACACACTGCCACCCGGTGTTAGATAATGACACTGCAGCCATGCAGATGATGCCGCAGTGGCACGGCTGTGTACCTCCCATAGTTCAGCAACAGTTTGGCGGAGAAATTACAAAGGTGTGTGTGTGTGTGTGTGTGTGTTGGAAGGATTTATTTATTGATGGTTGTTTGTGTACAAACACATGCATATGAAGACATGCACGCACACAAACGTACTGTACATGAACACACATATGCTCACTTACATGTGCACACACACAAACACACACACAAACACACACACACATGGACACACACACACGACATTTGGTGTCTTTGAATGGTAAGCAGTGGGCTGGCACCTGTCAGAGCTTGGCGAGCGTAAACAGTAATCAGGCGTCCAGCTGTGCTTCTCTGCTGACAGGGACTGCTGTCTGCTCGGCTTTCTGCCTCACAGGACAATGTCACACAAACACACACACACACACACACACTCACACACATATTGAAAATATGAACCTTATTCCAGATAAGCATTAAAGGAATAGAGTTTCTGGGAGACTGGCTAGTTGGTAAACTGACCCGGGTGCTACATGCTAACACTTCAGCATACACTATGTTGAGTGGTAGTAGGCCACTAGCATTATCTACAAAGTCATTTTGTCAGTTTTGTGATTGCTAAAAATGTACACAAAATATGATACAAAAGTAAAATACTGTCATGAAGTTGTAGGGACTACTTTCCCTGTGGAAAGGTCTCTGTTCCCACTAGACTGTGGTTTGTTTTCTTTACATAGGAAGTGAATGTGGCGGGTGACGGGAGACTGTGTACAACTAAAAATCACTCTTGCCTGAAATAGTTCCAAAAATAACCCGTGGCTACATCAACTATATTGAGTTAGTGATATTTCATTTTTTTTAATTCATGAATCTACATGCCGTATAATAAAAAACAGCTAACAGCGGTTTATTACTTAAAGGTCAGTCTTCTTACTTTGGATAATGCTAGATGCTAAAGTGTTAGCATGGAGCACCTACGGGTGGCAGTGCATGATTTTTCACTCAACAGAGTTCACGAATGGGTCAATCTCCCCTTTTAAGGGGTAGTTACACTCTCAAGTCCTTTGAAGTGGCAGTGCATTATAAAATGGGATAAAACGGTTACACCTGCATGAAAGAAACAACCTCAGTGATTCTTTCTGACTTGCGACATTGTTTTGGATTGCAAATTGGAAAACAGACTGCAATGACTTGTGCGATCTCTGCTGCAGGTCTGTGCGACATCAACGAGGGGTCGGCCACATCAGAGGACCGCTGCAAGTCCCCGACCTCAGGTAACATGTCCTTCAGAGCCTTGCGGGAAAAAAAAGAGGGAGAAATATAACAATGCAATGAACACAATGAAGCTAGAGGGGAAAACCTACACAGTGAATCAGTCCAGAATAAATGTGTCTTTATAATAGCATTTATTTGATGTACATTGCCTTTGAGTCAGAGAGGAGCACTGTTAAAGGAAGAGGCTTTATTTTTCAAAGGGGCCTCTAACTCATTGAAAATGTTGCTCACCAAAGTAGAAAATATGGCAGGTTTTTTGTTGAACAAGATTACGAGGGTATTGGCTGTAAACGCATCCAATCTCTGTGACTGTAAATTAATATGACAGCTTAGAATTATAAATTGAATTGAATCGTTAAAACAAAAACTCTGCAGTCTAGCAGGGAAACTCATTAACTCACATTAAACGGGGTATTAGTGAACAAGAAAAAAGTTCAATTTGAGGGGCCTCGGGGATTTCCAAGCATCTTCCCTAATCGCGTAATTGTGACTCGTGTTTCTACGATGTAATTCGGTGGCTTGCCGAGATGTGAATTAGCTTCCGTCTAGGATTTCAGATCTCTCTAGACATTGTTTTTCATTTGGATGTGTATAGCTGTCTGGGTGTCCTGCACTGTAGCAGATCTTTCCAGACCATAGCACTTTAAGGAGAATCCATATCAGTGAAACTTTCCAATTCCAAACAAGATCGGTTGTAATGCATTAGCAACTTTACAAATCACAAACATTCACAAAATATGCTCCACTTCTTAATATGTGACCCTTCTGTGATCGCGTAGAACTGCAACCATAAAATGCTTTTTTTGCGTCCTTGTTAGTCCACATCGTTGTTAGTATTTCAGCGGAGGGAGCATGATGAGAGAACAGCCCAGATCCATCTCATTAGGGGGAACTTGGCATTAGCAAAGAGACGCTGAAAGTAAGGAGCTTTTTTTAAAAAGGTCAGAAAACAAAACCTGCTGTTTCCAGGTGTGATGGACGCCCCAACCCCTATGTCTCAATCCCACTTGTTTGCGATGCCGTTTCACTTGTTTTTGTTCCACCAATTGAATTGAGACAGATCGCTCCACTGGTGTTTACATAGTGTCACTTGATTCAAGAAAATCCTTGAAACAAGACAATCTGCATTGGAAACAAGTGAAATGGTTTCGCCTCAATGGCAGATTTTCTCACTTGTTTTAAGAAAAATACTATTTTTTTTGTGTGCACACGTTCACAACCAAGGTGTTTTAGTTTTCTATTGTCATTGTCAGAAATGCTTTTTGGTTTTGCTTTGATTTTGCTGGTTACAATATCTAATGAAAGTGATTTAATGGCATTTCATTTCTGGCCTAAAAGGTAATAAAAACTAGAACCTCTGAAAGGGTGTGTCGACTTCTGATATCTACTGTACATCTCCTCATGTCTGAAGTGGATTTAATAGGTGAGATCAACTAGGGATTAGAGCTTCCACCTGATTCACCTGGTCAGTTTATTTCATGTGAAAGAGCAGGTGGCTCTAATGTCACGTGAGTCATCAATTTTAAGGGGCAGAATGTGATAACATTCAAAAGCATAACCTCACCCAACAGGGAATGGTTGAGTTGCTTTATTGGGATTGAAAGCACAACAACTCATCATGGATTCATCATGGTAAACAACGGTGGCTTGTTGGTGTGGTAAAGCCCAAGGGTGTTTCTAACAGCACATCTACTTTACTTCCCCCTTCCATCAAAAGTGTTGATGTCAAACAGCAATCTACAGCAATTCTACAATGGAGGTGGTAGAGGAGGTAAGATTGGCCAAAGATTTTCCTCAGGAGCTCTTTAGGCAGGACAAATATCGTCCAGATTTGTCCCCCCTTGTTTTTTTATGTTGTAGAAAAAGTGTCTCTGTCCTCTGTTTCATAGTCACCGCAATGGGAAGAAATAGACTAGAGGATACACACCCAATACACTTGAAATGACTTAGACTCACACTGCATGCTACATGTACGTAGCACGAGTGTCACATTGTAAATGTGCCTGAGTGTGACATTTGTCCTGACCTGTCGCAACACGTTGCCCTGTCTTCACTATGAGTCACCTGATCGGCTGTCTGTCCATAGTACAGTATGATGACGCCCCAAAGCGGAGATCGATTCATCTGTCCAACTGTGTCTTTGTATGCGTCTACACACTGCTGATGAAATAGCTTACTATAATCATTTAAGTCACTTAAACACATTGACCAGTTAAGAGCGATATCATTTTTCTGTCGGATCGCGCCTCCTGTCTCTAACGGGACTATAAATAGGGGTGTAAAATTATGGTACACAAATGTTGATCTCCCAGTGTGGCTTAGCATAGCTTAGCATTCACCCATTTCAGTGTTTCAGCTAAGTTTATGTATTTTTTGTGATAGATAGCTACAGGCCCATAAGTGCAGAATGCATTTACAACGTGATGATAACACATCTAGACCATAGTTGTTAGCAAAGTTTGTTTTTTTAAGTCAATAAAACATTCATATTGATGTGATTTTACTCAGGATTGAATGATTGGTTAAATGGGAACCAAAAACCCACGAAAAAATACGACCAAACAAATCGCGGGCGTTATGTACACATGACATTAGGTGTATTTTGTACTTGTTGAGACAGTTGTGGGGAGGGGCAAGTGCTTTAATTCAGCGTCTACGTCAGTTATCAATGAAACAAACCAAAAATCCTGAAACAGTAACTAAAGTTCCCTTATAATAGCTAGCAGTACCTCAGTACATTTTGAGCGTCTTCTCCAC
This sequence comes from Hoplostethus atlanticus, assembly GCA_034670405.1. Classification (NCBI taxonomy): domain Eukaryota; kingdom Metazoa; phylum Chordata; class Actinopteri; order Trachichthyiformes; family Trachichthyidae; genus Hoplostethus; species Hoplostethus atlanticus. The sequence goes on along the minus strand of JAXDDX010000011.1, from coordinate 2,441,273 downwards.
TGTCTACTTCCATCCTGCTCACTTCCTGTTTCCTACTTCCTGTTTCTTGTTACCTCCTTGTTCTTGGTGCATGCTCCTCTGGCATGAGGGTCCTGAATGGCTGTGCAGTTTTGATGTGTCTTACCACTCCTCTCTTCCAGGGCATTGTGTGACCAGAGCTTATCTCTGTTGTTTTGTCCGTCACAGCATGCCTCAGTGATTTACAGGGTTGTTCTCTGAATCCTTGCGCAGTGTCTCCTCCTGTGGCTGCTCCGTAGTCGATGAAGCAAATCCCCAACCAATTATTCCAAAGCTTTTTTTTGTCGTGTATTTTAGCGTTGTGCACAATCCTAGCCCAGTGCTAGTTATCTAGCTTTGCATGGCATCGTGTGTTAGCTTAGACGTGTGTTTGTAAAGAGAGATGTTCTCTTTTTTCCAGCAAAGATGTCACGGAAATTAAGCTTGCCTACTGAGCTAAAGCCAGACTTGGGTAAGCTTTCGACTTCGTGTTTACAAAAAAAAAAAACTGTATGAAATTTTTTTTCTCACTCCAACTGGAAACCCACCACATCCCATCTAGTCCAATATTGTCTTTTCGTTATTAGCCTCCAAATTGGCGAGCTACTCTATGTTCTTGTAAGTTTCCATGAGAAGAAACTAGCAGATGAACGCATCAGACACCCTGAAGATTTTAAAGGTAGCAAGTCACACTGACCAACTGGGAACAGGAAGCAATTAAGCCTTTGAAATGATTTGATTTGATCTGATTTGAACTGAAATTCATTGCACCATACCAAATTCATCCGAATTGACTTCAGTGTAAAATGCTCTTGGGTGCTCTGACTACTGGTGAGGTGTTCTCATGAAGGTCAATGGTGCTAAGCTAAACTAACGCGCACTCCATCTCACCATAAAGCTTTCCATAGCTTCTGCAGCTTTCTCTTTCTCTTCCATGTTTCTCCCTGTCTTTCCTTCCTCTGGTATTAGTTCTTTTAAAATTTGTGAAATTGGAAAACTGACATTTTTTCCCCCTGTATAGGTGACAAAAACCTCTCAACTGTATGCTAACAAAGTACCAAGAAGCTAGGAAAGAAGGTTTATTTGAGGGGGTCAAATGAAAACATGTGCACGTGCCAAAGAAATCACATTTTATGTTACATGTTTAAAAGCTGTCTCATAAAAATACAACTATTCATCAGGGATAAGCTATTAAGGTAATGTTTTTTAAATCAGTCTGTAAAAATATTCTACCAATGCCAAAATTGCATTGTGTACGTTTTGTTTGCACTGATACAATAAAGGACAACTGTAAGGTTGTAAAGTCAAAGTGAAATAGGTTTCCCAGGTGTCTGCGCTGCTCTGTTTGCCAAGTTCTCCTGCCTGTTTGCCAAATGACAATTAATATCATGAGCTCCATCTGTCTCTACCGGCCTTTTATACATTTACCCTTAACCTTGAGACTGGGATTACTCTCCCAGTTTGCCACGCATGCAGAAAAGTACAACATCCCCCATTTTCTCCGATACCTTTTAAAAAGATCCGTCGTAAACAGATACGGCCGTTTCACAGCTGGTACCATTAGACTCACGCCGAGTTTCAAACGGCACATTCAACTTTTAGAACCACCAAAATCGCCCGTTCATTGTTTCTTCTCCTTTGAGTGTGCCGTAAACTTTTAACCACAGCGCTGCTCAACGACCAAACTTACTTATAAACACTCTGAAATATACTTTTTATCTCGAGTTTTACTTCAGTTTGTGTCTTGAATCAGTACATTTATTTATGTAATCATGACGTTGTTTGTACGTGCAGTACTGTCCTGTGGTCCTCTGTGCTTTGCGGGTGCTTTACCTCTTTCTGTCTTCTCCTTACTGTCCTCCTGTCGGTGTGCCCTCCGCGGGGTGCCAACCCACTAGATCACCGGGACAACTCCTTCAGCCGCTCGCGGTCCTCCAGCGTCACCAGCATTGACAAGGAATCCCGGGAGGCCATCACTTCCTTCTACTTCTGCGAGACCTTCGTCCGTAAGGGGGACAATGCTTTGACGCCCTGCCTGTACGTGGGCACCTCCCTGGGCACTGTGCTGGCCGTGGCAGTCACCTTACCACCTGCTGGGGAGCAACGGCAACTGCAGCCGGTCATCGTCTCACCTAGCGGTAGGTGGTGGGATCAAAGGGGGGAACGATGGATGGGTAATAGTTAGCTAACATAGCAGATAGGTACCTATAGTAGATGAAGACTTTGTAGAGATGTAGCCACTGAGTTGAAGCACCGTTCCAATTTCCCTCTCTTCCGGTAGGCCTGTTGGTACGGCTGAAGGGCAGCATCATGCGGATGGCTTTCCTGGACTCCACGGGTTCAATCCTGCCCCCCGCTTACGAGCCCTGGTACGAACCCAATGTCTCGGCAGACGGCGAAGAGCGAGACAAGGTCCGTAAGCGCCGCCCCGTCTCGGTATCCCCCTCCACCTCCCAGGACCTCAACGAGAACCAGTACGCCGTGGCGTGTTCAGAGAAACAGGCCAAGGTCATTTCTCTGCCCTCCCAGACCTGCATCCATAAACACAGCATCACAGAGTCCTCCTTCATCCTGCGGGCAGACGTGGTCCAGATGAGCGGAGGCGTCTGCCTGGCGTGTTTCTGTGCCAATGGGCACATTATGACCCTCAGGTGAGGAACACGTCGATCCGTGTCAGACACCAGTTGGTTATTGATGAAATGGATCAATCAAGAACATTTTGATGAAGCGTGCGGCTTCATATCCATATCAGTAGACTGAATCTTTCAGAAGGTTTCAGTCTGGGGCTTTAGAGACGGTATAACCTGACAACCACGGAGAGGTCAACATGTTCTCAATGTTATCTTTGTTGTGTCTGATAAAAGCTCACCTTCCCCCGTATTTCAACCTGAATGTTTTGAGTTATGCAGAGATAAATGCGGTGAGACGGGGAGAGGATTATTATTTCACATCAACAGTTGGAATCCTTTTACCCTCGTCCTTAGGCAAAGTCAGACACAAACATTTGTCCCGATGCACATCCACGACTAACACACCCGCCAACACACACATACACATCCTTACACTTCAGTCCTGAGGGCCTCCTATTGACTACATTCATTCCCTAACCCTTAACCTTAACCCTCCCCACTACATGGCTAACCTTAACCCTTAACACTAACCCCAAACTAGCCACTAGAAGTTAGGACCAGCCAGAATGACCTTGCATCTCACACACACACACACACACCAGATTGATATTGATGCTGTGTGTAGAAGGGTATAAGTGACAAGGGTTAGTCTCTCTATTAGTCTGTCTCTCAACCTCATTCATCTCCCCGTCCCTAGAGGACAGACAGAGCAGCCTTTCCAATCTGGGTGTCTGATGGGGCAAGGACACCCAGCTGTCTGCCAGTCTGTGTGTCTCTGTGTGTGTGTGTGTGTGTGTGTGTACGCACATGCATGTGTGTGCATAAGTTTGTGCGAAGGCCCTCAAGAAGACAAATGTCATGACCATTTAACTACTTTCCCCTATGTTCGTTTAATCCTATTTATACTTCAAAATAGTACAGTACTGTCATGCTAAAATATGGTCCAGGTTACAAAAATATGAGGCCAGGCATTTATCATTTCTGCGTCCCTCGTCCAGTTTGCCGGGACTGAGACCGCTGCTGGATGTCAACTACCTGCCTCTGACAGACATGCGGATAGCCAGGACCTTCTGCTTCAGCAACCTGGGCCAGGCCATGTACCTCAACTCCTCCACTGAGATCCAGAGGATCACCTACAGCCAGGACACCTGTGAGAACCTGCAGGTGTGTTAACACTCACGTTCACTTGACACATGAAGCGCAGGACAAAACGTCCACTCCAACTGTACGCAGCAGCTTATTGTGTGTGTGTGTGTGTGTGTGTGTGTGTGTGTGTGTGTTTCAGGAGATGCTGGGCGAACTGTTTACACCAGTGGAGACACCAGAGGCACCTAACAGAGGGTTCTTCAAAGGTCTGTTTGGAGGAGGAGCACAGTCACTGGACAGAGAGGAACTATGTGAGTCAAACACACACACTAGCATTCATTCACACACACATGCCCAGATAGACAACCATTGTGGTTCAGTGTGTTGGTGTATCTTCTCATTTGCACATCTCTTCCTGGTCCTCCCTCCATTCCTCCATTCATCCAGTCGGTGAGATAGCTGCTGGTAAGGCATCCCGAAGCCTGGCCCAGCACATCCCAGGCCCGGGTGGCATTGAGGGCATGAAGGGGGCAGCGTCTGGCGTGGTCGGGGACCTGGCGCGTGCCCGGATAGCACTGGACGAGAGAGGCCAGAAACTGGGCGAGCTGGATGAGAGGACAGCTGCCATGATGGCAAGCGCGGACTCCTTTTCCAAACATGCTCATGAGGTAAGGGGTAAATTGTTTCAGAAATTAGACACAATTACAACTTGTAACCACTAGGGGGTAGCATGTTCCTGTGTGCAGGTTCACAGCAATTATGGATAGAATAGTTAAGGCAGGGGTGTCAAACCGTGTGCCATGGAGGGCCGAGAGTATGCAGGTTTTCGTTCCAGCCCAAGAATACAGCAGGTGATTTCACTGATTACCACACCTTCAACCAGAGAGGAGGGACTAATCAGTGAAATCACCTGGTGTAGTGTTCGGTTGGAATGAAAACCTGCATACTCTCGGCCCTCCATGGCACACGGTTTGACATCCCTGAGTTAAGGTATATATTTCTCTGTCGTCACCCCCATGTTCTCTGTTGTGTTGCCAGATGATGCTGAAGTGCAAAGACAAAAAGTGGTACCAGTTCTGATCAGCGACGGGGATGGGGGGGGGGGGAGCAGAGCTCCACAGACACGACTGTCACCTTCCATCGGCTCATTTGGACTCAACGTGCCCCCCTCTATCTGTCCATCCATTCATCCGTCCCTCCAACCCTTCTTCACTGGGACACTTGGGATTCTCTTCCCTAGCACAATGATGAACACTGTTCTTACCTCAGTCTTAGGGTGGAACTGAGGAGTGGACAGGGGAGAAGGACAAACTCAGAGGGAACAAGAAAATGGTGTATTTTTTATGTTCTTGTCCGTTTGTTCGTTCGTCTATTTGTTCAGCCTCTCCTCCGAGGTCGCCGATTGGCCAGCGCGCCTGGAAGATCCTTCATTCCCATTCGCCGAAAAACGTCCTTTACTGTTGTCTCCGCTCTAACCACTTCGGCGCCAGTGTTCACGTAGATGAACACGGCTGGAAAAAAGAGAAATAACCGATGAAGAAACGACGACTACAAAAAATTCTCAAAAATGTAAAAAGAAGGGGAAAAAATAATCTAAATACATAACTATATATACATGAATCTATATAAATGCGCAACGCTGTATCCACTTCCGACAAGTACAAAAGAAAGGGACAACTCAAAAAGGAGAGGCGGGCCACAGGAGGCGCTGTCGGAGAGCCACAGGAAGTGATATCACAGTGACGCCTTGTCTATGCAGAGTGTCACGGGGATAAAGCAACTCATGATGTACATTGGATATCTTCGTCTTCTCGCTCAACCTCTAGACTCTCCTCTGTATCGTACAGACTTTCATATCATTACCAACAGTATACGTGTTTTGATTTTTATTATTATTGCCATTCCTCTGTTTGTTAACTGTTTGGTTTTTTGCTCCGTCTGTATTATCGGAAAATCTCTTATTTTTCTATTGTTGTGAAAGTGAACGATACTTGATTTGTTGCGAAATATGTTTTGTGGCTTTTGTCTAACAACCCAAATTAATTTCTCCTTATGAAAAGGGCTGGAATCTAAAGGAGGGCAAGGATATAAAAGGCATATATCATTTAGTACTCATTGACATTGGCGACGTCAGATTTCTTCACTCGGAAATCTTAAGGCGAGACCTTATGGTTCGTTGTAATAGGATTTTATTTATTGACTTATCTAATGTGATGTTAACTGCCTCCCTCACCCTCTGATGCCATAAGCTTCCAAGGTTTGGCTTGGTCTGCAAGTGTGTCTGTATAAATGCTGATGATATCAGTGTTAAATACACTAATAGTCTAGCCAGATTTGTTGGGTTTTCAGGAGTTTCCGAATGGACTGATGATCCTGGAGTGCACATCAATACGGAGATTACACACACATGAGTGGAAAACCTATTTATGTGATGATATATGCAGGATTATATGTACATGGGTGTGTAAGTCCTTTAAAAGGCGTACATTTCGAAACGTACTTCAGTTTTTCGCTGCCAGTCGTCTGTCTGAGGACGTCGCGTGATTGGTCCGTTGAAATGTATTTATTGCGGTGCGCGAGACAGTCACAGTATGTGTTTGGTGTCAGAAACTTCAGAGACATTTTGCCATTATTACTATCCTGTTTCCATCTCCACACTGGTAGTGATGCTCAGACGTGCTGTATCTCTCAATGTCTACCAGGCTTTTACCGTTTCCTGTACATAGGTAAATAGTTTGACAATCTAAGACCAATTGGAAAGTAAATGTTGAGGTCTGCTCAAGCGACGTTAAGAGGAGAGTGGCCATATTTTTTCTGACGCCAAAGAATTACTTTAGCTTTTCCATTGTGTTCTCACTCAGCTTGCCACTCCGCGAGTCTCGACACCAGACAGTGTAATCTAGTGATGGCACGGCTTCGCCCGGGAAGTGCGGGATTTTGGATGCGTGCGTCCATCAAATCGGCACGGTTCCATTTTGAAATGTTCATCGGCTTTTTCGAGTTGGAGTGAAGGGGGGGGGCAAGTTTTTGGAATGGAACTCAGCCATTTATTGTACCACTGTATCACAATACTGTAGACCAGTCTTCATACAAATGTACCGTTTGAACTTGAACTGCAGGGCGGCCTAACTGTTGGTAAGGCTGCCTCCTTAAAACCATTCCACTACAGCTCCGCCACAGCAGTATTTATGGTCTTCATCTGTTTGTGTGTGTGTGTCAGACTGTGTATGTGTGTGTCCATGTAATTTAAGTATCTTTATGTTCTTTAAATTCTTATGTTTTGACTCTCCCTGTCTCCCAGGTCTATTAAACTAACAAATGCCACCAACAATAAGGAAAAGATCACAATAATAGGATAAAAAGCATTAGCGGATGACCTCTGAATTGTGGTACGATTTAGCCGGCGCATGTTCAGTGTTTGCACACATGCTTCAACTCTCCTTCACTCTTTTTCTATCTTTGCCTTTCTCTCTCTGAATTATCTCTCGTCCTCTAGTGACTTTTCCCAGTGACTCCATTGGTTAGACAGCTACAGATTTGGTCTTCTTCTCTGTGTTTAGTACGCATTGTTGTGTGGATGTTGGTAGGTAGCTCTGCTTTTCCCCCTCCAAGGTGAAGAAGAGGGGAGGAAAAAAAAATACAACTTCAGGAAAACAGCTAGTGTTTGCTAGAGGTCATCCCCAAAAACCTTTTTAATCTCTCTCTCTGTCTCTCTTGTTCTTAGTTGTTTTGTTTTTTTCAACATTATAGATTTTTCTTTTTTTGTCTTTGAGTGACTTGTTTCTTGTCCATACACTACGGTATGCAGTATTCTTACCTAATATGATCCACACACTCATAAACAAGAGGGAGTCCCGTCTATCTGCCATATGCCATCTTCTGTCCTGGATTCAACAGTTATCAGTGGGTTGCAGTATTTTTCTCATTGTAGCCAATTTTCTTGTACAGTTTTATGCAAATTTCACATGGATGTTTATGACTTTATCTGCTGCCACAAAAAATTTAGAAATTCTGTAGATAGAAATTACTGTGCAATGGAAAATAAAAGTGGAAAACGTGCTTTGTTGTGACTTGCTTCTGTTCTGAATCCTCTGAATACTGTACGCTCCAACTCTATAAAGTGACTAAAACAGGATCACACACTTCTGGTGGCCATAAATAAGTGTTGAATCACTAGAACAACATCAGTAACAACAAATTATTAGTATGTGGTAGGGTGGCCTGCTGGTTAGAATGACCTTGTGCCAGAAAGGTCACAGATTCGATCCCCACAACGGAAGCTCAAAATGATCTACTAGACTGGCATCATCTGCAGTTGTACACTAGGTGGCAGCAAACACACACGGATGCCTGGATCTGTATCATCCCATATTATATGATATGACGTTATAGACAACATGGCATTTTGTTCATTAATTGAGTGACTTCACCACTTATTCCTATTCAGGCTCACAAGGGACCGGAGCCTATCCCAGCATGCATTGGGCAGGAAGGCAAGGGAAACGTCCTGGACAGACTCACAGACAGGCAGACTTACACACACACACACACACACCTATGGACAATTTAGAGTCTCCAATCCACCTGATTTGCACGTCTTTGGAGTGTGGGAGGAAACCCAAGGGACCTCCACACAAAAAGGACCAGGAAATCAAACCCAGGACCTTCTTGCTGTGAAGCAACAGTGTCAACCATGCAGCCACTGTGTCCCTTTGAGTCGGTGAACAAAAACAGGCCCACTAATTACAGTAGAGGTGATCTAGGTTGTGAGTGTCTGCTATGTGAGATGCAAGATGTAAATCTCTTCGGTGTCCCAGTGTCAGGTTTCTGCTGGCCGGTTTCTGGCATTTTTTTAGGTTGTGTTCTGTTGTGTGCCTATATCTTAAAAGCCTTTGAGCAACACAATCCTGTATTGATCACAACTAAGTGACTTCTAAGTGTGCTCTCGGGTTTCCTCTGAAGCCATTACACAGGTGATGAAGTGGTCAGTGGAGGTCCCTCTGTTCTTTAAGGTCACCTTTTCTGGAAATGAGAGGGATTTTTTTTATTGTCTGCTGGTTTTCCAAGTTTTTCATCCTTGAATTACATGGCAAAGTAAAATTACGTCACAATAAAAACAAAGTATTTTTGATACTTTTTTTTTGGTCATTCTTGTGTCCACTAGAAGAAATATAGTCTTCATCCTACATTGTGGGGTTTCTTTTGTGGTATTTTTCCTACTTAGGGTAGACCAACACACTCAGGAGTAGACTCAGTACAGCTCTCGGGCCAGAGATTTGTTCGCGCTAACCTCAGTAACCCTGCCCATCATCACTGCGGGCGCTGCTCGGGGTCAGTGAGTTCACCCGGGCGCTTGTGTGATGGGCTGTTTTTGCCCTGACTTATGGTGCGGATCAATTACAGCGGAAACCGGAGAAGCGTCCAGCTCGGCTTACGATTTCCTGTAGAACGAAAGATTTACGCACTGTAAGCCTACGTTGTCAGTTTATGCTTCCTGACCTCATGTGTGACTCATGCCTGGACTGGCGGGGAGAACGCCACTGAAATATTCAGCTGAGGTCATGGAGCCAGAGCGATATATTCAACGACAAAGTATTTCTCGTGATCTAGTCGTTCCAATTAAATTAGCTATAAACCAATGAAAACAAAAAACTACTTATTGCTGGGTAGAACAGACTGTGATTGAATTCCTACTGCTTTGTTGTTTTATGACCAATCTAGCTAAAAGCAGATATGTTGTAGTTCTTTAAGCTCATAGTGCCTGCAGTACTACCAAATAAAAAAAATCTCATCTCATCTGAAGCGTCTTTTTAAAGGCACATCTGGCAAGCACAATGTGAATTGGCTTCTCTTATATGCCAACAAAGGGACAAGTAACCTTCTCTGAGTAGAAACAAGTTACATGATTTTTTCTTGTAGTTTACACTGAATTTAAAAAGATTTATATTCTTCACTTAAAACTGTGGAAAACCCACAATTCAGTAATACATCATTTATCTCAGAAACAAAAAAATCCAAGGAAGATAACTGAAGGGAATCTCTCTCTCTCTCTCTCTCTCTCTCTCTCTCTCTCTCTCTCTCTCTCTCTCTCTCTCTCTCTCTCGTCCCCTGTTTATGTAAATAAAACCTTCAGGCCAATAAATAACTGCTGCTAGGGGTTGGAGGGTTAAGTTAAGGGTGGGGGGAGAGAGAGAGAGAGAGAGAGAGAGTAGATGACAACAAACATCATGTTGATTTGTTCAAATTGTCTGTAGGAATGAAGAGAAGGTTATTGTGCAGAGATGTTTGCTCATGCATACTGTTTGAACTTCTGACCTACACACACACACGCATACACACACACACACACACACACACACACACACGCATACGACATGCTTAGACCCACCAGGTCTCTTCTACTCAGCAAGTGACACATCCATGTGGCTGGTTGCCTTGGCGACTAGTAACATGAATGACCTGAGCGTGGTCTGCAGGGGGGGAATTGCCGTGACACCTGAGGGAGACAAGAAGGGGAAAGGATCGGCCATGTCATATGAGACAGACCACCGTTTACTTAAAGATACTTAAAGCTTCACTTGAGCCGAACAGTTTGAATCGATTTGGATTTCTCTGAGAGGATTTTGTTGTCTCCCCATGTAAGGCATCACAAAGCTTTTGAGGACAGAGGGGTTTTATTCTGAAATGCTGAATTGATTCAATATTTCAAAATACTAATGTCATCTAAAATGTTCCTATTCCCTAAGCAAAGGTCTAAAAATAACTTCCAAAATAACCTATTTTGATTTTACTTTGATGCCAGCAATCCTTTTGTAGGGGTAGGTGCCACACTTTAGTTGGTAAATATCTCATTTCAGAAGTAAACTGTTCAATTTCAAGCTCAGATGCCCCCTCTAGTTGGTATTGAATGCCAGCTCAGTATTCCAAATAAGGTCTCAAGCCTGCAGATATATGACATGAATGTCTATTTTGAAACGTAAAGATAGGTGGGCTCATCGCCTCACTCTTAATGATTTAATGAATGTTCCTTGGGGACCAAACTGGCCCCGCCCCCTCATGTACACATCACAATACCAAACAAAGTCAGTAATGGGAGCTCAACTGACTTTACAGCGCTTGACCATAGATAGTCCTGCAGATAGTCATGTCAGATTATTGACATTATTTCATTGGCTGCTCCTCCTCTACGTTCTGTCTGGTTGATGTTATTGGAGATTAAAAGTCAGAATATAGTAGATTTTCACCTCATGATCCAGATTCACATTTTATATTGTGGTTATATTGTGGGTCGCTCAATTCAAAGCATAAACTTGAAGCAGCAGTTGACATAATAATGATATTTCTTTGGGCTTTTTGAGTCAAAGGATTTGCAATTTTTTGTCTTGAAAAAATTCCTGAATTTAACAAACTCTACTGTAAAGCATGTGGAGATTTGAAAGGAAGGCGACGGGCACATCGAAAGAAACCTGGTATGGCTCACGCTACAAGCTCTTCATTAACGCCATGGATAAAAACACAGACGTGCCATTTACAGACGTGCGTGTCTTCATAATCGTCTGATGGGGTTTGATATTGGTGTTCGGAGTCCTAGTCAGACGAGGGGTATTAGAGATCCTGTCCTTCGATGTGAGAGACTGTAGGGGAGGATCTAGGTTGGGGGGGATGATGTGGCGTACTGCAGGGTGAGGCCATGAGGATGATCTCATCTCGGTTGTTTCCTTCTAATCCTTCAAGCCAAAGGGGGAAAACAAGACGACATTAACCGTCTAACTAATGATGCCTCTGGATGCTGATTCTTGCTCCATGACCAAAATGTGCTTTGTGGAATAAAAGTTTTTTTAATATCAAATGTTATTATTTGCCTTTCTGTTCTTCATGTGTTCACGTGTTCATGTATGTCTGCTTGATTGGAAGTAATCCCTGTTGCTGTGTATTGTTTCCCTCACTCCACCGTGCTAATAAAGAGGCAGGACTTTTAGTCAAGGCTCATTGAAACACATATGTCTCTGTTTGGTTTTACTGTACCCAATTACCACCCCATCCACACAAGTCAGAGAAATGTGTTAAAAGGATCATTTGATCCAATCTGTCAAGCTGAGAAACATCTGTGTTTTTGTAACGTCTGTAAGATCATCTGTATGCAAGTAGTGTGTGTGTAGGGGGGGCGGGGGGTCTAAAAAAGAAATGGGTGTGGTTGAAACCCTGACCTTGTAATTTTGAAATGGCTCCAACGCAGTACTTCTCTCCCCAGCAAGAAGAGCTCAGTGATGGAGCTGTGACCCGCTGGCCTCTGATTGGTCTGTCGCAGCCTGCCCTCCCTGCCCTTGAGACAAGACATCCACCTCGTTGGGAGATGAGACCTCTCCTCCATTAATCCCCCCCCCCCTCTCTCTCTCTCCACCCCCCACCCTCCACCCCCTCCACTGTACCGAATGCCCCTGTCCACTTTTCCATCACAGATCCAGAGGGCTGCTCTAATCAAAACACGCTGGAAACTAGCAGGATCCGGTTTTTTTAGACCTTCTCGCACACGGAGCGAATGAACGCTCACGCGAGGGGGGACGACGGCTCGATGGCATGCCGACCAGACCAGACCCCAATGCGACAAAATGGCCGCCCTCCAAAACCCCTCTGCCCGCGCGGCCCCGATTTCAAATTGCTGTAATCTGCGGTTTTGAAATACCACAGCAGTAATAAACACAAATTGAGGTCTTGTGTGTATAATTAGAACAGGCACTGAAGTGGAGTTTAATCAGCCTGGTTCTGTGAGCCGTGACTAAGGAATAGAAGACGTGAGGGGGGGCGGGGGTCTTTCCTGTCTGGACTTATGTGAATCCTGCTGCCGTGTTAGAGTCGGTCCATTTGAAAGCTGCATCGTGTAGAAATATACCACCTGCAATCATTCTGCAAACTACAACCCCTATGATCATTTTGATACATTTGTTTTTGAGGCTCATACATTGAGAGCTGTGTTGTTGTTGTTGTTGTTGTTTTTTCCAATTAAGGACTGCTTGCTGTTTGTTACGGCTCTGGCCTTTCGTGTCCAATTGAATTCTGGGTCATATTTTTGAGTGATTTTGATGCATTCGCCCCAAAACCCGAAACCGCAAAATGAACCGTTGCTTTTTTGAAAATGGAGCGAAGCCACTTTAAACAGACGCGTCTCCCATTTGCAGGAATGATTTGATTTGTTGTGTTCGAGAAGACCTTGAACATCTCACTTGTCAAAATATTTAACACTGTTTAGGAAAGAGTGGTTTGGCTTCTCGCGGAAGGGGGGAACCGGTCGAACATGCAAGGCATGTCGTGTTTTAGCATAAAAGGAATGAAACTTTAATGGGTGGTTTTAAAGCAGACTCCCCCCCTTCCCCCCCCACCCCAACCCCCTGCGCTGCACCGGCCCACACGGGCTGATTTGGACTGCACGAGATAGTTCCACTGCACCGCGCCGCCGTTAACCCGTGACTCCATTCAGAGAGAGAGAGTTTGAAAAGTTTCTCTTCCTTTTAATCGTGTACGTAATTAATTTTTACTGCCTCGTTTTAATTATTGCTTTAATGTTACGTTGAGATTTAATATGGATTGATAGGAAGGAGCGCACATCCACCGCACAAGCTCACGGTTTTGCCAGCTCCCTTTTGTGTGCACATGGAAAATCCACCATAGCTTTGTCTCTCTCTCTCTCTCTCTCTCTCTCTCTCTCTCTCTCTCTCTCTCTCTCTCTCTCTCTCAATTCAATTCAATGGGGCTTTATTGGCATGAGAAACATGCGTTTACATTGCCAAAGCATGTGTGAAACAAAAACAAAAAATGTACGTACAATTAAAGATATACTAGAATAAAGAAGTAGTAGGTAAAATTAACTTAAAAATACAAACAGATAAGTAAAGATAACTTAAAATAAAAAGAGAAAAATGTGGACATTGCAGTTAAAAAATATAAATACAAATAAGTGAGAACTGTGTAAACACTGCAACACATTTTTTTCTCTCTCTCTCTCTCTCTCTCTCTCTCCCCCCTCTCTCTCTCTCTCTCTCTCACACCACCATTGATGGGCGCTCAGGTGAAACACGCTCAGAGGTGCCATCCCAGAACCTCGGGAGCAGCTGTGCCCTGGTTACCGTAACAAATTCATCAAGCATCTATACTCTGTCTGCTATAATTTAGATTTGATAATGCCGGCAGATCTAATCTAGCGGTTGCTCCCAATCAATAATAAACAGTCTCAGCAAGGCATCTGTCATGATAACAATAGACTGTGCATATGACTGAGGTTAGCATGTGGATGGGCATTTTAGCATCACCTGCACACCAAAGAATCATTCTGTCTTATTTGCTGATGTGTGCAGAGTAACAAATATCCGAGTCGGCTCTCAAATATTTGTTGAATGTTCTCAGGGGACCCGTAGTCCAGAGCCCCCCCCCCTTCCAAGCTCCTCTCCTGGGAGTAATAAATACCCGTGATCCTTATTTAGGCCACCGAGACCCCCCATCTGAGGAAGAGAGAGGTTATCATTTTTCTTGGATGTAAACACTCATCCGTCCAGACTGGAAGTGCTTGTTATTTCCCAACAGGGAGCAATAGGGAGTTTAAGAGCCTTGCTGCGGGGCTGCAGCAATATGCGCCATTAGAGATGATTGAATCCTTGAACGTACCCGAAGCCATTTATCCTCGACTTTTCATTGGCTAAGTAGCCAAAACCTCTGAAACAGAGACCATTTTCTACAAAATGAAAAGGGTACTTAGGACACATTTAATTAATTCGCACTAGGGGACCTGGTATGTCACAAATGTTCCCTGATAATTACCGCGTACTAGGAAGTTGTTAAAAATAGATACTGACCTGTTCTCTCTGAGGTGCCCTTTTATCAAAATGCCATAGAGCCTATCAACGACAGGGAGGGACTCCATTCATCTTCCTCATCTTTCCATTCAAGGACAGGCTGTTTCCAAATCTGGATGGTAGCTTGCTGTTTTGGCGACCTGCGGTCTTTGAGGTCGGGCGGGGATGCAATTAGCGCGGGGCTTTGCTTTTTCGTCGGTGAAACAGTGTAAACAGCGATCCAGAACAGCATGGCTTGTCCCCTCGCTTTGTTGTGGTGGCACTCCTGTCGTTTCCAAAGCAAGGAGGGAGGCTTTGCAGGGGAAAGCGAGAGAAAGAGGAAGTTGCCTGTGTAATGCACTTTGCAAATTGCGAAATGGAACTGAGGTTTCTCATAGACTGCGACAATAAATATGGAGGCACAAAAGCAACATTGTTCCTATGAATCCTGAATTCATCAAATGATTTTTACACTGTTGATTTCTTTACTGGTCCCTTGGTTATAGCCGGCCCTACCCATGAAGTGATATAAGCAGTTGCTTAAGGCCCCCTGGTCTCTGGGAGGCTCCTAGAAAGTATTTTTTTAATGAACACGAGACAATAATGAAATAAAAATTGAACTTCCTAAATAAAAACTGACAACATTTCGTGCCATTTTTGCCCACAAATAGTGACAAAACAAAAAGCTCAGAGACAGGCGAAATGTACAATTTAGGTAGGCTAAGTGATTTACTGTCCCCTACAAAACAAGCACTGCAGGATTCTGTGGTAAAAAAAAAAATCACATTTTGCGGGATAAGTATCTTCACAAGCTATTCTTCAACAGTTTGCCAGCACTTAGGGGGTAATACAGAAATACTGTATTTACTGTAGTCTATTTAAAGATAGTGTTGCTGCTAATTAGTCTTTACATGCTTATTTGTACATTATGTGTGCTTAAACTAATATTTACAATACACAAGTTGGTTCAGTGCCATGTGAAGTGGCAACAAGTTACAATGAGGGGGACCCCCCCAAACCAAATCCTGCTTAGGGCCCCCAAAAGTCTAGGGCCACCCCTGCCCTTGGTTATACTCTCTTCTTCCTGTGTGAGGTACCAGGCTGAGGCATTCATTAAAGTTTCAGGCTCTGCAGGATGGTACTTTGAGGCAGAAGCACTCTGTGATTTAAGGATGACCTGCTTTTATTACACAAAGTATTGGGGGGGGGGGTTATCTGAAGCCATTTACTCACCTTCAGGAGAGGATGCAGCCTGAGTAATGCAAGGCTACAGAACAGGTCAGGACTGATAGGTGTGGGTAGCCAGTTACTCACACTACACCTTGATAAAGGACCTGGCTCGCTGAAACGTAGTGGAGGATGATGAGGGAAAATATCGGACTTACTGGCGGTTTACTGCAGCTTTACCGCGCCTAATGCAGCTCAGCAGAGGCCAGATGGAGGCCCGGCGTTGCCCTTTTGTGTCCTCATATTGAATTTCACTCAACCGAGCACCTGGGACAGGGATGCGAGGGTGAGATACTTCCAGCGGTGAGATATATTTAAAACACACTCCACAAGTTGCCAGCTGCTGCTATCACACATCCATCAAAGAGACCATTGCCCCTTGATATGGGGGAAGCCATAAAGGGTGTTTGCACGCCCTTCTCCTATCTGGCTGAATAGCGCGCAGGGTCTAATTAACACGTCTGGCCAGTAAATTGCCCCGGCCTCCCACAACAGCAGTCTGGGCCCAGTGATAAACACACAGAGTGAACAAACTCAGCTGCTCAGCGTATATAGTGCCTGTACAGGCAGGAGAGCAAACAGGGAAGATGGTCTGGAGCGTATACGACAGCACGCCATAAAAAAAACGCAAACCACTAAGTACACGGCTCAGCTCGGCTTCCTCGTTCAATTTTCCTTTGTGTCATTTCAGATCACGCAAGATAATTGTTTAATGCAGCGTTTCGCAAAACAAGGTGTTATGGAAAACAAATTAAGAGTATGTGGTGTGTGTGTGTGTGTGTGTGTGTGTGTTGTCCTGTGTTTTGGAGCTTGTGTCTTTGGCAGGAGGATAGTCGCCCTCTGGAATTTCCACAGAGATCCAGGCGTTCCGTTTTGGAATTTTTTAAATGACTGCTGGCAACTGCTAGTGTTTCCTAGGCAACTGTGTGATTGGGAGAGGGGATTTGAATGGTGGCTGTCAGTGAGGGAAAATCGAGCGCTGCCACGGGGACGTATTTCACCATGTGAGAGTTAGCGTTAAATGTGGGTCAGTCGTAAGCTCCTATTAACTCTCCTCCCCAGCGATGCGTATCCATTTGCATTTTGCTTGACTTGTACTCCATTAAGAGGAGCAGTCACCGGCGTCCGGAGGCATTTCTTCCTGACGTGTGAAGAATGTGCGGCGGTACGGAGAGGAAGGTAAATAAAGGGGAGCTTCCCCCGATGTCTGCAGGCCGATGGGAGAGAGAGATGGGATCGTGTATTTTGTTGGCTTTTTGATCTGTGTTTCATTATTAACTAGTTCATTTCACGATCCGATGAAACATGCAGTTAGTTAGCAGTATATAGAGAGGGATGGACAGCACACATATGGTATGGTATATTATTAATGTTGTCTTCACCGACAACACAGTCACAATCATATTGCAAAGCCTCAGTACTTAGAACTTCAAAAATCAGCTATCAAAGAACGATACTGTCATGTTGCCCATATAAAGCTTGTAGATTATATACACCCAGCAGAGACAGGCTTGAAATGAAAGCTTAAATGATTGGGAAAAAAAGTGAGTGATGAATTCGCTCCAGACAGGTACTAACAGTCATAACAGCCGATCTGTGAAAAATGTCACTTATGACACATTCGCAGTACGCGTGCAATGCTATGGATATTTTATCTATGTGCCACATCGCATAGGATGGATATTCTTCACATGAGATGATTCAAAGTTATTGCAAAATCATCCCACATTTACAATACAAAAGTGTTGTTGGTGATTTCAGTTGATTCAAGCCTGCAGCATTTGCTCTCATGACTCCCATTCGTTTAGCGTTAGCAGCAGCTACATTTTGCTGATGCATTCCAGTTCCACCTGGTCCACAGACCTGGTCCACTCTCACGCCAAAGAGCCACCTGAAAATAACGTGGGAAGAAAAACAAGATAGGTACTTCAAGTGAAGCATCTTTGTTCAGAGAGTTGTCTCTGAAGGGGGAAATAGATGGATAGACTCATGTTGAGTTGGAAAGTAATTGAGGTTGTCATATCACTTGGTTGTCATGGCAATCTGCTGCCTGTCATGCCGGGGCTGTTCTCTTCTGTTGTCACCGAAATGTTATTTTTGGTCCATCCGCCGTGAAGACAGATGCTGAGCAGACTCAGGTACCATGTGGTAATCCTCTCAGCCATCAGGACAAAGGTTTTGTTTTGTACAGAAGAAGAGCGACTGGGAGGGCAGTGAACGCAGCCACACAATAAGCCAGGCAGGGCTTTGCCTGTCATTGGCACATAAACATACAGTACATGCACACACACACACACTCACACACTCACAAATCCCAAATGCATCAACACTTTTGGTAATGAATAGCTATCTGTTACACTAAACGCCATCCCGAGAGAAATGGTTGTTATGAATGAGGGGTTTGTGTGTGTGTGTGTGTGTGTGTGTGTGTGTGTGTGTGTGTGTGTGTCCCAAACTTCTTCCCCAGTGGATATGGAGCGGTAAAGAGCCTGTGTTTGTGCTTACCTCAGCACAAACCCAGAGAGAAAGCAGGGAGGAGATATACTGAGCTGTGGATCCAAAGTGCTGCTATTCATGGAAAGGAGGGCATTAAATTTCCAGCAGCACATAGCATCTCCAGTCTTTTCTATAATAGAGCCTCTCATCTCCCATTCACTATCAAGTTCAAAATCTGACATGAAGTTTGACGTTTTTTTTTGCGGTGCCCAGGTTTTGAATGACACACTAAAGTAAATAAAAACAAATAGGGAGAAAGAAAGCAAAGCAAAATGACCAAAATGTCAAAGAGTGGTTTCAAAACATCTCGGTCGTTTTCTATGAGGTCATGCTCGGGTTTCAAAATCTAAGACCGATGTGTTTCAAAGGCTCTTGAAATTCAGATCTAGAGCCTCTTGGATACGACCTGCTCCCATTCAACCAGAAGCTCCAGGTACAAGCCCCCCCCCCCTGGTGTCAGCAGGCATTCAGGTGTGTGCATTGTTTCTTTCCCGGTGGCGGAGATGCTTTTCACGGGGTGATTCCAAGGATGATTTCGCTGTAGCTCTTTGCCCTGCACTGCACAAAGAAATTCACACATTACAGTCAAAGACGCTAATAACAGCGGCACTAACACAAACACACCGGTGTAGTGCATGAGGCTGATGTAACAAGACACACGGCTCTTCTTCAGCTTTTGAGAGCCTGCCGGTGTGAGTCATGCATTTGCGTGATCATAATAAGACAGACACTAGACTGGACTGTGTGTGTGTGTGTGTGTGTGTGTGTTCACTGTTTCAACACAGGGTAGTGTGTGAACAGCCTTGGCACTATGTTGTTGGTGAGTACTTTACCCGATTTCTCGCCTAGAAACACTCAGTCAAGCTGAAGCCATTGGACACAAATGCAACATCATCAATGGTTGAAGTCCACAGTGAGGCTGAAGTGCCTGCCATACGAAAAACCTTCATCCACAAAAACAAAACATTTTTACTAAAGTCAGAGTAAAAATAAATTGTAGAGAATTACTCATGTAAAAGTAACAGTGGCTCCTTAACATTGTCAAGCACCCAGGTACTTTCAAGCAAACTTTTGGTGTTGCCGAAGCAAAAGTTTGATGGGCCATTACAAGGTTTGGGTTGGTTCCTGTTATATAAGGTTCCTGTCAGGTAAGGTTCAGAATGATTGCTTTACTGTAAATGCCAGATCTCACTGTATCTGGTACTTTTATGTCAGAAATTAACACTACAAATTTAAAATAGTAGCAACGATTTGAGAAATTACTGCAATTAAGAGAAAGAGTTGGAAAATATTTTGTATTTTTATAATCTTATGCTGTTACTCTAAAAGTCTAAGGACATTTACTGGACTCTCTCTCTACTTACTTTCCACCTTAGTTCTCACCTTTTTCATTTCTTTCTTTTCCTTCTCTGCTTGGCTTCTTGAGAACGTCACATCCTTGGTACCAATAAGAGCTTTTCACCCAATGCATGATTCACAACCTCTGTAATTATAAGCCTGTGTGTGGTACTGTTCTTAAGCAGGTCTAAAGACATTTCTCTGCGTGCGACTGTAGTGCATAAACACTGTGTCCAATAGGCGTGCGTGGCTTCGTGAAATGACCTTGCTCCACATTTCAGCGAGCCAGGACAATACAAAATCTGTAATGGTAATCGTGGCTACTGCAATTAGCGTGTTGTTGATTGGTTGAGAGAGGGGGGGGGGAGAAGAGATGTGTGAGAAACTAGTGAGATTGGGGAAAATCACTATTTATTTATCCAGGGTTTCATTGATCTTTCCTCTCATGCATGAAGACAACATGCCATTGTTATCGTTTAGCCTGACAACTGCTATTTCTTCTGGCTTTACTAATGCGCCATGTGTCTGATCCTGACTGGGGTGATAAAATGAATGCAATTAAAAATGGCACAATTTAAAGCTGCTGCGACAGGAAGTAAAAGATGAATGCATTTCCGTAAATGCTTCATGCTTATTTGGCTCACCCGCGGATGAAGGCCCCTTCAGTTCACTGGGGTTTTTAAAAATGAGACTCTGTTGCACTGGTGAATAAATGTGAGTTTTTAGCTCTAAGTAAAATGTCCGTAGTTATAAGTGAAGCGTGGAAGCGAGGATCCTCCAGGAAGATTTAAAGGGAGTTCGATGCGACTGGGGTCACAAGCAGAGGAGGATTTCATCTGTGTAATTGGCCAGAATGGTTTTTAAAACCACTGTCACCTTTGGGGACCACTCTAGGAAATTTGATTTTTGTGCAATGAGGCATGTATGTGCATGTCTGTATGCACTGAGCATGCACTCATATACTGATTGCTGGTATAGATTTCACCGGCGCACAGATACACACACACACACATTGGCTGTAGAATATGACTGGGAACATCACATCCTTGTCCTACACATGCTAACATGACCGGGTCTCTCTGGGGAGTGAGGCTTGGACGTGGAAGAGCATGCCTCGCTCTGTGATTGCAGCTGGGTATTCAATTTGGGCCTGGGAAATGGGATAGTGTCTCCTCTACACTCTTCCCTCTTCATCTTTTTTCCCCCCTTTAATTAAATGGCTTCCTCTTCCAGAAGACAGGGGTAGACACCGGGACAGATTGTTATTAGATAGAGAAAGAAACTAATAAGAGTTCTCATACCTTAGAAGTTAGACACGATAGTGAGAAGATGATCTCATGCTCTGTTAGCCATGTTTTGGAGTGCAGTGGGCTGGTTGACAATCATTTCTTAGTGGCACCTCATTTCTTATTTTACTGGTGGTTAGTGAGCCCACAAACACAAAACAAACAGAAACTGATCACGCTAATAACTCAAATGTAATGGCTCAGCCTCAGGGGCAGTGACCTCAAGTCAAACTTACTTATAGAGAATAGTTCTTCATCAAATCAAGACAAAATGTGTACTCTTCGTGAGTTGTGTAATTGTCTGTACTGAGAAAACACACATTTTCATGAATATTACCTCCATTTCAGGTATATGCTGTTAGATGAAAAAAATATTTATATTAAATATTTATATGGGACATTTGAACAGCCTTTACTGCTGCCAGAGCTCCTCTTTTTGTAAGCTTATTTTTTTAAAACATTACTATTGTAGTCCAGCAGGGAGCAGGTGAGAACCCAGGACCTCATGCTCTCCAAGCTACAACATGATCACAGCACCAACACAGACATCTACTTCAGTGATTAGGCTAGTATAGTATAGTATAGTATAGTATAGTATAGTATAGTATAGTATAGTATAATATGGTATGGTATGGTATGGTATGGTACGTTACGGTATGGGTATAGTGTGTTGTGTAGTGTAGTGTAGTAGCATACTATAGTATAGTATAGTATAGTATAGTATAGTATATAGTATTTTCAGTATAGTAGCTAGCAGGCCCTTCAAGGGTCTGCTTTCAATAATAATACATGTGATGGCGTTAGTGATTACCTTAGCATTGCCAAAGTTGGACACCTTTGGCTAAGTAACTAATTGTCTACTTGTCTAGGTGGAATTTGTTTTTTTGTTAGAAGAATTTTTTCTGAGGAAGCTTTTAATTTGAAGTAGCTATCTTGGAAGAATGAACTGTTCCTGTTAGGAGAAACTGCTCTCACCTCCCATGCTTTCTGGCTAAGCCAAGTGCGGCTAAAAATGCTAGCTGGCTAGCCTGATGACGCCTCCAGCTAGCGGGACACCAGGTAGGCACACCTGTTAGGCACACCTGTTAGCTCACTTTTAACCGTCCTCTAACACCATCATCAGTTGGTTTCAGCTTAATGTTTTGTTTTTATCTTAATCTCATAATACTGTATATGTTGAGAATGACTTTTGAGGAAAAAACAGCAGTTGTATTTTCATTTACTACAGATTTCTCAATAAATATGTTCTTTTTTTAAATGTTGGTGCTCAAACGATGTGGCAACATGTCCAGAGATAGTTGACTGGTTAAGACCTGCATGTGCACCCCTGTTGGCCTCGGATGAAGCGCTGCCAGAGCTCCTCTGTCAAGACAGCCTTCCAACACATTTCTGGATAAGGGTTTTACTTCAAAAGTCCTGTTTTTATTCTGGCTCGCTTGACATTGGTGGCGCGTGTCTGTGCAGTTCTCCCTATTTTCACGCTGTTTCACCCAGATTAAAGGGGTGTGTTTTGGTAGAGCATGCTGGGACATACAAAGTGCACACTTCAGCAAACTCGATTATGCCTGCATGCAAGAAACAAGAAAACAACAAACAAAACTGGCATATGGAAAATCATATGTTTACATAATGCTATATGGGTGTTTTATGAAAAAAAAAAAAAGAACTTTCTCTCCACACAAATTGTGTTTTAGGGATTTTGTAACATTAATTGGAGAGTGTTTGTGAGTTTCATCCTTTTTTCTAAACTCTAGCCAAATACAAGTGACAGCATATGCGACTGGATTCACTTTTAAGGGAGAGAGACTGTCTAGTTAGATTTTATCTTTTTGCAATATTAATCCGTGAGTAAAAATGACCGCTCCCAAATTTTTTTCTATTGCTTTCAGGGAGCTCAGGTCTCTTTCAAGGGAACTCAGCCGTCCCTGGCTCCCCTGAGAGTCAAATCCTGCTTTTCAAGTATTCTGCTGTTTGTGTACATGCCCATACTTGATATAGGATCAGGAAGAAAAATAGATTGGGCTTTTATAGCTATGAATTGTAAAAGTAAGACACAAAAAAACAAAAAGGGTACATTTGTTGTGAGTAAACGAAACAAACCGATAAACCAACAGACTTCTTGACAGAGGGAATAACGTGTGTGTGTGTTGTCTGTTTGATGTGTAAATATATTAGGGATGTTTGCTTGCCAGTTTCCAGATATTTGCTCACTATCACAATGAGTTTCTTCTGATCACGGGCCTCACTCTCTCAATGTTATTTCTCTATTAGTCAATAAAAATAAGCAAAAATCTACTTTGTACTTCATCAAATCTAAAATGACGATGTGAGGGCATCCACTGCCTAAGTTTGTTTTAGAGCCATGAAAAGCGCAGAGAGCTCCTGCCTACCTAGCCTGCGATCTCTATGACACTATATTAAGCCTGTGTCTGTGTGCTCTACTGACACACATCAGACAAGCCATGCATGGATCCTGCTTCTTCACCGCCGTGTTGTAGCAGCTCCTGTTTGCTGATAATCCTGTTGTTTTTTTTTTGTCAACTCCACGCTGCCGGAGGGTCTTACGACAGCTTGCCTGTCCATATTAATTCGGGAAAACGGATGCAAGTGCGCTCGAGAAAAAGTTAATTTGCAAAATGTGACTGTGAGAAATGGCAGTATAACACAGTTTTCATATCTTTGATATTAGGTTATAGGTAATTTTAGTTTTAGGGTTGTATATATTGCAGTGTTAATATGTGTTTTTCACTCTAAGCATAATCTTACTTTAATTACGATGAGATAAAAGAGTCTCCACAAAACAATTGTCTCTCAATGGAAATGATTCCTCTTTTAATTGAGGGATTCATTGTGAAATCAAGCTCTAGGAAGAAAGAAATCCCAAAAGATAACCAGGCAAAAGAAATGAGTTTTTAAGAGCAAAGGCAGAGATAGTTCTTTATGTCTGACATTCAACACTGACATTCATTCATTTATGATTAAGGTTTTATTTTCTTTAACTGGCCCCCCTGCCTCTGGGGTTATGTTTGTTTGGTGTATTTTTTCTCTCCGATCCAGAAAGTCAGCCCTTACACCTGCTGGCCCCCCGCTTCCCATGTGTTATGTTACAAATAAAGGCAGACATGCACACACACACACACACACACAGTCCCACAATTTCTCCTCATGTGGACCTTAACCAGACTTTCCATATCAGATATCTCAAAGTGATGATGTCATGTTAAGGAGACTTCTGGTGGCCGAGACCACCTGCTGCTACTGATACATGATAAATTGACCCCCGGTAGTGAAAACATCATAAACGCCTTTATTGTCCCGTCATTTGAGTCGTGAACATCCTTAGAAAGAAATGACTGCATGTGTTTTGATAACTGTATCTAAGTCGTGGTGATATTGATGTGAGGGCATATACTATCCGAGACAAAAAAAACACAATCGCCTACTCCAATGAAACCTGGAGTAGGACTCTGGTTTTTGTCTGAGCACCACTCTGAAGTTCTGTGACGGGGCTGGCAGGGTCTCACTATCTGAATCTCTTTGGTGCATGTCCTTGGCAGAGAAGGTCCTCTTAAAAATACACATAGAGTACACGCTCTGAAACACACACACACACAAACACCTCCAAGGTAAAGAGCGGGTTGTCATTTTTTTTTTTACATTGAGCATTTGAAAGCCTGTGTGTGTGTCAGGCTTCTCTCCGGGGAGAAGAACGGCGACAGATCAGTCGGCTGCAGAAAGTCTTTTAAAAGAAAACCACTCTCACTTTGAAAAATACGCACAGTTGGTCTGAAGTGAGCACTTTGCCACATGTCACATCAGCAGATGCGGGGGAAAGGAGTACGCAGCAGATGAAAAGCAGTTTGCGGCTTGAAAATGTGGAACTGCACAGAATTATTGTAACTATATAATTGGACTTTACCGCATGTACGATGCGCTATGTATATATTGATGTTTTGTTGCGTTTGATGACACATCAGTCCAACACACATTTCCCCTATGGAAACAAACAAAGTTTAGAAAGTGTTATCATCAAACAGTAAATTCAGTGCTTATGCTAAAACCCTCGGTTGGGTACAACTTATCATTTTAGTTCCCAGTAGCCTAGGTGATAAAAGGAAACTCTCTACTCTCGCTGACTCTGTCTCTCTCTCTCTCACACACACACACACACACACACACACACACACACACACACACACACAGTGCAAAGTGTCAAGATATCGACACATAATGCGATTAGCTTAAAGAGGCTTAGTTTAAGAGAGCCTGACCTTCAAGCATCAGGTCAGATTGAAGTGCCTTGTCCTGCTACATGGGATATGCATTTAAACAAAAAACTAAAAAAATGTAGTGTAGTGTAATGTGAAATACCTTTAGAGATGGTAGGGATTCAGTGTTTTGCTCAAGGACACTCCAGCAGCTTGAACCCAGGTTCTCCGGTTAAAGAGGGAACTCACTACATCACCCTGCGGACCCTGTAAAGGAAACAATAGACAATAATAACACGATACAGTCGAACAGACTCTCTTTGGGAAGTAGTTGTTTAAGGGAGAAGTGCCATCAGCCATTTCCCTCCCTATCTTTCAGTTGTCTTATCATGTTGGATCTCGGTGTGTGTCTTGTGTGTATAAACAGAGCGGTGGCTCCTTTGTTGGCTCTTTCCTGCTGTCAGCAGAACGTGCTGTTTGGCTGCTGATGTTTGCAGCCATTGGATTCTGCCAGTCTGTCACGGCTCTGGGTGGATTTAATCGAGGGTGAATGACTTACACATGCACACACACACACACACACACACACACACCGACACATACGTCTTGACTGGCAGGACACAATGGGTTAGGGTGTTGATCGGTGCCTGTTTTCAGCGGAGCACAAAAGCCGGTTTCTGTGTCTCGCTGTGATAGAGGAAGCTAGAACATGTTCCTCATTGATAACGCTGTAATGGAATCATTCATGGTGGATTTGATGCACAAATGTTTCCCCAGCTGTTATTTTTGTCACATTGCAATGTATCCTAATGATCCCATTATGAACAAATCAGATCATTTCTCCAAAACTGTGATATTGTCCTTGATGTATGCTTGTTTGGTATACAAAGGACGGGCCAAAGTCTTGTTTACCCCCGGTAATCCCGCTATTGATGCACCGCAGTGGTCGGTTACCATGGTAACAAATAGCGAGGGGCATTTAGAGATTAGGTCCTGTGTTTGCCCTACATGTACAGTCGTCTGGGGATTGTTTGATCATCAGACTATCGCTCAGATTACTGTAACGCTTTAGATTTCATGCTGTGAGTGTGAATCAGTCTAGTTGAGTTTAGTCTAGTTAATGGCCAATCCCCTGTTTCAGCTACTAGCCCCTTTATTTTGCCACTGAAACAGATTTTCACTGCATAGCATGGGTAATCTGTTAAAACCCCAACCATTAAATGAGGTCTGGGATCAGTCTGTGGATGTCCTGGGGGTGTGGTGTCGACCCGCTGCCAGAGGCAACCGAGAACCGTCAGAACGACAACTGCTTCTGTTTCTGGTTGTCGATGTTGATTCCTTGTTGTCTGTGTTTTCTCTTCATGCAGCCCCCCCGGTGATTTAACACGTGACTTAACCACCTACCTGCCTAGCCACCGTACTTGTGATCTGGGGAGGCCAACTCTTCTCTTCCGTTCCTCCCATCTCGCCACCATCAGCACTTTCCCCACCCATCGCCACTTAATCTGCTTTCGGCACTTAATTAGCCTGCTACGCTGGGCGGCATGCGCCAACCCCCCCGCCCCCCCCCCCCCGGTCCACCTAAGTGGTTAAAAATGGTTAAACTAGCAATCCGTCAATGTGAGGCCTTAAGCAGGGACACCACCCCCCCCTCCCTTTGCCCACCCAGATCCGCATGGCTGCCTGTTTTAGTGACTTCTCAGCACTTCCTCATGTCTGCATTCCGCACCAACGGAGAGACGGTGAATCAATTACTGAAGGGATGCATGGATTCGTGTGCGCATCCATGAGACATCCATGTCTTAATGAAGCCTCAGATACAGACGCAGACGGGCCACTCATGATATTGCTGTGTCTGCGTTTCCCTGACCCATCATTCACAGCTCTATCCAGCCGCCTTCTAGACTCTGGAGGCTGTAGGTCCACGGCGTAGATCTGTGTTGAAGCTCTTAATGGCTTCAACAGGCCACCTAATATATAAACGTTAGAACGTATACATTGTTAGAGAACTGGGAGACGTTCCTATTTGAACAGAGCTCAGGCTCCGGTGAGGTTAAACTACGATGAAGCCAAATCCTCAGTGTCAATACATCCTCAGTCTTTCCTCTCATCCCCAGCCCTGCTTCACTTCTCTGAGCCCCTCTTCTTTAATCACGCTTCTCTGCTACCCAAGTTCCTTTCAAATTTTAATCCAAATATAATCCAGATTACCGATTAACTGTTTCAAATTACTTTCAGTTATTTTTGGATTATTTAGCTTCCAAAATGGATGTTTTTTTTTTTTTACCAATTGATATGTTGTTACTTGAATAGCATTATTATCCCAATTTAATCCCAATTTGCTATCCAAGTTCCTTTCAAATTTTAATCCAAATATAATCCAGATTACTGATTAACTGTTTCACATTACTTTCAGTTATTTTTGGATTATTTAGCTTCCAAAATTGATATATTTTTTTTATTTCCAATTGATATGTTGTTACTTGAATAGCATTATTATCCCAATTTAGATTATTTCAAATGAATTTAGCCATTATTTCAATATGTGTACAATAATGTATGTATTTGCAATTTCCAATACATTGATCCTATTACTTGTAATTCATTTGGCCTTCTCCTTTCAAATGTGTTTAGTCTGCTGGCCTCCTTTCTTCCCACCCATCCATTTTTCTGTTCCTTCTCTCGCTACAGCCCTCCGTTGCTCAGGAGTTACAGTAAACCATAATTGCACCCCTCCGGTGTCTTGCTTTCATTTGTATTGACACAGCACATCACTCATCTGTCTCATCATCCCTGAACGGTATTAGATTGACCATCCTCGAGGCGTCGGATTAGGAGAGAAGCTCTGTGCAGCATTATTACTTCATGTTGATGATGGTTGTGACAGTAGAATCAATGGACTTATCAATAATTCTAGTTATTTAAAGCCTGTACACTTACCTCACCATCAACTTGCTGACAGCTGCTTAGTCTGTCCTGCATGGTGGAGCTCTGTCAGTAACTCTGCGCCTCTCGGCTCGGCCTGAAGCCCTGTGGACCGGTAGGCTTCTGCGGATGACAAATATCAGTGGGTTTGAGCAGGGGGGGTAGGAGGAGGGGCATGCTGACACAAGGGAACGGTTCTGTTGACAGATCTCTTTTGAACTCGTGGCCGTTTAGGAAGTGTATACGACAATCTGTCTTCCCCCTGGCGAATCGTGGCTCTCAGCTCGCCGTCTCCATCCTGCCAATCAAAGGCTGAGGCCTCTGTGGCACGGCCAGATTTATTGTGCTGGCTAGCGTGGTCAGTCCTTACTCTCAACACCTGACGCTGATGGGCCTCTGTGGGAAACTGAAACCGGGCCCACGGTGTTTTGACTTTTGCTCCCAGTGCCCAGAGTAATTCTCCAGTCACTATTCATGCTCCATTTAAACACCATAATGACGATTTGAAGAGTTTGAGATTGAAGGAGAATAAGTCTGAAAACATTACCATTTTATCCCATCCAAAACAATTCTGCTTCTATGAAAGTATTTTCAGCGCCATTTTTCGCCTTCTTTCACTTTTGTTAGCGCTGCCTACCGTGTGACAAAACCCAGCGTGATGGAAGACTTTTGCTTTCGTATCACAGAGAGCGAGAGCGAGATTATGCAGCCCGTTACATGCCCTAGGTAAGAGGTATAGCACTATCAGAGAAACATTTCCACCCTCTCCATATCTAATTGGTCCATTTCCCTGGCTCCAGCTGAGAGCTTTGACCTCCCACCCCTCCCCCCCTCATTGACACTGGTGTTGGCATCTTTATTGCAGCCTTGGTACCTGGTGACGAGAACAGTCTAATTACCACTAACAACCACCGAAGCAATGCTCTGAGCCTCCTAGGGCCGATACATTACTCAGACCCACTTGCTGCATTACCCAGTTCATAAACAGCAATTAAAACATACACCTACCACTTAAAGTGCACACGGACACGTTACATGTCACCTGCGCTGTCCCTGCGGAAATACGTTGATAACATAACATACACAGAATAAAAACAGAAATATGCTCACACATGCACGCACATTTTTTTTTCCGGTAAGGGGCCAAACACACACACACACACACACACACACCAACTATTCCTCGCTCATCTTGACTTCTGTAAGCGCACGTTTCCCCGCTCGGATCGCCGCTCTCTGCTTTTGCCACAGAGTTAATGCTCATCAAGGGCAATTCGGTGACAGCACACTTTTTGAATTGATGCTGCCGGGGCACAACATGGTACCCAAACGAGGTACAAGCGACAGCGGTCGTCAATTAGAGATGCGGCATTAGAGACATCCTCACGATCCCTCCTGCTAATTCATAGCCCGATGTGCATCACCATTTAGGAAGCATTTATGAGAATGGGAAATGGGTGTTGTCAGTGATGAGGAGGCACGCGGGATGGATAGTTAGAGGTGGGGTTTTATTTTCTCCTTGCAGCTTGTTTATACCTGCCATAATTTGTGCAGATGGATTCTCAGTGTGAATCAATGAGGATTTAAATAATTGAGTGAAAGGAGGGAGAATGTAATTTGGATCGTGTCGCTTTTGCAACCGGCAGCGTGTGGGGCTGTGCGAGTGTATCAGGCTTGGCCTTGCCTGTGTTTGATAGTGTGGTAATTAGTGGTATCATTAGTTTGTACCCTGATGTGAGGAGATTAACCCTCACTGTGGAGTAGAGTAGTCTGGGTATGCTCTAATCCTCATATTATTATATTATATTAGAGGAACAGGCCGTCCAAACGTTAACCTGAGGTCACCTGAGGTCGCCTTCTTTCCATAACTGTGTTTTAAGTGTGATTCTTTCTTACAGATAAGACATAGCCAAGGAGAAGAGGGATGAGGCAGATGATGATACTGTTGTCATTGATGATGATGGTGATCACAATGTCCAAATGAATGAGAATGACAATCACCACGGCAACTGTGAGACGATAACAATTAGGAAGAGGAATATATTGTAACCTCCGAGGCAAGGCGGTAGGCCAATATTAGTCCTCCGTGGTCTCTCGATGTATGTGCTGCATAGTCGTTCCTGTTGTTGAAATATTTGCTATGGCATCACGGAGTCCAAATAAATTCATTTAATTGGATTAGTGGGTCAGGAAGCGCCTCACCTCCTCTACAACAAGCTGAAGATTTGGGTAAAAGCTTCTGCTTGCTTTGTTTAAAGTAGACAGCTGCCAGGTAGCCGGAGGGCGGCACTTACACACTGATGTATATTTAACTCTCTTCCTTCTCAGGGGGAACCACATTTTGGCAGCCTCAGCAGTTGTTTCCTTTCTCCCCCTCAACTCTATCTCTTTTCCTATGTTTGAATAAAGTTTTACACAGCGTACCGCGTCCAGAAAAACGCCGTCTCGTCTCGAAGATCCCCTCAGAGAGGTCCGAGCTTATTGGGATCTTGCCATGTGCAGGAAAAAACACTATAAATACGAGGGAGAAGAAGATGTGTGAACTCTGCTTCTCCCCCCCTGTGTTAGTTCATGCCTTTCATTGTTTCCCAAACCACGCAATCGATCTCATTTGCTCTTTTTAACCACTTCTGTCTGTCTTTCCTCCTTCTCCTTTGTTGTCTGTATCTTTATGTCTTGTTATATCCCCCTGCCATCATATTTTCAGACTCTTCTACTTCTTTAGTTGAGCTGAGCCAAGGGGCCGAGGGATGGTCACGTATCCTCCGGCCATTTTCTGGCCTGCGTTAATGACAGAGATTGACATGTGGACTCTGGAGCCTCGGGTACGACTTCATCTGCAAGGACGCAAACCACAAAAACCAGCATATCTGATGTCAGCAGATCTCGCTTGTGCCACACTGCCAAACCAAGCTGTTTGTTTTCAGTTGTGTACGGCTCTGGCCAAGACGCCGGGCTTGTGTCTGATACCTAAGCACTCCACCGAAAATTGCACCCCTCAAGCATGGTTGAGAATTGGTGGGAATGTTGATGTTCCTGGTTTGGCATCTCTCTGCGGTGAGAGTCCGAACCCAGAGGGAGTTTAAGTCTTCTTACTCGGACCAGGAAGTTAAACATGGAATCGATTTGTCCTGAAATAAACTCCCAGCCCCGAAGATCTCGATCTAAATCTGTTTTCGATTGAATTTTGGGCTGCAAGCAAGAGGCAGCATGAGCGCTCTCAAAACAGAACCAGAAGATGCAAACTGTTAACGCAACGGTTGACAGTGACGTTTTTATTTGTTTGCAAATATTTTTATGTTGTTCTAATTGTGATATTATACAGCCTGACGCTCGGGGCCGCACCGTTTTAGATCAAGCAACTTAAAAAATGAAAAATAACAGCACACAAACTGTACAATTTTCAACCCGGAGGGCATGTTCCATCAGAAGCCAATAATTGGGTCGAAAATAACTAAGCCCTAATTATGTTGCTGTGTTTGTTTTTTTGTTTTTTGGGCCATGTTGTCGGGAGCAACATATTGCGATAATCCCTTCTGGATAATGGGAATAAGGGAGAGATTCCAACAAGATATGCCTAAAGTCTAATCCCCCATCAATTTTCTGTTTTCTCAGCACTTTGTCTAAAGCTTAGGATACACACAATATACAATTATGCCTTCTGGGTCGGTGGTCAAAACTTCACTGGGCAGATTATACATTGTATTGTTATGAATGTGTTATGTGCACCGCATTTATATGGCGGTGTCATTTGGGAGACTCAAGTATTCTGTCCAGGAATTGACACATGCAAACCCAATTTACAATAGATGGCATGAGCTCATATTCCATTATTACAGCTGGAATATGACAGTATCCCATTTACTATTTCTGCAGCCTGTATACAGTAAACATGGATATGTGTAAATGGGATATGAAGATGCAGTCAATAGTCAATAATTAGTAAATATTAGTCACTTAGCCTCTATATTTTTTCCACCCAACATTTTTGCTCACAATGAAAAGGATTATCTGGTTTGGTGAACAATATAACAGTTACATTGTCCAGCTCACTATAGTGGTGTGTGTGTTTGTGTGTGTGTGGACAGAGTTGAGCAACATTAGCTGACATCGCCTCCAAAATGGGACAGTGCCAGGCAAAAAAACACATCACATTGTTGGCAGCATGGCAGAGAGGTTGATATAGTTAGGAGCAGGATGACAAGGTGGAGCCCTGGGAACAGATTCCCTGTTAAAAGTCTAATTCGTGACATTGTTTCTGCGGCAAAGTGATGTAATCTTATCGCACTCGGTTAATTTTGGACATTCTGAAAACGTACTTGTTAAAGCACGTACGAACACCCCGGCTTGCCACATCGGAGCTGATGTGTGAAGAGGAACACTTCCTAATGCAATGGGTTTTTGCACATCTGATGCTATAATAGAACAGTAGCAGCACACTGTACAGTTATATAACTAGTGTTAATGCTGCTTTTGCACTGTGGGTGTCAGCTCTGATGGGGCGTATGATGTTTGATGAAACCTTGATAAAGGTCCAGTGAGGAAGAAGAGGACTCAGGAGAAACGATCAGTAAAACAACAGTAAATCAATGGTAGTACCCAGTACACAGTGATGGAATTTGGTGAAGTCAATGTACATTTGTTCGCATGAAGGTGAGACTCAAATCTTTGCGTAAGCCTCTTCCCGCTTTTTCCTACAAGAGCAGAGTTGGAAATCCATTTAACAAGACTTCAGAATGGAATACAGGTCAAAGGCCTTTTCTTGTTCATGTCAGATTCAGTAACGGTTAAAAGGTTTTAGGGGCTTTTTGAGTGAATGTGGCAAAGGAAAAGGAAAGCATACCTTGCCTGAAGTCATCACTGATTTTTCTGTTTTATCTCCCCCCAGCATATAAAAGCTTCTGGATCAGAGCAAGCCAGGTGGGGGAAAAAACATGCAAAGCAAAAAATAAGACATCCGAGCTCAGACTGGAATTGTGTTTCCATGTGTGGCCTTTGTACGTTAAATCTGCAAGTCTCAATAATACATTTCACTTTCTCAATTACGAACGAGAGATAGCAAAAAAATATTGTGCGTCAGCGGGTGATTAAAAATGACCTCAGCCTATACTCTGTTTGTCCGAACTCAACCGCTGTGTTCCTCTAAAGTGCTGAGCGTAGCCACACCTCTACATCTCTGTCACCTTAGTGCCTAATTGCATCCAGCAATGAGTTGGCACCAGTTGTGTTGCCTTCACGAGCCCATCCAGTCAGCACTTCTGCTCTGAAGACGAGCATTTCCCTGAAATGGGGGATTCAAGGACACGAGAAAGAATAATGACAGGAAGGATAAGGAGGATAAAGAGATCACGCGAGGGAATATGAGTGGGATGACAAAGAGAAAGGGTGTTACGGGGGAGAAAAAGGGGAACGAGAAAAAGGGGACAGGGAGACAGATAAGATAATATAGAGGGACGGTGAGAGAAACGACGTTTTGGAGGCTGAGAGATTGGAGGAGAGAGAGAGAAAATAGGATGGGTGTGACTGAGAGGGCAAACAAAGCTTTTTTTTCGAGCATTTTTTTTGTCTGCGGGGGATCGGGGGGAGGCTCTCGGGGAGCAAGGTGACAGGATGAGCTGTGATAGGACAGCTGTCGCACGTCACCTTGAGAGGACAGACGGTGTCAGAACAAACAGTGACACCTCGCTGATGTTCCTGTGAAGTGGCCCCCCACAAGATCACCCTGGACCTGCGAAGCTACTGCCCTAACTAGAAGACGCTCCTCAGAAATAGTAGAATAGAATAGAATAGAATAGAATAGAATAGAATAGTCCAAGTCTCAGCCTTCCACTTCGATGGAGAGCGTTTGAAATGGACAATGCTGTGAAAAGTGAAATATTAATGTGCCTACAATCTCTACATGCTAGTCAGCTACAGTAGCCACACACACACACACACACACACACACACACACACACACCGCAGCAAAGAACTACAGGCTCTTTCGTAACACTCTTGGCTAAAACCCAGCAGAGTGTCTCTTACAAAACAGAAGAGCATCACTCAGAACACACAGTGCCGCCTGCACACACCCACGTCCAAAAAAATAACAACGCTAAGAACTGCACCAACATTGGATTCGATGACCCTCGCTCCTTGTGTTACATAGCCATTCCTTGGCTGCATTACATGGTGCAAGGAACACTTGTCTCCAGACAGCTACATAAATACACTCAGACCTGCAACTACATGTCACTTACACACACACACACACACACACACACACACACACTGTTCCACTCTGTTTTTTGGAAGCACGTTTTTTTTTCAAAACCACCAATGTGCATCTACTTGTGCAGAACAAACAGGCGAGATTACAGCAGGTCCGTGCGTACGCATCATTTCACCTGACATCGTCACGGGCTCATGCAGTTGATTCCACTCTGCTGCAACCAGCCACATAACAAAGGCCTGTTTCACACCCCGTGGCAGCCCCCCCCCCACCACCCATCTACTTCGGGGACCGTATCAGGTGGCACTTAAGCGGCTCTCGAACCAAAATGCTCAACCATCCCTAAAGCACGTAGAGACAGCTGAGCTTCTTCTCTCTTCTCTCAACCCTCAATCTCTCCAGAACACCTGTGTCTCACCTCCTCAACAGTAAAGCCCTCCCAACTAGTCAAGCATCTGAACCTGCAAGAGCAGAAAAGAGTCAACAATGTCATCTCAATAGCTTACAATGCATTTTCACCCCCCTCTTTCTCTTCGTGTTGAGTGTGATTCAGCTCTTTCCTTCTCGCAGTTTACTGATGCCATTATGTGATTTCTGGCTACTGAACTTCTTTGTTGTTTGCTACAGACAAAAACAGTGAGATTTGATGTCCTGTAGTTAAAGGAAACATGATTGAGAATATCTCGGGTTGATGCTACAAGATAAAGTGTGTTGCTTCTGGTTTTGAAATAACAACATTCAGACAGACAGACATGTAAACACACAATGACACACAAAGCCGCTCATTACGGGGTGACAACCCGGCCTTCGCGGTTCTGGTCAGAATGGGTTGCCATAGTAGCACAGGCCAGTGGTCAAGTGTGTGTGTGTGCATGCGTGTGTGTGTGTGTGTGTGTGTGGTGTTTTGAGTGAAAGGCTAATTGAGGTGGAGGCTAAGATGGAAACGGAGGGACCAGATGTCTGAGCTAGCTACTGTAATTATGGCCTTGGAGATACGTGCTTTGCACCTGACATGTTCTCACACACACAGACACACACACATAAATGAATTGGTTTTTTTAAAATATTTTTGCAGTTGAACACTTCTATAACTGGGATCTGGCACATGAGACAACACAATGAACTATCTCTCTCTGTCACTCATCTGTGTTCTCGCTGCGTCGAGGAGGATGAAGATATGAGCGACAGCGGTGTGATTTATGGGGGGGAGGAGGGGGATGTGACATCTTTCTTGAATTGTTCTTCCATATTTTAGACATATTAAGACATACACATAAATCTAGCATAGTTGCACGGTGGAGCGGTTGATTTCATCCCACTATATAACTATTAACACAAGGAGTCATGAGCCATCTGACTGTGACCTTCATATTTCTGTAAGGTCACTTCCATTGTCACCTGTGTGTGTGTGTGTGTGTGTGTGTTTGCAATGTGTCTCTGGTCAGTTGCTATCTGTGGTGAGGCGCAATTACGTGTTGTCGTTGTTTTGGGTGTCTGTCGCGGCGCCATTAAGCCCAGCCTGCAACAACCTGTAATTGGAATTCTGCCAAGGACTAACACCTCTCTCTCGCTCTCTCCTCTCGCCCTAATTCTCTTTCTGTTTCTCTCTCTCTCTCCCCGGCGCTTTTTCCCTTCATCATCTTCCTTTAATGTTTTTTTTTCCCCTCCTCAATAAGTCACATAGCTCTCAATTCATCTAGAATATGCCTCTTATCTCACATAGTATTCTGCCACTCCTCCATTTTGGATGATGCCTCGGGGGGGTTTTCCCAGCAGCCCTGACAGGAGATGTCATTTCTGGATGGGCAGCGTTGTACTCGTTTATAGTCTAGTTGTTATAAAAACCTCAGCTTGACGTGGAGAAAGTCTTGGCTCTGCATCAAGTTTGAGATTTATACAGATTGCCTGGTGATGCAGAGGTATTGCAATGGCCGGTATTGGCTTGAGAGCTCGATGTGCGCGATCGTTCTTCATATCATTCTTCAAAATGAGTTTAACTGTAAAAAAAAAAATAGGCTTGATTGAATTTTAAGTCTTTACAACTTTATATTAAGAGGTCAATTAGTAGTTGTGTGCAGAAACGTGTAAACTGAGGGATGAGGAATGCAAGATTCACTATCAACTGCAAAGTCTTTTACATTGAAGATTCTGTTATCATACTAAAGGACATCCTATAAATAGCCTGCAACAATAAGCAAACACTTGCCATCTAAGCATGACTGCACCTGCTTACAAACTCATTGAAACCACTTCCATGTGCGTTCAAGTTGAAGTTAATTTGCGATGTATGTATTACAAGTGTAGAAGACACTGGTACTATAAACAAGCATGCACAGCTTCAGTCTCAGTCTCAGATATTGTTATAAATTATGTGGAAGCACAAATTGAAAAACCATCTCGAGATCGTATTAAAAATTAAATCCGAGTACACTTTTGTAAATGACGCCCCCCCTCCCCCCCCCCCCCCCCCAGGCCTCGTCCTGACTCGCCTTCCCCCGGGGGGCGGAGGTGTAGATTATGCCCTCAGTCGGTGCAGGGGCCTCTGTCTCACACCTCACTCACTGGGAGGTGGTTGCGTGTGCGTATGTGTGTGTGTGTGTGTATATGTGTGAGATAAGGGGATTTTCAAGGTCAAAGTGAATGCATCTTAACCCAATAAATGACCTTGAGACATTTGAGGTTCTTTCCACGTGAAAGTGAGTCTGCACAATGGAAACAAAGTACCACGTCTCAATCCGACAGCTACTGTAGCCCACATGCAGACTCTCACAGGCCCACGTTTAGATGTTTTCCGTGATGAAAGTGCTGAACCGTTGTGTGGTAATAACTCCTTTGTAAAGGCTTCGCTTCTACTCATGGTATCCAAGGAGAGCCTTTGTAAAGCCTGCTTGTGAACGTTGCGCCTGGAGAGCCTTGTCCTTCACCTGGAGGACTTCTGTTCAAGCCCCTTTTGTCAGCAAACACTCGCCCTGCTGAAGCGTCCTTGAGCAACTTAATGAATCCCTCCGGAGGTGCTTTTCTGTTGCTGACCGGCGCTCTGACATCTCTGTACCGGGGCAAGAATTTCATTGCAGGGAATGAATGAAGTATCAAATTGTTATGTTGATGATGAAAGCCTGTTTGGATCGCGACATGCAGGTTGATTGCCTCAATAAATGTTTTATTGGCAAGAAAATGATGAAATATGAGTTTGAAATTTATATAGCGATTGATCTGCTGATGTGCTAACATGATGCCGGTGGTGATTTATGGGTTTTCTATCTGTATTTACCATCAGCAGATCAGCTATCCTAGGACACGGCCGATATGATACAGTGTGATACCAGTATATCATGTCAAGTAATTTGACGTCATCCAGCTTCTCTCAGCGAGTTCAGCTGTGTGTGTGTTTTTGGTTCCTCTGTTTCATTTCATTTGTTTTCTGTTGAATTGTTTTTTGTTTCTTTGTGTCTGGTGAGAGTTTTACTTCACCCCCCCCCCCCCAACCCCAAATCATCTGTTATTTATTCTCTCTTTTATCATTTTCACATGTCTAAATACAGTGTTGGGGAGTCGTGTCACTACATGTAATTGAACTAATCGTGTAACTGCTTTTTTTTTTTTGCTGCAGCTTGGTGGTAGTAAATATTTTTCTTGTAAGTATGCTGTAAATTCACATGTGTGTTTACTTGTCTCCTTGTTATATACTGTATAGTATAGTAGTTTTTTCATAGTCTGCATTCATGTTAATGCTTGATATTTTGCACATGCCCATCATTTTTGTGCACATTTTCTACTTTTTCTATATACTATATAAACTACTATATATATACTTTTTCTTCATACATTTATATAACCCTCATATTTTCACTTTATATAAATTCTCATTTTATTGTGTTTTTCTTTGCTGTGACTACTAATACTGCTGCAGTGATCCACTTTCTCCCACGAGGATCATTGCAGCTTCGTCTTATCTTACAAAGCGACAAGCAAGCAGCAGATCACCCAGTTGACTGAAACTCGAAGAGCAAGTGCCGCGTCTCTTGTGATTCACGTTGAGTGGTGAACACTCGCTGACCCATCACTGGTCACACACACACCAGTAAGATACGCATACAGACAACACCACACCCAGGCACACACACACATACACACACACAGCAGCAGCCGTTGTAGCCTGAGGACAGTGCAGCTGCCTGCCACTGTTAAGATCATATAAACACTCTAATGCAACTGCTTCACTTGCTCTCATTTGGCAGCGTAGCATAAGCAAATAACAATTACTCCCACCGCTACCGTTCATTCCCTCCAGCCATTACTAACAAGCCACAGTTGCCTTTATATATTGACCTGTTGCACTATAATCACATTGACTTTCCCTTCTTCTGAACTCGGAATCCATTGTGTCCAATTCAGGATGCGCTTTCATCCGAGGAGGGCTGTTTACGTCGGTGATGTCACTCCCAATTTAGCTCCTCCCTTTCCTCTGCAATTATCCACGGCTGTGGCCTTTGTTTCCCTGTTTAATTCCTCCATTCATTTGAATCAGACCTCCATCTGTTGCTTTCAGTGCAGTCTTTATGGGAGCAAATGAATGGATTGCAGGTTTTAATTAGAATGGAACAGACCTGGGATGATGTTACCCACCATTAGTTAGTCTCTCTCTCTCTCTCTCTCTCTCTCTTTCTCTCTCTTGAGCTGCTGTAACTCGCAGGCAGACACCAACAGGCAACTACCAGGCAGGCCCTATTTCTTGTTGGGTCTTCTGGAGGAAAGAAGCAATTTCCCCACATTATTATTTCCTGGGGTCTGGACGTCTTTGAAGCAGATCATTTCTAATCACCCTGGGTTTTAGTTTTCGCTCCTGTCAGAGGATTGTGTCGGAGGAAAATGTTGTATATCCTCTGAAACAAAAAAAAGGAATTCAGGATAAACAACTTTAATTTTGAGGCGAACCACAAGTTACGGCTAATTTCACGTAGGTTTGTGAATGAGTCTCGCGGGTCCGAGGGTCATGAATCTAACCATATAAACCCCCAATTCAGATGGCACCGTGACTCACCGAAATCACATGAATGGGAATTATGAGGTTTTTCCATGACACCGCAAATGAAACTGTTGTTCTTCGAATGCACCCAGTGACCCTAATACTCTATCAATAGATGCCAGAAGGAGCTCGGTTTAGTCAACAAACTTCCTTTGCCCCGGCCCGGCAGAGCGGGTGTGTTTTGATGCGTTATGACAGCACGATGTGGATTAATATAACTTCTGTTGACAGTGCGAGCGTGAGTGCGGTGTTTTGAGCGCTTATCCTCAGCTGAACCCGGGTCAGTGGTTACGCGAGACGCCAGTGTAACTCCAGCCAAATTGAATCGGCTTGGTTACAGATTAGTGTGTAATGGTGACAAGGGTGTCTGAGAAGCTCTTAGGTCAGTAGTTTTGCCCTACCTTGTAGTTGTGAGATCTTTAGCTGTCCTGGGATCAGTGTGTTGATGGACAATGACTGAGGAGCCACTGTTTCTGGTTGTCCAGGCACTCTAAAGTTCAATGGCTGCAGTTTCTCTTTATTTACTTCTTTGAGTCCTTCTCACCCCCTCACCCGCCTCACCCCCTTTCATTTCTGCGGTCACTTTTATGACTGCGTTTCCTCGAGGAATGTCTCCGAAGTGTTTGTTTTTTATGAGGTATTGGAGGGGTTCAAGTCATCATTCTGCTTGAAGCCTGCCTGTCATCAAGAGTTTGCGTTCTTGCGAGGATTTTGGGCTTTCTCGCGGTTGGACGATTCTCCGTCTGGTCAGTGTCTAGATTTAGTAGATTTACTTACTTGTTTATTTTGGAAACCGAAAGAACTTTGACCCAGGATGGCGTGCCGGGGGTTTGTTTTGCTTGTTTTGCTGTAGCGTCTGCATTGGGGTAGGGCTGGGTTTGGGAGGTCAGGGTTGCGGGGTCGGCCATCCTAAAAACATTACTCAGACGACCTCCTCTCCTGACCTCCTCTGGTCCAAAGCTTTTAGCTCAGCCGCAAAACGCGTATCTCTTAAAGATTAAAGTACGCCCACTACAAAGCTCTTAGGCTCATTTAAACACAGAGAGGTTAAAGTTCAAAAGTTCAGCTGAAATACGGACACAGCTTTGGACAGCATCGTTATATAGTCAAGGGATCTAGGCCATCATAGCTTTGTGTTTTCTGTAGCTGCACTACATGTAGCTGTGGGTTTTAACATTGCCAAAAAAGGGTTGATATTGTCCCGACACGGAGACGGTCTGTTAACGCTGATGGACAACATACAGCAGGGACTCCATGTTTATAAAAAGACTGTTTTTAACAAGCTCCTCGTGTCTCTTGTTGTGCATGAAGTACGTAGAACCGGACCGCAAGCCATCAAGTATTTCATTGTTGTTACTGTGGGTTTGTTTCTCTTTCCTTCCCCACTCTGTGTTTAGAGGTGAGCCAGGCAGCGGATTTACATTCCAGCTTGATTCATTGCGGGTATATGAAAGAAGTTAAGGTCAACACTATAGATTTCAGAGGTTTTTGCAAAAGGGCACGTCTGTTTTGGGGTTTTAGCGTTTCAGCCGTTGTGGTAAGTTGACTATTAAGACACATTCATTCTTAAATTAATCTTACTTAGTGCGATCGTTTCGTGTGTTTGGAGGAACCTCCAGACTATTTCAACATCGGTAAACCATTTGGCTGTCATCTGCTTGTGCTTTAATATGTGAGCGCAAGAAATATGGCTACTCCCGACGTCTTCGTCACGAGTGAATGCCAAAGTCTACAAGAACTTGGAGAGTGAATATCTCTGCTCCCATTTGACCTCAGGTTTGTGTGACTGAGCTGTTGTCTGGTTGCGTTTCCTGTTACGGATTGTAGCACTTTAAGCCCATGAATGGTTTGGTTGTCTGTTTGGAAATAAAGCAGCGCGCGGCCTTGTTAAGAGC
This sequence comes from Hoplostethus atlanticus, assembly GCA_034670405.1. NCBI lineage: Eukaryota > Metazoa > Chordata > Actinopteri > Trachichthyiformes > Trachichthyidae > Hoplostethus > Hoplostethus atlanticus. The sequence goes on along the minus strand of JAXDDX010000011.1, from coordinate 2,400,125 downwards.
TCTCTTCGTTCTTATCTAGCAGCTAAGTAAACACAGCGACTTTGCATGACAAAAAGGGTGACCTTGTTTTTTTTTTCGCTGGCAGCAGTTCAGTTGGCGAACGCTATGTCACTGCATATAGGTACTTAGTCTATTAGTCCTCCAGGCCCCCGTAGCAGAAGCCTTGGCATCATCTGCCAACTCATTACCCGCAGCCCTGCAGGGTTTGTTCCCCTTTCTTGCCCTTTCTTATATTGCCTGTTGGTCTCGGTTTTATTTGCGTGTTTGTGTGCTTGGACATTCCCAGCCGTGCGATCAAAGCTCTGTTGTTGTTTCATCTGCTTTCTTGGTATGTGCACGTACATTGCATGCATGCATATACAGGACATGCAAGCACATGTGAATGCATGCACACATAGATGCACTTGAATGTTTTGGCATTCAAGTGTACCCACTTCCAGCCACACCTACATCCACATCCACCACACAGGAGAGTAATAGAGAGGTGGAGAGTTTTTGTTCCAAAACACGGCATTATATAAATGGCATTGTGATAATGTCTGAGCCATGTTATTAAGCGCAGCGTGGTCGGGAGAGCAGCATTTAAAAGAAAGGAAATAAAGGAGTGAGTGGCATCGCTTTATTGATGCACCTGTTGGTCGGGCATTGCCTCTTCCTCTCCTCTGTTTCTGGAACAGCCAAGAATGCCACAGTGCACTCAGCAGCTTTTTACTAAGGCAACACACACTGACCGTTTCAGAAGAGAGTGGCCTGCTGAGTGCACCCTGAAGAATACTGTAAAAGAAGATGTTAGAATGATGAAAACCAGGTTATTATTTGTATTATTAGCAGCAGTGGCAGCAGTAGTGTTCATATTAGTGTTGTATTGTTGCTATTACGCAATACGTGTTTACGCGTGCATGCTTGAATTTGATATATCAAATCATGCATACCGCGTGTGTGTGTGTGTGTGTGTGTGTGTGTTTACTGAGCATATCCTAATCTACCCCTGCCTCTGTGCATGTGCGTGCTGAGATGTCCCTAGCCATTTGTGCCCCCTGGGACCTGCTTTATTTACTCCCGGGCTCAAATGTAACATGGCTGCCCTCGCAGGCATTCTGTTAAAGCATGCCTCACTGTGTCTCCCACCCACCAGTGAGCAGTCATCAGCTGGCTGAAGCTATTAAATCTACAGCTCACAGAGGCTATAGGTAAATGGAGTAATTTCCCTTTTGTAGCCCGCAGTCTTTACGGCGTGTTTTTATGGTAAGGCATTTAGAAATGGTTATTTATTTTCTGCACAGCCTCAAATGATCTCAGGGGAAGTGACTGATAATGATCGTCATAAACAGGCAGTGCATACAGGTGCATGCAGGCACACACACACACACACACATATGCACATTGTATGCTTAATCATTATATCACAGTTGAAAGATGCATACTCTGTTTCTTTGAGCCCTGGCTGCACAACTTGAGAAACCACCAACAACCTCCCCAGCCACACAGGCTCATATTTGGGCATTGTCGTGGCGCGGTGTGTCCCTGGGCTGGAGCAGATCACTCAGCACTCTCCCATCCCCACTGTTTACAAGCCTGCGTCCCACTCCAAGTCCCACACACAGCGGTGTTTATGCTAAGATCCAGGAATAGAGAGTGGCTGAGAGCAGGGGACACAGCAGCCAGACAGGCACCTCTGCTGGGCTACAGAGTTGAGACAGACTGCATGTTCCCCTCCGCCACCTGGATCCCCCCCCCCTCACTGAGTCACATGCTGCACTCAAGGAAATGTTTCTGTCCTTCGTAAAAATCAGTCATTTAGCAGTGTTGATCAATAGGGGTCATGATGTCCTCGAAATCACAGTCATAATGGAGGCTGCGATTCTTTCCGTTTATCAAATATCTTTCTTTCTCTAGGATTCTCCTCAAATCCAGATGTGAAAATTCACTTTTTTTCATGTAGACTAAAAATAGAGATAATTCCAGAATGCACCAACAAATAATAGCAAAATAATAAGAGCAACATTTAGCAGAAATGTGTCTGAAAAATGTTTTAATTTAACAAGCAAAGCAGGGTGCCATGGCAACGGAGTTAGCATGCTCAGTGGCATGGAAGCATTCAGAATGACTCTCTCTCTCTCTCTCTCTTTCTCTCTCTCTCCCCCACCACCACCACACACACACACACACACACAGAAGAAGGCAACTGAGCCTTTTTGAGCACCAACAGCTGTAATAGTGTGATAAGGTAACAAAAAACCCCGAGGCTGGGCTTTATTTTTTAGGCACGGTCAGACTCCCAATGCAGGGATTTTGTAACACAAGGGTATATGGTCACCGAGAAGCCGTGTTTATCATCCCCCGAAACATTTCACGGCCCAAATGAAGACCAACGACACGAGCCGAAATCTCCCGTACAGCTGCTTTATCAAAGGACATCTGGACGGGAGAGAGAGACGGAGAGGGAGGGAGAACGGGAGAAAGAGTCAGATAGAGAGAGAAAAGGGGGATGGAGAGAGAGAGAGGATATTCTCCAATACAAGACCACCTCCTATTCCCACCGTAGTGACAGTGATCTATGTCCCCCGGTGGGCAATATAGTTTGTTTTTCCCCCCCTCTGTCCTTTAATCTCAGATTGACTGTATAGATAGAGAGCACATCAGTCCAGGAAATGATGAGGAGCCTCCCTGGTAGCACTTTATCAAGGACATTCTGGTGGAGATCCAGGATATCATCAGAGTCACTGTATTTTACACTGGTTTCAGTTAGAGGACAGTTACCGTACCTGTTTTATGGGAGATTACGGTGCAGCCTACCCCACCTGCCTATTGAACCCCCCGTGCCATCACACTCCCGGATCAGCTTGTATTGTTTAAAGAAAATTGAAAGCTGTAGTTCATCATTCGTCAATCACAGCAGTCAAGAATGTATATACCCATTTTTGGATGAGAGATCAGGACTAGAGATGAACAGATTGTGTTAGATCATTTATATTGTACGTTGTAAACCACACAACTATTAATAAAGCATAAGCAATAAGTTAAATTGAATTGACATGTTTTTGAATTGAAAACTTTTACTAAAACTAGTTTTTCTCGCTGTACTGTTCCAGTAAGATAAGATGTCTGATTGGACGAGGGAGAGATGGAACTTTTGATTTCTTTCTTCATGAGCTGCAAATGCAAATATCCATTGTTGAAATGAGTCATTCAGATGCAGAAACACCCGCAGGTCTGCTGGATCCCAAAGTGGTGACGGTATGGGTGTCATTTCAAACACTTTGTCTCCGTTATCACACCAGCTTATTTGACATCTTGCATCTAATATTTTATAGGCGTTCAAAAATGAATTCCTGCTATTGTATTCTCATAGTACTATGAAACACAGAGCATACCATTCATAGTCACTTCATATGGCGCCCTGCTTTCCCTTAACTTAAAATGTTTGAATTTGCTGAAATGTACTTAATATTATTTTGAAATTTGAGTTGAGTCAAATTGACATCACACAAAGTAGATTGTGTTTACTAGAGATGAATATCACCCTATTCTTCATAGTGACAGCCAAACCCTAATAGTCATTGAACAGATAACGCCAGTCTACTGCATGTAGTCCATAGGTTCATGTTTCTTATCTTTGAAATAAGAGCTTTGGAGGTCAGAAGCTCTTTTGTAATATACAGTAAATCATCCCTGTGGCGTTCACTGTACTGCAGTAAACTCCACCGTTCACAATATGCTATTGCTAATCAACCACAGGCAAAACCTCTCACCGGTAGCACCCACACATTGGAAAATTGAACCATATGTCAATGGATTAGCATGCTAACCCTCCAGGATGCACCTCTCAACCTGTGTCCTTTCATATTTCCAGGCTGTAGTTTGGTGTCAGGCTATGTCATTTCAAAGATATTTCACCACACACACACACACAGATACACACAATATACTGTGCATCCTGTATTTCCTCCCCTCTCTGTATATCAGGCCTTAATGTCCCTTCAATTACCGCCAATTACTCCTCTCACCACCGGCGGATAGTGAAAAGATGAACGCTGAAATACCAAATTCATTGGCCCGCTTATTGAACGTAACACTCTTGCAGCGCAGCTCTTCCTGTATTGATTCTCAAAAGGCGACGTTTGCTGATCCATGAAGGCAACATGGTGGCATATATTAAAGCCATTTGAGCCAATTAGAGTGATGTATGTCTCGGCAGCCGGTGGTTGGCGCCGTCGGCGACACACTCCGGTGGAGACGCGCGCCGTCATTTTTCAGAGTAATTAGAAAAACATCACACGCCATGACGGGCGGGGGGGGTGGGGGTGTTGGGGGGTGGGGTGTGTAACCCATGGCACAAACATGCACAGTGTTGTATTGCAACACGACACACACACACACACACACACACACACACACACACACACACACACACACCAAGACTGAGAGACAACAAACAGTAAACAGTTTCTAACCTTGATTTATGATACAGATTTCGCCTTATTGCATTTCACCATTCATCTTCATTTAAAAGAGGATAGACATCTTATTTACAAGTCAAATTACAGATTATTTATAAGGACCTAAATGGGCTTTGAACACCTCCGCATCCTGCAAGTGAGGAGAGAGCAGAGCTTTACATCGGTAGGGGGCACTCTAATTCTGGGGTAACTGGGAGGTGAGGAAGAGCTGCAGCACGGTCTGAAAGGGGGCTTAACTCAGGCAGCCAAGCTTGGCAGGCCTATTTCATAGAGGATGGGTCGGGTGAAAGAGGTGTGTGTGTGTGTGTGTGTGTGTGTGTGTGTGTGTGTGTGTGTGTGTGTGTTTGTGTGCGCGCTCTCACACATTCTATTTTTCTCTTCAGTGCTCCTATGGACATGATAATTCATGCCCACTTAAATCCTCCCCTACAGAGTCACACACAGATAAACAGTAAGCCGGATGCTACATCTCTGTGTTTGCGTGGATGTGTGTGTGTGTGTGTGTGCATGTGCGTCTGTGTGTGTCCGTGTGCATGCTTGAGTAAAAACATGTACATGTGTTTGTGTGTTATTTTGCGGACCATATGTGCCACCTGACTGCCTGTCTTCTCTCCGAGCTTCAAAGCCGGACTAAGGCTTACCGCTGAGGAAAACACAACGCGACAAGCCACCTCCCGCCCAGCAGAGAAGACGGCCTTTCAAATACGTGTGTGTGTGTGCAAAAACATGTATGTTTTTTTTCCGTAAAAGGGACTGGAACAACATTCCTCCAACACACACACACACACACACACATGCGGGTGTGACACGAAAGGTAAGGCATCCGTGCACAGCGGTGTTCGTGCTGGAGGAGGTGACAGCGGAGGTGTCAAACGCACTGAGGGATCAAGAGGGAGCCGGAGAGGCCTGACTCTGTCGCAGCCACGTCTCTCTGTTGTTTTTTGTTCAATCTCAGAGTCTTACATGGTGTGATGGAGGGAGTAGGGGGGGGGGTTGGGCAGCGGGCAGGACAGATGCTACACTGTCTGAGAGAGAGAGAGGTAGGGAGGGGAGGGAGGAAAAAGAGACAGAGATGAATTATGAATGTTTTCATTCCAAGACACGTTGCATCCATTTTGGAAGAGAAAAAAAAAACAGTTAATTGTTCAATTTATCAGAAACATTCATGATTGTATCCTCTATGGTAATGTGTTACTTTATTGCAGCCAGCCAGTGACTTTTTTTCCTTCATGACATCATTCACTAGGATTAATGACGTATTCAAGTGATCTATGACCTCTAACCAGCAACCAGTGGGAATTGCAACAACATTGACAGGTCTGTGTCACGGCCCCCCAACCCCCGCACCCACTAGCGCCTCCCGTTTTCTTGACGATAAAGTCACATTAGGGACGAGTGAGCTAGCTAGTTAGAGCAGAGACCCGACAGAAACGTCTGGTGAAGACATGCAGTGACGCAAAATAACGTAATCATTACACCGCGTCAGTCATTTGCTCTCTTGGCTCGAGAACGAGGCTTTTGAGCCGCTGTAGCTGAAATGTCTTGGGATGCCGGTCGCTCCATCGTGAGCAGGTGAAAATGCACGTAGGTGGGCAGGTAGAAAATGGTGAATATCTCATATCCAAATGAAATCTTTCAGTTAGAAGTGTAACAAGATAAGGGGAGAAAATCTGATTGGGAAAAAACTGTAAAATGTTCCACCAATTCAGACGTGATAAAAAGAAGTCGACAGCTCCTGTGTACACGACTTGTTAGGGCTGTGTATTTATTTCTCCCTGCACACTGTGAACATAATGTTGTTATAGCATTAGACTTTATGTGTGTGTGTGTGTGTGTGTGTGTGTGTGTGTGTGTGTGTGTGTAACTACGTAATGGAGACAGACACAGAATGAGATAAAGAGGGACTGACGCACATACAAGCACACTCCTGGGATGATGGGTGGCTCTGTGTTTTCTCCGGACGACAAATCAAATCAGAACTGTGTCCTCTGCCCTAATAAAGTACCTGCATCCTGTTTTATCCATCCACTATCTGCCTCTGTTGGGCTGCCTACAATTATTTGGGCTTCTTAGTAGCAGCACTTCTTAGTGAAGTCGGTCCAGATGACAGTTCTCATGATTTTTGTTTTCAAAGGTAGTACGGCTCAGGGTAAGAATAATGTTCGTCATGATGTTTTGCAAATAAATGTAGTTTAGTTAAAAGTGAATTAGTTCAATTGAAGACCTCACAGGCGGAACAGTCACAATACTGGCCCCTGATTGGCTGACAACAGGTACACCTGCTGAGTGGAGGCTTTCCAGTTCAAATGTTGCAAACTGGCCTGATTGGACGGATTTCAGGACTGTTGATGGGAGCCAATCAAGACCAGGTCCAGTTGTGATGCGTTTACTGCGAGTTTGTCTGGAAATCGCCTGTCAAAGGGGATGGATTTTTGGAACACTTTAAATTAAAACCACTCAAACAAAATCAAATTTTAACCAAAACATCTTTGAACATACGTGTAAACACAGGATTTGAATTCCCCCTTCTACACTAGTTTCCAAGGACGAGCTGCCAATGATCTTTACCATGACAAATCTACTCGACGTGTTGATAACCAACACAGGTTTCACATAACGGAGCCGTATTAGGGGGAAAACGAGCCAGATATCGCCACCAACAGTCAGCAGACCTGCGTCAAATAGTATTATAGTCTATGTTTTTTTCTTGGGACTCTTCTTAATCTAGACAGATCCTGCTTCTCTTAAAACACAACACCAAGCGGGGTTTTAATCATTGGTAATTGAAGACCCTGCTGGGAGGAAATGAGCCTTAATCTGACAGCTCAGTGCGTAACCATTAGCACCGGGGGCTTAGGCATTTGGTTTGAACATTTAGTAGATAGAAACAGGATTTATAGAACTGTCGGTGGCTTTGCTTCTGTGTTGCAGAGAGTCATCCCATATCTAAGTTGTGTCTATCTTCCCCCGGGGGGATCTTTAGCTCAACGTCAAACCTATTTGGAATGAGCTTGTGGGTGAACGCTTTGGAGTTGAACTGCGCTCCTGTCCTCACTGAGGCTACTGAAACATTAAGCTGGTCACTAAACAGCTCTTCTCTCTGCCTTTCGCCTCGAGAGTATTTTCAGTTTCATTCTGACTAAATACGATTTGATTCATCATATCCAATATCATTTAGATCCTGTGGTTATTTTCTCTCTTTCATTCTCACCCAAGTGAGAATTTTCATTTTTATTCCAATAATGCATTTCTCACAGAGTTTGTGCTCTATCCGTCTTTTTTTGTATGCATGGGTTGAGGTGAAACCCTTCCAACTTACATCCCATTTGACTGATAAGCCCTGAATTCATATTTCTCTTTTCACACGCTTAGGGTACCGGCGCCCGAGTCCGCCGGGCCAAGGCATATGATTGAAAAAGAACGAAGCAGCAAGAGATAGGAGGAAATAAAAGATGAGAGATAAAGATTCCAAGCAATGTTTATTTCATTTTTTAGGACATTTTGATAAAGGTCATCGGGAAAGATAACGCTCACATATCTGGAAATAAGGTTGTTTCAACAAATTAGAAAGTCACGTCTTTAACGGAAACACTTCAAAGATAAAAACAAGACCTGGAACAAGATTAACAGGAGTTGCTGGGAAAATATGGGACCAAAGCAGAGGCAAAAACCTTTTAAGATGAAGGAACCAAGGCAAGACGCGTTCGTCAGTATGAGATATTAATGGATACTACCAAGAAAATAATATGAGAAATTGGCTTGTATTTACAGCAAGAACAAAATACGCCGAGTCATAGTTACAAAAAAAGGATATAGTGGGGCTGGAGGTGAGACTGACACGTACACGCACGTGCAAAAGTGTGAGAATCAGTAAGCGAACGCATCTTTGCTGCAGATGAAGCGAGCTTGTACAGATACAGCGAGCTTACATAGATAGAATGCGAAGCTACCACATAACAGTGTTGCACCCCGCTGTTAACATCCCGTCTGACGGCATGGGGTTCCCTCAGAATTAAACCAAAGTCTAACTGCCCCGACACGCTGCAGCGGTTCTCCTAATACGTAGAAAACAAGCTGTGTGTTTCCCCTTGTCGAAGGCACGCTGTGGCATTAGCTGTATAAGCTATAACGATCGTGCTGCATGACGCTAGCACCTTTCGTTGTCTGTATAAATGGTATGTGTGGTGTGTGAGAGCTTGTGTACATACATGCATTGTATGTGTGTTTCATTACTATGCTGTGTGATGATGCATGTGCATGAATCCTATAGTGCTAAACGCTTGTGTTTCTGTCATGTCTTATTGCCTCTGCCTCAAAAAGGGAAACAGTGTTTTCAGAGAAATATCAAAATAAAAGTTATGCACATGCACAATCAATATAATGTACACGATGTAAGTAATGCTTTATATTTATTCTTTAATTTCTTGGTGAATGTTCTGTGAAATGTGACAAAATAAATTAAAAAATGTATTATTTATTTATTGTTTTATTGTTTTTGTATTATTATTGTTTCTCACATCATCTTCCTGTCACTGCTTTCTCTGTTTCTTCCTCATGCTCTGTCTCTGGCATTCCCCTGAACCTTACCCACCTCTTAGATTTGCAGTATCATATTTCATGGTACATGGTTTGACCCTGTTACAGTGTACAGTAGCAACACCTTATAATACTGATTGTGTGTGTCATTTTATTTTATTGCTGATATATTAAAATGTTCACCCCTCTCCCTCCTTCTCCACTGACCTCAGCGAACCCCTGCAGTGCCGGAGGTTGTAACCTGATAGTGGATTAGCAGCCTCTCAGCCAGCTCCGCTAGAGATTTGGATTGACTCTGTACTCTGACCCATCCTCTTACTGCTAATTGGTTAACCCCCTAATCCAGCTGGCGGTCAACAATTACACTCTCCTAAGGCAGCTTGGCAGTTTGGCTGGAGTTTATCCTGCTGTGCCAGAGAACTGCTGCCAAACTATGAGTTCATTAACAGCAAGTGGTGAGAATACACAGTTACCCACGAGTACTTGGTAGACTCTGATTGCGGCATTGCTTGGCAATGCACCGGAAGTCCTTTTCCAATGGAACGCAGTGTATGCCTTGCGGTTGCTGGTGAATTTCGGATGATACTTACGCTCAATTTCAAGTTCAAGTTCAATTTTTCCACCTACAGAAACTCAAACTTTGGAAAATCAGACTTCCCAAAAGCAGAAAATCAAAAGGAAACGGATTCTCAACAAGAATCTCGCAGATTACCACTTCAGTTCTGAGATGCTTTTGGGGGGAACTGGACCAGGACCTCAAAAAGCTCCATTCTCAACCCCAACCCCTCTGTCTCATTTCCCACATCAAGAAAGGAAGAGAGACTTAACGGCGAGGTCCTCCATTCTCTTTGATCATGTTGACAGTAATGATGTCTTCCAGAAATCAATCAATACACACTCAGTGCAGCACAGGAGAGGTTTTACACTGGCTGCTTTCTCACAAGGAAATAATTACACCAGTAAGAGAAATGAAAGTATTCTCACACCTACGCACCAACACAACGTAGATCAAGGCTGCATCCTAATAGACAGCAATTACAGTTTCCTCTGTCCCACTCAACAGAGCTGTGGGCTTTCAAGGCGTTCCTTTGTGTGTTTCTGTGACATTTAGAGGGAGTGATTTTGTAAACAAGTACGAGTAACTAAAATAATTATCTATAACCGATAGAATTCATATCCTATTCATAACCTAAAAAAACTATTTATGATCATCGTGGATATGTAGAATTTGTCTTCATGTATCATATATTCTGACTGATCTAAAATAATAGGTGTCTAGTTAAGGAATCTAGTTTTTATTTTATTGATTTATTTTTTACAATGTCTACATGCCAGGACATTTCTTGCCCTCTAGATGTATATTTGCTGTAAATTCACATTTTTACTTTCTTCAGATTCCTGTATCTTTCCCATTGCTACATATTTCATATTGATATGTAATATTGATGTTTTTATAATGGTCCCACATATTTGATGCTGGGTATATTTTGTATTTTTGCTATGTGTTATGGACTCATTCATTCTTTGCCTCAATAAATCCAACTGATGTTATTAACTAATAAAACTGTAATCCACACTTTTCATTCAACAATCTAACATGTTGTGGTGTTGAAATTGTCTGCTGCGTATGTCTTTACAACCCCTATTTACTATATTCTTGTTTACAAAATAATTTAAATCTTTTATTTTGGAGTGCAATAAAATAACCATAACCAAAATGAGAGGAGCTGCTACACTTTGATCCTTTAACAATGTCTGTTACTGACAGTTACATTAGCTGGAACAGAAATAAATAAAGTCAAAGTCAGCTTCCACAGCACCGAGATCCCCAATGCTAAAGTGATTAGCGTGATTAGATAATGGAGGTGAAGCCGGCGGCCATCTTCGAACCAAAACTGTGACTGTGAGAAATGACACAGGACAGGTAATCTGAATGAAGATAAACCGGCGCCCTCCGGGATCTTAATGACTTCACAGGTAATCTCGTTGCTTTGCCATGCACAGTCTGCCAGTCGTTCAGCGTTACACTAACAGCATTATCCTCGAAGAGAGCGAGATGCCATATGCTCGGGTTGGAGCCGTCAACTGGCATTGAGGAGATTTCAGCCGGCCCTTGCGTCCTCGTTTTCTCTCCATTTGTGTCGGGCGTTTCCCCACAGAGGGAAACGGGGACAAATGTAAGGCTAATTGATCTGACTGATGAAATGGCCGTGCCAAAGACTGAGGTCATATCCACACATCATAGGAAGACAGATTTACTTACACTACGACGCAGGAAATGGTGGCTGAAGGAGAGGGAGATAAATGAATGGCGGAGGACTAATTAATTGATCTGATTAGTTGTGTTTGCGTGTGTGTGTGGATGTGTGTGTGTGTGTGTGAGCATGTGCATGTCAGTCACTGGCTATAGCCCCTGTTGACCTAAATGTAGGTATCATGGCTGATGGGATGGATTAATCAGAGAGGAAGTTAAGTGGCTCTTTAATGGGCAGCTGCGGCCTCATCTGTCAACTGTGGACAGACAAGGCATCATGCAATATACACACACACACACACACACACACACACACACACACACACACACACACACACAGATACACACGTGCACCTACACACACACACAGCACGTGGTGAGAAGTTGTCCCTCTCAGTGGTTATTGTTCTGTGTACAGCCTCTACACTTGGTTCTGTCAAAAGCCATCAGAATATCACCCAAACTCTTATTTTGAAATAACTGTCAGAGTCTGGGCAAATCCCTCTTCGGCGTCTTTAGCCTCAAATCAATGTCTATCTGGTTGTTTAACGGTTTTATATGGGTGGTAAATAAATTTTCTGGCCCAGTAGTATACATACCTACAGTGGGAACCTGCTGGATTGTGAACTCCACGTTGCAGACTGGCCATCATGTCAAAGGCACCGTGGGAATCCATCATGGCAGCTCTACCGGAGGTTTGGCTATTCTGCCGCCGGAATTACTCTTCTTAAATCCGACAGGCTGGGATTTGGCACTCCAGAGCTTTGACCCATTACAATATTGATTGAGAAATCATCCATTCCTCACGTGTTCTCCTGTATGCTACCCTCTATTATAGCTGGCTCTAGTCTCTCTCTCTCTCTCTCTCTCTCTCTCTCTCTCTCTCTCTCTCTCTCTCTCTCTCTCTCTCTCTCTCTCTCTCTCTCTCTCTCTCTCGTACAGTCGTTTCTTGACCTGGGTATAGGTTGTCTTGTTGCTGGATTGTGCCTTAGAATTGAAATTCTCTCTGCTGCCTTTCAATTACAGGTTGAGGGATCACGTTTAATAATGCTGCCAATCAAATGGCGATGGACTTTCCTCCATATTAATATCCATGCGCTACAATGTGGAATCGTATGGAAACCGTGTCAAGTACCTCTCAACTTCTCGAGATGGGACTCCGCTGAGCATAGTGTAGGATGCGATGTGATAATAATGCTCAGAGATCACCTAGAGCAGTCTTTTGATGGTTGCTGCACTGAAAAGAGTTATTTTCTTATCGCTAACCAACATGAGACGGATTGAGAAACACATACAGCACAAACAAACAAAAGCTGGAAATACAGGATATTAAAGAAGGACACACACAGTTGTACTCGTCATGTCCTCTCCTCAACCATATTAGTTTTAGATATTTCTCAACACGGCTAACAATGTTTGTGCTCCCATTCTGCATTTAGCCCTCCGTTGTACCAAATAGTGATGTTTTTTTAGCACTCCATGTACCTGTTGTGCACACTGTTTGCAAACTGTGCAGATTGTCCTCATAATGGAATATTCTAGCAGGAATTCAGAGTGCTTTTTCTGCACCTCTGTCACTCAGGGGGTGGGCGGGTATTGAAATAAAGCTGTGCTGATAAATGTGTTTCCTGCAGACCCCCTAAGGCTTATTAAAGTGCCACGGTGCCAGCAGACCATTTGTCTCTGAGTGGTAAATACACAGTGGAGACACACAGAGGAGTGAAAGCATAGCTAGGTGTGTGGTCTCTTTCTCTGCTGGGGATAACAGTGCAGAGGGTGGGAAGTGTGTTTGAATGGGGCGTGTATGTGTGTGTGTGTGTGTGTGTGTGTGTGCGCACATTCTCACTTTCCAATTTTCTCTGTTGAATAATGTACTACATTTGAATCCAAGGTCACACTGCTTCTATTAAAGTAGATTCAAATACCTGGAGCCTAGTCAATATTACCCAGAATTGGAGGAAAGGCACATTCTGGGAGGGGTGAAATTGATTTCTGAGTGTTGCCTATTCTGCATGGCCGCGGTTTAATGTGGTAAACACAAGCCTTTGTCTCTGAGGCAGCTGAGCACATAGTCTCTCTCTCTCTCTCTCTCTCTCTGGAAGAACACAGCTTTTCTCGTCGCCTCTGTCGCAGTGACGTTTCATAACTCATCAACTCTTTTCCTTCAACCTTTTACAGTTTTACATTGTCACTTTATAAGTGGGGCACGTTTCATGATCCTAGGGGCCTGTGAAACCCGTTCGACAGCCCGGGATGGTATTTCAGAAATGAATGATCATCGATGTGAAATTAAGACTCTGTGAAGATACAAGGTTTTAATCCAACGGTAGTGCCGTGCTCCTCCCTTGGCACTATTAATAAGCCTTCTCTGTCAACTCAGACAAAATGGCCAGGGTCATGCTGGCTGTCAGGCATCACTTTCTGTCATTTTGCTTACAGTTTTGTCCCTTTTTTGTTCCCATATTTTTGATTCAACAATAACTGTAAAATGTCCCAATATTTTTGTATCCTAACAGTTATGTATTGCATGTACAGTATATCCGTCATCTAGGAGGTTTCATTCTGGTAGCAATTTGTCTTTGTTCCTCTGGAGAGCTGTGCTCCAGGCAACAATTTTGGGGGCATCCAATTCCTAATTATTTTACCATTTTGTTGAATTATTCCTCTTCTCTAAATCATAACCATATGTCTAATGATCTACCGTCTAATATACCCGGTCAAGCGTGGCAGCTGAAGGACAGGAGTTAAGTACAGTGGGTTATCATGGCCCCGTTCCTCCACATACTCACCATGCTTTATACACCACACACACACGCTCTCATGAACACACACGCACACACACATTGCATGCATGCACGCACACACACTTCTAATAATAATAGGGTGGGACGGCGGAGGAATGTGTCCAGGCAAGCAAAAACACTCTACCGCCGGTTTGGCAAAAAAAAAGTATTTTGATTCGTCCCTCTACTATTTTCTCCCTCTTGTGCAATCAGGGGTTTGTGTATTTCCATGTTTAGCGGGGGCAGACAAGACAACGGGGGCTCTGCCTATTTATTTACCAGTCAAGGGGGTTGGTTGGTGCGTGACTGGGGAAAAAACTGCTCTGGAGGCATTGCTGACTAAAGCAGACATGGTGCTAGGATTCAGCGAGAGCCAGGCTCCTGTCAATGGCCAAACCGCAACAAGAAATTGAATCCATGTTTTCTAATAGCAGTAGAGAACAGCAGGGGGAAAGGCCAGCTACCCTCGAAATAGTTGCAATAGACAGTAGAGATCTCACCATGTTAGGGATTTGTGTGTGTGTAGGTGTGTGTGTGTGTGTGGATGCAAGCATATATGTGTTTTGTGTATCCAGAGCTGCTGCTATAGTATTAAAGGTATGTTCAGGTACAAAAATAACATTTGCGTGGGGAGGTTCACAGGCTGCAAAATCCACTATATTTAGGGAGTGTTCATGACATGTCATTGTTACAGGGTCATCCGTCCAACTTTCCTCCGGCTACTCCCCCGATTGTTAACGGAGCCACACCTTTGCACGCCGCACGAATGGAAATGGGTGGAATAGCATGCAAGTTACGGAGGCATTCAGTTTGTGTATAATTCAAACTAATTGGACCATTATTTCCATTTCCTGTCAGAATGAAAAGGGGAAATACTTGTGTTTCAGTTGTATTCTACTCCCAAGTGAAAACATTTCAGGCTACTTTCTTGCCTTTCAATTTTGCAACTTGGCGCGGCGACATTCATTCTTGTCAGTTCAATTCAATGCTTTTTTTTTTGTATCAAGAGCGCTGCAATTCATAGGGTGCTGTCGGAGAATGACAAATTGCCCAAAATATGCTCTTATGTTGTCAATTTCCTGTCCTGTCATTGTGTCCCTGAACTTGGGTGAAAATAGAGCAGGACGGTTTAATTTTCCTGAGTCTTTTCCTCCCTCATCCGACCACGGGCAGTTTTGATGTTGTTTTTTTAACCATTATTTTTCATAAAAGCTCGGTTGCGCACATTCACACCTTCGAACCCTAACAGCAGTTGGGATCAAACTCCTTTCTGAAGGGTACCTCAGCGATAGTTGTTGAGGGAAGGGAGATTTACTTCTCTACTCTTACTACTCTCTCACTCTCCCTGGTTTTATCCCTGCTGGTCTGGCGATCTGAACAGGAAACCCTCCTGTTTTCTCAATGCCACCTCGGATGATTAATCGCCACCGGGACCTTCGACGTGTTTTATTTTCTTTCTGCCCTTGCCTGCTCGCCGCTTCCCCCGTCGGCCACAACCCTGGCCCGTAAACTGTAACCTTTCTCTGGAGGTTAGTTAGGAGGAAAACACGTCCTATACCTGGTAATCCCATCCACCTGTTCCCTTTTAGCTCTGCTTTCTCTCTGGGGGGCGCACCTATCTGCTTAACCTCGCTTTAATCACAGCCCAGGTAGCAAGGTGGCCTTCACCTGTTGTCACCACGCTAACCAACCCCACTCCCACCCCCCTTCAGTGGCCATTCATCATTCAGACACAAACTAATGCCCTAGGCCTTTCCTGTGTCTGCTGCGCTGTGGAATTATGGGGCATTTTTTTTTTTCCATCCAACCTTCTTGCTCAGCAGGATGGCCTTAGCATAAAGCCAGCTAAATCATTATGATCAATAATCCATTATTAGCGTTAATGCATTTATTATAAGACCTATAGGAAGAGTGGGGGAGTACAATGGAGCCGATGGGGGAGAAGTAGTGCTGAGTAGTGCAAGATACACCACAGAAAAGTATCCGCTCTTAACCTCAAGTCACATTTACTATCCACCTAACGTAAAGAACCTAAACACTACCTTGGGGGGGAAAAAAATGTAGTGGGATTGCTAGATTTTCCTTGCTCACTATCTTACTATTTTGTGCCCTGCTCTTAATCACATCTAAAGTTGCTGACCTCGGGTCCTCTGATGGTATCATAGGGGGATTAGGTGTGTTTGGGTGGCAGCCACACTCATCGGTAGGGGGTCACTGTCTCAGAGCGACTCCGTGTCCTTGAGGACCGCGGTGGGGCTTAACTCTCGAGATGGGCGCTGCTTGCTGCCGTACTCTGTGGTAAACCTCAGCTAGGTGGTCCCTGCGTGTCCTTGGCGTCGGTGCGGCCCTCCGCGTGTCCTCCATGACGTCACGCCCAGGCAAAGCAGGATGCCATCTGTTGTCTTGGTAGAAAAACTCCTTTTTTTTGGTCCAGTACATGTTGCCTCGCCTCCACCGTTCGGCACCGCGGGTACCGCAACAGCGAGTGGGCCGGGTATCAACAGGTATTTATAGCAGCGCCGTAAGCTCACTTGAAGTGTTTCAGAAGGAATAAATCGGGGCAAAAATCTGTTCTGAGACTGATCCGGGGACTACCATGTGACTGTAGTGGCCTACAAGCTGAGAGTAGATGGAGAAAGACAGAGAGAGATGAATAGAATCAGACGGAAATGTGGGGTGAGGAGGGGTGGGGTAAACGCCTCATCAAAGTCAGACTCCAGGTATCTGCACTCTCTCTCTCTCTCTCTCTCTCTCTCTCTCTCTCTCTCTCTCTCTCTCTCTCTCTCTCTCTCTCTCTCTCTCTCCGTGAATCAAGAGTGGAAACAAAAGAGAGAGAGGAAGAAACTTGTTAGGTGCGAGACACTCTTCTCCTCCCCATGCCCCTCATTTCTACGCAGGGCCAGTCTCCCTTCCCCCCACCTCCTCATCCCTCCCTCCCCTCCCTCCCCTCCCTCCTCTCTCTCCCCCGTGCTGTGGAGGAGTATCGGACGCCCCTGTATGGATTGTGTATTCCAGTTATGGCGCCTGTGGGTGATTGGTATGCAGAGCGCGGGGTGTAAGTGGCGTGTGTGCGGAGCGGAATCGGCGCGTACAGGTTTATTGAAATACTCTCCCCTTTCTCCCGGTAATTGCTCTGGCTTGCTCCATCTCCTCTCTCTCTCTCTCTCTCTCTCTCTGTCTCCCTACAGAACGGCTCTCGATTCCCCTCTTCATCTTATTGCTTGTTCCTCTTCCTTCCTCCTGCCTGTCTTCTTCTATGTATGTCCCTTATTACCCCCTCTCCCCCTCTCCCCCTTCCCCCGTTCCCCCATCTTTCTTTATCTACTTTGTCTCTACCTCTCCTTTACCTTCCTCTGCTGCTTCCTTTCTCCATTTCCTTCTCCATTATCGTCCTCCTCCTCCCCCCCCCCCCCCCCTCACCTCCTCTCTCCTCTTTTGTCACCTGTAAGATTGGAGCGGAGGATAACCGAGATTCCATCATGGTTCTTATGAATAGGTTATGCAGATGTCAGTGGCACCGCTGCACCTCATAAATACCCTCGGCATTACCGGCCCCTCCTGCTGCACCCGCACGGGGTCCTTGTGTTCGTTTCGGCTAACTAGTATATCGAATGTTTTCATGTGTTGCAGTCGAGGTAACGCTAGAGCAAATATAAGCAGAAGGCTGCATGTCAGCCTCACTTGTTCCTCCTTTCTTCGGCGTATCTCTTTTCAAGCTCTGCCTCTTTCACAACCGAAGCTAAAACAAACATGAGCGGCGCGCTCCTGTTCACAGCTGGCAAGGTGCGAGTCAGCTGTCCTTCCTCCTTTTGTACCGTTCGGTTCAGTCAGTTCCTCTCCTCTTCATAGTGCAGCATGTACTGTATCCCTCTGTCTCTGTCTGACTCCATCTATCTATCTATCTCCCTCTATCTATCTTTCTTACTCTCTCTCTCTCTCGCGGGCCTCCACAGAGCTAACCCAAAGAGAATGGTAACTGTACAATATACTCTGAGTGTGTGTGTGTGTGTGTGTGTGTGTGTGTGTGTGTGTGTGTGTACCATAATGCTTGTAGTGATGCGTACGCGTCTGATTCCCAGTGCAGTGAACCTCTCCGTGGCTCCTGTCACTTCCCTCTAGCAGTGGTGGAGGTGATACAGAGTTCATATTAGGATTAGGCCTCTGCGTGGGATAAGTGTGGGGCTGCAGGCAGACCTGGGTGGTTAACAAAGACAGAATTATGAATCCCTCTGATCATCACCCTGAGCAATTTACCCCCGATAATCAGCCGAGTGGGAGAAAGAGATAACGGGACGGAGGGAGATGAGGGAGCGGGTGGGATTCAACGATTCGTCGGCATTATCGTTGCTCGCGTGTCTTCCAACGCGATAATCTCTAGATGCATTCAGCTGCACGGCCACCTTATTGCAGGATGATGAAAACCTTTGCATCTCACGCAGCAGAAGAGAAGAAGAGAACACTCCGATTTGCTAGAGGTCATCTCCAGATGGCCAAACGCCTAAACACAGTTGGACTTGGCTTTGCTCAATGATGCATGTGAGCCACATTGACCACCAGTGAGATCATCTGACCTTGCATCCCGCTGCCACTGTCGGTGTCATCGGCCATGTTCTTTGTGTTGAGTGTTGGTGCACTCATTGAAATGGTGTTGATACACTTCCACCCCCATTTTGCTCGGTCCATGTCCCAATAATATCTCTGTAGCCGGTCCTCTCCTCCTTCATCTACATCCTCCCATTTCAGTTTTGGGGAAATTAATAAAGCATCAAATCTTTCACCTTTCATTTTCACGTTTCTCGGAGCAGGGAAAACTAATGTTTCGTATACTCGGTCTACAGTTTGTGCTTGTAGGCCCACAGAGTGCAATTGTCCCGTTTTCAGTTTTCATGCGTCCCGCTGTCAGGAAACCAAACCACTCATGTATCGCTTACACCACCAGACATTACCGCCCGTGCTCCGGTCTAACAAAAGAAAAGCCACTCTTGTCAGAATCTATTCACGTTGTAAATGGGAAGTAATGAGGTGCAAAAAAAAAAAAGGCTTTGGATGGGTGAGCCGGGTGGCGAGAGGGTGGGTGTGGTATCCACTATTACTACCAGGGGGAGGGGAGGATGAGGCTGGAGGAGGGATACCAGGGGGTATGGCGATGGATGGGTGGATAAAGAGAGGGTGTAGAAAGGCATGGAGGAGGAGAGTGGAGGGGCTCTGTCTGCCTGCTGCCTCTCCCCATAGGAACAGCTGTCTCTCAGACTGCAGCAGATGCAGATCCACAGAGGGTGGAGGGACGGTCTGACGTGTCCCCAGGCCTTTACTCAACTCCTATTTTCCTTTTATCTGCACCGTTTAGCTTTTATTTCCTGTTTGAAACACTTTGTCACGCAATATTTAACATTTCTGCTAGTACTTTGGTCGTACTAATAAATATTGTAGATGAATCAAGACATTTTAAGTGCCATTCCATCAGCTATAATGGTTGATTATTTCAGTGCACCCAATTCAGAAGAACCTATTCAATGATAACCTTGTAAATCCTGTGCATCGGTTGCTGCTGTGTGCTGTGAAGCTCATGAACAGTTTAAATTTGAACAGTCCGAGCCCTGTCTACCGGTGAGAGATGTTTTCAATCATACATCCATTTGTTTACCTCCCAAAGGCTTCTTGTGGCTGGCTAGTGAATAGATGCTCTGCCTGCCTGATAGTGAATATGGAGGAAAGTGTTAAAAGGATGGTATATAATCGCTGGGTTGGCTTGTTGGAGGCTCGAACACCTCAGGATGGTCCCTCCAAATGGGTTCAAAATGGAATAAAACCCAAATTGCTGTATAATGACATTATTACATCAAACGGTGATTATTACTTTATTATGGGTGTAAAATTTTTAATTGATGATGTAATAATAAAATTGTCTAATATTGCAGAAACTCTTGCTATTACATTTTATTCTTACCAGTAATTGAATTATCAGCCAATATCATTATTATTACATCAGTTCAGTTAAAATATTGGTTATATGAATGTAATAATGTAGTAATAATGATGTTATTACATTATGCATGAATTTATTACATTATCAGGTTTTACATTTTCAGCTTATTTAGAGAGACATGTTATTACAAGTTACTACATTCTCCGGCTGTTATTATATATAACAATCAGACAGATAAATAGATGAATTAGATGTGATAATATTGTATGATGTTAAGTGTGACGCTATGTTGGAAGTGGTCTGTCGTTTAAATTCTCCAAACTAACTACGGACTCGTTCTGAAGATTGAGATCCGCGACCTTTTGTACGAGAGCCTCAAATCCCACATGTTCCTCCTCTCACATGCACTGTTGATGTATCTAACCTAGTTTCAGTTTTAACTGCAATAAGCTCTCTTCACTTTCTGGCCCCATTTGGGGGTTCAGTTAAAGGATAGTGGTGTGTGTGGTGTGTGTGTGTGTGTGTGTGTGTGTGTGTGTGTGTGTGTGCTCGCACGTGTATGTTTTCTCTCACTGTAGCAAATTATCTTTTTCATTAATTTTCGACGCAGCAGGAAATTAGCCCGTGCTCTGCTGGAGGCTACATCTAAATTAGAGCGATTGAGGTAATCCAGAGATTCCAGGGGCTTGAGAGACTAAGCCTATTCTAGGCTCCAACAGTCAAGTGACAAAGACAGTGACATTTCCAAACGACTTATCTCATACGAGGTTATCGGCGAGGCTTTCGTAGCCGTTCAACCAATTGGACAACCCTAGCGTGGTATTTCTGTTCTCTCGCTGTATCTCTGCGGTATTGATTTGTCTGAGTTGCAGGTCAAAAACAAGAGATCAAGTCTGACAAGTTTGACTCACATGGTCCAAGCAGGTAGGTCCACGTCCTCTCTTTCTTTTTATTGACCTCCTCCTTCCCCCACGCTCTCATCCTCCACAGTGCCTTTCTTCAGCTAGGCTGTGTTTGTTTACAGTCTATTGTGCGTGGGAGTGGGACAGACAGGCCAAACTCTCCGGGGGGGGAAACGCCGGCAGACTCCAACAGGAGACACTTTGACGTTGGTGTCAGAGGGATCTGGGTCGAGATATTTGACTGCTGAACTGCACTCTGGAGAGCGCCCACCCAGAGGCCCTGCCGGAACTGCAGTCGATCTAGACACAATGGGGAGGGGAGGAGGAAAAGGGGTGAGACAGACAGCCGTGTAGTGTGCGGTATACTGCCCTGTGGGAGGTCTATTGAGTGAAAGCTCACCATGTTTCATTGGCTTGCAGCACAGCCATGAGAGTGCTCAATATTCTGCTTAAGACAAGCATTGTATTACATGTGGATTGGAAGCTAGGTTTTTTTTGGGCTGGTTGTTCCTATTTTGAAATGTTTTCTTTCAGATCTTTAACTCTATCACTCAAAAGCCAACCTCAGTTCAATCTTTATTACGCAGGTCATCTCCAGAGCACGGGCGAGTTTTTTACTGCAGTGTGTCTTCGTCACAAAAACAGGCCTGCTTCCTGAGGTGTCCCGCCACTTCCCCCCGGTGGCACGCCAAATCGTGTTTGTTTTGACAGACCGGCCTACGTATGTCATGGGAGTTCAGCGTCAAAGCAAATGTTTAAACATTTTACATTTGCTCAAATGCGAACCGCCAACAGGAAGGCAAAGAGCCACGGCGCTGCACTGTGCAGTATGCACCACTGCACTTGGTTGCATGCCACTGACTAATCGGTTTGTTGCACCTTTTCCCCCCGTGGCGAGTGATGACGCCCTTTTGCACTGTACCGGTTTACGTCACAGCTTTTCAGATGGTGTGAATTCCCCACGTGGTGTACTGGTTAACCAGGATATGATTTCAAATCTTACCTTGGAAAGATTCAGGCTGGATTGTTTTATAAAACGTACGACGATGAATTGAACTACCTGGAAAGAAAACCGCACTGAATTGTTTTTCCTGCTTCACTTCACTATTCAACATTAAAATTGTATCCATTAAAGGTATGAAAATATGAAGCCTGGGGTTTCTGATAGTCGGGTAAACTGTTTTTCTACATACAACATGTTTAATTTTCTTTTTTTTTAAATGACACGGTGTATCAATGTGTAACTGAAGAGACTCGGGGAGATGGTGAGCAGCCAGCAGCAGCAGCAGCAGCATGAAGCCTCGATTCCCTCCCCGAGTGACTTATCTCTGCAAGGCTAATCAATAATTAACTGCAGGACGTGCTGTGATGAGCATGGTAATACCCCCCTTAGAAAGATACCATCTCACATTATACTCTGTTTACCCTCTCCAGTGTGCATGTATAACTGGCCCCGGGCATGTGCTAATACTGAGTGACATCCTTGTACTGTCTTTGGGATCAATATGAGGCAGTGCACTGTGCATAGGATACACATAGATTAAAAAAACAAAAACATTTTCAATCTTCAAATCTTCAAATGCCTATCTGCACTATGATTTTATTGTGTTTTTATTGTATTTTATTTTATTTTATTTTATATGTTCTTCTTTTAAATCTCATGTAAAGCACTTTGACTTGCCTCTGTGTATGAAATGTGCTATACAAATAAATTTGATTGATTGATTTTAGAATCCCACTCTATTTTTTTATATCCCAATACATATTATATAGGTATAATAAAGAAAATTCACACCATGACATGCTACTACTCAATGATTCAATGATTGCTCTGTAGCAATGGATTCCAGTGGTTGGCCAAGTCACGTGCTTGTATGGGAGAGAAAGGTCAGATCACTGAGGGAGATTCCTTGTATGTGTCTCTCTCAAGATCTGACGGCGAGATCACATGAACATAAACAGGGTTTCTCCATCAGCGGTTGATAAAGGAGAGGCTTATTTTTTTCCAGTTACCTCCGCCGAGCAAAAGTCGATTCGATGAAGTCAGTGAAGACTTGTTTTACGTCAGGTTTCAGCCCCACCACTATGCTACATTTTAGAGCAGTTTTTTTTGCTGCAATTTCAATGACTTGCATCATTCTGAACATATCCTTTCAACCTTCAAGCTCAAGCTGCAAAAGGTACAACTCCAAAAGTAAAGATACATAAATTGGAATGAGGATTTTATCAAGCCGTCATCACCTATCAAAAACAAGTAGATGTGTAGAGCTGAGGTGAATTCTTTTTACTCATAGAGGATGTTGATCTAAGAGAACAACAACTGATGAAACAAATCAACTTGTCTCTCCATATCTGTGATGCTTTTCCCATTGGAGGTTCTTTTTTCCTCTCTCGCTGTCAGTTTCCTCTTCTCTCCTGTCTCACATCCATACCAGAATCTAGGTTACATCACTTATCAAGTTTGCACTAACTTGCCTTTGCCTTGTCTCGAGTGTCGTATTTTCAGAGGTTATTGGAATTTGGTTTATTAACTATCATTGAACAAAAAGTGTCAAAGAAAGTTAAGTTTCTTGAAAATGTTCAAGATTGTTGCCCCTCTTTAAAACGAGTTTGTTTTCTCTTCGGAGACAATGATGTTAAACAGTGTGGGCACTCGGTAGCCATCCCTCGTTACCTGTGAAATCGTTTGAACGGAAAGTTACTTCCTCTCGGAGAATAAAGCCGAGCCAAGCAAACAAAGTGGTCTAAACAGATGTATTATTCATAAAGCCTCTGCCAAACTCCTCAACTCAAAGAGAAGCCGCCGTGGGACCCCGAGCCGGGAACCCGGAGATGTAACGGTACATGGAAACAGCTCCTTCCCGCCTGTCAGTTGTTCGGTTATGTCTTCGGAGCTGCGGCTTTGTTGTGGTAATGAAGGAAAAAAGGTACGCCGTGTGCACACCTTCAAAACAGAGACGTCCTTTTTGCTTTAGCGGCCTTGTCTTGCACGTTTCCTGTTTTGTTGACATTTGCTACATATTTGTCAGTTTGTTTCATTTCGCTGCGGGGTGCTCTGCTAATCCTAGTTATAACTAAATCCAGTCCACTCTTCTGACTCCTAGTTTGTCGTCTCCTTAGGGTGCGCTGTAAATAACTTAACACAGGCAATGGGTGCAGTAGGGACGTACAATATTGGAACCTATTTCCCACTATTTGGTTTAAATACATAAATTCTCTCACTGTATTTAGCTCTCGTAATTATGATGGTCTGTCTGGTCTGCACACTGACAGAAAGATAGATTGGTCTTTAAATGTTATTTGTGAATCAGCCCCTAAGACTTCCTCTGTATAAATAGCCTCTTGCACGCCAAACAACAGATGACTTCCCCACAGAAAACAGACCATGCATACCATAACACCGCTTTTATTCTGAAAGTCTGAAACTGATTTAGAGAGGGAATATATCTGTGTCCCTCCCCGTTCTCTCTTGTTGCAGTTCATCTTTACCGGCGGATAATCTCCAATACCCCGAGCTGCTCATTAGAAATGGCCTTTGTTTCCACACGGTGATATGGCACTCCTAACCCAACGGCTGGCACGCCGCTCAAGCAGAACCCACCCCCAGCTAACCACCCCACCAGGGACAGGAAGAGGGGGAAAGTGAGGGGCGCTCACCACAGTACCAATCATACAGAAAGCAGTGGGCTCAGAAAATAATGAGAAAGTTCAACCGCGTCTCGACTGAATCGACTGAGAAATCAATACCGCACAGCCACCCGACATACACTGTGACTTTTGCAGCTACACAGGTGGGCTAATATACCTTTATAGTTACTTTGTTCACTTAATCTTTGTTCACATATCCAAAGCTTTAAGAGACACACATATTCTGAACAAACTCTTTGAAACACAAATGCATGTTGCACATTATTTTGTAATACAAACTAAGAAAAAGGCAACAAAGATTCAAGATTCAAGAAGTTTAATTGTCACATACACACACAAGGTGTGTAGTGAAATGCAAAGTGGCAATGCTTAGCAGAAATGTGCAAAATAACAGGTTCACACTATTTACAATAACCAACACAATATTTACAATGTCACAGTTTTTAAGAGCTCTATATAAAAAACAACACAATATTTACAATAAGAGCACTTTATAAAAAAAATATAGTAAAAAAAGGGAAAATTGTATGTATAATATAATATAAATTATGTGTAGTCTTTACCTAAGTGTGTGTGTGTGCATAAGAGGGGCAGTGTGTGTGTCTTGGTGGGGGCCCTGGTGAGGTCAGAGTTCACAGTCTTGATGGCCTGAGGAAAGAAACTCCGTCTCAGTCTCTCTGTTTTGGCAGTGTGACTACGGAGGCGCTTGCCTGACCGCAGCAGCTGAAACAGTCCGTTGTTGGGGTGGTGAGGATCCTTCATGATCCTGCAGGCTCTGGTTCTGCACCTCCTGGTGTACAAGTCCTGCAGGGTGGGGAGTGTAGTTCCAAAGGCTGTATCTTTTTGACAAAAAGGTCTAGTATTATTATTGCCAACTGCCAACAAGTCAGGTTGAAACACGATAATCTCCAAATATCGTGATTTTTATTTCCTATGCACAGATTACAGTCACTGCAATGGAGGGATGCATCGCTACACGCTATGAGCTAAATGCTAAATGCAAAAGTAATACTTCCTGCTCACTATATGTTAGCATTTATTCTCATAAATTACGAGCCATGTGAGACTATGAGATGATGATCTTCTCTCACTCTCATATGTGTGTGTGTGTGTGTTCATTGTGTCTTCGCTTTTATTCCTCCTAGATGAAAGAAAACAGACGCTTATTGCTATACTTCCCCACAAACCACATCAAAACCTTTCATCTCGCTAGAATTATGATAGCGCCCATTGAATGTAAGCATGTTATTTTTAGGGTGCCAAATAGTGTGTTTTTTTGAGCTGGCCTGTGATCAGCGTGATTTAGCTTCGAACGAGTTTGGCTGTGCTTCTCACCAGACAGCAGTCTTTTCAGTCGGCACAGCTGCAATGTGAAGTGGCGCACTCAAAATAGCTCAAATGACGGGACGCTATTTACTTCCTATATTTGACTGATTATTGTGCCGGTCTCAACTATAAACACATAATATAGTCATTTACAGATAAAGTGTCAGGCTTGATAACAGGATTTGACACTGGAAATGAAGGCTGAATGTATTGATAGCTAAAAACTTTTCTCCCATTTTTCAAATCCTTGTTTTTCTCCCCCGTTCCGTTACCGTGGCGTGCCTGCTTTTTCAAATGAGCAGTACCGACGACAATTACAACAGTATCATTTGCATGTAAATTGCTTTTTTTTCTTTTTTTTACTCACCAAGGTCAGTTTTAAGCCTGATCCCAACGCTGAGTTTCGGATGTTGTTTGTTGCTCATATAAGCCTCTGTCTTTGTGGGCCCCCGATTGATACGCCGCTTATTTCGTTCTATTAAACCTTGGCCTTTGCTGCTACGGCGGCGATGCATTTCAACAGGATATTACGAGTTGGGAGCATTCAGCGGCGATTATGGTTTTTGAAGGGCGTAAGATCAATTGCAACTTAGTTTAATGCCCATCAGGACTTCGTTATTATCTGTCACACTTTTTTTTCAGCAAGAGTGGGGGAATGTCCCCTCCTCCTTTTTGCTTTGCGATATAGAAAATAGGAAGGAACGGGACAGGAAGAGGTGCAAATGCAGGGGAGAGAACTGTCACGTGACCTCTCATCTTGAAGCCAGGTCACCACAGAATGAGTGGTACAAGGCAGGCGTTTCATCAAATCAGGACAAATAGGCTTCCTGAGAGAGAGATGTCTACGAAGGACAAACTTCAGTTGTCTGTGCTGTGCATTATGCAAGGTTACATCGTCCACTAACCTCATCTCAGCATCCAGTAGAGGTGTGTTTTGACAAGAGACTGTCCACTATGGGATCGGACATCCGCTGACATTCAGAGGACCCAACACCGATGACATTCAGAAAATGTTAGTACGTCTGTCAGAATACGCCATCAGGGAGGAAATGGAGTCGGCCAAAGCTTTATAATATATTGAAATGCCAAAGGAAATCCAACCAAGGAAATATGGAGGTGTGTCTACATTATGGGTGCAGATACAGATAGTACAGATAGTCAGTTTAGTGGCTATTACAGACTGAGGTCCTTTCAGTATTTGTAGTTAGAGTATTTGTAATTTGAAATAGGGTATACTTTTATTGTATTTTGCCTGTTGTGTTTGCCTGGCCAGTTGTTGTATTTCTGAAACACCAAAACGTGTATTTGCACTTAGTATAAACCACATTCCTCTACATCAGTTGGAAATGGGTTGGATATATCCTTCTCCTTTCTCTAATCTGGCCTCAAGAGACAAGGGATTTGCTCCTGTGTGATTCTGCATATTTTATCTGCCTAAAGCTGGATATTTGTGGTAAATAGCGGCATTCCTCTCCAGGGAATGATTTGTTATGGTATGTGAGAGTGCCAATAATGGCTGCTGTACCTTACAGTCTACATAGCCTACTTTTCAGTTTGTCTTACGATATGAATTCTTGCTCTTGAATGCTCAGTTTTTTAAAAAGATAGCCATGCCAGAGGTGCTGTATTATCGGAGTGAATTGTATCAATGCACATTTAAAGTTATGTCCTCATCTCAAAGAACCACGTGTATTCAACTGATAATGTCCTGTAAGACAAAGTAATAACTGCCAGATAATGTAAAAAACTAATCAATGTCCCTCTAAATGGGTTGAAAATGTAATAAAACCTGTTAATGTCATGAATTGGTGGATAATGTCACATTATTACATTAACTGATCATAAGTGGTGTAACATATTTTTAACTGATCAATAGTACTGACTAATACTGTAAAAGCTTGTAAAAATGAGGAGAATGTAATATGTGAAGTTATTACATTATTACTCAGTGTTATTAAATATGTTACATCCTTATACAGTTAATCTATTAATGTTATGATGTTACATAATCCAGCGATTTATTACATTTTCAACCCATTTAAAAGGACATGTTATCACATTTTGACAAGTAATGACATTACCTTGGAGTAACTATTTTTAAATGCTATATAGATTGGAGAGTACAGGTGGATGACAGAGCCAAATGCAGGTGGGTGGGGTTTCTGTTTGACCTCTGGTTTCCACTTCCTGTTCCTGTTTCCTGTGTCTGCTTGGAAACACAAACTCTGCGTTCCATTTATTTTTCTTTTTTTTTTCCACATAGCATGTCCCCAAAACTTGCATGGATGTTAACATTGCACCAGTGAGGAATCACTCCTCCACTTTAATATGTTCTGCACACCGTGTGGTAAAATCAGAGGTAGAGCCATGACAAAGAAAAGGTTTCACATGAATCTAGAAGATTATTAGCTGCATGCAGGAGCTTAGCAGAAACAAGTGGCATGATATGAACATGGAGGTGGCAGACTGTTGCCCCCATCATGAGGCTAGTACATGACTCACCACTTTTGCTCTCAAAATAATTTGAAACAGCACTTTTCTGTTGTGTCTTTACTCTACAAAATGAACAGCGAAAGCATTTCAGCTAATCTCGCCAAACATCACAGTTTAACACGCAACCAACTCTTGCACAAGTGCTGCACTCAAAATGCTGCAATGAGCACAACTTCAAAAATGCCTGTTTACTATCTTCCAATATTGTTCCTCCTATCAGCACTTATTAACTGTGATGTTTGAAAAAAATAGCAGCTGCATAATCTTTCTTTCTCACCATTCACAAACCCTACAGTTCACACAGCGACCAACTATTTCACACAAACACAGCTGCAGAAGCACTTGAAGCAATCCCAGCAGGTAGAGGGCTTAACATGAAACAGACTTGTGGGATGTGCGCTGCTCTAGGCAATGTTTCAGCATCTGGAATGGGAGTGAGTTGGGTTTTTTTTAGCTTTAATGCAAAGGGAAAAACAAAACAAAAAAAAAACAACGTGGAAAGGCAGAGAAGTATGAAATTGTTTGTGTGAAAACATTTCCTAATACTCTCGACGAGAAAATGAGTTTTCTTATCTGGCACGTTGGAATACGTTGCCTCCAGCGAGTGACCTTGTTTATGAAAAAATATGTCATTTGCTCCGCTCCCTAACTTTGTCTCATCTTCTGAGAGGTAAATTTGCGATTTTTGTTGTTTTATTAACTTCAAGATCGCTTGAAACATTAACAACCTTGTCTCCACCAAGGACCACACAATAGTTTCCATTTGACTGAAAATATCTGCACACCCCTGCAGCAACGCATTTGTCCATGCATTTAAATAGGAGTATTATTATAATGATGGATACATTCTGCTTATAGATTCTGATATTCTGCCGGTCCGTGAACTCCACACGCTGTTGAATATTAGTCTGTAATTGGTTTGAGGGTGTTGAGGGCCCCGTGGAGAAAATGATCTCCAACATTTGACCCCTCACAGCTCACTCTCAGTGGTGGTTCTGGGTGATTCCACCATCAATCTCCTACGTGTAACACCCCCCCGAGCCCCACCACAACAGGAACTCTTACAGATAAACCATTATAGCTGTCGAGATGAGGAGATTCCACATCATGTTGGGAAATAGTATTAAAACGAACCTCTACATCGGATGGTTTTTGAAGCAGAGGAAGGAGGGACACATGCTAGGCCCTGGGTGCTGTTTCTCAAACTGTTGGACTGGAAACCTTAGAGAGACAAGTGTTACTTTTTGGTGTTATGCCGTATGGGAAACAAAAGCCTTTTCGGTGTCTGTATGAAAAATCATTGTTTTTTCAGGATCAGATTTTGAACAAATCCTTCAAGGAATGAAGTAGGCGTAGGTGACTAGCATTATCTCAAAAGTGAGAGAATGAGAACTAAATAGTAGGTAACATTAAATGATATGTGGCCAAGGATGTTTTGTGTAGATTGGTAACATTTACATGAAATATGATACAAAAAAATAATGTGCAGTTTTGAGCGACTTTCCCTGTCGGAAGGTCTCTTTTCCTGTGAGTTGTTTTGGTTACACAGGAAGTGAAAGTGCATGATGGGAAAGTTTTTACAGCTAAAACTCATTCTCAACTGAAATAGTTCCATAAATAAACCTACATCAGCTTTCTTTTTTTTTAAAAAAGAATCTGCAGCCCATACAATATAAACTTTTCATCACTAAGAGATTAGTTTTCACACTTTGGATATTCTAGTTGCGTACGCGCTGACCAATGGGCCGATCTCGCAAAAACCATGGTGTATTCCTTTAAACCGCAGTACATGAATAAAATACGTCCGACCCAGCTTCTGTCCTCTCACTGAGATCAAACAGCATCTGTGAGGCTGGGCACCAAAGGAAGACTTCTATTGGACTTCTTCGAGAAAGTAAGCAGTGGAGAAGTTCAGAAGGAGTCAGAATATGTGTGTGTGTGTGTGTGTGTGTGTGCAGAGAGGTACTATAGAGGTGAGGCTTTCAGGTCCCCGGGGCTCAGTGCGGTGCAAGTGTAGTGGAGCCATTTCTTTGCTCAATCATGCCGCATGTTTGAAGGTGCTTACTTGAGCAGAAAATTGGGTATTAAACACATGAAGTGATCAGACTAATGCCTTATCAATTGTGACTAGAAGAGGATTGGCAACACAGTGGTGGTTTTCTGAAGAGACGAGTGTGGGGCTTTACTAGACTTTCTGTGAGGAAAGTTGTTCAGGTATCTTCAGTCACTAAAGGAGTTTTTAGACTTGGCTTGTGCTAAATCATCCTGTTGTTTTGGCTGTGCGGATTCTGTAGATATAGAAAAGACTGCCACACACACACACACACACACACACACACACACAGAGCACTTCCCCCCCTGCTGCAGCTCTAATAACTATGCTCCCCAGAAGACTCACTGTTTAATAGAATCCTATTACATATAAAACAAAATCCCTCACGCTTAATCATAGCGTCTCGTCTTCCCTCCACACGGTGAGCTTCATATGTGTTTAGCTTTATTTCGACTCCAGTGGTCTTTTTCTTGGACGCTGTGGTCTGTAAATTCAATATTTTCACTTTGCGTCCCCCTGCACTGCCAGAAACTCCTCCGTAATTTCAGTGAAGTCCGGGAACGGGAATGTTTCAGGTCACCCGATGTACGGTAAGATGGATCCCGTCTCTTTCAGTGACGTTTCCTGGTGGCGTCGTCTTTGTGTTCACACTATCTTTTGTGTGGGTCTTTGTATAGCAGAAACTGGAGGAATTACGTGCATAGAGCTCATCCCTCTTGCGTTGGTCATTAGAGGATTTGATTGGTTGGCTAGACATAGGGCACATCTCAATGGCAGTGTGTGGGAGAGTCCTGGGGTAAATATGTATTGTCTGGTAGATATAGCATGAGGGAGGATAGAGAAGGGGGGAGCAGGGGGAGATAGAGAGGTCAGAGGATGGAGCCTCCATGCTGAGAACATATCAGGTATCTTCTGTAGGATTTCCCTCTTTTAAGCATTGAAATGACTGCAGTGATTATCGTCAAATTGCTTTTATTTTCAGAACAGCATTTGTTTTGCGCTTTTAATATGAAGTAAAATGTGGCGTAATTGATTAGGTCGTCCTCGAGGCTAAGCTCATAAGTCAGACATTGCCTCTGATTGATTTGTCATTTCTTTGTGGTAAAACCTCTTCCGGCTGTGATGGAATCCTCACCCCCCCCGCCCCAACCCATCACTGTCAACCGTTATGACCCCTCGTGAAAAATGGACCTTTATCCATTCGTCTTTTTTTCGGTCGCGCTTCAGAGATTAATATAGCCATTGAACCCCCGTGTTCGATAATCCATTTACTTTCCTTCATCTTTCACTGGCATTTTCGTGTCTCTTTGTATGTCATGCGCAGCGACGTGAGATTGGAAATAGTCCCAAGATGAGAGTGATGTCATGAAATCAAGACAAGAAACTGGCACACAGTGTATCCAACAGTCATCTTTTGCTCCTATACCTTGCATGGTGTACAGTTTCCCTGGTTCCAGATGATTTTTCCCTCCCCCAAGACACCATGACGTAGGCCCCGGGGCCCCTCAAGGATAGGTCAAATGCTCATTAATATAACATGCTAACAAACCTGGGCTCATCGCCATCGTCTTCCCTTCCATTGGAGACTGGATTTATTGCAGCGAGACTCCGTGGCCTGGATGTGTCTAATTGCTCTTTTGTCTTCGGCCCTCCAGAGGTATAGCGAGGCTGGAAAGGGTTGACAAATCTTCCTCTTTATGCTTAGTATTTCCTCTTAGCCCTATAGACACCGGCGACCTGCGTTGACACGTTCTATTCACTTTACCGAGTCTTTCATAGTGGCAGGATTATATTAGGATTTTAAATAACATTTGAAGTGTTCGTTTTCAAGCTGCTTTATATCCATATTGGGGGGAAAACACCCTTACCTGAAGTTCTTCACTCAATATCTCTATAATATAGAGGGTTTAACCTGCATCAAGTCTGTCAGCCAAGGACTTAAGTTACACACTATCCTCTAAAACATAACATAAGTTGTTTTCATTTCGTGCCATCAATCATTTTTCCAGGAGCAGGGGTGTCATTTGTTTCATGGATATCTCATTTTGGGACTTAAAAAACCCCCAGCTTCACATACATGGGCGGCGATTTGTTCTTTTTTTTTTCCAGTCACCTTGTTTTAATTAAAAAGGAAACGAGGTCCGTGGAAAGAGAGCTTATCTTTATTAATTGGGCTTCCTGCACCACTGGCTTGCTGAGGGGATTGTTATAAAATGTTCTCTGAAGTCACATGATGGTTCATTTATCATCAGCTGGAAACCTTCCCTTTGGCACGTAGACACACGTGCACACACTGGTGAAAGCACACACACACACACACACACACACACACACACAAAGGACTGTCATGAGTTCACACAACATATACTCAAGTCTCTTTCTCCTCGGGATCCGTATTCCCCGTCTTTCTCCATCAGCTGTCCTGTATTTCTTCTCATGATTTGATTACAAATCTGTCGCAATTCATCTGACCTTAACAATGAAATCTTTTATGGACCTCCTAAATGTTCCATCCCACGCTCATCTCTTTGCTCATTGCTGGGTCTGGCAGTTAAGCCATATACCTCTGGGTGCCATTGTGCTCTGAGGCTGGCCGTAGATCATTAGGTGATGTGAGGCTGGCCAGGATTGCCTTGACTCAATATCTCCTGTCAGCAATCCCCAAGTCTGCCTCTGGCCAGACCTAGACCCCTCTGGATTATCCCTACATCTGTAATTAAAGGCAGCCAAGGAGAACTGAGGATAGAGAGGAGGAGAGGAAAGGGGAGAAGAGGGGGAGAAGGGGCATTCATATTTCATCAGCCGGCAGACTGAGAGACAGAGGTCTTCTTATCTCCAGTCTTAGAGCAACAGGTGAGTGAGGGGTTAGTGTTTGTTGTTGTTGTGTGTGTGTGTGTGTTAGTGTGTGAGTGTGAGTAATTCAGGGTGAAAATGTGTGAGAAAAGTGTCAAGGCGTGTTTGTGCATACAACTCTGCATTTCTGCACTGTGCATGGAACCATAAAAATAATGATTTTATGTTTGTCTTACCGAGGTTTCAAAACAAAAGCCCAAGTGCAAAAGAAAAATAGGCCACGCATTTATTTTATATCACCCTTATAGTCGCACGTCTCCAGTTACATGCGTTGCAAATTTCCTTATCTACATAATTCACTTAGGCTGATGCGCTGGGCTGGTGCATGCCCATCCATATAAATGACATGCAGGCAGGTTCACTGTGATGGCACGTCAGTGGAGTTGACTGGGAATTAAATAACACTTCCTGTGGGCATGCCGATGCCCCCGTGAACCACCAAATCTCTTCACCACTACCTCCACTGTAGTAAACCCGGGGTCACAGGTTACACGGGTCTTATTAAAGGACTGCCAAAGGCAATAACAGGAGCAGTATCACCTGATCGCTTCACTCTTTGGATAAAGCCTGGGTTTCCACGATAACAGCTCGAGACCACAAAGCAGCAGTTGGGTTTCCTTGATAAATGGATTGGTTGGTAGGAATTGTGGAATTTTTCCATTTTGTTTCCTATGGGCTTAGCATGCAGCGAGTTCTGCTTTCAACACAATTCAATTCAGGGAAAAAGCGCAGTGCAAACGCTTAATGTTTGAAGGCGTCGTGACCCATTTAAAGAAAATGAGTTTATTACCTTGACAGATAGCGTGTTGTGGAACCAGTTTCTCTCTGTGCTCTGTCTAATAAATGTTTTCAGCTCATTAACCCGCCGCGCACGTTTATAGTTGTTAGCACAATAAACACAATTTATTTTAACTGCTGGTTTGTATTGTGAGTGATTTTAATTAGCATTGTCTTCACTGTGTCGTGTATCTGCAGGCGGCAAATTCCACCTCTTGCCTCCTGTTTCGTTCCTTGGAGAAAGGCACTCAGCTATTGATGATAACATCCAGTGCATCATCAGGTTGTGAAAATGTGAATTCAAAGGCACAGTCAACAAGAATTGTCTAAGATCTGCTACCATTAGCTGCTGTTCTGCAGTCTCGCCGTGCTGCCTTCACTTTGATTTCCTCTGCCTCGACTGTTCGCGGCAGCACAATGCTCCTACCCGTCTCGATCGTAAAACACAAATGTGGTCCAGGTTGCAGGCGACGGGGTGTGTGATTGGGGAAAGAGGTCTGCAAGTCCATCAGCCTGTCTCTTTCACTGAAGGAAATTACCACTTCCTTTCTGATTGGAGATCTGTCCATCACAAGCCATGCTGCTGATTGAACCAGACTGCGGGAAATTTCAGATGCAACTCGAAGAAGGATACCTCTGCAGTCTGACTGATGGAATCACTTTTATTGTTGTGGTGGGAATACTAACACAGACACTTGACCACCACGGGTTGCCTTACTGACAGTCTCCGTCTCGTGATTGACAGGTGCCTGTGCTCTCATATGCTTAGACGTGCACTGGCTCTACCACCCCCTGCTCCCTCTGGGTTTTCGGCGATGTTTAGGTTGATATTGAGCTGCCAGCGGAGGGGGCTGCCGGTCCTTTACCTCTGGTCTCTGGGGATTGGAGCCCGGCCAGCCGTGTGTAATTAAAAGCGCATAAAGACAGATCAAGCTCTTTTCTGCTCTCTCTGTTCAAGATGTCTTAAGGCTGGGGAAGAATCCACGAGATATAGGCTACCCCAGACCATCCGTCTCCTGGGAGAGCGCCTCCATTTTTTTTTAAGTCTGTAAGAATAAACACTTCATTTTCTGCCCTTAATTGCATCCCTAGACAATAAAAAATGTGGATTTAGCACCCAATTTATTCCACTTTGCAATGAAACTCTTCGCCCTATTAATTTCTTTCTGATTTTTTATTAACTTTTTTTCCCCATCTGTTTTTGCTCTCATGTTTTAACATACAGACTTGAGGATTCATTTTAAAGGGTGCATTTTTTCCTGTCATGAGAAAGTCGTGTTCGCCAAGAACATTGTGCTATTTCCAGCCGTCCCTGATGAAGCTAAATGTGATATGCAGTAATCACAGGCAATCATCAGCTCACTCTGGGATTGTTTCCTCTAGTCTGGGCTGTTCCTGTATAGACTCCTCTCCAGCCAACCCTCAAATCTGAGATGGGAAGGAAGAAGGAGAGGGGTGGGGAGACGGGGAGAGTGACAGAGACAGAGAAAAAGAAGTGATGAAAATTCTCATGGGTAAGGGCAAGGTAGTAAAATCATAGCCTGGGAGATGGAGAGCAATAGTTACTATTATGTTACTGTCTACAGTTTTTTTTTAGCACACACTAATTTTATTTGATTTTCTGGTGTTTTCGGTCTGGTATGATATCAATAAAGCTTTGGCAATATGAAAATGTCCATGTCAATTCAGCAAACTGTAATAAAATGAATACAACTGAGAAAGGAGCAGAGCCTGGAGGTCGAGGATTGTTTGCACGCTTACCCACATCTACACCACGACCTCATTCTATTCCAACCATGAACTGTGATTTGTGTTTTCTACATCCAGCTCAGCAGAAGAGCCTACATATCTATCGCCAGCTGACAGACAGCCCCCCCCCCGTCATGAAACCAACAAGCTCCACGACCTTCACGCCGCCTCTGGCTCTAGGTGGACCGAGGCCATTCTCTGCTTCAAAGGATTTTAAAATTGAGGTCTTGAAGGTTTTAACCTCAACATCTGAAGCCAAAGAGACCCTCAAATTTCACCCTCAAAAAAAGCAAATTTTTCCCTTTTCAGAAAAAAAAGAGGAGCACATGGAGAATACTATTAGCATAGAAAAGACTTGGCTGTCAGTTGAACAGGTATTGTCAGTCTGGGCTGTATCTCCTCTCCCCCCTCCGGCTGTGTGTCTGCTGGAGCTTTTCTTCCCCCAACCTGCCTCACTGTCTCTCTCAATCAACTCGGTCAAAGTGGCCTATACATATTTACCAGCAGCGATGCTAATACGGACTCTCCACATATCCATCTTTTACCAGCGCTAATGCTCTGGGCTCCCTCTTTCTCATTTTATTAAGTGAAGGTAATCGAGGTGTTATTGATGTGGCAATGGGCTCTCTGGCCTCGAGGGCAATACCATTACTACACAATATACTGAGGAATAGGGCTGTTGCGTGAAATGGGCCTTATTTATATGATAGAATAATAATAAGACTAATAATAAAATAATGATACTCAATGCAATACAATCCATCATATGTGCAAAAAGAGGAAGGCTACGGATTTTTTTATAGTTTGCACATCATATTTATCACATTCACACTTACAGAAGAAGCTGTAAAAGATGCTTTGCTGTCCATTTGGATCAAAAGTCATTTTTATTGAAGACCAGGCTTGCAGTGCAGTACAGTACACACTAACTAACAATTTAGCCACAGAAGGCATATGATTGCACCAGGTGAGCCTAACAGTACTGCATGTTTCCATACAGCGAGAGAGACTCCCACCACCCGCGCTCACCGAGGCCCGGGGGCAGCGGAGTGGAAACATGGCGTTCCTGGCACTGCCCGTGCGCGCTCGCCGAGTGCACCCACCGTAGAGCGCACCGGTCTTCCTGTTTCCATCTGTCACTCTGCTCCCATAATCCCCCTGCTCCTGTAACAGATCTAATGACACATCTTTCCCCAGAACAAAGGGGGGAGGGGATAGCAGTGTGAGTCTTAATCCTATATATGAGAGCAGGATAAATTAATGTTAAAGGTCATAATATGTCTTACACAGATGCCAAATGTCAGTGGATGAGTATTCAACATATGTGCACCAGACCCTCGTGTCAATATAACCACTAAAACGCTTATGATCTGTGTTTCCTGTCACACTCTCCACAGGTTTAACCCTCCTGCTTACCCCCGTCAAATGAATCAGTCTGTACAGCGTATACAGGATGAGGCACAAGAGAGCATTTTCCGAGTCATTACAATGACAGGAGTGGACAGGTAAATCAGGAAACAGGAAAATGTCGCTCAAGCAGGAATACGATGAAGGATCGTCACCGGCACAAACCTCTCCCTCCAACATCCTGACATGCATTTTTTGGCATGTGTCTCTGATGCTGCTTTCCAAAAAGGAGGCTGTTTGACATGCTTCCCCGGTCCTCCCTGACTGGTGTGTTTGTTCTCTACCGCTGCCGCATGTCATAATGGGCCAAGGCAAATCACTTCCAGCAAGAGCCGAGATAGTGATTGTATCAAACTGACCCCTAACAAGCTGTCAGCTCACATTTGATAAAGCATGCATCAGCACCGACCAGCCTGGCATCCGTTTGGACAGAGCGGACAGGTCTCACCCAAGCAGTGTTATTCCCTCAGTTCTCTCTCTCTCTTTGTGTGTGTGTGTGTGTGTGTGTGTGTGTGTATGTGTGATTTCTCAGACAGTTTTCCTCTTTGATTCAGGTTGTCTTATATTGATGATGATCCTGTGGTGCCACAATCTGATAGAGGCGTCTACTTGATCTGCAAGGCTTGAAAGTCAGGAAGAACTGACAGAATATGAGACAACTTGTGTGTATGGTGTCATGATGGTGAGTCACACACTGGCTGTGTGTGAGTGCAGTTGGATGTACCTCTTATGTAGGTACCATTCCAAAACAATTATAAATATCATGAGAAATGCCATTCGGTTATTTTGATTCTGCCTCTCAAAGATGGCTTATATCACAAGGTTGATATTATAAAAAAAAAAAAATTGCTCCAATGAATCAACAACAAATAGATTTTAATTTTTTTCACTATTTCTTCTATTACATCAGCCCGTGCTGCCAAATCTTTCAGTACCCCAGTTATCACATAGAGGGAGCTGGTGCGTGTTGAGAAACGAACCCATGGAAATGCTGAATGAGTGAGCGAGAGTGAGCGAGACAGAGAGAGCGAGAGAGAGAGAGCAAGAGAGAGAGAGAGAGGCGCGGTGGACGAACTCACACCGTAGGAGAAGAGGGAATAATAATGTGAGGCGAACCAGCAGCGAGGCTGTTCATTTGAAGTGCGCGACAGTTTTTTTTGTTTTCCTGCGCTCTCGTCTTCGACCAACTTTGGACAAGTCGGTGGGAACCTGGTGACCCGCCGTGAGCCCAGAGGCTGCGTGACAAGTTGGAGAGAAAAAAAGGACTTGCATCACTATTTTTAAAAGGGTGCACTTGGATTTTTTTGGGGGGGGCGTGGATGGGAGAGGAGCCGCTCTGAGCGTGCTGGCTGTGGACATGCTGTACTGATGCGCCGGCTTGGAGAACTGCTGTAAACGCGTAGACAGGAGCGTCTGGACGCGGAACGGCGCGGCCGCCAACAGTCTCGGCCGGTGCTTTTGAAGTCCGTTTCACGTCCTGTGGTTTAATCTATCCAATTCACCGCCGTTTGAAGCGGCTGAGGACTTTTTCGAAAGGAGACACAGGGCTTAATAAGACGCAACGGCTGTCGCGCGCAACGGGGCGGAATCCAGTGGAGCGGCGATTTGGATGACAACACTTTCGAGCAATTGTTGATTTTATTGTTTTTGTTGGAACTAGCGACGCATGGTAAGTCGGCGTGGGCGACTAATATTGATGTCCGAATGACATTGGGGATTTGAAAGCTGTCTCAAGTGAAACTGAAGTGACCTCCTTCATTTGTAAATATTGACAGGTGTCGCACGCGCACGGACATCCGGCTAAGCGTTTAATTGACTTTCCCGGCGTTGTTTATACAATATCTCTATATATACACATTCATATATATTCCCTCTCGGACTCATAGCAAGGTTAGGGTGACCAAACCTTTCATTATGGATAATCCGAAATTCGTTTAGCCTCCTTGTTCCCACTTACCCACTGCTCAGAAATCACAACTTGTGATTGATAAGTTTATAATGCGATTGAAAGGCCGGATGGGAAAGTAACCCCCCACTGAAGTGCCCTAGTCCCTCCGAGTTATAGCCGATACCGAGAGCAGCCAAAATGACAAGCAGCGGACCTGTCATCGTCTACGAGTGGCTCAAGACCCTCCAGCTTGCCCAGTACGTCGAGTCTTTCGTGGATAATGGCTACGACGACTTGGAGGTTTGCAAACAGATAGGAGACCCCGACCTGGATGCCATCGGCGTCTATATCCCGCACCACAGGCAGAGGATCCACGACGCGGTGAAAAGGCTCAAAGAGGAAGATAAAGAGACAGCCAGTGGACTGTACTTCACCCTGGAGCCGATGCCCGCCGCAAACGAGATTTACAC
This sequence comes from Hoplostethus atlanticus, assembly GCA_034670405.1. Classification (NCBI taxonomy): domain Eukaryota; kingdom Metazoa; phylum Chordata; class Actinopteri; order Trachichthyiformes; family Trachichthyidae; genus Hoplostethus; species Hoplostethus atlanticus. The sequence goes on along the minus strand of JAXDDX010000011.1, from coordinate 2,360,600 downwards.
CAGCCACATGGTGGACCAGTATGAGTCCAAGCTGCGGGGATCCAAGTCCTGGACCGAGGTGGGGCGCAACGGTGGATACATGGGGGCGCAGAGGAACCTGACGCTGGGGAATCGGAGAGAGCTGGTGATTTACCCCAAGCTGAAGCTGAAGATCATGATCAGGGATAAACTCATCCGAGATGGCATCAACCTCGCCAGGCCGCCCTACTCTAATAAGGTAAGAAGATGTGATGCCAGGTCATGACAAGTTGGTCACCTGCCTAAAGTCATCCATCCATCAGAAATAGTGGATGTAAGTCATTCATTCTCACGTGTACTCATAGTCAAAAATTCTGCCACTGAGGTGAGATGATTCCACTTGTTTCCAATGCAGTTTCACTTGTTTCAGGAATTTTCTGAGGCAGAATATGACAGATGCCTCCACATTTATCAAGGAAATTATACTTGATTCAAAAAATTCTTGAAACAGGTTGATTGGTATCGGAAACAAGAGGAGCTGTCTCACCCCTTTGGCATTTTTACATTTTTTTTTAAAGAAAAAAAGAAGATTTTAAGACTGGATACAAGGTTAATTGTTTCTGCAGTGTGAGAGTTGGTTACGTGGCACAAAAGGGACCTGTCACCCACCCAAAGTCATCTATTATTAATAATGGATGAAAGCACACCACTTGTCAGATATAGTACATCTTGTGTAGTGGCATATTGCATTGATGTGCTGAGCATCAAGTGAAATGAAGACGCTGAGCCGTAGTTAAACGCCAGTAGGAGGCCTAAACATTCCCAGCCCTGTTGCACTTCGCGGACGTGTGGTTGGGTTGCTATCATGGTGACTGATGGGGCCGAAGCTGCTGTAGATCAATACGAAAGCGGAGTGGAGAGATCCTGAGGAGCCTTCACTCTGTCTGTGATTTCCTGTAAGGGGGGAAAAGATTTACACGTAGATTATTAATCTACTCAGACCTCACCTGTCCAGGGCCTTGCCTCAGCCCTCAGCATACAGCGGGGGCGGATCAGCCAGGCCCATGAGCATATAAGCCCAGGGCTGTTTGCCGTGATGAATGGGCAAGGGGCTATCGATCTCAAGGGCTGTAAATGAAGAGTGCCCAGCTGGGTTGGCTGTTTGCGAGGAGCCAGACTCAGAGGGCCTCTTGTTTTTGCAGGGCTGATAGGGACCTCTCTTCAGAAGTGTCTCTGAATCATATGGCCTTGCAGCTGAGAGGGCTACCGCTGAATGACTGCTGCTGTTTACATGCAGGGCTGCTTTTGGTTTATGTGTGTGTGTGTGTGTGTGTGTGTGTGTGTGTGTGTGTGTGCGCAACAGCTCTTCAATCTCACAACGTGATTTATTTTTATTCCCGAAAAGACAGATAAAAGCATTTTCTATGATTGACATATAGCTTGGGTTATCTGTTTTGTATGATTTAAAGCTCGCTATCTTTTCCCCTCGCACAACCTGCGCTTTGCTTCCAAATTTGATTTTCAAATTGAACCCAACTTCAATTCCAATTCCTACGTTTTGTCAGCCCTCGTTGCCAGTCTGTGCATTTCTGCCACTTTGCTTCGTTCGATAAATGTGCGTCCCGCAGAGATTTGGGATTTGTGAGGGATTATCCGCCAACCCGGGGCTGAGACAAAGTGTTGGTTCCAGAGGGTTAAACTATCTCTCCCTTTGAAGGCTGTACTTATTTAGAGCCAAAGCGTTGGCATTGAGGCTCTGGAGGGGAATGAGCAGGTCAAGGTCTTTCTGTTTCTGTGTGTGTGCGTTTGTTTGTGTGTGTGTGTGTGTGTGTGTGTGTGTGTGTGTGTGTGTGTGTGTGTGTGTGTGTGTGTGTGTGTGAAACCCTGTAGTTTTGAATTGGCTCCAGCCCAGTGCTTTTCTCCCCAGGAGGAGTGAGTGGAGTGTGGGAGATGCCGCTGTGACCAGCTGATGGAGCAGTGACTCGCTGTCCTCTGATTGGTCCGTAGAAAGCTCTCCTGTCTCTGCCCTTGGGACGAGGTATCACCCCCCCCCCCCAGCGGAGACAGAGACCAGAGAGGACAGACTCAGGGCAACGACAGTACAATGTCAATCTCAAGGGAAGCTCATTGTACAGCACAACCAAGTGCACCGTCCTCATCCGACCACGGTCTGACAACCCTGTGTTCAGCTCTGTGGCGTTTGGCTTTGTCTCCATTGTTGGTTACATTACATTATTACATTACATTACAGTCATTTAGCAGACGCTTTTATCCAAAGCGACTTACAATAAGTGCATTCAACATAGGTAGGCAAGAAAACTACTAGTCACCAGAAATCGTAAGTGCATTTCCTTCCTAAACAAGCAACTAAGAGCATAACTAGTGTTAAGGTAAGAGTGCAATAAGTTAGCAACCTACTTTATCTTAAACAAATGACACAAATAAGAGAATCAAATAAACAAGAGCTAAGACAAATAAGTGAACCAAATAAGCAAGAGCTAAGACAAATAAGTGTATCAGATGAACAAGAGCCAATAAACAAGAGCTCAGACACATAATTGACGACAAATAGGCATGGCTAAGGGGAAGAGACAGGGTAGTGTTTCCTGAAGAGGTGGGTTTTCAGCCTGCGGCGAAAGATGGGCAGCGACTCAGCTGTCCTGACATCAGTGGGGAGTTCATTCCACCATTGCGGGGCCAGAACAGAGAAGAGCCGTGACCGTGTAGATCGGCCGCAGGGCCCTCTGAGCGACAGGGCAACCAGTCGCCTCGAGGCAGCAGAGCGAAGTGGTCGGGCGGGGGTGTAAGGCTTGACCATAGCCTGGAGGTAAGAAGGAGATGTTCCTTTCACTGCCCTATAGGCTAGCACCAGGGTCTTGAACTGGATGCGAGCCGCTACAGGGAGCCAGTGTAGAGAACGGAGAAGGGTAGTTGTATGGGAGAACTTGGGGCGGTTGAACACCAGACGAGCTGCAGCTTTCTGAACAAGCTCCAGAGGTCTGATGGCAAACGCCGGGGCACCAGCAAGGAGGGAGTTGCAATAGTCCAGGCGGGAGATGACAAGAGCCTGGATGAGCACCTGCGCTGCCTTGTCAGTGAGGAAGGGGCGAATCCTCCTGATGTTGTAGAGGAGGAATCTGCAGGAGCGTGTCACTGATGCGATGTTTGCCGAGAACGACAGTTGGTCGTCCAGGGTCACACCCAGATTCCTCGCAGTCCGAGTTGACGTCACCACAGCATTATCAATGATGATGGCCAGGTCTCGGTGCGGACAGCCCTTCCCCGGGAGGAACATCAGCTCAGTTTTGTCCAGGTTGAGCTTCAGGTGGTGCATCGACATCCACTCCGAGATGTCTGCCAGACACACAGCAATGCGTGCCTCCACTTGTGTGTCAGAGGGGGGAAATGACAGGATCAGCTGGGTGTCATCTGCATAGCAGTGGTAGGAAAAGTCGTGTGAATGGATAACAGAACCAAGAGATGTTGTGTAGAGGGAAAAGAGGAGAGGGCCTAGAACCGAGCCTTGCGGAACCCCAGTAGTGAGCCTGCATCGTTCTGACACAGACCCTCTCAGCGTCACCTGGTAGGAGCGATCCGTTAGGTAGGATGCAAACATGGAGAGTGCAGAGCCTGAGACACCCATCCCCTCAAGGGTGGAGAGGAGGATCTGGTGGTTCACCGTGTCAAACGCTGCAGACAGGTCCAGGAGTATCAGGACAGAGGAGAGAGAGTTCGCTCTAGCGGCATGGAGCGACTCCGTCACTGCCAGGAGGGCAGTCTCGGTCGAGTGACCCACTTTGAACCCAGACTGGTGGGGATCCAAGAGGTTGTTCTGGTGGAGGTACAAGGACAGTTGCTTGAAGACAGCACGTTCAAGAGTTTTTGATAGGAAGGGTAGAAGGGAAACCGGTCTGTAGTTCTTGACCTCAGAGGGGTCAAGTGTTGGTTTCTTCAGAAGGGGGGTGACTCTGGCAGTCTTGAAAGCAGAGGGAAAGCATCCAGACACCAGAGACGTGTTGATGAGGTGGGTCAGGAAGGGAAGGAGTTCAGGTGCAGTAGACTGAAGCAGAGTGGATGGGACCGGGTCAAGGGAGCATGGTTGTTATGCCAAAACAGTAGGCTCCACGAGCAGTAAGATTCAGAAGTCCTCTCTAGTGTTGAATGCCTTCCTCTCCTGAGACGACCCGTTATCAAACACTTCACTGCAAAGGGCTCTGCTGGGTGTAATAAATACCCACGATCCTTATCGAGGCCATAGAGACCCCTTGTCTGAGAGCGAGTATTATTTCTTCTGATGTAAACAAACACTTGCGAGAAGGGGCTGCACATTTCACGATCTCTCATCGGGGAACAATATCAGCAGAGAAGATGATGCCTGTTTGCCTGTTGCCGTACCCAATGTAGTCATAGAGCTAATCTTATCTTCATTTTAGTGTTTCTCAAACATACTCACATATCTCTGACATAATAAGAGTCAAAAGGATGTTGGGAGAAGGAAATAGTTTGAATTGAACTGATATGTTTTGACGGGTCGCTCTATTCTGGGTGGTGCGAGAGGCTCTTACTGCATCTATGCGGTGGTGTCGTGCAGCTACAAAGGTTTGAACAGTCAAGTCATGTATTTTTCCCTGCTTCCGTATTTCCTCTCATAACATTACATTGTTTTGGTGAGCTAACATAGATAGCTAGCATGCGCTAATTAGGTAGCACCAATCAAAAATAAACAACAAAACTCCAAATTGACCTCAGTTAATTCTAGTCCTTCAAATAAAAGTTGCAGAGAACTGGGGAGCTTTGAATGGCTGCAATCAACTTCTACTATTGTTCTTGGAACAAATTCCCATCCGTAGTGAAACAAGGAAGTATCCAAAACTCATTGGCTGTTGATGACCACGAAAAGGTAATCCGTGGTTTCTCGCACATCAGTCGAGTTCCCCTGGTCGCTCAGCTCTGTAGGAACTTAATGGACTTCTGTTGACTTCTTGATCGTGTTGCTCACAGTATGAACGCTGGGTTGGATATTAGCTAAATAACATCCAGAGGTTTAGTTTCATATGGTTTGATCTGTTTGATCTGTTTGTCTAGACATGTGTCCAGTGTTAATATTTACAGGGGTTGCAGTCATTCATAGGGAGGTGCAGTGGGAAAGGACAATGGATATTAATTGTTTATATTACATTTTTTGGTTCAATTCTATTTTTCCCTTCCCTGTATCCTGTTACTTTTGCTGCTGCAATGACCCAATTTCCTCACAGGGATTGTTAAAGTTTCATTTGAGAAATTCCTCAAATGAAATGAGGATGAATGCAGACAATGGAAAGAGTTGGTCTTTAACTCCGCTCAGTACCGTAGCACATTATATAAGGACGAGTCTGACATTTGGACACCAATGTCTGCGATGGGTGGTGGAAATGTCAGACATGGTCAGTCATAATAGCGCCTCATTGTTAGTACTGTGTGTCAGGAGGAAGTAGACGCTAAACACAGGGAGATTCTCCATTGTTTGTACTCGGGGCTGATGGAGCCACATGTCCTTTCACTAGTGGTCTGTTTTGCATTCCCAATTTCCGGCCATTGAAATGTGCCTACGAGGCAAGTGTCCAGCGTTTTGCCGATGGGTGGGTGATAAAAAAAAAAAGCGAGTGTCATGCAGAAAGAGAGAGGGTTGTAAATAGATAGGCACATTGTTGTTTTGACATGCCAAACAGGGCTTGATGGGTGGGTGGGTAGGGTAGTAGAGGAAAGAGAAGTGAACTGGGGTGTTCAAGGCCTCCCTCTGACCCCGCAAAACAGCTGAACAGATCTAGTTGGGATTCACGAAAGGCATCCTGCTTTAATGGCCTGATGGATGTGAGACGTGCAGTGGATACTCAGAGGTGTTGTGTCTGTCAGGGGAAGAGACAGGGAGAAAGGCAGCTTTGGTAAGGCTTAGTACAAGCGGACCCAGAAGCAGACGAGGAACTAATACACTGAAGCTTGGACGCTAGACAACAGGCGTGGCGGCAGTAGGCAAAAGTGACAAACTAGCGCTGGAGCATGGTGAGGGCAGAGCATATGTACACAGGTGATTGGCCATGGGAAACAGCTGAGCAGGTAAGGAAGCCCACAGTGACACGCCCACCAACCTGCAAGGAAGAGAGAGACTGAGGGAGAGAGACATAGGGAGAGACACACACACACACAACAACAGGAAGACGGTAACAGACAAGACTAGAATTCAGGGGAAAGTGAGGGTGAAGGCTGAGCAGCTGTGACAGCTTTTAACCGACTGTTAATTGGCTCAAAGTTCACCAACTTACATGCCAAACACTCACCTCACTTCCTTTTCCATTTCTCTAATCGTGATTAATATCCCAGCACTCTCGCTCGGCAGGAAATGAGCTTTTTGTTAAAGATGACCCTTTTGTTTGGCCGATAGCGAAAAACCCAAAGATGATCACTCCCGATGCGGCCGTTGAAGTTGACTGGACAACTGCCAAGTCTCGGTGTGGAAAAAGGGGATGCTTACGGTGCTCAAGGTGCAAAACACGATGCCTAGAATAGAACCAACTCTTTATTTGAGAAAGTGTTGGAATCTAAGTCATCTGAGGCAGTGGAGTGTCTCATTTCCCCACTGCAATACTGCCAAAGTCTTTGTTGTCGAAGAAACTACATTCACAGGCTACCTGCATAGTGAAGCCCAGGTAAAAGTAGTGATGGATTTTTATTGAAGATGACATGTGTTCATCTATGATGCACACATCACATGTCTGTGTTTTGTACTGCACGTGCACGCTACACGCTAACTCATTATGTGGCACTTTTTGTGTAATGAAGAGCTTTTTCATTGCCTGAGCAGCCTACTTTGGTAAAAGCTTTTCATGAGCTTTTCATTTAGACTATATTTCCGCCAATATCCTCTTTCTCTCCATGTCCCATGCTATAGGGCTGGCGTTTTGCCATAAGGAGGGAGGAAGCCTTTCACAACAGCCTCAGAGTTTTCCGCGGTTTGCTCAGTCCTTATTAAGGGGTGCTTAAAGGCATAATCAACCAAGGGGCTCGTAAAGGGGAAGTCATAAAGAAGTCAAGGGCCGGCGCTATTGTCCCGAGAGGACAGAGAAAGTCAATTAGCAAAGCAAAGTCGCTGTTTACTTCGCAGATAAAGAGGACGGGGGTTGTATAGAGCGCTGAAGAGGCATGGGCTGCATTCCGGCCAGATCAAACAACATTACTCTGCACAGATACACTCACTGGCTGTTTTGTAAACGGCCTGTCTTTAGGACCTTCTAAAACCACGTGTGTTAAGCAATACGCTGCTAGTACCAGTATTTAGGTCTTTGGAAAGCATTTGGGTGTGGTAAGCACTGACCTTTGACCCCCGGTGCTTTGACCTGGCAGAATACAACACAGGGCTGCGATGATGATCTCAGCCAACAAAAGGGAAACGGGACCGCACACCACTCTGGGTCTCAGTGGGTGTTGGACCCATGCTTAGAGTTCAGTTTGGAGTATGAGCACTTTCTCAGCTGTCCAAAAGAATCTGCCAAATGATTCACATGAGACGAAACTGGTGCATCCTCGCTCTTGTTAATGCAAAAACAATGTGAAAAAAGGAGTGAAAAATGACTCACGCGTTATCACTTCAAAAAGATATCCCTCCGCCGGATGGTTTTTCCACTCCTGTGTAAATGAGGGAGTTCACGTCCGTCCCTCCCTCCCTCAGGCACGACCACCGTTCTCCAGGGAGCATGCGCAAATGTGGGAAAGTAGCGTTTACGCCTGGCCTTCTCATCTCAGAAGGGGAAGGGGGCTCGCTCCTACTGTGCTGCTGTGTGTCTCACATGATCGACTGGCTTTTAAGCTGCTTTTTATTCTCCGGGCATGTGAACCTCCTTGTTAGTAGCAGGTGACATTTCGCAGAGCTCAAATTTACAGTCCCAACTTACACCCAGCGTTCTCTCCAGTCATTAAGCAACGGTAATCTCAACATTTAGACATTTAGTTCACGTTTGAAAAATGAAATCTATGCTCTCGGCAGTATAAATGTCACTACCTCCGGCCTCTGGGTATATATATTGTATTTAAATAACATGTGTGAGCTATATGCGTATCGCTTTCAGTTATGCAGTCATGGTAACGGCTTTAAATAAAGCAGGCCGGGCGGTCGGCACAGCCATTTCATTTTCCACAGTGTGCTATGGGACAGGTCCTGATGACACACATTCATGACAGATACATTATCAGAGCTATTCTGGTCCTGAGGCTTCAGCCGCTCCCAGACAGCCTGTCTACGTGACCACATAGTATCTGCATCAGGAATGACTATTGGCACTACAGGGCGGCTGCATCATCAATACCAAAAGTGTGGCTCTCTCTTTTCTGATGTTTCAATAAACGGAGTTCATGTACACTCACCCCCCCGTTCATACATCATCCTGCACACCTGTTCCTTAAGTATATTTTCTTTTGAGTTTTCAACTAAAAGGTTGAAAAAGTCACAGAGGCATGAATTCCACCATTGTGTCATATTCTTTCCAGTAGGCATGAATAGGGTTTATTCAATTGGAATGACAGGCAGGCGTTTTATACCGAGTTGTATTTGTGAGGTAAAAAGGTCCCCTGCTGTCTTAGTATTTTTGAATTAGACTCTTTGAATTCAAGACTGTGTTTTATGTTTCAGTGCGCAGGAGGCCGACTCTCTGAGAGCGACAGGAAGTAGATATTCATTCACTGCCGTAAACATACTTGTTTTCGCACATTTCTTCACCACCTCTGACTCGGTGCCTGCACTGTCATACTCAATAGACATCTAGCCACGCTTCATCCAATAACTGTGTTCAGTAAGCTGCATAAATCCTACCGCTACTGCTGTGGCTGCGGTACATATGCACCGTAATGACCTTGTTGTCCTCTTTGAACTATGGAGATGGAGGGGGAATGAAGCAATCAAGTGCCCCGACAGGATGGAGAGTGACAAGAGAGCACGCTTGAGCATCTGTCCGTGTCAGGATCCAGATTGCAAAACACACTCGCAAATCAACACATGAGCACACGTTCTCTCTCTATCACTGTCTTACACACACACACACACACTACCTCACCTGCGAGGAGGAGGCCATTAAAGTCTCTCACCCATGATAAAAATAACATCATTCACATTTGAAAGAAGTGATCATACAGTCATCATACTTGTATATGCAGTCGCTGCCTAGATTGGTTTCATGCCGTATCGTAATGTGTGACCTATTGTCCACGTGAGCTAATTAGCTCTTACTCCCACACATCTACTGGTACGGAGGTCACACAGTAAAGGGTCCCCGGCAAAGGTTGCCATGGAGACAGATATAAAGATATAGATCCTATCTGTCCTGTAGTCTGGGATTGATGAGGTTTACGTTGGGTTAAGTGGCAGAGTTGTGGGTAGAGATAATTGCTGGAATACTGTGAGGAGTGTGTGTGTGTGTGTGTGTGTGTGTGTGTGCAACATAGAGTTTAAATATTGCTCCAGCTCTCTGGTGATGCAGCAACTCTCAGGTGTCTGGAAATGAAAATGCAGCATGCTCAAGGAGTCTGCTCATCTGTGAGGAAGAATATTCTTAGGACGTCAAGCCGCACTTTAGTAATCACTTATATGAGGTTGATGAGGTGTGTGTGTGTGTGTGTGTGTGTGTGCATGCATTTGAGATACACAGAAATACTGCATCCTTTTCATGAGCACAAGTCTGCTCTTATAAAACATGACCAAGCACATTCTAGTCATTTTTTTTTTTACAAGCCCCGCTCCCTGACTCCAGAGGCTCTATGTGTCAGATGGATGAAATAATCCCTTTCCTATGAAGATGCTGTCAAAGATGAGCTATGACGTTGTTCTCTGCAGAGCATGTGCCTGGAGACAGCCTCTATAAATCAGAGGGATGAAGGCAGAGATGTACGCTCGATGCTAGTCTGCTTGAAGTTAGCCGTAACTTTTTTTTTCCCCCCCTTCAATTTCTGTGCAGGTAGCGGTGGGCGAGGTTAAACCACTGCTACTTGCTACTTAATTGTCCTGCGTGTAGCTACAGTCTGGCTCCTGCTGTAACCCATTTGCTGTGTGGCCCATTGTATCTTGGACTATGTTTAAGGCGTATAATGTGGGGTGTAGAGAGATGAGTGAGGCATGATGGCGGTGAGTATGAATGTCAGGAGAGACAGACAGGGAGAGTGTGTATAATTACCTCGTCTGAAGCCGCTGCCAGCTAGGTGTGTGGAATGCAGCGCAACCGATGCTCTCAGCCCCTCCTTATCCCTAATTGGTCCATTTCCAAGGCATCAGGGCAGGGCTGTGCTGAAAGCTTTGATCATGGAGACCACACCAGTGTCGATATGTCCCTACCTGAGTGCTTTTGTAGTGTGGCTGTGCCTGGCAGGGGATTAAGCCATGCTCAACCCACTGAGTGTCTGTCTGTCTCTCTCTGGCCTCCCCGCAGCTCTGCATACCTGCATCTGAACCCTAATTACCTGGTAGTTAGTACATTCTTCAGATACACACACACCTCCACCACACACACACACACACATTCGTACAGTGTATTGCACATGGTGTTTTATATAATACCCTGCAGGCGTTTCATAGGTCTGCTTTTGTCTTGTGTGGTTTGCCACCCCTAATATCCCAAGCATTTACGAAACCTTTATGGGCGCCACCGCATTCTAACACTAAATGTCAATCTGTGTGGGAAAGTGTGAGAGTGTGTGTGCATGCATGCAATGTGCTATGTTACAGTGTGTGCATCTGTGTGTGAGCATACCTCCCTGCATGTGCCCACACAGTATAGGAATGTAGCCTCCAGATACTAATACTAATTGAGGCAAGTGCTGCTAGCAAGTGCTGCTAACAGGTGCTGCAATGTATGCTCACTGCAGCATTCTCCGTTAGTAACATCCAATCAGGGCTTGATCTAAGATAACGGATCATGCACGCACACAAATGGTAACGCGTATCTCTGATTCACACAATGCAACATGAGAAACGTGCAACACTGAATTGAGTCAGAGTTTTTTTTCTTCTTCCCCCTCTTTTTGTATGACAGAAGGTTAAGCTGACCCGAGTAGTTTGGTCCAAATGGGCTGCTGCCAGCTAGTCAAACCCATCATTAGTGGATCAGTCTGGACATGCTCAGTATGAATGGCTGGAGTTCACTGCACTAATTGCTGCTTTTTGACCTCTGTACACGTTAGAGTTAATCGGTCTATTCACTACAGTTGAATTGCTTACCGCAGCAATTCATGTTACGACACACGGGGATGAATAGGGACTCTGCTGCGATAACACACTGTATTTCTTACTAATTGTGGACCTGGAATTTAATACCTTTCTTCTCCTTAAGAAATGAGAAATCAAAGTGATTTTTCCTGGTATTCTCCAGCTATTTGACCAACTGATAGCTCAGCAATCTGAGGACAAGAGTGTTTTTTAATACTTTAATCTGTTATCCTCAGGGTATTTCGGATCCTTTTTCATGTTGACTTCTTTTTACCCCAAAATAAACCAAATCGAATGAAATCGAATCATATCTCAGTTGAACTGCATTACTGCATTTCACGTGGTTTTTGTTGCAGTAGCTGATAACCAGCGTGTCATTTCATATGACGGTCGACCTGACTCAGCAATAAGGGATGCTCGCGTAGCCATCTGAGGTCACGCTGCGTCAATGATTGAGATGTGGACTCTCGGTGCAGCTTCATCTGCTGAGGGCTGAACAGCCAAAAAAACCCACAATTTTGATGTCAGCAGATCGAGCATCGAGCGACGCCGTGCCAAACCAACCCCTGTTTATTTTAATAGCCCTCGGGATTTCTTTCTAAAAGGGAGGAATTCTCTCAGCTTAATGTGGATAGTGTGTCTTCTCTGGTCCCAGTGCATTTTTTATTTTTTATTTTGTATTTTTTACATGCTGGGCTTGGCCTTCAGGGCTTTGGCTCCATCGTCCAAGTGTCTCAGATCGTTCCAACCTCAGTTTAGTCTAGGGGTCGGGTTACACAGTTCAGAGTCTTGGCTCAAGTTGACTGTGTGAACAAAGTCATCAGAAGGCCTTAATAAAAACCGGCCCCCATTTGTAACCACCGTCACCAGAAAGCTTGTCTTCGTTACAGCCGTCCTGGAATGACTTTTACTAAAAGCCGCCCGTTTATGTAACCCGCTCAAGTGACAGATTTCAAATGTTTTGCTTCGACTAAAGAGGATTACACCAAGACCGCATTTATTTCGACACAGGGGTTTTTGAGGAAATATTATAAGGACAGAGGCTTAATATTGGAGTTGGAATTTTCCACTTCATGGGAAATCTTTGGACTAATAACAAGTAAATCTAATACACGGGGCACTACTCGGCACAGCTCAGCGTAGCTCAAAACTTGCCCTTTCAAGTATTGTTTGTTTGCTTGGCTGGAGTTCCCTGCCAGGTGACAACAGGCTGATAATCTGTCCCTAACGTGCCATGGCCGTGGCGTTTGGTGGCAGGGGAAGCGTTGTTAATCCAGTAAATCACCTTCTCACTATGCCTCTATACAGATTAGAGCTGATGTCATCCGCCTCTCACACACACACACACACAACAGCCAAACAATGAACTGGCAGACTGACAGCTCGCCGTCCGGGCCGAGCCGAGGAGGGGTCATGCATCAGGAATTCTCTCTGCTCCAGCAAACACCCACGCCCAGTTTCACCTCATTCTAGGTTACTAGCAGACGGGGGGAAGACAGGCTGAGACGCAAATAGACAGGCTGGCAGACCTGTCGGGCCGGCAGACAGAATGATACGAAGACGGACGGTCAGTCAGACAAGCAGACGAACAGACAGACACATAGACAGGCCGATCAGCAGATGCAGAGGAAGACAGAGAGGCAGATATTGAGAGCGACAAAGAAAGATGCTATCTGAAAAACAGCCCGATGTGTGAAGTGAATCTTCAGACGTGCTGTAGTTTCTGCAGCTGCCACATTAAAAGGCAGGCACCGCTGTCATACCCATGATATATTGATGATAACCTGTTGGAGGTTATGAATGTGGGGCAAGTGCATTCAATGTGTATGCTCCAAAAGCATTTAAAAGTTGAATAATTGATACAGGAACCATTAGATCATCATGGGTCAATTCATAAAACATGTAAGTATGATTGCGTGAGGTTAGTATGTTGTGACTATGTTGTGAGTGAAGGGCTCGTCGGTGGAGCGGGTAAGCTGCAGCACGGAAATCAAGTCGGCAGCATGGCCGACTTGAATTCTCATCCTAATAATATCGCACATGAACAGAAGCTGCTTAATACAAGAGGGAGGAGGAAACCTGCTGCAATCAAGCTGAGTCACAATTCTTTTTTCAGCCTCCTCCATTTAATTCTCCATGTGGCGGTTAATGTGACCAATAAGGGAAATGCATGCCACGGACGGCAGCATGGGAACGCTTGGCGATGGGCCTCTCTCTCGGGGGCGGACTGTATTGTGATATGAGTCTTTGTTATGGTCACTTAGGCTTGTCTTGGTGGAGGAATGGTCCCCCCCCCCCCAGATGAGAACACACTGTCATTCGGGAACAATGGGCTATGAGACCAGGCTTCTCCTCCCAGCAGCCCCTGCGGCTCTGATCCCTGTCCACTCCATTTATGGAACGGTTGCATGCGAGAAGGCCCACCTGCCCCCCAAACCAAGCAATTCCCCACTCCACTTCACCCACTCTCGGTCAAAGACGACTTTCAACCTCGGGCCAAACAACTACCTTGCTAACATTTTTCCTGAGGCTGACAAGAGGGCCTGCATTGACTCTAGTGGCAGCCGGTGCTTATTCCCTGATTGGGAAGTACAGTACGATGCTGCAGTGGAAGCTGCAGTGGAAGGGTGGCGATTATGTTCGGAGACTTTTCTTTTCATTGTCATGCAGGAATCCCACAGCCGGGCTTATGTCTATTGTTATGGAAAGTGGCCATTCATATTGTACAATCTGCCTGGAATGGAGGTTCTGGTTTGGGTCTGGTGCTCACGTGGTATAGAGGAGGGGAAGGGAGGACATGTCTGTAAATATGTTTCTACTGTGTTTCCTCTCTTTTTTGTTTTTAATCCTCCTTTGAGTACAATACGCCTGGACACACACACACACACACACACACACACACACACACACACACACACAAACCGTACCTTCCTCTCTCTTTTAACCATCAGCTGTACATTTTTGCAGAACAGGAGAGTCGAGCCCCCCCCCCCCCTCTCCTTTTTCGCGAGACAAATGTAGGGCAGATGTACCCGCTTATTTCTTAAGCGTGTTTATTTGGATAGAAATCAAAGCCTCTCACCAATCCCCGCGATCATTATTTCGGCAAAATCAAAATAGAGTGCATGCATTTGCAGCTCAAGTGGTCTTATTGTTGATTAGCGCAAGGCTGCTCCTGTAATCCTAATCAGGATATTGATAATGAACCCTCTTCACTCGGGAAGAGCCTGAGAGGGCTTTTGTTGTGAAATTGTGCATTATGTCCTCGGAGGCTGGGACTCAGCGGTGACTTTGCCGTGTTTGTTCCAATCACACAAGCTCCGCTGCTTACACAAGCTGAGGGAACAGATTTAGGGAGGAATTTCTCATTCAGACCTCAAGTCCTTCATACAACGCTAAACTCACCGCCTGCAAACTTGTAACTGCTCTTCGTCATAATAAATCCAGCATGTCTGAACTTCCCTCTGCAATCTCTATAAATACCACTGAGCCACAGGGTAACAGTAGGTAAAGGTTATTTCCAATAACTGTGTGGAAATGGATTAGCTTAATCTTGGATGTATTTATTTAGTTTAAGTGCAAATATTGGCACTAATAACAAAAAAGGTAATCTGCAAGATCCATGTTTGTTTTTTTAAAAAGCTTTTAAGAACTGGGTATAGGTTGAAAAATGGACATTTCTTCAGATAAAAGTGTTGCGGATTATGACTTAAAGTAAGTTTAAGAATGTATAAGGCCTTCTTCATTCAGTATTGTCTTCTCTGGGCTTCCTCCCATCAGAGGACACAGCAGATTGTATCCGTCGTCTTTGTCACGGCTGTCCCACCGCCTCCGTGGCTTGCCTGCCCCGAGTGCTCTGGATTAGACCTTTACACTAGATGTCTGAGACTGCAGACATGCAACTCGGTAGCAGTTAGTGTCCTGCCGTGGCCCTAGGGGTCTTTGGATTCACGTTATGTAATCTGCTCGACGTCTACAAAGGTTCGGGGGGGTTTGTCAGAGGTAACGCTCAGTGATTAGGATATAAATACTTAGGAGCTCCCAGTCGTCTCTGCCGGTCCCTTTAAGAGCAGTTGTTAAATACTGACCACGTTAAGCAGCCCGACCTCTCCTTGTCGCTGGAGTCCAGCTGCTGATGAGGAGGCCATGTGGGCTCCTGCCAACGACACTTCCCATCGAGTCAGCAGTCTGCCCCCGCCCCCCCACCCCTCCCGCCCCAAGAGATGGAAACAGCCCTGGGATGTTAAACACAAGCAGAAGTGTGACCAAGCTTTTTGTCGAGGCCCTTGGCAGATGTGTGTGTGTGTGTGTGTGTGTGTGTGTGTGTGTGTGTGTGTGTGTGTGTGTGTGTGTGTGTGTGTGTGTGTGTGTGTGTGAGAGAGCGAGAGACGCAGACACACAGAGAGAGAGAGAGCGTCTGAAATCTTCAGAGGAATGCTGTAATAGGACAGCTGTCACGTGTCACCTTAAGTGCTAGGACGGTGTTAGAACAAACAGTGACACTTCAGTTTTTGTGAAAGGGAGGGAGCTCAGCGTACTGCCGTCATGCGTTCAACCTCCCTGCTCATAACCACGACGAGGCATTAAGCGCCATTCAGACTTTGTGATATCACTCTCCGTTGAGCACCTACATACATAGCAGCGTGGCTTGGATGTCAGAGGAGGGGTTGGCAGAGTGACTTTGTTTAGGAGTGATCATCACAATTCACCCTCAGACTATAGAAGAGTCGATGCTGTAAAGCCTTTTGATATTTTTGCCTTGTGTTCCCCCCCGATGACATCCGCTCAATCGGGTGGAGCCTCCTCGTTGAAAAGGAAGCACGAAGCCCCCCGGGCATTTATGTTGACAGTCCTCCACAGCCCCTCAGTGAAACCCCCCCACTGCACCCCTTTCACAGCCAGCTCATTATGGGATGTCAAGTCTGGCATCCTCCCTTTTTTTTTTTTTTCTCCGAGCGTTGGGAGTGTGTGACTGTAACAGGTTACCAAGGCAACGTGTAGGAGCACCGCGGAGGGTCTTTGGTGGTGCGCTGCCCTGTGATCCTGTGGACAAAGGGCCCAGTGACAGGCGTCGCCGACATGTAATCATACTGACACAGATCACGTCTTCTGGCTCCCTTAGGGCTATCTGGGTGTTATTTATTGACAGGCGGTCGGAGGGTGGCTTTGGGCCCAGGGATGTCTGACTGTAACACGCCCCTCCCCGGTTGGTGTAATTCCGCCTATTGGTCCATATTACACATCACATCTTAAGACTGGAAAGTGGGGATGCTACGTAGGTCATGATCAAGAGAGTGATTGAGTGTGTGTGGAGGCTAGTAGGTTCTGTAAGCCCCGCCTTCACCCGCTTTCCTGGTAAATACGCCTCGGGAGGTATGCATTACTATAGATGAGCACCCTCGGTCATTCAATCCTGAAGGCCTGGATTCAGGCATGTCCTTTAGGAATATCCTGACTCAGCCAAGCCTGGCATGCCTGGGGGCTCTCAGCTGCTAACGCGCCCCTAACTCTGTGTCACGTACCCCCCCCCCCCCTCCGTACTGAAGGTCAAAGGTCGAGGAGGATCATTCATCAGGCGGAAAAAAGGTCCGCAGCGAACGGGAAGTTGCGCCGTGTGCTGTGTGACAAGAGCCACTCGGGGCCCCCCGGAGCACGCCAAGCCAGCTTTTTTTTTCCCCCCGCTCACACAGGAAGTTAACATTAATACGCAGCTATCCCGTGTGAGGGGAGCGAGTGGGAGGGAAAAGCGTAGAGATATTTTTCCACGCCGTCTTCTTTTGTTCAGGGGAGTTGGGAAGTTCTCTGAGAAGATGTGACTCATTATTTGTCAGAAGTTGAGAGGTTGAAAGCACAAAGCGCAAACACTTCCAGTTAAATGATGACGCACAGACTGCAGAAATATTTGAGAACAGTGAAAGGACAGGACTAGGGCACTAAATATCCATTTGTTTGTACTTAACGCCATAATTTACTTTCTAATCTTGCTTTGTCTCTTCTTTCCTTTTCGGTGCGGACCATGACGGGAATCCTATTTTCACATGAAGGTAAGAGGACATTCCTTTCTCACTTGGTATTTTCATGGCTGGAGCTTTGCAGGCTTCAGACACAGGCTCTCCCATCCTCCCTCGAATCAGGGGCCAGAACGTACACCAGTGAAACCAGTGAAACCAGTGTACCAGATTCAAATGGCCTCGACAGTGGGGTGGGAGGGTGGGATGCCAGCTCTGTGTCTGATGTGACCCCCTCCTCCTCCTCCTCCTCCTCTCTGCAAACACAAACAACACCCTTAGCCTTAGGATGAGTTTGGCTTGAGCTGCCAAGTGCAATGTGGGTCGCAGAGAGAGAGACAGAAGACTAGACTAGTTCAACCCCTGCGAACTGGCGTCGTCGCCGTTCATGCAGTCTAGCCTCGTCCCCGGAGACTTCACTTTGCAATCGATGCATAATTCACGTCAATCATACACGTCTGTGCTTTTTTTGTTTTTTTGTGTTTAATTCATCCGTTCATTCACTTAGAAAGCCTCTTCATTATCGTTTCAGCACAGCTAAGTGGGAGCAGAGAAAACTGGGCTTATTTATTTATCTCCATTTCCTGGCATAGCGGCTTCATCTACGCTATTGTGGGTCTCTCTCTCTCTCTCTCTCTCTCTCTCTCTCTCCCCCCCCTCTCAGCAGAGGAAAAGCCGCTGACAGAGGCTCTTTGTTAATAGACAGAGGAGAGAGAGATGAGTCTAGGTCATACAGGCAGATTAGTGTTCATTGAAATCCTATAGGAAAGGTCATTTACGTAGCGCCGCTTAAATCCACTCGTGACCTCATTCGCCACCCCGTCCGCCACCCTGACACCGTGCACTAAAGCCCACCCCGGCACTGTTTTGTAAACAAACGGCCCCAGCGTGCCTTTCATGTGTTATGGCTATGGGGATTAAGTAAGAGACCGGCCCTGCAGCGGAACTGGTAGATCTGTTACTTGTGATCGGGCTTGAAGTGGATGTTTTTTTGCAGTTGACCCGAGGTTACCCGGTTACAGAGTTTCACTCCTCTGCCATGTTTGCTTTAAGGAGGCCTAGGCTGACCTATGGCACTTTTCTTTTCGTATGAATGCTCAGCTTGTGTGGGGGTAGCTCCCATCTCAGGCTGGACTGCCGAGACAGACAGCAGGATTTTCTCGGCCGTTGTCGTTATTTTTCCTAAAACGAGGTTAAAAATGTGGAGATGACTAATGCTGTGAAGAGCTGTTTGGGAAAGATGCTAACTGTGTGGAAAAGAGGCTTACCAAGCTTACTTTTTTTTTTACAAAGATCTAGTCTTCTCCCTGAACTTATGCATTGGCAAGTCTGAGTAAGCAGTTAACAAAAGTACTTCAACATACCCCTTCATTACTCTGATGCTGATGTTGTTAGCTGGCAACATGTAGCTGATGAGTCTGGTCAGACGTCATTGTTGTGTCTAGACTGAAGGCACTACCTTTTATATTTTGTTTTGCCACGGTTTCCACAGTGTGCTGGATATTACAGATAGCTCAGTCTACCCGAGTGTTTGTCCCTAAATTGTAAAAGTCCTCGCTATAGAAACTTGGCCATCACAGGAAATCAATACTTTCATTCAGAGAGGAACCAGAAATGTAATAATCTCAAGGTTCCATAATGTTCCGTCAGGAGGAAGAGGGAGAGAGCACGGGATCCCCGGTTCAAGTGCCTTAGCATTACCATGGCAACCATTGTTGTTGAAGAGGTTGCAGATGTGTCTTTTACGTGCCATTTTTTTGTGCGTGTTGTCCAAATAGGACATTGTGCACACAATCTGCGTTTTGTATTAACCTACAATAGTTAATTGTACATCATCTTCTATTTCCCCTCCTGAGTAGTCGAGTGGGACCAGGCCAGGTCCTCAATAGACACCATCAACAGTTTTGTCTGAGCAAATCAAGCTCGAGATCTGTTGGCTTTCCCGTGGTCCAATTAGGAGGCACGTCAAAATAGAAACCAAAACAGTATTTACATGGAAAGAAAGAACAGAGAGGTACGGGGGAGAGAGAGAGAGAGAGAGAGAGAGAGAGAGAGCAAAGATGTGAAGCAAGTTCACATGTTTTCTATTAGTATTCCCTTGGCGCGATTGCCTCCTCTTTCCCAAACATGACATCCATGGGAATCAGACTGAGCAGCGCAATAATGAACGGCAACTCCACTTCCTGTAACTAGGAATAATATGATAGACTTACATTTTTTTGGCTTGTCAGAGTTACGTTCCGGTGGAGGCTTTACTCCCAGCAGGAGTTTGGCCTTAACGCCACCATCTTCCCCCCAACCCCTGCTACATTGATGACACCCCTAATCGCATTGGACTTGAAGGAATCCATCTCTCACAGCTGCAGGTCACTGGAAACATGACTCGCGGCACAGCCCAATCGCACTGTGACAGGTTTCCTCCGTTCGTATCAGTCATAGTAAAATTTTTGACAAGAGTGATGCCTTTCCAGTGTCTGGTCTAATTTGTTTGCTTGCAGCGTGATGAATTGGAAACCTGTGTTAGCGTGGAGGTAACATTCCCCGCCTGCAAAGCAACAGGGTGCGATGCCTGCTTGTGCAATTTCTAGCTTACGCACCTTGTCGTGAAGCCTTGCACGCCTCAGTATCGATTTACTACTAGTTTGCGTGTTGGAAGCAAACAAATGCAAACGAATGCCTGGAGCACCTGTACACAGGAGTGTTCATGCCAGAGGAGGTGACAACAGAGGTGTCAAACACACCCAGAGATCAAGAGAGGCCAGAGAGGCTTGCATGCCTGTCTGCCTTTACCTGTTTGCATGTCTGTCTCCACACACTTGGGCTGAAAGAAAAGAGAGAGAGGAGAGTTCTCTTCACTGTCAGCGATAGAGGGAGACTGCATTCATCAAATGGTTTAAGAGCTAATGCATTTACTTACAACCATGAAGCTGCAGTATTGAGAGAAGAAAAAACCAATGCCAAGAATTATTTCATCATTTTAAAGGACTGAATTTTTTTTCTGATTGTGTGTGTAAGTTCCTCCAACTTTCTTGAGGCTGGATTGCAGAGGACAGCAAGAAATTCCATTACTCGTCCTGTCACTGCCGGGGGAATCGAGCACAATCTCCCTGCCGTTGCAAAATTGCAGTTGATTTATATAAATAGTTGCAGATTGAAATCAACTCTGCGGATTGCACTGATATGCTTACTTTTATTTTGTTTTGACATTGTTGTATTAGATCTTCACTTAGAGCTATTGAGCATGATGTCCTTAAAATGATTAAGTTATGGGGCTGAGGCTATATCCTCGCCAATGTTCTCAGAGGAATGAAAACAAGAGCGAGACAAATTCACTGTCACATTCATAAACAAGCTCTAGCAATAATGTGTACCTGTGTGTGTGTGAATGTGCATTTGTGCATTTACAGTACGTATATATGTGTGTATTTATCATCCGTGTGCACTCGTATATGTCTTCTCTGGATGGCAAATCAAATAGCGCTGTGTCATGCAGTCTAATAGAGTAGATGCATTTTCTCTATTTCCACTGTGCTCCCTGTCTCTATTCATCTACCAGGCTGCTGAGAGCAGCACTAACCTGGGGTCACCTGTTTTTGCACGAATGCCCTTTTAATGGGTCTGCAAATATACGTACAGTTAATTCTTCGTTCTGAACACGGCGTGTTGTCAGGGCAACTACAGTAATAACTTTGTAGTGACGGAGAATTTCACAAGCCATTTTAGGACGCTATGCTGCAGCTGGTGATTATCATTATATTATTTTAAGCATGCACTGACAAAAATAGGCTATCACAATAAAATAGGTAGGTAGTTGTTCTGTACATCGTGTCAACATTGCAAATGGGATCATTGTTGGATATTCTTGATCAGAATACCACATTGCCCTCTTTGCCTTGTACTCATAGGCCTACTGTATTTTGGATCTCCCTTACATGTACAGTATGATGTCCAACACACTATTACCTAACCCAGTATCTCGTTGGTTGCCGGGGTTTCCCTAGGTTTGTTATACTGTAACAGTAATGGTACATGTTCTCTAAAACAAACCCCTTGTGTAAATAAATGATTAAAAGTACATTGTGAAAATGAAACCTCCAACTGTGAGAAGCTCTTAAACAGTATATAATATTGTTAGAGTTCATTCTGTTTATTAAGACAGTCCCCGCTTTTCTTAAAACGGAACACCAGAGGAGGTTTTAATCATTGGTAATTGAAGACCCTGCTGGGAGTAAATGAGTCGTAATGTGACAGCAGAGCTGTGCAAATGCCCTGCGGTACTGCGACTCAGTGTCTGCTTCCTGTCTGCTCTCCTTTTCACTTCCTGATTACAAAAAACCAGACAACCCTAATCCTAAATTCAGAGGACAGCCTCTTTAGTCTACTTTCATTGAGTGACAGCAGTAAACAATCTTAGGTCAAAGTAACAGCAAGCATCTGAACTTGTGTGGTTTGGCAAAATAATAAATGTGTAATGGATTTTGTTCATTGAATTTATTGCTGTGGGAAGAAGATGAGTTAATTCCCATGGCATGCTAGCTAATGGATATTCCGGATATTCCAAGTTTCTTTGACATTAGTCTACGTCATCCTACAGCAAGAGAACAAACCATTCCATTTTTACTCTTTCTTTTCAGTTTAACTTGAGCTTTATAGCAGGCTCGTTGAAACCCTAAAACAGGAAGTTGACTGCCACTGAATTGTCAGTAAAATAACATGTCCCTAATACACCCATTTATTAGTAATGATATCCAACCGCACTAAAATGCCATCATCATTATCTTGTGTCAATAGCCAGACGCTCCTCTCAGAACTCTTCATTAGCCTCCATCTCCTCTCTGTGAAAAGCCACTAATGCTTCCTCGGTGACAACATCGGCCACATGCTCACATACGTGCACTAGCTAGGAACCTAATAGGCATGTGATGTATAGCATGGCCCAGTCTGTTTGAGCTTGATGGTGAGGCCAGCCTATAATTAGAGGAGATTGCTATAGTAATGGATGAGGACCAGTGGATCTAGAAAGAGGCTAGTGATCTGCTCTCCAGATTGTTCGTGAATCAGTTTTTCCATTTTACACAGACTCTTCTTTTGAGATGAGTCTGATGGTGTTATGGATTCAAGGGATTTGCCTGGGCCAGTAGACACACTGCTTTCTATCCACTGAACAGTTAACCTGCAGTGACCCAAGTCTCTCATCTCTCAGGCCTCACGTTGTCAAACTGCATTAGGTGGAATAGTATGCATTAAAGAGACAGGAAGACAAACATGTATGTGCATGTGCGCACACTCTAAGACAGTATTGGAGAAAGAGCATGATTCACCAACCATTGTGCATTCCTTTCCTGGGACACCTGTCTATAAACATGCACTATATTCTCTGTGTCCTCGTTCCAGTATCTGTTAAGCTTGTTTAAAGATGGACTGTTCCAGCAGCTGATTAAATACTCTCAATCGGCTATCCTAGAAAGATTACTGGCGCTCTGAAGTGGAGAAAGCCTTTTTGATGAATCACTCGTTGGGTTCATTGGCAGTGAGATCTCATGAACTGCTGAAGGTGGGCTGGTGGTAGCATGGTATGCACGCTGCAGACTGGAAGGAGTCTCTCTCATTTCCACAGCAACGAAATAAGGCCCAGGCTATTCTGGTTGGGTGCTACATCAGGAGGGTGGGCCCGATCCACACCAAGGACACACATTGCACCACCTAGCAGTGATTTACCGCAAACTATGGAGACCGTGGCCATCTTGAGATTGAAGAGCTACCATGATCCACAAGGACACGGAGAGACCGTCTCCCATATCACTCCTGGACCAAGCAAAGGCCATGACATGGCAAAATGCTATTCCATAGCCAATAATTGAGTATTGATCGCCATTAATCAGCTCAAGGTTTGCTTTTAGCTTTTGACTAGCTGGGCCCTGAGTAGCCCTATGTCGGACCCATAACTCTCTGTAGCTGAACTCTGGGAGAACTCCAGCATTAATCCCCTGTCTGGGTAATGGATGGATTTTGGTGTGTGTGTCCCTGCTGATTGGAGCAGAGGAGGCTATACTTTCAAGGCCAGCGTTATTTACTCACCGAACAGTGGGAGGGTTTCCTGTACACTGCAGATCATTATGGGCTAAGCATCCAGCCAGCATAGCCAAGTCTCATTACCACAGAAAGAAGAGTGAATAGACATGGGTCCAGTCAAGTGAATTAGCCTGCAGCTTGTGGTGTCGGTGGTCCAGTGTCCAGTGTGTTTGCTCTTCTGTGGCGAGGAGCATGGCAAGGGTGAGCAAGAGGTGGCACTGCTCCAATGCCAGGCTTGTTAAGACAGATAGATAGCATTCAGTCTTGCCCTGTTGTTGTGAAGGGAGAAGCAATAGCGTAGCGATCCCATTCCAGACAACATGGTGATTCAGTTGCAAACGAATCGGTGAGACAGATTCAGACCAGGCCTGATCTTATACTGCATTGCCAGGCCGGTTGGCAGAGATTGAACAACCATGATTGTTGTTCTCACCAAAACCTGGCAGACTCACACAGAACATTTAACAGCCCCAGTTATGGTAAATATGGTGTAATTACGGGTAATGAGAATTTCAAAAGGTCCTGTGTGGGGAACGGCAACTTGCTCAATGCTCAGAGAGAATAAAAAAAACACCATTGTTATGTTGATTAAGACACACTGTTTCAACTCTGTGCATGCGAACGTCCTCGACAATCAAGGAAAACTAAAAAAAGCACTGTAACCGAGTACGGGCATGTTCTGCGACTTAACCGTTGAACTGCCACGCATCCGTTTTGCACAACCCATGAATTGATTCTCTCTCTCTCCTCACTGAGGTCTGAGTCACTGCTTCATTTAATCAGTGTTCAAAGGGGCTTGCGCATTTCAAACGGAAATTTCTCTCACTGACTACGACGTCTTTTAACCAATCTCATTTGAAATTTTTGTGTGGGGAAACAAAATCCTGCTGATCTGAAACATTTCTGCTAGATTGGACACATTCCTTGGCCCTTCCACCCTCTGATTGTTAGAAGTGTGTGTGGTAAATAAAACTGCAAAGCATCTGGTGAACAAAGCTCTCTCTCTCTCTCTCTCTCTAAGTGCAGAAACATTGAAATCAATTCTATATTTAGCTAGCCTAGTCAGATGGTCTATAAGCACACTTATGTTAGATATTGCCCTTGGTCATTTGGCACAGTACTGAAATCTTTTTTCACTGAAATTCTTTTGGTATATTAAGCAAATCTGTTTTGTGGCTACAAGCTTACTATCCTTTAGTATTCTGTTGAGTACTTGAGCAGTCTAACATAATAATCTGAACCGTCCAGTTGAAATACCCTGGCCGTTTTAAGTGACCAATTTCTCCAGAATAATTTTTGGGTCTCATATCATTCTCCCAGCGACCTCATTTTGTGTCCCAGACCCCAAAATTTTGAAAATCACTCTGCTAAAGTGTTATCTGCAGGGAACATTTTTTGAAGTTTGCATTAAATGGAGAAGGGCTATCACAATCACGCAATCACACCGTTTTTTTTTTTGTGGATTCACTTTGAGGACCACTGGTGGAACAAAGTGAGATTACGAACCCATTTGTATGGAAATGTTTCACATTTAGACTAGAGGCAAGAAGAAAACGAACGCCCGCTAATCCGTTCATTACATTCTGTCCCATTAGTTGGAGGTGTTATCTGAGCGCCACCCGCTTTCTACTTACAGTTCCCGAAATCCTTGATACTAAGGCAGCCAACACAAATCTCAAATTGGTGCTTCCCCAGTACCCATGTCCCCTGGTTTATGGGATGTTTGAAGGGGATTACAGTGTGCTCCATCTCTAATTGAGGCACTAACACAGCAGAAAGCATGAGAAATGGATTGGGGTGGCTGCAGCAGAGAGAAGGTGCTCAGCTGCTATCTTCTGTATTGCATGGACCCATAATTAGTCCATTACAGCGGGGGCCGTAGAGATGGGTCATATGATCTAGTGCTATTAGAGCACTTAAACTCGGCATGTCTCCCACTCATTTAGCCCTACCGAGCAATTACACTGGATGGGTTGCATGCACACTTCATCGCATTCTCCGAACATAGCAGACATGCCAAAACAATCCACCGCAAACCGCTGTGGTTGAAATGTGTTATTCATGCCCGTCTTGTCGTGCCGTGCATCCTCCGTCTCTCAGTCATGAAATAGATATTTATACTGCCGTTCTGACTTTAATGACATAGGGCAGCTCTTACGGCGAGTGCAACCTCTATAAGTCCTTGCTTGGCATCATAAAACTGTTAGCCATGGCAAGGTGAAGCTCAGTAAACTCAGAAATGATTTACTGAATGGGCCTCCTTGCCCCGACCGCCGTCTACCTTCCAATACAAACAAGGTCGTTGTGTATCGCCCGGGGCAAAGCTGATGGAGCTTATTTTCGACGTAGGCTGCAGCGATAGGGGCGGCGGTGTAGCGTAGTGGTTGCACGGTCTGTCCTGTAACTGGAAGGTTTGATCCCAACCACAGGCCCTGTTTCTTGAACACCAGAGAGAAACAGAAGAATATCTAATACTTTGAAAGTTAAAAAACTAGAAGGTACGAGGTAGAAAAATGTGTCCAGTTATACACATTATTCTACCTCGTACCTTCTAGTTTTTTAACTTTCAAAGTGGAGAGCTTTTTTTTGGGCTTGGTATGAGTGTGTTTGTATCTCTGTGAAGACGGGGGTTCAGTCAGAGTTTAAAGGGCTTATAGCTGCCAGTCAGACTTTGTATGCTAACCTACCAGCCTTGATGGTAATTACTTACTAGCATCTCCTTCAACCATCACTGCAGGAGCTGGAGAATGGCTCCGGCTGTGTTTTGAAACAGACAGCTCTCTGGCAGACGATGTTTGGTACATTTCTAATCGGAAGTGAAATGAGGGGTGGTAAGCAGGAGGGAGGAGGCAAGGCAGGATAACAGGAGAACATGTGAGGAATCACTAAGCAGTCTGGGTAATTATTTCTAAATCAATATTGTGACAGGCAAAGCTCCGGAGTGGCAAATCCCCAGCCTGTCAGATTTGAGCCGAGTTATCCCTGCGGATTCTCCGAGGCTCTGGTTCCACCGCCACGATTGATTGCCACATGATACCGCTCGCATGATGGTCACTCTGAAATGCTAACACGGTGATTGCGATCGATCAGGTTCCTCCATATGTGGTGCTCGGTATAGACCCGGTTGTATGTGTGTGTGTGCGACTCGGCTGCATTGCCAGTACTGCTCAGTGTTGACAGCTTTAACGTTACAGCTTTTGAGTTAAGTCCAGGATCCGTTTAGCTAAATGGCTGTTTATGTTCAAATAATGATGTTGATGTTAAAATAATTGGTAAAGTGAGCTTGTTAGGCTGGCTGGAATATGTGCATATACTACAGCGGGCATAACCGCACGCGCACACACACACACACACACACACACACACACACACACACACACACACACAGAGAGGGACAGAAACTAGACTTGACAGATGAGGCCATAGATATTAATGAGCCACTTAACGTCTGCTGCTGAACCCGCCTCCTCTGGCTCTGCACACACAAGTTGTGCTCCCATCAACCAAGTCAAGTAGTTAGACACTAATTAATTTCTGTCTTGTCCAGTAAACTCCTCCTCCGATGACAAGGGGTTTCGGCTGTAGCTGTTACATAGTTAATATATTACAGGAACTGTAGTGTGGGCGGCTTCATTGGAATTTCACTCCTGATTTTCCGTGCCGTTCCCACTGAGCCACCCATAACAGATTGTGTTGTTCCCTGGTGTTTGAACTTAATGTTTATTTTTTTGTACTTAAATTATAAATCTGGTTCAGTCTTTTAAGTGTTTCAAATACACAGACTTGATCTGATCAGACCTTTGAGGGAGCCTGTCAGGGGAGCACTGGACCACAGTGACAGGACCAGAACATACTACATACAGTAGCATGTACGTTTTTAAGTCATGCTGCAGGTTCACTAGGATATTTTCTATAGTACCCTTGGCCTTGGCCTATCTTTACTTCCAAAGAAAGGCAAAAGCTAACGACAAATAATCAATGATTTCAATATGGGAGCGGATTTAACATTTAAATCCACCGGCACAAAGGATTACCAGAGAAATAGAAGAGACTGACTGTAAAGATCTGCTGAACGAGTCAGATTTAACATCCCAGTGTGAAAGAGGGATTTTATTTTTTACTCTTCCTGCCCAAGGGGGTAATTTCACAGGCTGGTTGCACACAGAGAATCAATCTCTTCCAAGCAGACCGTTTGGGCCCTTCGTTTTATTTCAGTTTAGTAACCAAGCCTATGTACCATATATAAATATATGTTTCCACATCCCTAATTTGCTCTCTTGCCATTACTAATTATTTTTCTTTTACATCTTTTCTTTCCTTTCTCGACTAGACTCTCTCTTTCTCTCTTTCTGTTGCTCTTTCTTTTAGTATGAGACAAATTCCTCACACCCATCAGTCCAACCTCGCACCTCCTGACAATATTATCTCTAGTATCTGTGTCCCACCTGCGTTGGTGTGTTTAGGTGTGTGTGTGTGTGTGTGTGGGTGTGTGTGTGTGTGTGTGTGTGTGTGTGACACCAACACACACACACACACACACACACACACAAACAGACTGACACTTAGAGGAGCCCTCACTGCAACCTGACAATGCGGCATAAGAACAAAATCACCTTTACAACCGTCAGAATGAGGACGATCTGAAACAAGTCCAAATGTGACCAAGAGCCAAAATCTGATAAAACAATCAGCACGGTTTCACTGTGACAGCTTGTGATTTACCAGAGGAATCCAACGCTAGGGAATAACGTTCTAGTCCAGGAAAAGCACTGCTAATCTCAAAATGGACTGGAAATATGACTCAACAGAGAAACTAAACATGTTGTGGTTGTGACTTATAAGCCTTTGCAAATAAAATAAAGTGTAAATTCCCGTTTACAACATCAGAAAGGTTGTCGTAGTAGCGTTAAGCAAACGTTCTGGAGAGGACGACGGTATTACGACACAATTTACATCTTCTTCCCTTCTCCAGAGGCAGGTTTGATTGCGACAGCGTCTGAGAACAGCTGCCACCAAGCCGACTGTAAAAAAAACAAATTGAGCCTTGGGTTTATGTCTGCATGGCATGCGGCTGCATGTTAAGAGCTGAGCGTGCCTTCCTTTCTGCAAATCAAATAAGATCAACAGAAGGAAAATAACGATGCATGACCATGCCTCCTCTAAATCACTGCTGTAATAAGGTCTGCAATTCTCCCAGCAAGATGATTGGAACATATTCATGTTTAGTGGGGTTTGTGTGGGCATGTACAGTACATGTGTCCAGGGCTGTTGTCAGGAGCACCTTAGCTGAATCTGAGTCAAGATCAATCACGAGTCTCGTCTATTTTAAGACCGCAGCATTTAAATGGTTATTGCATTAGGTGCAGCAAAGAGCAGAGACAAGTCCACTGCAGAAATTCCCAATGTTCCAGGATGACAGGTTACCGAAACTCTGTCCAGTAAACAAGCTACTTGTGAGGCCATGTGACTTTTATTGGTTCGCTTGTCATTGGGCAGTGTGAACCTAAACAAACCAAAGTTGAAAGTAAACTTTTCAACTGTGGTTCACGCCAAAGAAAACACACTATAGATGTGATCGCATCCTGACAGTCGAGATCGAGATCATAGGAATCTGTACTCAAGACTCAGACTTGAACTCATCGTCCCACATTGGCACATCCCACAGTGGCATGGTTGGTCAAACTGCTTAAAGCTTCGGCTCATCCATTACACTCAAGTGGATGTGACAAAGGTCAAAGCTAAGGCTAATCTGACTGACTGTTAATGAAGCTAATCCACATGAAGACAGACTTCAAACCAGATGGACGGAAGGAAAGAGAGGGATGAGACAAAGAATAAAAGAGAGAGAGAGAGTTGCATGAGTTAGAATGAGAGAGAACTGTAGAAAGGCTGAGGTGCAGACAAGAAGAAAGGAGCAAAAGTCTTCATTTTCTTCGGATTAAAGCTCCGGCTCGATCCTCATGTCTGCATCCTCATTTCTCCTGTCATCCCTCCCTCCATCCTCCCCTCCACTAGAGGAATACCTAATGCCAGTGTTCCTGCTGTTTGCATAGATTTTGTATTCTACTTGTGGCACGTCTGGATAGTTGGCATGCAGAGCATGTCGAGCCAGGTGGTTGCGGGGCACAGAGCTGTAATTCCTCTCACTGGGAGTCAGGTTTAGGAAAAAAAGGCAACAACTAGCAGGTCATTGTAGTGTCTTGAAGAGAGAGAGAGAGAGAGCGAGAGAGAGAGAGAGATGGTTCAGATCAGCCCCCTGACATCATATAATTGCACACCACCCACGTTCAATTCCTCTCTCGTCAGCATCTCTTCTCTTTCTGTCTCTTGCTCTCCTTTTGTCACCTGTGAGATTGGAGTTGAAACTCTCTAAGGGTGCGATGACACCTAGAGTTTGTTTTCTTAGTTAGAAAGTTTACTTTGTTGCATTTTTGGCTTGTTTAGTTTCACATCGCCCAATTACAAGCGACCCAGGGCTTGTAAACACAAAGTCTGTATTCACTCACAAGCAGCTCTTTTATTGGACAGAGTTTTGGTAACCGGTCGTTTCCTGTAGTTTAGTACGATTAAGTTCTTACTCCTAACCACTCCTTTCAGGTGGTCCCAGGTGCAGTTATTTGGTGCACGCCCGAGTTTGAATGGCGTTGTTCCCACCCGCCCCAAGGAACCAAAAGGAGTAAACGATTCAGAGTTGGATTAAACTGCTCCGTACATGCTGTGCCACACCTTGCGCTTATACAGCTCTTTTTAGATGCCGAATGTACCCTTGCAGAGTTATCCTCAAACCGAAGCGGATTCAGAGATTCTAAACAATATTTGACAATATAAGAGCTGAGACATCTGCCTTTGCCTTCATTTAGCACACTATGACATGAATAGTAGCATCACACAGTACAACTCATCGTAGCGCTGCTGTCATGTCAAAACTGCGGAACTCCAACTTCACGATTTTCATATTTTCTTTCAGGTTAACGGGTTTAGGAAGTTTCACGAACTTCGCAAGCAATAAAACCCTTTCAAAATCCGTCAAACTGATACATGGTTCTAATCCAGCAGCAGCGATAAGCTTCTGTTACACAATGCATTATCAATTTGCTTTTCTCTGGCACACATTGTTGGCATCTTGGTAGCCGATAGCATATCTTGAATGGGCGGTGTCAGTATGCTAGAGCCCTAGGGCACTTCCTCCACTCCCAGAAGGCATCACTTTGCCACAATGAACTCAGGCCCTGATTGGCTGAATGGGCAGTCGTTGCACGCTTCTGTTGCCTTCCCCCTTAGCGCTACTTCATCCCCTCTGGCTGTATTGGAGATAATATAGAGTTCATTTTAGGATTACATCTCAGCCTGGAATAGTTGCAGGGCTCGTGGCAGAGCCGGGTTGTTAACAAAGAAGAGAATTATGAATGCTGTGAAACGCAGACAGAGCACGGTGGCTGGTGAGGATCGGTGTGACCGAATTACCCTGCTGCACTGCCAAAACGAGGGAGAACCAAAGCTGATCTTTGAGTGTGTGTGCGTGCGAACCTGCATGTTTGTGCATCTATCTGTATGTGTCAGTGTCTGTTAATGTCCTACATATGCCAACAGACACCCGAGGGAGAAAGACACCCAATATATGACACTTGCAACTGTGAATTCAACATCAATACAGCGACACATCTACAGCTTTAGCTGGGAGGCATGCTCTTTTTTTTTTTTTCTCAACTCAATCCCTCACTATGATCGATATAAAATGACAGCGCCTATCCAAGTAGCATTGTCACATTTTGCACCGGGGCTTTACTGGATTAGTTTTAGCCTGCTAGCTCAGATTGCTGGCACACACCATGGCATATCCGTATCTTTCTATCGCCCAGCTTTAGACAAGACTAGCCAAAGCGAGAATCTCAGTTATTGCTGAATGACCAGGAGCTTTGCAGGCTGTCCATGCCCGCTTGTTGGTGCCTGTCAATGTACTGGCACTATTCAACGCCTCCCAATAATCATCCCCCCAGTCACTGTTATTTTGTATGTCTTTGCAGTTGCTGTTTTTGAGTTGCAAGCCATTTTTCTATATAGAGTTTTATTCCAAAATGCGATACTCACCGTTTCAAAATGGTGACACTGTTTCAAAATAAATATAATTACTGTAAGGAAAACACATTTGGAAGAACATTTTAAAACATACCTACCAAATACTAACATTTTGGATGATGCAATCATGAGTGATGAATTGTTGTGACATATTTTGATTGAGACCCCCTCATGATTTCATGCTTGTGTCTGTGTGCACGTGTGTGGTATCGTCGCTGCATCGCTGATGTTGGCCCCTTTGGTGCTCTCTGACCTTCCCTCCTGACCTTGCGCTAGTCTGGTCGCCACCTGGCTCCGAGGGGAATGCGGTGTGAAAGAGAAAAGCGCGCTGCCAGCCTTATACATACCTGACCAAGATTAACGACGTCTCAGATCGTCATCATTATTCTCCCCAACAGCAGTCAGATATGGCCCCGGGCCAGGACTCCCAGCACTAACATCCACCAAGCTAAAATGCGGGATGCTCATTGCTTAGCAGCGCCCTGGCACCGGTCCCATAGAAAGGAGATGCATAGTATAAATAGCTAACAGTGCAGCATTGCAATTCAAATGGTTATTCATCGGGGGTTGATTTCTTAAAGGCGCCATGGATACAGATAGACAGACACCGGCCCCCCAGTCCACACATGCTTGACAGTCAAGTGGTCTTTATGTGTTTGCTATCAGTGGGTCATAAGAGCAAGCAGTGGACCTCTTGTTATCTTTCCTAATTGTGTAGAAATGATGGTGTAGGGATGGCTGGCGGGGGTGCACGGGTCATTATTGTCGGACAGATAGAAGAGGGGTAAGCGGATGGGGGATGGAGGGAGGGAGTGGGGGGGACGGACGGGCGGGTCTATCTGCCTGCTGCCTCTCCTCATAGGAACATCTGCCTCTGAGACTGCAACAGATGCAGAGGCACAGAGGGAGAGATGGAGGGTGCGACGGGGGGAGAGTTGATGCATCTAGTCAGGTGGTAATGGGAGAGCCACCACCAGGCAGAGAGCCACGGTGGCTTTTAGATACCAGTTAACTACTGTACAACGGCTGAGTGTGTCTGGATTAGCATCGCACAATCAAGAACAACAGGAGACTTAGCTACTGGCCCATTGTTCCCCCGCATTGTTCGAACTGTATTCACGCTGTAGCTGTGACTGAGGTGAAATGGAAGCTGACTGACAGCAGTTTATATAAAGACATAATAGCCAAACCCAAAAAACAGCCACTCCCTCAGAAAGGCATGTCTGGAAGGGGTAAAAGAACAGGTAAGAATGTAGAAAATCACATTTAAAGTAATTACAGGAAATTGGGTGTGTACCTTTTTTACGCATTGCCAACCACTTTTGTGCAAATTATCTCTAATAGGCTGTTGCCGAACAAAGAGTTGTTATTTGTCAAGAGGGCCCGCCATTCTACGTGCTAGATTTGAATAGAATTTCAATTATTTGACGCTGTGTTACCTCGGTTTGGCTTCAAAATGACTCCACATACCATCTGCTGTAGAGTCATCATCATTCTCACACTATGACCCTAATATTCTAATATTTAACACACACACACACACACGCGCACACACACACACGATCGCGCTGTCACTCACATATCAGACCGCTGTCTGCGTGTGATGCAGTATAACACACCTCATCTGATAGCCTGCTGTTAAATCTCAATGAGCCAATTTCCCCTCCTCCAATGAGATTCACCCAATTATTGGTCTGTGTATTG
Source organism: Hoplostethus atlanticus (assembly GCA_034670405.1). Taxonomy (NCBI): domain Eukaryota; kingdom Metazoa; phylum Chordata; class Actinopteri; order Trachichthyiformes; family Trachichthyidae; genus Hoplostethus; species Hoplostethus atlanticus. The sequence goes on along the minus strand of JAXDDX010000011.1, from coordinate 2,327,561 downwards.
GCTTACCTCTGGACAGCTGCTGCTGCTGCTGCTGGGAAATAGATTGTGGTTTGGTAAAGATTGGCTCCGGTTTCCTGCTAGATTTGTTTTAATCAAGCGACTTTGATTCGGGAACTATAATCAGTCTGTGTAACGAGTGCAGATAGCGGGTTGTCAGCCATTTACGGTAGGATTCTAAGATGCAGAAATTTGCCACCTGACCAACATTGCGATGTTCAAACAGGTTTGATAAGTGCAAAGAATATTATTCCTCTGCTGGACAGAAAAAAACAGCGTGGTCAAAAGCCTTTCTGCTGGGTGACAAGCCTCATGCCTCCCCCTCCTTCTCTCTCTCTCTCTCGCTCTCTCTGTAGTTCTGCATGGCTGGGTTTTGTCTGCAGTTTAGGGACGGGCCACATCTCGAGAGGAGGGCTCACGGGTTCAAACAGGAGATACTTGACTTTGGTGTCAGAGGATCCTCAGATGTTTGAACTGCTGTAAAGGGAGCCCCCCGCAACAGTTTCAGGAAGGAGCTCCCTACAGGCCTCACTTATAAATACACATAACACAGGTATCGGAGCCAGAGCAACAACTCTGCCACATCTATTCAGCAGAGATCAGGGGGGGGCACTGCCTTGAAGATGTCCCTCGTGCAGCAATATCCTGCCTTGTTGATATATCTTTTCCTGTGTCTCTGCCATAAGAGTTTTTTTTTTTTTTCCCAACGACACCGAACTGAACTGATGTCAAGAGCATGACATCAGAGGAGCCATCACACGAGAGGAGAGAGCTACTTCTTTTTAAAAAACCTTAAAGTAGAGAGCTTTACAAGAGAGTGAGGAAGACTCCCAGCGTAGGCATGCTGTTCGTTACAACCCTAAAAGCACAATCCCCGACTCTGCTTCACTCTACTCCTGCTTTATCATTACTTCCCATCTGTCTTTCCACACAAAAGGTCCTATAAGGGACGTGAGGGCTTATCTGTTGCCGAGGCCTGGTGTGGACAGTGACCACCAGGCCTTTTAACGGTGCTTATCAGCCTGCACCTGTGGCACTGGACTGGACTCCTCATCTCTTATCTCCGACGCTGGATGTAGAGCAACCCGGACGCTGGGTCAGCGGCCCAGCAGGATATCTGAAGCGCTGCATGCTAGCTAGCTTACTGTGGAAAAGATTAATAAGCTGTATTACACCAGCTGATGGTGTGTGTGTGTTTGCATGCATGGACAGTGACATGCATGGACAATTCAGCCTACTTTTTTTCCACAAGCAGGATTAGTGAACGGCTAAATGCCCTGCCATACTTGCATTAATTCCATTACTTACTTTTTGAATTATCGTGTACTTGGTGTAATGAATTCCACTTTTAAAGTGCTCCCACGCACACTCCCAGCAGCAGCTCTACAGGGTGTCCCTGTCAACTTCCCGGGCGCTTGGCAAAATGATGACCGCCGAATGTGTTTGTTATGACAAGCAGGATTAACACGTGTCAGTGAATCAAGACGACGCCAGGCATTTAAACAAATTCAAACGAAAGCCAAAGATGCCAGGGGATGAAAGAAGCCCCTATGTATGCATCGCTGAACTCGGTTTGCATGTTATAACACCATCCTGCGCTTCTCTCGCCTTTGGCATGTGAAAACCCGTAACCTCTTGCCATCCGCGGCGTTATACACACTCACAACATGATGATAGTCTAGCTCTAAAGAACAAAGAAAAGCGGAGGTGTGAATAGTTCGCATGCGATCCGGTCATTTATCAACACCCCCCCAAGTGGATGTGGTAAGATGCTCATCAATAGCTCTGTCATTTTGCTTATTGATGATTGACAGGGAACAGACAGCCCGGGGGCTGACATGCCCTGTCAGTTGACCTTTCTAGTATTGGTGTGTGAACTCTGATCCATTCCACACACGACTCATTATAGGACCGCTACAATCCATGACCTTTTCTTGGAGCAAGATAAATGGAGGGTGCCAAATGTCAGTGAGAACCTGCGGCGATGCTGTATATAGGCTGTGAGCTTTCTATTAACAAATGGGTCAGAGGTCGTATTTACCCTATTTAACAAGACGGATGCTGATTTGCTACTGTATTACGCCTGAGGGAATGTGTAGTATACATGCATGTTATACGGTCCATTCTGCATAGTGACAGGCCAAGGGCTTAGCATAGAAATAAGACATCAGAAAAAGGCCATTAGAGAGGATTGGGAGTCTAGATTCATGCACTATGCAGTTTGCAAAATATTAGGATCACCTACCTGATAGTGAGTTGCACCAATCTAAGTTTTATTCTCTTAAGGTTTCAACATTCTTCATCAACCTGTCCCCTCATCCCCGTTCATCTACAGTTTATCTCTCCTTCGCGATCGAAGTGGATTTAATATAAATCAATAACAAATCAAACCCGGATTCGCCTGGCCAGGTCTGCTTCACGGAAAAGAGCCGTTGGTCCTGATACTTTACAGACTTCAAAATTAAACAGAGGAGTCTGTTGGTAGTCAGTTATTAATGTGTTTACTGCCCGCAGACGCTGTGGCTTTATTGCCTGTCAGGATGTTTATAGGAAGCTCTATAGGCTAATGGCTGTCCTGCCTTAACCCAGGGGGCTCTGCTGTTAGAGGTAGAGGGTTGCTGAGTCAGATTGCCTCCGAGTAGGAGGCCTGCCAGTTGTAGAGCTTAGTCAAAAAAAACATGACCTATCAGCCTGCAACTGAGCGTGTCCGCATCCGTTTTCAAGTTCAGGCTCTTTTTAAAACTACCAAACCATGTGTGTTCTCAAAGTCCAAGAGTGATGATCTTGGATTCAAACAATCAAAATCCATAATCCACCCATGCATTCGTAATCACCCGATGCACAGTTTTCTGATAGAGTGATTTCATTTAGCGCTGGCCCTGAGGGGACAAACCTCTCTGTAAGCCCTCCCCAGCTGCACCAAAACAATACTGCTGATCCTCCAGACCTCACACACCCACACAATACACCACTGAGCCACAAAGGAAGAGTGCTGGATATAACCGCAGCACTTTTTTCTTTTTGCTGTGGGATAGATTAGACTACGCACAATTGAAATGGTTTCATTCCATCAGGCAGCGCCGGTAAGGTATTTTATTGTTGGGACTATCTCATTGGATTAGCCTCCTCCACGGCTTCATTGTTTTCATGCAGAATGAGAGGCCAGACTGGGTAGGGAATGAAACTCTTACTTTGTGGTGTAGTATTTTTTAATGGCCTATTAACTCGGCCAATCATGGAAAAAAAACAAAGGAACTTTTGACAGGAATGGGCTATTAGCAAGCTGGTGCAGAGTAGGGGTATGGATGGGGCGGGGTGGGTGTTCCTCCATCAAGTATAGACTCACAGCTTTGCTTGTGCTCTCAACTGCAGCTTGCTTGTGTGTGTGTGTGTGTGTGTGTGTGTGTGTGTGTGTGTGTGTGTGTGTGTGTGTGTGTGTGTGTGTGTGTGTGTGTGTGTGTGTGTGTCCACCTGTACTTGTGTCTGGCTCCACTGTGTGCGTATCAGGGTGCGGGGGGGGGGTCATTAATACCTATTAAAGCCCTATTCCTGCCTTCTCCCCGCGTGGAGTGCCCTGCCGTGATAAACCTGTGGCTTACCGCCACCTCGAAAACATAAAGCTCTCATTGCTCCTGACAAGGGCTTTTAAAAAAGGAGGTGCGGAGCAGGAGCAGGGCCCCCCCCCCCCCGAATCAACTCATTGCACAAATCATCTGTCGCTGGAGGGCTGCTGCGGCTGTCAGCGGCGCTCCGGTGGCGGCTGAAGCGAGGGGAATGAGAAAGTGAAAGATGGAGAGGTGAGTGGAGATCCGTGACTGCCCACTCCTTAATTCCACCATTTGAATGCAAAGCCGTCATTGATCTGACTGCTGGTGTGCAGCTTGACAGTGACTCATGAACGGAGTATGTGGGTTTAGGCTTGTGAGGCCACACACACACACACATCACACTCTTACTCGCTGGCTTCATTACTGATGAGGCCATACTGTCTGTTAATTGGTTAATTGGCTGTGTAGGCCGGTCCTGGAACTCCACCTTCAGTTCCAGGGTTCCATAAGGGTTCCATAAGGGTTCCACCTAATCAAAGTTCAGCATCAAGGATATTTACAGCCCAACACATGATCCATCATCAGTTGTTACACAGTGTCTTACTGTATAGATGGAACAGTTGAAATGTACAAATGAGTTAACGTTACACCAGTGCGTCTACTCTGTCACCTCCACAGTGCACTCTACTGGTGGAAGCCTTCGTCACACTTGCAGAGCTTTTGAGATCATACATTATATATTAATACTAGTCAAAGTAGTGGTTGTTAATCCCATAGTAGGAAATTCCTTTATATACAAAGATACAATACACACAACAGTGCAAATCACAGTTAGGACATTGTTCACATAGACGAATCACTGCTTAACTGCAGCCACACCAAGAGGACGAGTCCATTGTTTCATTCCAAAGCCTGATAGCTCTAGTAACCAACAACTGAACCTCTCTGTAGACATTCAGGTTGTATTGTCCAGGAGGCCGTGGCTTGGAGATGTGACTGCCCTCCTGTATAACTCATTCATTCACTCAAGGTTACGCCCAGTATTTGCACCAGCTTTTTCCGGTTCTGATATTGTCCTCTTCCTGCTATGAGTAAGCTATAGCACATAGAGTAGATGAAAGACGTTATCCATCATGACAGCCTGTTGAAAACAGCTGTCTTCCGCTGTCAGTGTCTGTCAAATAGGCAGGAGGTGAGCCGGAGTGTCAAGCTCTAGTTCTTTCTGACAGCAGATCCGTCCCAGTCCGCCGACCTTCTCTCCCTCTGAACCAGGCCTATAGTGCATCTGCAGCCTGCCTGCTCACGCCGACCCAGTAAAAGGGATTGTGTGTGTGTGTGGGTGTGAGAGAGGATATAGAGGCCATTAGACTCCTAATCGGAAGAGGATGCTGAGTTGGCGAATCGCTGATACTCAGCAAAGTAGAGGCCCTGTAGAAACCCCTTCACACTGACCCAATCCCCCTGGGACCGCCAGTCCCCTGTACCTCTCCCTCCAGCGGTTCATTGCACTCCTAATCTGTAGCCTCTACACTAACTGCCCTGCAGGTTAGGAACCTCAAAAATAAATAAATATATAGATAAATAAAAACAGATCAGCGTTTCTACTCCAGCCGATAAACGCTGTAGCTTTTTGCTTTGAAGTCATTTTTCACCCTTGATCTATCTGGGTGTACTTTCTCATTTAGTCCAAATTGAACATCAGAGCATTGTAAAAAGAGAGATGAAAAAAATAACGTCCCTATCTGAGTGTAATTGAAAAAAAACTGCAACACAGCAAATTCTGGAGAGAAATATTAAGAAGATTAAGATTAGTAGCTCCCAAGTTGAATGCTGAGGAATGCGTCCGGGGGGCAACTTGCTCCTGGATGCTCGTTTTTTTTTTCCGCCGGTGATTGCCTCTGCTTATATTTCAAAGCGGCTTCGTGGTGTAATGAGCGCAGCCGTGCGACTAGAGATTAGAGACTAGAGACTAGAGACTAGAGAGTCGAGGCCACGGGAGTCGTGAGATCCGTCGTGGAATGCGCAGAGGGCTGGCGGAGGTGTATCGGTCTGGAGGGCTGCTGACAGACAGATTGATGTAGTGCTCGCTCCTTTGAGAGGTGATGGATGGCGTTTCTGCATTGTTTAGAGAGTTGCCAACTCCCTTCCAGCGGGAGACATTTTGGCCCCAGAGACTTGCAGCGGGAAAAGCGGAAGACAGGAGGTACTGAGCGAGCAGCCTTTTGGAGATGGTTCAGGTTGCAGTGCTGATCAAACTCTACATCTTAACATAATATTGGAAAATCTCCTCAAAGAATTGAAAGGGGGGAAAATAAATGAATACTCCCCTTGTCTCATGATTTCGTAAGGTGTTGCGTGTGAGGCTGTCATCATACCGCACATGTTTTTCCGAGTAACACTTGTTGGCCTGAGAGCGACCTCTGGGAAACCTCTCGAGTATCATATGATACACCCACTTACTGTATGGGAATGGTGGTGGACACACACACACAGGTTGAGAGGAATCCAGCATGTGTGGGCGAGGATCGTCTACATTCACAGAGTCTGGAGAGATGCATGTTCTCTCCTCTCTAGGTGGTAATTAATGTGATTTTTATTAGTTTCTGATATCCAATTCAGGTGTCTTTCTTTGTTTCTTTTTGTCTTTTGAGGTGAGGTGTTTTTCTAAGCCCCTTGCCCCTTCTCTCTCTCTGTGTTTTATCTTTCTCTTCTGTCTGAATTCCTGTGTATTTCATGTGTAAATAAATAAGCTGACCTGAACTGGTCTGACTGGTTGTGCACTACAGCTTCATCCACCGGCGTCTGGCAGCCTTTTCTCTATTTGTCTGTGTCAGCAGTCAAACTCGACCTCAACCCTTCCAGTCTAGCTTACACAGTTATCTTTCGGCCCCCTCTCCCTACGTTGTGATAACCTTGGGGCCAAACCCACCAGGGGCCCCACATTATCCATTACTTATAATATACACGAAAGCAACGGGATAGATGATGATACAGGGGACCTCTAGTCTCAGATGCCATGGACCCCTGTGATGATTGGTTGATTAATACAATCCAGCGTGCTCCTGCTGCTGTCGGCCATGTAAGTCAGACAAATTCAATCTGACGTCTTTTTCCCTCACATGTAGTAGTGCCTGCACAGATGTCACACACACATGTAGCATGTCACGATAAAGTTGTGGGATGTTGCTAATAGAACAAGCCTCCGTCTATGAGTGCGGTTGTAAGACGTAGCAGTACGAGTGCTTGAGAAATGACCGCATGAGGAATGTAAGTGCATGACTACGATCGGCCTGGCCATTTGATGCATTGTAGAAGAATCGCTTTGTCTGATCTTGCCCCGGAAGACAAAGTGCCTTTGATGAGATTTGTAATGGCTGTCAATGCAATTTGTGTGTAGGCCGACGGCAATAATCTCATTTTTGTCTGAGAGTTTTCTGTGTACTCTCCCAAACCGGTTCCGCCTCCTTTTCAGCCCGCCGCTGCCTGAGGGCCCTAGTCTGTATGGCTGGTTCAGCGACAGCGCATTAGGCCCCCCTGTCTTCCCGGAGATGGATGGACGGTGGCTGCGTTGGCTGGCGCTGCGATAGCGCTGCAGTCGCACAGGCGTGGGGGGGAGGAGATGCCAGCAGGAAGAAGAAGGCAGGCTGGATGGACGGGTTGGATGAAAAGGGGGGAGAGTTTGGATTAATGAGGGGCGTCTGGTGACTGATGGGACGACATCAGTAGAGGGCTGTTTCAATTTCAGCCTCCCCCCTCTACATGCCATCCATGTTATTCATCAGGCAGAAAATGGAGACACTCTTCAACTCCTCCACACCAGCCACTTTGTTTCTCCTCTTCTGCTCCACAATAGCCACGGGCTAAATCCTCCCCCCCATGTGACCTCCTGACCTTCCATTAGTTGAGTGCTCGCTTACTACATTTATATCTAACTTTTGTTTTGGGGTCGCGAGCATGTGAGTAAACTGTTTCTCATTGTTGTCGGGCTGAAAGTGTTAAGCAGATACAAGTGCCTCCCACTCAAGCTAAGGCCCCCCCCCCCCCGCGGCGGCAGGGCAGTACATTGCGGCCTCCGTTCTCTAGGGGTCCCCCTCGTTGCCATCCCTCCTCATACTATCCATCCTGCCCAGCGGGACCATTATAATCAGTACGATGGTGTATCTCCGTCTCTGAGCCCACTGCCTCCACGCTGTTCTCCGAAGGTGGGGGGGGAGGGAGGGAGGCTTTGAGACGAGAAGCCATGAGGAAAGGGACAGAGATGAAAGATGAGAGGAGGATGGGAGCCATGAGGAGCGAGTAAAAAGGGGATGAGAGGAGATATGAGGAGAGAGGGGGGGAGGGACACAAGGAGCGCATTAACTATTTATGGGCCTACTCCCTTGGCTAATGGGAATTACATCTGTTTTAATTATTGATGGCCTAACCGGCTGTCTTTATAAGCCACTCCTCTGGGGATTGAGCTGCTTGGAAGATGTATTCTATTGTCGTTGTTGTTGTGATAGAATACAGACATATTCCATTCAGCCAAGCGGCAATATTCGGTCGGAAGTGACGGCCTCTAAGTGAATTTTCCTGATTCATTGCGTCCGTGAGATCATTTCATTTCGCATTGTGCGGCACTGAACAATGATGGAAGGGAGAGTGCGTCGTAAGGGGACGTACTGAAAAGAGAATCAGCTTCTGCTTTTTTCTTCCAGTGGGTGTTTTGGGTTACTGACGGATGCTTTGTCTTCATCCTGACATTGTGATATACATTATCTACGCGAAAAGGAGTGTTCGAGTCTCACTGTACTCAGTCACACAGGCGAAAATGATGCCGCCTGGCAGATTTAACACAGTGGGAAAAAAAAATGCACAAAAATCTAGCAGGATCAATCTTTGCAGAACTAAGCAGCGGCACCAGCATAGACGAGGGGGGGAGATGTCAAAGCTAGGTTCTTCTTAAAAAGAAGGTCTTCATTTTTCGGAGCAGGTTTTTATGTTCATTGCAGGACTTGGCTGCGTTATTCTTTCACCAGTCATCTCTCGAGTCTTGCCGTACTCAGATTCTTTGCCAGCTGGCCCCTTAGTCAGCTCCGTTGTGAGAAGGTACGGGTGCAGCAGATGGCACTGGAAATGCCTCAGGTATCTTCAGAAAACAGAGGTCCTGGCATCGTTGTGAGGCGGAGGAAGCTTATTTTCACTCAAGATGAACTCCAGCGTGTGTATGTGTGTGTGTGCTTCTGTACGCGGTGTATGCTTGTGCAGCCGTGTGTGTTTTTGTGTGTTGCGTTCTCCTTCCAGCTACACACACAACTCGATAGTTAGAGACGAAGCAGCTCTGGATGAGCGATCTCTCTTTGTCCTCTCTTCTAATGGGCCCTTGGAGAGTTACTATTGAAAGCAGAAGCAGACATAGACAGACAGACAGACCGGTCTGGGCTGGTTATCAGTACCTACCTTCTGCTAGCCATCATTCACGTTACCACAACCAGACATTTGTCACCTGCCATTATTGGAATCACATCATCAATCTCTGAACAAAATAATCCGAAACACAAAAGACAAGACTTCTTACATTCTGTACTTTATTGTCCCGTGTGCTAAGATGACTCACCCCATCCAACCGTGCGTGTGTTGATACGTGCTGAGGCGTGCGCGCTACGCTGAGGCAGCGCTTTCTCATTGCCAAAGATGCAGACGTCCTGAAGGATCAGTCTCTCCTAGCTAAATTACAGTCTGGCCTTTTCTAGACGAGCCCACTGATTAATGGGCCCTATTAGACCCTGTCTGCTGGACGTGGGGGTTGCGGGAGGAGGGGGGAGGAGAAAAGGAGCGGGGATGGGCAAGGGCTAGCCCCCTCCGTCTGATGGATGGACTCAGAAATGGTCCTTACCGCATGTGTCGTACAGCATCTGGAGATGTATTGATGTGCTGCCGGGGAGGGTTGCCCACACTATTCAGCCGCCAGGGAAGAGAATGGAGTGGAGGAGGAGGAGGAGGAGGAGGAGGAGGAGGGGGAGGAGGGGGATGAAGCTGGCCACGCTCAAACACTTGTGTGGTCAGGTAATGTGTCAAAGTAGAGAAGGGGAGATTTGAAATCCAGAAATGTAGATGCAGGGAAGAGAGAGGACACTAAACGGTACGTTAATCAGTCAAGTGACAAACACTAATCGGGTGATGAGTTGTTCTCCATGAGGAGAAGTGGTCCAGCGCCGCTCACCGAGGTGTTATCTTACTAACAGGGTATTACCATCCTCATTAAGGCATGTCCCACGGTTAATAATTGATCAGCTATGCAGAGATAAGTCACTCAGAGAGGGAAGGGACGGCCTCACGCTGGGATTCGACACTCCTCCCTGCTGGGCCGACTCACACACACACACACACACACACACTTCCGATCTCAGACTGGACTTGTAGTAAACTGTTAATCAAATGTTTGCCTCTCTCACCAACGCGTGTGTGAGTCTCAGTGTTAATGTATAGTAAACATACCCAGCGAGTCAGTTAAGAGTGCAGTTCAGTGGCGCGTTGCACTGAAGAGACCCACGTCGTTTATTAGCGCGCTAATGGCTGTTAGCGTCACATTTGTAACGGGTGGTACCACCCTAACCGAAAGGGACAGTTTCCTCTCAGCGCTGACACCGCGGTAAGCTGCTCCCACAACCATTGTGGCGGCGAGGGTGGAAACTGGAAAATCCGATAGAAAGGAAAAGGAAATTTCCCTTCTTCTTCTTTGAAGTTTTTTTCTTTTGTCCCTATTGTTGACCTTCGGTGCTCAATAACCATCTATCACCGCTGACAATAGCTGCTGTTTTCCGATTGCTGTGATTTGTGTTCGGTCCCTCGACTGTGTTTAGCGAATTATCCCCGGAATTACCCACGTCCTGGAATTGTGTGCAGCGGGAGACGAGTAAACTTTTCTTTGTCCGTGCCTGTCACCATCAAGGCTACATCAAGCGGTGAACTCTCCCATGGGCCCAACGCGTAAAGAGGAGTGAGCGAAGTCAGGTTGTTCGCAGCTCAGTATTTCGAGATCAAACTGTATCTGGTATTGATTTAGATGCAGCCGCCGCCTTTTGAATTTGGTGGACAATTTGTGTGTGCCGCCTGTGGTGGTGTGTAGGTGTTAATGGTGTGACCAGGTCAGGGTCCCAGCCTTTTAACTCTCCATTCTTACTGGGACAGACAGATAACAAGATACGAGACATGATGGATCCTCCGCTACCAGACTTCGTCTACTGTGGCATTGTTCCCTGTGCCACTGTACATTCATAACTGTTTCATATCCACCTCTCACATTACCTTCATCTTTTATAGTATAACAGCAGCCTTTTTATTAGAGTAATTTATGTATCTAGTGGGTGAAATGGAAACAACTCATCCTCAACCTTAACGTGCCTTGTTCCATTGCAATGAATCGTGATCGATTTTTGTTTGTTTTGTTGGTTTGGTTTCTGTTGTGGCGTTATATAAAGCGGTGTGCTCTGGACCGCCATGGAAATAGAGGGAGGGGGAAAACAAAAGAGCACTTGGCTTGGTAAGTTGTGATATAATTGAGTGTGCAGTCATTGATTTTCTTGTCTCTCCTCTCTTGCAGGTAAGTGGATGTGTTTTGCCGCGAGGGGTCCGAGAGTCTGTGGGGTGGTAAGTGTGGAATCATTTTCGACGCCGAGTCATTTTTCAACCGAGGACATGGTCTCGCTCCTCTTTGTACCCGCCCCCCACCCCCCCGACATGCTGAATTGACTGCTGCTATGCAGCGTAGGTGTTTTCACTTCGTCCACTGGATACCTTTCGGCCCTTCTTCCTCGTCTTGCTCGGAGCATGCCATACACAGTACGAGTAGGTGGAAAAGTTAAATACATAGAATTGATTAAGGGGCCTTCATTGTACCTGAGATCAATACAATATGTGCAGCTAATGGATTGTGCTGCTTGTCAATAGCATCCATCAATGTTCATATCCTTGTCGATTTTCCAATGATTCACTACTAATAAAGGAGCAGACTGTGGAATTACCGTGTCAAAGGTTGTGCTATAGCTTGTATAGCCTGCAGGAAGGCAATACATCTCTCTATATTTAGGGGTCTAGGTGATACTAGGGCACCCACACACCATTATAAAGACCCCCCTCGGCACCTTTAAGATGTATCGTTATTATAGGAGAACACTAATATGACTTACCCTCGTAAAAACAGACATTTTATATCCAATAACGTGGCCTCACTGCCCCCCCCCCCCCCCCCGCCACTGTGCTTTAAAAGTCTGTAATTACTCATTCTGTAGCTTTTAAGCTTTCTCTCTCAGGATTAACCTCTGTCCACTAAAAGCACTCCTGAAACCCCAAACCGAGAGGCTGAACAAAGCTAAGTGACTGCAGTCAGCCTCTCCGTTCAGTGAGTGACACACGGAGAAAGCACACCTCAGAGTAATTGTGAAGTAATTGTTTAACAGACATCCCGACGACTCGAGACAAAGCCAGAAGTGATCCAACTAAGGCCCTCTGATTATGCAAAGCAGCTCTCCCTCCATCTCGCAGTGCATTGTGGGTAGTCATTCGGTCGCAGTGAGTGGCCAGAGCGGTAAGCTTTTGTCAGATTGGATTTGTCCCTCCAGCAATGAGGGCGCCAGAAGTATAACGGGGGGGCAATGGGACAGCTAAGGTAAGGGGGGTGAGGATAATGTCATGTAGCAGTGAAATTAGTGGGGAGGTTGAGGAGTTGACAGCTGCTACAGCCACACAGGCTCAACCTGCTATAGATGTTTTTATAGGCAGATAGATAAATATATATATATACTTTTTCCACAACAACAGATTTTTTTGCATTCCTTTTAATGCACCTGAAGGGGCTTTATGAACGAACCATGGAGCTACAGCTGTAACTATACTAGAGTATATAGGCATCATGATCCGATGGCCACTGTAAAGTATCTATGCCACTCTACTGTGCATCAAAGACCTTGGATTGATCCCCACCTAGAAATGAGTTCAGTACAGTTAAATAATAAACAATATAATCAAATAAGGTAAAATCCTGGATTTCTATGGATTGACTTGACACAGAGCAAATATTTTCATATGCAGTATTAATCAGTGATGTGAATCAAAAATTGATCGAAAAGATGTGAAAGAACAAAGCAAACACCAAATACAAGATGGTGTTTATTCAGTAGAAATCTACTACAAGCCTCTCCAGAGACAGAGCACGAAACAGACGAAAGCCGAGCCAAAGCCGCAGGTAGAGCAGCAGAGGAGAGCGCTGCTGAATGAAAAACACACATGTCCTGCAAATTTGAAAAGGTTATATTGTGGACACGTCTCCACATGTGCGTGGCCTTGCATCTGTTAGTCTCAGCCCTCTCACCTCTGCTGCCTTTCGACACAGCACGCCGGGTACACATACACACCGACACACACCAACACACACGACGCAGACAGTTTATGCCTAAATGTTTCAACGCTTCGATACATATTTGATCAAGGACAGCGGGGGACCGGAGATGTATGGAATTAATTATGTCCTGTATCACGCCGAGAAAGGGGATTTGCATCACTTTATTTGAGCTCTTTATCCAGTTCAGCCAAGATGAGAGTTCTTGCGGCTTACCGTGACGGTGTCTTGGTCGATACGCCACGAGGAGTGGGTGTTATTTAGTGTGCGTGAATTCATTCCTGGTCTTCGGCCAAGTCATGTGGTTGCATGGAGGTCATAGTGCCAGATCAATGGGATCATGGATGATATCACATCACGTCCCGATATAGAACGTAGAGACGGATACAGGGGCCGAATCGTTTTCGAGCCTGTGTTCACCAGCTAGCCTAGTCACATATAGCATTGATTTAACAAAAATCAATGTTGACGATCTTCCGATGTGTTTTTGGCCACTTTTCGCTATTATTTAATATTTAAGTTCGATTTCCAGCTCCCGTCGCGTGTCTGCTCTCCCTGAGAAACTTCCGTCATCAATTATCCAACAAGTTTTTGACGTCCTGTAGAAACATTAAAGCAAACAGCTCGAGCTGCGTTCATACATTTTGCATGATGTTGTTTTGAACCGATAGTCTTCAGCAGATCACATGTTTGTTAATTAAGGTCAGAACAACGACTACGGGGAAATAACTTGGTTTTCCAATTTGGGGGAAAAAGGGGGAGGGGGGGATAATTCAATGGCACAAATTAGCATTTCAGTTTGAGTATGGGTGATTAGCGTTTCATTACACTAATTGACCTTTTTGAAGGGATTTCTTCTCCCAGTCACACAGGTGCCATCAAATATCAAGATGTTCCGGGGAAACAATTAACCTTCATGAAAAATGATTTACGTATTTGAATCTGCTTCATAGATTGAAAAGCAGCTTCTTATGATCTGAAAATGCACAGCTCTTTTTTTTTTCAATCCAGTTTTAATTTCTGAGCATCTTACATCAACAGTTTTGATTGAAACAGAAATAAACCCTGATTAGTTTGCTTATTAGTTACCATGTTGCTCTTGCTAGTATGTACATCTTGCTATTTGACTTGTTTTTGCTGTCAAAATACCGAAATGAATCACACAAAATGTCAAAGTTATCACAGAGAAGTGGCACGGATCATCCGAAGTTAAACCTGCACTGTGTAACTTTGGCGGCCCCGAGTGGCAGCGAGAGGTAACTGTTTGTATTTTTGAAGACTTCGCTACCCTTAGCTTTCTGTAGCGATAGCCGAGGCGCTAGCTCGCTCGCTGCTGTTTATGAGCTGTGTGAGTTCGGCTCGTAAGTTTCGATTCGTCGCTTCCTGCTCAGAGAAAACTTTCCCGCCAACTCTAAACCTCCTCTGTCGCAGCCTCGCTTCATGCACTAGACTGATAATGCGCTTGTATTTTTACATTAAAAAAAGTTACATAATGCAGCATTAAACCCAGATCTGGGACATTTAATATCCAGTTTCTCCACTCCAAAACCTCAGTCAGAAATATCCACACAAACATCAGCGTTCAGTGTCTCTTTGTGTCTCCCTCTCAACATCCATTCCAGAGGAGAAGCTCATCCAGATTTTTAATCACTTGTCAGTGATCCCCTCACAGTAATCTTGTTTGGTGTAAAACACACACACTCACTTTCACACATGACACACACACACGGCTGGAGGATTGCGAGTCAGTTAGTTCAGTGTGGATAACACAAACACACTACTGAGAGGCCATGTGTCCCAAATTAGACCTCGCAGAGTCACTGACATGCTGACTGAAAACACTTTGCCTCAGACATGGTGTACATGCAGTGTATCAGATGTCACTGTCCAACCTAACCTCATTCCATTAGGCCTTTTTGCTTCTACATCTTTTTGTTACATAGTAGTAGTTAGTTTTGAAAAACAATAAATAGAAAAGTTTCATCCTATTTGTCCTTAATTCAGAGGTTCCCATAAATAGCCCCATCATCTCATTTTGACTTGGAATGAATTCCACGATTCACTTTGTGGAGGATGCTATTCAAAAGCGACCTCAAAGGAAAACCTCATCAGGGTTTAAAGCTCCATGTATGACAACGAATCCCTGGAATCTCAAAGCGTGGCGGTGTGGAGTGTGTGTCAGAGTACGTGCCATGTTCAGATGGCCTGTAGCTGACACGACCCTCCGCCACAACGGCGCTATATGTTGACATTATCCATGGTGGTGTGCCGCGCCGCATTGCACCACAGTCGGTTTCTCTCCTCTAGACTTCCATCACGCGCACAAACTTCTGAGCATCAGATTGGTGCTCGAAAATCGAATGAGGGTTGTACATGTATTAAGGGTTTTAGAGAGCCAACTGCTCAAGAAATGACTTTGGGGGAAGGAAGAAAGGAAAGAACAAAAAGCACCCAGGGGGATTGAGGAGAATGAGCAATGATAACCGCCAGGCTTCAGCTGTTGTTTTTGAAGGAGCTCCTATAGGTCCAATCATTTTAAACATACAGTGGGCTCCATACTAGGAAGGGAACGTAAGATGGAGGATCTGCTTGTTCCCCCAACTGTGTTTACCTGTGTGAAGGAGACATCAAAGCTTACCATGATCTCCACTGGTAGACAGGTGATAAAAGAAATGGAGGGCGGTTGTTCATGAGACAGAAGGGGGGGGGGGTGGGGGGAACACACACACGAGAAAGAGAATATAAATTTGAAAACAAAAGAGGAACGCGTTAGAGAGATGACAAAGAGTCATCTCGTGTGAGACGTGACCTGAGGAGGGATGGCTAGAGAGAGAGAGAGAGAGAGAGAGAGAGAGAGAGAGAGAGAGAGAGAGAGAGAGAGAGAGAGAGAGAGAGAGAGAGAGAGAGAGAGAGAGAGAGAGAGAGAGAGAGAGAGAGAGAGAGAGAGAGAGAGAGAGAGAGAGAGAGAGAGAGAGAGAGAGAGAGAGAGAGAGAGAGAGAGAGAAAAAAAAAGGGAGAAAGGGATGCCGAGTTGTCAGGCTGAGCTGTCGGGAGCTCTGCAGTGTGGCTGTCTGGATGCTCGGAGACTGCCAAGCTGCTCGGCGTCTGATGCAAAGGTTTTATGGTTTATCTCAGCCGGTGGAGAAGAAGATGGAAAAAAAACAAAAGCAACCAAACAAAATGACATAATAGCACTCACCCTCATAATACTTATATAGTCTCAAGATGAACACCAACGTTAACTTTCTCTTAAATGAAAAGGTTTGGGGAAGTGAGTTTAAGTGTGTTTGCCCTTCCACTAGATCCCTGATCCCAGAGCTGTGATCGTCGTGGTACTTATTTGGAGAATGTCATCAGCGGTCCAAGGTGTACAGCTTGCAGTCTCCCCTGCATCCACATGATAGTAATGACACAGGTGTGTGTGTGTGTCCTGCATGTGATGCACATCTATGTCTATAACCGTTGGCCCATGCTAAGACCAAGACCATTCCCTTTAGTCACAGATGGCTTGGGTTTGCTCTGGCACACGGGACTGTCTCGGCAGCTTTGGCTTAAACCGGGGGAAATGTAGTTAAACCTCACCGAGAGGCTGAAAACCACAGTAGCCGTTGACTGTGTGATCAGTCAATGTTTTCCCCATCACGGTTTGGCGTCCGTGTTTCATCTCTGGAGTGGTCGGTGACGCTGGGCTGGCACTGTGATTTTCCCCACAGACCCACTGTCAATTGATTCATTTTCCCCTGCTGCGTTAAATACTACGAGTGTCCGGTTGAGGAACTCGTCCGATGCATCATAAACCCACTGCCACGCGGTCCCTAAAACCGCTCATTACGGTCGCTATTAACACGGTGATGATCGAGTGCCACCGCTCGTGCGCGAGCCTGGAATGTGGCCTGGGATACTTGTCATTGTGTGCAGCACTAAAAATAACCCGGTAATCATCCACGGTGAAGGATTTCTACGAAGAAGAGCATTTGATGTGACTTAAAACCACCGTTAACAACAACATTACCATTTTTTCATATGCTGCACCTGTCCAAACTGACAAAATTGTCAAGATCAAATGAGGTACCACAGTGTTGGAATGTAAATATTAACTGAGGGGAGGGCCTCTTCTTCAGATGAAGAGGACGGGAGAGAAAGAGTTATTTGTAACACGATGAAAATCTTAGCAGATAAACATCCTTTTGTCATGGTAATCAGGTGACGCGGTGGATGACAGTGATTGGCTGCGGCGGTGAAGAGCGCTCTTCAGGAGCCAATGGCTTTTGTTATCAGCGGCTGGCAGCTGGAAAGCCCATAAAGAGATGGAAGCCTACAAGAGGCACTGGGCCCTGAAACAGATTTCATGTGGACTCATTTTGCCAGCCAGTTTGAAAGGAGAGAGAGATGTGGTTGTCTACAAAATGGGCTTTTGAGCACTTCTAAATTTCCTGAGGAGAAAAGGCATCCATATTACAGCCTTATTCAGACTAGGATGACATTCTGAATGTTATTTC
This sequence comes from Hoplostethus atlanticus, assembly GCA_034670405.1. Classification (NCBI taxonomy): domain Eukaryota; kingdom Metazoa; phylum Chordata; class Actinopteri; order Trachichthyiformes; family Trachichthyidae; genus Hoplostethus; species Hoplostethus atlanticus. Next base: position 2,310,141 of record JAXDDX010000011.1, on the reverse strand, counting down.
TGGATTGATCCGAGATTTCAGGGTTTAAATGCTTTATAATATGCTTTATATTAAAAATGTTTTTGTGCCTGTATTTAGTGCCTGTTTCCATTGAATGTCAAACGGTTAATCTCAGGGGGGGGATTTGGTTTTGTTTACTCGTTTGTCAAAGTAGCTATGTACTCTGTCACTCTGCTCCTGTGTGTGTTTACTTCATTATCTCCGCCTGCTAATGCATCTATCACGTCTGCACAGCTGCACAGGAGCCCTCAGTTAGAGCTCATTTTATAGTTTGTGCCAATGCCTTGAGGAATCCAGTCAGTGTTTCAGATGGAGTGCACAAGACGTGTGTGCGCTTGCATGCGAGCGTAATTGTGTGTTCAAATGTTACGTCTGCCCAAGAAATCGAAGATGAACAGGCCTGCATTTTTTTTTCATCGAGGGAAAGACATTTCAGACAGCTTTCTAAACAAGGTATTCTTTTGCAGTGTAAGAATCCCCCGGCCTGCAAATCACGTTGCACGTTGAAGAAAATCGTACATTTTTTTTACACTGAGCACAACCTAAGCATCTCATCCCCCATCCACCTACACACATGTTTAAACATTTTAAAGCCCTGAAAGAGAAATTGCGTAGAAGATCTATCACAATTTATACTACAACTCCAGTATGCAGCAAAGAAATTGCAACATGATGTTTGTCAATGTCATGAAACCGTATTCACACCTCCAACAAACATATCAGCGCTCCGTTTAAGGTAGCCCTCACCCTTTTCTCATCTTTGTCTACCTCTCCTGTGCTTGTGATTCCTCCCCTTTCGTCCTCGTTGCCGGAGACAGCGGGGCGTTTCCATCCTGATTCAGTGGGAGACCAGCAGTGCTAATAACTTCTGGAATCAACTGCTATTCCTGGCAAACACAGACCCCAAGTCTGATCAATAGGAGAGACAGAGACAGAGGCAGCAGGCTGCCGTCCAGCCCAGCCCCTGATAGCTGCTATTAGAGTCCCCTCAGCCACTAACACCAGAGCCACATACTATTCCTCTGTGGCCTGTTCCTCCCATACACCACTGATAGACCACTAATAGAGCCATGATTATGAGCCTTAAACTGAAGGTTTTTTTTTTCTCGAGTGGTTTCAGGTTGAATGATCGATTGTAATCAATCATTGGTGTTCAGTGGAATTTCCCCCATAAATGTGAACTGTGTTGTTTTTTACCCAGCTGGTTTTTGTGCCAGCTTAGGAGCTCGGTCAGGTCGCCTGGTGCTGTCCAATTATAAACTAAATATCTAGAATGCTTGCTACTGCTATTTTCCACTCTGTAGCTGCAGCTGCCATTTCCATTGTAATCTGTAACATATGCCCCATCTCCGAGGCCATTGCAGCACAGCGCTGTACAGAGGAAGTTCGCTTACTGAAACCCACCGGTGAAACAGATGGAGTGCCAACTGGAATTGCTTCCTTGTGAGAAAAAAAAAAAATCGACCCCATATTTCTAAAGTACATCTTTCTCGCCCGCCCCTTCTTTTTAACCCTTGTTACATAATCCGTGCACCAGTTCAGCTGGGGATGGTGGAAAAGATGTCTTTGTGAAAAGGGGTCAGCAATCAGCTTTTATTCCTTTTTTTTTTACAGCCATAGAAATGTACAGGATTTTCATGCTCAGGGGCAGAGGATAAAAATGGTACGCCCGGGCAGCCTCACATGCAGGGATATGACCTTTTAATGGCTTGGGTTTCCTAGCCAGGAGAGGCAGGGTCCTCTTTGTTCACCTTTAGAAATGGAACAGAGCGAACACAAAGGGTCAGCTACTCACACATGTCCGGGGAAGAGGAAACAGTAGAGGATTTTTTTATTTTTTTATCACAATTTCTTCCCTGAAAATGATCCAGCTGCCTTTCTTGATCAAACTCAATTTTTATATTTCCGGCTTGGCGTTTTTTGTCCGGGCCGTCGCTAAGTCTAGAACCCCCGAAGTGTGGATAAACAGAGATTTGCGATTTGTGGCAACGATGTCTCGCCCCGAGGATCACGGTCCATCTTCATTTCCCCTTCGTCAGTCCTCCTTTCATCAGGACCGAGAATACAGATTCGATTTATCTTTTCATTCTGCATTTAACTCACTCACTTAACCATATCGATTTTTATTAAATCAAACACACTAAACCTTTGTTTTATTTCTTCACATATGAAAAAAAAAAAAAACTGCACTGTTTTCACCAAACTGGGCTTCAAGTGTACAGCGATCCCACAGAACCCTTAAATGAATACTATACATCTCAAAGGGGATTTAGACAAAATTCAGTAAAGGGACTTAGATTAAAGCTGAGCGCTTAATCCCTCTCCAGCCTATAGATGAGCTTCTATTGATGGGCCTTTCTCCCTGGAGAGGTAGAGGGGGGATCAATAGGCAAACAGCATCATTGATCCTGGCTGCTTTGAAGTCATGTTTCTCCCAGCCAGAGATCCCCCATCTCTCAGATCCCTGCCGTCACACAAACCTCGCTGTCCCCTGCTGCCTCGTCCGGTTAATGGCCGTCATAAAACAGCAACCCCACTGCAGAGTATGTGGTTGTGCGTAGGGAGTTAGCAGCCAATTTTACAGGCTTAGTAATCCAGTTTATAATCCGTTTCATGCTTGTAAAAACGCACAATAATAGGAGATATACCGTTATATCTCTGTTTCACAAGGGAGTGATTGATGCTACAGCGATGCTCGGTGAATGGATGTCCAGTATGAGCCGCATGCTCACTGAACAGATGATGGGGCTCATTGACGAGGTATGGAGTCCTAATATCCTGTGTTTTTAGCCGCAGTTAACGCGTCCCAGATGTGCAGCGGAGGCTCTTGGGAACATTTCACCAGTGACATCATTATCGTGGTCCAGACAGACGTGGGCATCCCTGTGACGACCAGCCCACTGTGTTATTATGTGGTTCTCCCCCCCTCAGACCTTCTCTCTCCATCTTAAAGCCATTTGTAACAGAAGAGAGATTAAATTTACCCGAGGTGTGGAAATCCAACTTTTCCAGCCGAGTGTATATACCAATAGTGATCGTTTGACTTAGAGAAATGCAACAAAGCACACCAAGACTTTTTTTTTTTTCTAAACCCTCTGCCGTCGATTTTCTCGGGAAACAAGTTTTCCTTTTTTTTCTTTTCGGAAATCCTTATTCCTCCTCCTCCCGCAATGTGCTGACAGAGGCAGTTATCACAGCTCCCAATAATGTGAGCGTTTCCACGAGCGAACGCAGCGAGAGGCTCTGGGAAGTCTTGTCAAATCCATTTATTGCACAACAATAGGGTATAATGGAGAAGAGACACTAGGGGTTTTCATTCTCTGATTCAATACTAAATGATTTTTTTTTATTGTATCCCACTTTCTGCTAAAATATTGTAGATGACAGTCAAGGTTATGTCGACATTTTTTTTTTTTAAATTCAAACATCTCTAGTGTAAAAGCATTGGGACTTTTATTCGAGTGTATCTATTTTGAGGCCCTCTATTTAATTTGATTAGATGGAGAAAGTCTATTTAGGAACATGTTCTGTCTGCTACTCCCAGTCTGGTGTATTTATAAGAGGCTAAATAAGTTGTGGCTTCAACGTCATAAAAAAACAAATCCATTGGGAGTCTAACCGCTGACCAGCCGGCTGCCCAGTTCAGCATTAAATTCCAGAGGCTTGTAAATTTTACAGTAGAACCTGAACTGGGCATTTTACCAAATGGACAAAATTAGCAAAACTATAAACTATCTCACGTATGAATTTGCTTTGGGTTGGTATTTCAGTAGCCTATATTTGCCACCGCTATTCCGTAAGGTTTCACATAGTTCGGCTGAAATTGCCAAGGACATAACGGCAAGAAGAAGAGCCGGTAAGTTATCTCCAACTTGCCCCAAGTTACAGTCCTACTCCTCATATCTGGGCATGTTACCAAAGCCTCAGCCGGGGCCATATGCTGTAGACCGAAAGTAGCGGGTGCATCAAACATTTACAGTGCGGCTTTGTGCTGTCAGGCCCGTTATTTCCTATTGTACCTGCTGACTGAGAGAGAAGCCAAACAGCCCTGAGCTCAGCTCATTAGGAGAGCTCTGTGAGGTGCCCTGTCAGACTCACTCTGCCAAGGTAAGATGTTCATCCCCTCCGAGAAAGGAGCAGACTGGAAACTCGGCAGAAACTAGCTAGAAAGTTTGAGGTTGTGCGCGTGCGTGCGTGTGTGTGTGTGTGTGTGTGTCAGTGAGAGAGAGAGAGAGAGAGAGAGAGAGATAGTGAAAAAGGGGAAATAATAAAAAAGATATAGTTTTAGAAGAAAGTCACTTTTTTGCAGCAAGGTGGTGTGGCGAGACGGTCTTCAACTAGACGACCCCGGTTCAAGACAACAAGCAGCCATGTTACTGAAGTGTCCTTGAGCAAAACATTTAATCCCCACTAGCTCCATGGGTGCTGTCCTGTTGCTGACCCTGACCTCTGACCTCCCTGTGCAGGGCGGCAAGCTAAAGCTCAAGAGAATTTCCCTCCGGGGATCAATATCACATTACACTGACGTTCCTGATTCAACATCAAAAATATTCAGGAACCAGCCTGCACATTTTTGTAATCCTTTTGTCTTAATTTACCCACAACCCCTTTAAAAGTTCCATTATTTGTTTTAATTTTGTGCAGTGAAACATTTTGTAAGACCAGGTGTCTTTTTGGAATGAAAAAGCCTGTTGAATCAAGAATGGCATATCACCCATTTCCCTCTCAGTGCCACAAAGGTCTGACATGTGTTCAGTGTTACATTCACATCCATGCGTTAGCCTGGGAATAAATGACCAGCGATCCCATTAGCCACTGCAGACCCCCTTAGCGCCTATTAAAGCCCATATCTCTACAGCTCTAAGCTGACCTTACTGGCATTTTATATGTAGATGTATGCTGCTCCTGTCTGCTCACTCACAGAAATATTGATCGTGCCAAAGATCAGTGGAAGGCACAGTAAGGAAAATGGAGAGGGGGGAGATGGAGAATTGAATTGAGAGAGGAAGAGGGATCTATCTGAGTGTGTGTGTGTGTGTGTGTGTGTGTTGAGAGAGCGAGGTGAGTAAGACCCTGGCAAACCACCTAGACAAGCATGACCGCGTTTCATTGGTGGAATACTGAGCAGGGCAAATCCTCGGTCAGGGTCCCATTTGTTGCTCCCACACTGAATACCGAGCTGTGGGCGCACTTTTCCACAGGGTAACCTCTAATGAGAGCATTTCCAGCATGAGGTACCCACTGTAGAGCATCAATGATTTGCGGGTCTTGGATATATATAGTCTGAAGTTGGCCATAAAGGTTGTAGATTGAGCGATTTGTTGTTGATATAAAACATACAAGTGTGTTTCCACTAGGATGAATTATACATGACAGAACTCCACCGGAAGGCGAAGCTCTCGATCTACCGGTCAGTCTTTGTCCCGACCCTAACCTATGGTCATGAGGGATGGGTCATGACCGAAAGAACGAGATCCAGGATACAAGCGGCTGAAATGAGTTTCCTCAGGAGGGTGGCTGGCGTCTCCCTTAGAGATAAGGTGAGAAGTTCAGTCATCCGGGAGAGACTCAGAGTAGAGCCGCTGCTCCTTTGCGTCGAAAGGAGTCAGTTGAGGTGGTTCGGGCATCTGGTCAGGATGCCTGCTGGGCGCCTCCCTAGAGAGGTGTTCCAGGCATGTCCAACGGGGAGGAGGCCCCGGGGCAGACCAAGGACCAGGTGGCGTGATTACATCTACGCATTGGCCTTGGAACGCCTTGGGATCCCCAGGGCAGAGCTGGCGGATGTGGCCAGGGAAAGGGAAGTCTGGGGCTCTCTGCTGGAACTGTTGCCTCCGCGACCCGACCCCGGATAAGCGGATGAAGATGATGATGATGAAGATGATGAGAACTCCACCGGATACATTTGATGATGAACATGAAAAAGCTCTTATTTACTACACACATGTAGTCTGCATGATAGATGTATACGTGTACCCGGATATGAGACGGTGAATTCAATAGCACATAGTCATAGTTCAGCTGTTTTACTATGTCTCAGAGAAAACACAAGCAAACAAATGACATATCTAGCCTCAACATATTGTAACATGCGTGAGAACGGATGCCATTGAGCTTAGTTCCCTTCATTTGTCACGTTGCAGCGGAAAGTGCCGTGTTGTTGCATTAATCCCGTCCCATCTCTATCTGATATGAAGATCTAATACTCGGGAACACAAATCAAGTTGTTACAGACTGCAGATCTGCTCTCAACCCTCTATATTTGGGAGCATCTGGTGTGTAGAGTTTGGATGTGTTTCCCCTCTTGGCTGAGTGGTGGTGCATGCATCCTTGTGTGTGTGTGTGGATACAGGGGGGGGTCTTTGTCTACAATCTTTCACAGTTTTGCGAGTGTGTTTCATGCCTAGCCATTCTCCTCGCAGCGGCCAGCAACACCACCAATTCCAGCCCGGAGGGAGTTGTTTGATTGGAAGGAGCCGGTCGATGGCACAGATTGCCCAACGAGGCTGTAATTACACTGAAATCTAAAATGGCAGCACTTGGAAGCAGATGAACTGGTCAATAAGTCACACCACAGCCGTCCGTGTGTGTGTGCGCCCCGTGTTATTTTTCACCCCCCCCCCCACCCTCTCATGCAACACTCACTGAAAATAGACGGCAACAATCGGTTGCCGTGGTGTTAACCGGAACATGAAGTCGTCGCAGGAATCAATGCAAGGGTTTGTCTGCGTTATGGTTATTCCTCCTGTTTCCCTTCATGTCTTAGCTCCCTGTGTGTGTGTGTGTGTGTGTGTTTGTTCCAGCTGCACTGTGTCTGGTATTGTTCTGTATGGTATCAGAGGGATGAGAGGCAGTCGTCGGCCGGGTTTAGCTCAACATCCCCATGCTCCACTGGACCACTGCTGGGTACACACACACTGAGATTTCCATTTCGCACGCTTGAATTGCCGCCGGAGGTTTGCAAACGTTTTTTTCCGCAGAATGCATGCGAGTGATTGCCTACATAGAATTTTTACAACACGTCTGAAGTTTTTCAAATAGATAATAAATACCAAAAAAACAACAACAACGGTGACTCACAGTGGTTATATTTTTAAGTACCTGTTTGTGTGAGAGAGAGAGAGAGAGGGAATGAGAGAGAGGCTTGGGTGAACCTTGTCTAGCCTACCTAGGGGAGGTTGTTGAGCTGAAGAGTCCTCCTAGGGCTTCTCCTGGGAGTTAAATTCTTTGGAGGGATGCAGACACACACACACACACACACACACACACACTTACTTGAAGGGCTCCTTGATTGGCCTCACATGGCTCCTGTGAGCACCAGTTACCGGGGATGTGCATGACTTGGGTCTGTAAGTGGAGTGCAAGAAAAACCAGGGTGCTGACATCACCTCCCAGCAGCGGCCTCTCCTCCTCCTCCTCCTCCTCCTCTCCCCTCATCCCCCTCACTGGCGATGACAACAGGGACAAAATCCGCCTCCCAGATACAACAGTTGTCTGTCTGGCTGTCTGTTCTTTGGATTTTCCCCTCCGTCTCCACTAATTGAAGATGACGAAACCTCATGGAAGCACAGCAGGAGACGTAAGCCTCGATGCTGAAGGGGCCACGCAAATCTAGGACGAAACCTTAAAAGTCTTTGTCAGACAATTTCCTTTCACAATCATCTGCAACTTATAATCCCGCTGTGAACTTTTGGCTTACGGGGACGTTTTCCTATTACATCCAGTCAAGTGTTTTTTCAGTGAACTCCTTCAGAATTCTCCAACCGAATTTTTCTGCAGACTTCGTTTTTTTTTTTCAGTTTTGTAAAGTCCCGTGGGAATGTGAATACATGCATTATGGTTTTAATGAGTTTAGCGGTTCATCCGTGGCGTGTGCACCGGCCCTGCTTGTTATTCATGAGTTCTTGGTAATTGTGATTATACTTTGTGTTTCAGCACCCGTTCCCCGCCGCCGTCTCCTAAACGGTTTGAAACGAGCCATATAAACGATTTCAAACCCGCGCGGCGTACACGCGTAAAACGGGGAACCTTTCACTCTTTATTGTTGCTTGATTGGAAACGGGAAACGAGGCCGTCTCGCACTAAGCCCGTGTCTTTACCAAGCGGGCCATGAAAACAGCCTCTTTTAGACATCGCGTCGCTCCTCTCTAGCCTTCACAAAGCGCCTTTTCACCCAGGTCGACCTTGTCTTGTGTCTCCAGCTACTTAACCGCCACCGGCGCATTGTTACGGGAGCGCAGATGTCTGTTGAAACGGCTGGAGGGCAAAGCGAGAGAACATCATGAAATGAAAAGAGTTTTGTTTTTTTTTCTCTCTGCCGCTGCCGCTCCGACAGTGCAGCGTTCGCCCCCCGGGGGAAGGGGACTAAGATTCATGGGCAGGGATGATTGAGTGAATGCTGCAGAGTAGAGGCTGCCTCGTGTCTGACCTCTCTAGCACATGGTGTATTCATATGAGGCAAGGCATTTAACAAAACGATTGCGGTGTCATTTCTGTAATGCATTTAGCTCGTATGCTTGCATGTGAAAACGATGCAGATTATACAGTGGAGTATAAAACTGTATTTTCTAATTGATATTGCCAGAAAATCAAAGAAAGCGCAGTGCGAAAAAAACATGTTGTAATGTGACGTTTCCAATCAATTGTTCCATCCGTTTCATCTGCACATGTAAAAGGAAGCTCTGGCAAAGGAGGTGGGAGAGGCAGATGGTGCTGTCACCTGGAATGCATGTCTGATAGATGGCCACCTGTGCTGGGTTGGTCTCACGAAACTAGTTTGTATTGCGCGTTATGTATTGGAACCGCTGATGCCGCTCCAGTGTCCTCTCTCGCTACTTGCTAAAGAGATTAGGACAATGTTTGCCGAGGTTTGCTGAGCCAAGTCTGTACCGGGAGCGGAGCCGCGGATCGAATGTGTCTATTGTATATCGGTTCTGTCATGGCTTAAACATTTTATTTTTCCATTTCTTTCCATTGTGATAATAACAGATATGACTGTAGCGACTCTGGCGGGGAACTGCTGAGGTTCAGGGCTTTTACTGTTGGGTTTAATCTGCATGTTAGGACATTGTCAGTTTGCCCCGCCGCGTTAGGCAACTGAAGAAAATGAACAAGATGAAAGCTCTTTGAAGAGCAGTTCAAAAGAGCCGACTCACCCAAAAGAAAAAGAAGCCAACTCTCCGAAAAAAAACAAAAAACACTGTTGGATCTTTGGCCAAAGATTGCACATACAGATAATATGAACAGATACAGACTCATAAAATAACAAATCAAAAATAATTACACCCCGGCTAATTGACGATGGTGTCGTTGACTTTTTCATCATCAGCATCAATCCGATGCGCTGAGCAGACATCGCCCCAACCCGAGATCCATGTTTCATTAATAATTTTAACGTTAAACCACAGAGTCACTTCACCGTGGAACGTGCTTTTTCCCCCCCCCCATTGTTTGTGGGAACATCACCATTAAACCCAGGGAGTTGTTTTGAGTAATCTGCGGTGTACAAATAAGCTAGCTATACCGACCACGATTGTGAGAGAAATAACACAGTAGTCTTCACTCTTGGCAAAAGGCATCCCTCCCTCAACCTGAAACCTTGCCCAGACATCATTAGCTACGTCAGAACAGGCGTACAACCTAAACATCACATTAAGTGGACTTGTAGGAGCTTGATTTTTTTTTTTTTTTTTTTTTAAATTGGGGGGGAGGTGGAATGGTGGGGGGCTCAACAAATTATAGGGTAATAGTTTCTCATTAATTTGATATGAAAGGTCCTCTCCCCTCGACATATACTTGGTAGCTCTGCTCGGTTGAAACACCAGACATTTTATAGCCTGTTGGGAGCTCAGGGAAGATATTAAAATGGTAAAAAAAAAAAAAAAAAAGTCCCTGCAATTTACTTTAGATGTTTTTTTTTCCCCACTGTAGAGCAAAGTATGGGTTACCCTGTAGCAGTATACTGGTACCGTAACTGAAAGTGACTGATGGGGGATATATAACTCTCCCTTGAGGCGAGAGAGATGGACTATTGCTGATATATAGCCTATCCTGCAGTTCTCTGTTTTGACAACTCAAATCAATACTCTCAGCATAAGATGTTGATTTGAGCATCTGCGGTAGTGTGTGTATGTGTGTGTATGTGTGTGAGAGGCAGAGAGACAAAACAAAAGAGACGCTGCACATGTACACATGTACCCAGTTTAGTGAGTGAAATTCTACCATATATCCATACAGTCTTCTAAAATCCCAGAGCACCAACAGAAGAAAGTGCAGATGATAGCTCCTGCTCTCTAGACAGCCTCCGCCTATTGCCTCTGCTTGCTAAAGACCTTCCACAGAGAGCTGTCATCCATTGCCATCCATTATCTCTGTGGCTAGCTGTGGATGGCTGAGCACCGTCAGCCTGTGGAGCACAGTGGGACTCTGGGGTTAGCAGGGGTCCCAGTCAGTACAGCACACTAAGCCTCCCGGGCCGCCCAGCGGAGATCACCGTGCAGGAGAGAGGATAGCATCTTACACACCTTTCATTCCCAAACAGCAGTTGGCAGTCTGTCAAGTCTGTTGCGTTAAAATGACGACTTCTGTTAAATTGCTGTCACATTTCAAGTTGGCTGGAAGGTGTAATTTTCTCATACACTCGGTTTTATCCACCCCCAAATTTACTCCACCAGTGTACGGCTGACTCTCTAGTGCAGAATGCTGCATTAGCTCCGTTTGTTTTTAGCTGGCAGGTCCTGAGTTGTGTTTATATTGCATAGGCATTGTGTTCTCAGTGCACGGATCAGTTGAAATCTAGGTTAGAGGAGTTGTTGCATCACGTTGGATGTCATTTGTGCTCAAATGGATTCGCATCATAGAAAAAGAATGGCAGTTATGTTTCCTCTTGTTTGATTTCATTGTTCAGTTTTGCTTGTAATGGGGCGCCGTAGCAAAGCAATCCATTTTTACCTACACCTCACCCATTATATACACCATCATTTGTAACTCTATGATTGTTATGCTCATCACTGTAATTACTACACTACCAAAATAATTTTCCCATGTTAAACCACTTCAGGAATCTAATGAAGTGAGCGGCGCTACTGGGAATGGTATTCAGGCTGCGGAGAGGAATGCGTGATTAATCCTCAAAATACCTCCGGAATGCATCGCCTTGGTCTCCATCCAGTTTGGGATCAAAGAGCGCAGCGAGGAAAGAGTATACTTGTCCCAGCAGTATTATTGCCTTTGATATGATTAATCTTGTCATGGATGTGATACCCCAAGTCATGCTGTTCCCCATAAATCATATTGTTTATGTAACTGTGGTTATATTATGTAGGTGGAACATCCTCATATAGATTGTTTACAAGCCTCAGTTCTTAAATCGCTAATAAACCGTAGCATGTAATTACACTTTTGCTGTAATTGTTAGCTAGCGAAGGCAAGCTAGTGATTGCTGGTTGAGAGAATTCCTCTAGTCTATTTTGCTCAGTATAAAGGCATTGCTTGCTATGGGCTATTGTAATGTAATGCTAGTGTTGTCAGTAAATAGTAATTACAGGATTTTGAAGGTAACCAATGGAATGTTTCAGGAATGCTGTGGTAGGAACAAAAGGTAAGTAGGATCGCTAACAACAATATTAGTATTTCTACAAAATATATCCCAGATTATTAAGGGTGTAATTTGTCATTCTTTGTAATCAGGAATTCTCTTTGTTCACTGTTTTGGTGTCTTTAACATGTAGCCTATCAGCTTTGGCGGGAACCCTTGAGTCATCAACATCTGTCCTAAAGATCAGAGCTTTGAACTGGGAGGAAAATGTTCCTTTAAAGGAACGGCAATGAAATATTCATCAGGACCACCACGGCTTGAGATTGATAGTCTTGCCAGAGATTGTGTCCAAAAGTTGGCAGGATGCGTCGGCGGGAGTCGTGCTAAAATGTGAGTGTTGGGTGAGGCAATCGATCTTTATCTTACAAGACTTACACCTTGACATTTTAAGTGGGCCAGTAAGCCACCCAAAAGATAAGCTGTTTGGTTTCCATCTCCTCCTCAGTCTGCACTCCAGCCTTGCAGGGTTCTGCAGCAGCCGGTCTAATAACCACAACACTGTATGTCAACAAGCAGTAGCCTTCACAAAAAGCAAAATGTTCTTAGGCTTCTGGCATTTGCTGCCCTTTGTAATAACGATACCCAAACTTTATTGGTATGTCTGTTTGTGCTCTTTCTCTCTCTCTCTCTCTTTCTCTCACACACACAAACTCAAAGTCAAAAGAGTTTTAGGAAGTTGTCATCGTCACATCCTCACTAGCTCTCTAACCCCGCATTCACACTGTGAGCAACTTCTATTCTGACCGATTGTGACCAGTGCAAGAGCTTCCGATTGCAGCTATGTAGTGGTCTCATGTCGCTACAACGTTATGACCAATAAAACAAACATTTTTCAGCTGTACTTTTTTCTGTCTTTCATAGCTAGCTAGCTAGCAAGCGTTAATTAGGTAGCATTAATCAAAAACAAACAGAAATAAATGAATGAGAACAATAAAACAATCCAAATAAATATAATAAAATGACTTCAGAGCTGACCGTCAACCCCAACAATGGAAATTTAAATGTTTATTCCTGTAGTCTTTGTAGTTGTAGAGAGCTGGGAAGCTGTAATTGTAATTGGCTGAATGTCCATTTTTCACTCGCCAGGCAGAACTATTGTTCATGAAACAAAATCACATTAGCAGTGAAGCAAGGAAGTGCGGACGTCAGAGCGACTTTGATGGCCGATGACCATGGAGAGTCCCGCACATCGGCCGGTTTTCCCCCGCTGACTCAGCGTTATAGAAAATGAACGGACGTGTCGGTCGCGTTGCTCGCAGTGTGAACGGTAATACAGTGAGGATATTTCCCATTATCCTGAGGTAGAGTTTGAGTTGTTTTTGAGCAAGGCTAGGGAGCGTTGCGGTGAGTGTACTGTCTGACTGTGTGTGTGTATGTCTGTCAAATGTCAGACATACACACACACAGATAGACATGCAGACCTCCAGTGGTCAGATGATTCAGCAACCACAGGCATTGCTTTGCTCACCCTTGACGACCAACAAACAGGCGCCCACAGACACACACGTACCAAATAATTACTGTGTGTCTGAACGGCTTCAACATATCGATTTTTCCGAGTGCAGTCGCTGTGTGTATGCCCACATGTGTAGTTTATATGCTCGCACACAAACGTACAGCGGTGTCGCACAAATCAAACATCTGTGTGTAATTTCCCTCCTAATGGGATAGGATTGTATCGATCTGTGTAGGTAAGTGAACGTCTCATTTCAGACTCGGGGGCTAACTAGAGTTTTAATGACGCCCTTCAGTGCGGTCCCTTTTGTGTGCCTCTGTACTATAGTCTTCAGAGCTGCGTGACACTACAACAAAAGAATATTGAACCTACCGAGACGCACAAACTGTCACGGCCACGCGTGTGTGTCGCTGTTGTCAACCGGCGTCTTCCTAAGAAGAAGGGGAAAGCAGAGGGGATGGGTAGGATCAATACCTCCGAAGCTACCTCAAATAAAATGAGGAAAAGCTTTAATTTATCTGCAGTGTAGCTAGCTTTTCTTTACCCTCACTTCTCTTTCTTTATAGAAACAGTGGGAAAGCTGAGTTGAGGAGACAAGGTCCTGTTGGGATCTGATCCTAGTCCGGCAGGGGCTAGGACTGACTCATGGACTCGCTGCTCTAGCTCTCCTGTTGTTGCTTCTCGTCTATGCTTTCAAGGGTAAAGTGGACCTGAAGGGGTCCTGGGGCTGTTCTCTGGCCCAGCACGTCCTCAGAGTAGGTGACGGGTCTCTGTGTTTTGTTCCAGCAGTCGCTTTTTAGAAAAGTCACACCTTTTCGACAAACCCCTCTCGCTTCTGGCCGGCGCCGCCGCGCCGAGTTCATCCATTACGCCCTGACAGCTTGATGAATGTGTCAGGCAGTTTAATTAGAGTTTGTATTCTTAATATCACCTCCTTGTTTGATAGTATTATTACCTCAGGGTGTGATCTGATGTGATTATTCACCACTTTGATAAGGCGTCGTGATGAAATGCTATTTCTCACGCGAGTGCGGTAGGTAGCCGGCGTTCCCACAAGTCAGATTGATTGCGGTGTTAAATTTATGACGGAGCCGTTTCCACCGTGGCTGTGATTCAGAAAGGGCTGTGGGCTGTTAGCGCTGCCAGCTTGTCTATCACTTGTCTAACATTCCCCCGCTTGTTAGAAAAGTGATAGACAGGCAGCGTTGGTCTATGACTTGTCAAACACGTTATCATTAGCTTATTCACAAGTCAGTCGGCTTTTTCTCTCTTGTTCGCTTGTCATTTCTTGTCTTTTATGTATTGAATGCACTTTTTTTTAAAACATATTGTACGTAGGAGATGCTAAAGACAAATTTACACCAAGAGGAGCTGTGGAGTTACTCCAGTCTTCTCTTACTCTGTCACTGTGGGCTTGCGTGATAGCCAAAGAGGTGTTGATTCAGTGTGGCAAGATACTTGGCTGGTGAACAAAGTAAACCAACACCCACAGTATTTATTTTATCTGCAGGAGTGATAGCTTGTAATTATCATGCTGTCATTTTTTTGTTGACCATCATAGGCCTGCCCACTCTTTTTTCTTATCTACTTGATTGCCTTGCACACACACAGCACACCTAGAAGCTGTAGGAGTGTGATGGGCCCTTTTGTGCCACTAGAATCAAATGGAAATGTATGAGACTTTTCCACAGAGTCGTATGAAAACTCACAGATCAAAGCTGTGTTGACAGACGTTGGTCCTGCCATAGGATGGGTATGCTGACAATAATAGTGTGTGTGTGTGTGTGTGTGTGTATGTGGGGGTGTGTGTTTGTGTTTGGGCTTGTATATGTGCATGCCAACGTGCGTCAGCCTAATGTAGCCTGGCTGGGGTTGCAGCTCGGTGCAGATACCGCCTGACAGCGCCTGAGTTTTTTCTGGGCCTGCGCCTTCTCCTTTGATGTGTCACTGTTACAGACTGAACATGATGGGCCTTGTCTTCCTCCACCTCAACTCCAACCGCTCTCCTTTATCACACAGCCCCATGCCGGGAATGCCGCTCGTTGAAGAAAACAACAGATTATTCAGCCATTGCTGTTAAAACAAGGGCACGGTGAGAGAGGTCTGTGTTGTTTCTTTTTATCAGGAGGCAGCGGCAGATTACTCACTGTTTGCAGTTCTTTTTTTTTAGAAAGAGATGCTCATTTTTGGAAGTGCGTTGTGTTTATTATGACTGCAGAGATGTAACCTTGAGATAAATGTAATTGTTTGTTTGTGTTTGTGTGTTGGCATTTCAACACAAATTGAGCTGGGAGACGAAGTAAAGACCTTGAAGGACACAAGAGGGGAAGACATGTTGCAGCTGTAATAGGATAAACCAGCACCCAGACAACATTGCCTTTCATACACAGTCAATAACACACCCACACACACACACACTTTCACAAACACTTTGGGTTACATTCATACTCACGCGCGCAAACATACACCTACACACAAACACTCGCGATCACGCCTCGTTACCGCTGCAAACTCTGCGCGCACATCCATCCATCACTTGTCAGTGTGAAGTGAGTGTGAGATGATGATGGATGGATGTTTCCACAGAGCTTGAGAAGAGGAAGTGTGTGTACGTACACACACGTATCCTGTGCTGCTGGAGAGGCTCGCTCCGCCTTTGCCTCAGGTGTTGTCGCTGACCCCGAGGTTAATTGTCAGTCAAGTTAGCGTATCGTGAAAGTCAGAAAGTCTGAACCGCTGTCTGTTTTACACTAGCGGGAGACAGGTGGGTGTTGCAGCCATTAAAGCTGCAGTATGAAAGATCTTTCTGTAGAAATACACCCGTCTTACCGGGCCTAAATGGTGGGACTGCACCAGTATTTCAAATGAAATACTGTTGGCGGGTATGGTCACGCAGGAAATCTTCTCTTCACACAGGAAGTGACAAATCAAATGAAATACCAAACTGTCTCTTAAACGGCAGCGAGCGAGCACCCTGTAAAAGATAAAACATGACTCTCCAACAGTGGCTTAACCTCGACCCACACCTGCCACTGAGAAGAACAACTTCTAGGTCTAAGGAGTGCGCAGCTTGCTGATGATGTCTGGGTACTGAGGCCTCAAAATTCAAACAGCTACCTCCAGATGTTCTTCGGGGCTGCCAAAGTGTGAATCTGCCTAGTGCAGCTTTAAATAAAACATGGCTACTGAACACTAAAACCCAGGTACAGTTGTAACAGTAGTTATTTGTGTCTTGGGGAGCAGCATTTCCCCCAGTGTGTGGAGGTGTGAAGGTCACTCTGACAGTGCTCCCCTCCCTCTGTGTCAGGAGCCACAGTGCCCTCCCCTTTGCCAACCTAACCCGCCACAATCACCCCACAGGTGCCAGCCTGCAGCCAGCGTGACCCTCATGCGGGGCTGTGGTCGCGCGGCGGTCGACGCTGCCCTTCCACCTCCTCCCCCCACCCCCTTACACAGATACCGCTTCTGCCAGCGCCGCCATATGTTTTGCCGCCGACTGTCATACACAGAGGGCAAAGGTGAGAGATGCCCAGCGGTATCATCCTGGCAGAGTGCTCCACCCCATCAGGGAATCAGACACTCTGTGACACTTTTTCCTGGTGCCGCGGCGTATTTTGACAGTGGGGAATATTTAGGGATTTAGTGGTGGAAATGCAGCTTTTGTAGCATGCATGATTTTTTTTGTTTTATTAAGCCATGTGTATCTTCTAAAAAAAAAACGTAGGCATTACAAGGAAAGTATTTATCCTTCTTATTATTATTTATTGCCCACCTCCACGTGAAACAAATAGTTTTCCATTGTAAACAAGTGTTGCTCTTTTAGGGCATGCCTTACACCAGTCACCATTTTTTTTTTCTTCTTCTCCGTTACACCTCGCGTGAAACAACAGCGCACAGTTAGGAGTGACAGAGTGTAACCAAAGATAATAAAGGGATGCTTCCTGTTGTATTGACCCTCCTCGGTGCTTCAATTTCCTGTTTCCTGTCTTTGGGAGAAAATAGGACTGTGCCACGGTCGCCCGTGGAGAGAAAACAGAACAGCGCCATGGAAACCACGGGGAGAAGGGGACACTCGCTATTGTCGGTCCCAACGCAGTCCCTCTAACGCTAACAACCCAGTGGGCTCCAGTGCGGGACCACCCAAGCACAATGCATCAAAACAACAGCAGTTGTTCCATTATTTCAAACATTGTGATGATAAATGCATTTGTTGATGGACGTCCGTGACCTACGACCTCTGTGCAGTAACCCCGTGGTGTCTTGGGGCTTCAGCTGTTTTCAAAACGACCCTGCTCTGCTGTCCTGGTGTCTGAGTGTGGATGTGTCAAGGATGGATACAACAGGC
This sequence comes from Hoplostethus atlanticus, assembly GCA_034670405.1. Classification (NCBI taxonomy): domain Eukaryota; kingdom Metazoa; phylum Chordata; class Actinopteri; order Trachichthyiformes; family Trachichthyidae; genus Hoplostethus; species Hoplostethus atlanticus. The sequence continues at coordinate 2,292,747 of JAXDDX010000011.1, read as the reverse complement.
TACGCCACGGGGCAGAAACAACAGGCTTTACTTCACCAACGTCCCCGGGCTGATCATGACTCATCTCCTCTCCACATTCCAGAGCATGATATGTGTCTGGTTATGTACACAGTTTTTTTATCTTGCCCCACATACTGCGTGTCAGTTCTCTTCTCGGTTCTCAGTGTAAACGTCTCCGTTAAAGATCTGTATGACACTGTCAAATGTCTGCCTTTTTTTTTTTTTTTTTTGCTTTCACAGTTTTCTTTTTCTCTCAACTGAAAGAGCAGCCACTTCCCAAGCCAACCCCAGCTGTGGAAGCCATTGAAGTAATCTCCTTAGATAGAAGGCTTGAACTTGAAACATAGCTGGCTAGGCGGAGCCCCGAAGCTGAGCCTCAGCTGAGCTTCAGCTTTGGACGGACGCCAGCAGCTCGCTCGCTCGTCTCTGTTCCCTCTCTCACCCTCATGTCACAGAACATACTGTAGCATTTCAGCCAAAACACAGTGATGCTGAGCGCGAGCTTTGTTTAAAGAAAATAATCCTACAAGGTAATGGAAATGGAAACTGAGAGAAGAGAGAGTTTCCCCCACATCAAGGGATTGTATGTGTGTTTTTAAATGATAAACAGCAGTGTCTATAAAGTAATAACATTAGTTATTGCCTGTTTCCATCTCTCTGCCAGCGGTGTTCGTGTGGCTACGTCCAAAATGACTCCGCATAGGCCGTGGATTTACAGATGTGTGTTGAATTACCTCTGAATTACCCGGACCGTCACCACGGTGACCTGTAAGGAATTTATGCAGAAAAAAAAAAAGAAAATCTCTACACATCTGTCCACATTGAAGCCCCACTTCACACAAGGGCCTTTAGCAGAATAGCAGTCCATGCATTTAAATAGGAATATTATTATAATGGCAGACAGTCACGTCAAGTGTGTAGTTGTGTGTGTGTGTGTGTGTGTGTGAGGGTGCACGCCTGACATGCATGCATATGTGTGTGTGTGTGTCCCATCGGCGTTAAGGAGGGGGTGGGGTTCATGCCATAAACCATGGCTACAGTCTGACAGGTTTGAGAGCCCTGGTGGAGAGACAAGCCTGAACAGTTGACCTTATGGCTTGATCTTTATGTTAATGCCAGAGAATTTATTATCAGCCGGGTTTTTGGGCCTCGGGGGCTCCTGTACTGACGGGAAATTTATAGGAGCCTAAGTAGGAGGACAGAGTGAGAGCGGTGATACATTTATTCTACTCTGCTGCGCTCCCGTCAGCAGAAAACGCAGCAGATCATTAGTGATTGAGCAGGGGGGGGGGCAGACTGTGTTTCAAAAGGAAGTTTCAAAGGGGGATGAGGGTAGGTCTGATGAGACGAGAGAGAGTGGGAGGGAGAAGTGAGTGTAAGGTGTGTGTGTGTGTGTGTGTGTGTGTGTGTGTGTGTGTGTGTGCGTGTGCGTGTGCGCGTGCGTCAGTCAGTCAGTCATATCCCTCGCTAACTGGAGAGCCACAGCAGTGGTTAGCATCTCTGACCCTGAGTGACAGAGACTGGGTCGAGGTCCAAGGTCGGGTTGTGGAGGATTAAAATGGGCCACCATGTTATTCTTCAGAAATTGTCATCTCCTGCGACCTATCATGTGTTGCCATCACCCTCAATGTAATTTAGACTGTAGTAGGTTGGTAATTGTTGGCCAAAACACAGGATGGATTCAGTTCGATTAGCGTCCAGAGTAGCGCAGGAAATCAGTTTTGGTCACAGGGAAAAAAAAAACAGAATTGTGAATTGTTTTCTCCCCAGAGAATTAGTTTGAAAACCACCACTCTGCACACCACTGGGGGCTGTTCCTGTTCCAACTGTAATTAACACACACTATCAGTGTAGACCTCCATGCTGCAGCCAGCAGGCTCTAGACAGCATCTCAGCGGAGATAGAGTAATAACCTAGTCTGTTATTGCAAACAGGAGGCCATATTTCTCCCAGTGATCATGTCTCACTGTGGACGACCGCCGCTGCGCAGAGTGGCACAAAAAGAGCGAGGCAATTAAACGGAAGGGCTTTTTCTTTGAATGGGAGTCTAGCGACATTGACAGCATGAAATTGTTATTTGTAATGGTGCAAACGCCTCAAGCAATTTGCCACCATGACGTGCATGAGAATGTGGAAGGCCCAGCCCCTAATTTATTTTCCTTCATCAAACATTGGTGAACAGATGACTTTATCAGACGGCTGGTTGAGGGGATTCAGTGGCATGTTCCTTTTTTTTCCTTTTTCCTTTTTCCAAGGAAAAACAGCAATTCCTCGTTAAATATTTAATATTACATGGCTCACACTGTCTCTGGCCTTTCTTAACGTCATCCAAATCTGTGTATTTTCATCATCAGCTGACCCAGGGTCGTGAAAATGTGTTTTATGGTGTAAGTTTTATAGTACATACTGCACTGCTGCAGAGCTCCATAGAAAACACACACACACAGTAAGATACGTTGAAAAAAGTCATTCTCGGGCTGGACTATTGACACACCTCACTTGAGAGTAATTGCTGCAATTAGCTCAAATCAATTAGCAATCCTAAGCATCATTAGCTTCTTAGACTTTGCAGCCAACACCAACACCAAGTCAAAGCACAGTGTTAATTATTAACGGTGGGGTAATGATTGGTTAATTGTCTTAATGATACGGTAGGATGTTGATAAACCGGTCAGTTCAGCGCATTTGTATGGAAGCGCTAATGTTATTATTTCTCTCTCTCTTTCCTCTCCGTGTCGCTGCCCTGCTCTGTCTGTGGATCCTGACGGTGATGATTGTTCTTCTTCATTGTGCTCAGGTAAGATTGAATTACTTCCATTCTTCCTTATCGCCTCCCTGTATTCTCCTCTATGGCTTTCTCTCTCATTCAGACAGATGTGAACCAGCAGAGAAAATCTGGATGTCTTTTTTATACGTTATGTTATCCCCGTCGTTCCCTGACACTGAATGATTCTGATGATTCACAACGAGACTAACCCGAATCAGTGAACCTGATTTTGCCACACTCTGGCTTGATTACCTTTGCGAGCACGGTGAGAGAGAGACACAATCCGCAAAGGATAGTTTCTGCTGAATTTCACCGAGTCGCCCTGGAACAAAATGACTTCCTGAAACTTTTTCTTTTTTTTTTCTTCTCACAACCTGTGCACTTCTCGAAATCAGCACGCATTTGAGCAAATAAAGACGTCGCGGGGAAATCAATAAAACATCAGACACAAGGAGCGGTACAGACAAAGGCCTCCGGAAAGCAACTCCAAAAGAAAAAAAAAAAACAAGGTCACCTCATTCCTCCTCTGAGCGTCTATTGAGCAGTTGAGAATGGGGACGGGAGGAGTGTGTGTGAGACAAGATAACACACAAGAATGGCGTGGAGTAATTGAGATATCAATCAAGGAGGTTATTTCAGGGGTAATTGCTGAGGCCCTTTGGTGTGTGTGTGTGTGTGTGTGTGTGTGTGTGTGTGAGCGAGAGAGAGAGAGAGGGTATTGAATGTGAAAAAAACACTGGATGGTCTTGAGAGTCTGTCATTCATCTTGGTACAATAGCCATCGTATTCATCCCCCGTTATTCAGCGCCTCTCCATGGGCCGCCAAGGCCGAGACATTGTTCTTGGTAAAAAAAACTAAAAAAAAACTGCTTTCTGTGTGTCTGTCACGTGAAGAGTAAAAAAAGATGTAGTTCACCAGTGGAGCTGAGAGCAATACTGTATTCAAAATGCTATATATATACATTTACTACCGACTGGCTTTATTACCTGATTTCTCTCTATATATATCATTTTTTTATATAAAAAAAACAAAACATAGACGATAATATTTTACTGTGTTGTAGTTGAAGGGCTCGTAATAGTAAATAACTCATGATAGTGGGTTTTACTTTCATAGCAGCACGGCGGATGTCTCTTCAATGACTTTCAATACTCTATGTTTATGCATGCGGTGTGTTTCATTTCGTTAAATGCCACGGCGGCTTCGTATCCGTCGGACGGGCGTGGGGAGAGCGTCGAGAGGCGTCGAGCTTTTGTTTTAAGGGCAACGCGGAGCTCATGAATAATCCATTTCCATACGAGATTACTTCCTGTAATAACGCGGCTCTGCTCCCCAAGGACGCACCGCTGCAGACGCTACGCACACTGCTTCAGGCACACACACACACACACACACACAGACACACACATAACGAGTCCAGGTATATTATTTATTTATTAGCGTGGAGGATTTTCCACTTTTAATTTGCCATTTTCTGCCCAAGTGCCCTTCGCTGCTACACTCCCCCTGCATGGTTAAGTCAGAGAATAGGCTTTTAATTCCTGTGATGATAACAGGAATAACAGCCCAAGGAAAACTTCTGCTTCCTTTAACTTTGCTTTGCTACTGTAGAAGACAACTATCGGTCTCGTTTCAGCCGGTGCAGTTTCAATTCTTTGGAAAGTTCTTGCAGCAGTAGTGAAGAATAGATGGACGATCAGACGGGGACAACGTTGGCTACCGCAGTATGCTACTTGCAGTGTAGCTTTCCCATTGTTATCAGGTTGCTTCGGTGAGAGAAAAACAGATTTTAAGTGCTACCAGATATACAGTATATAGAGTAATGTCAACCATGTGTATGTATGGGATGGGGAAACATAAGTCTTCAATATTTCAGTGTAGTATGGAGACATTTGGAGATTTGTAGTTCTACCTTACATCTGGATTGGTCATCATCATTCTCTTTCATTTCTACAGGTTGAATTGGGGACAGTTTCCCCAAAGAAATGATATTTATTATCAACACCAGGGTGTCTGCAGCTCCTGTACATGTCTTAAATTCTAGTATCTAAACTCAAGGCCTGGAACGTTCTTAGCGGACTATTTTTTCCAGTCATGCAGACCTACGTATATATTCCCATAGATACAAGTTGTTTCCAGTTTCAAATTGGTGAAATGTTCTTATATTTCATTCTAATGGGCATGAAGAAGGCCTTAAAAGGTGTTAAACCCAACTTGTGCAGACACCCTGCCAATGCATTAGATTACAGTACAGACTCACACAGCCTCTGTCTGTAGAGATGTTTATGAGATGTGATGCAGGGAAGGGATTTCATTTTAGTCTGGAAGGAGAGGGTTTTTCTTGTTTTCCCTCCATCTTTCAACTTTCTTACTCCTTCACTCCCTCCTTTTCTTCCCTCCTGCTTCCCTTATTCACTCACTCTCTCCTTCCTTCATCCATCTCTTTGTCTCTGTCCATCCTCCTCCTCCTCTTTTTCTTCTCTTTACATCTCCACCCCTAATGAAAAATCAGGGGGACATGGTACGATTACAGAAGTCTCCCAAACACCACACGCCCGCTCAACTCTGATCAATCTGAGTGACATGAGTGAAACAGCCAATAATTGGCTACCAGCAAAACAATTATTCGCATTATTCACCCAATGATCATTTGAGGCCGGCGATTAATGATCGTCCAGCCAACCATGAAGTGGACATGATGGGGGCATTAGAATAGCAGTCAGGGGTGGCGATGTGGAGAAATAGGAGGAGGATGTTTGGGCATGTTGTCAACAGGCCAGCGATGAGGATGACAAATGACCATTACTGGTTTCTCATCAAGCTGATGTCTGTGTTATTCATGAAGCGGTGCGCCCTCAAAAGAGAGGCGCAGGACTAGACGCCCTCTTCCTGGATTCAAAGCAGCTTTGGATATAATACCGCTGAAGTTTACACTTACAGGGCATTCACACTGTGAGTGACTTGGTCGATGGATCGCTCTGTTTTGACCAACTAGCCGGCGAGCGCTAATTGGGTAGCACTAATCAACAATAAACAGAAAGCAACTCAATAAAATGACTTCAGAGCTTACCATCGACCCCATTGATGGATGCAGGCATCGTTTGTGAGACTGTAGTCTGTAGTCTGTCTAGTCTACATTACATTACATTACAGTCATTTAGCAGACGCTTTTATCCAAAGCGACTTACAATAAGTGCATTCAACATAGGTAGGCAAGAAAACTACTAGTCACCAGAAATCGTTAGTGCATTTCCTTCCTAAACAAGCAACTAAGAGCATAACTAGTGTTAAGGTAAGAGTGCAATAAGTTAGCAACCTACTGTATCTTAAACAAATGAGACAAATAAGAGAATCAAATAAACAAGAGCTAAGACAAATAAGTGTATCAAATGAACAAGAGCCAATAAACAAGAGCTCAGACACATAATTGACGACAAATAGGCATGGCTAAGAGGAAGGGTCAGGGTAGTGTTTCCTGAAGAGGTGGGTTTTCAGCCTGCGGCGAAAGATGGGCAGCGACTCTGCTGTCCTGACATCAGTGGGGAGTTCATTCCACCACTGCGGGGCCAGGACAGAGAAGAGCCGTGACCGTGTAGATCGGCCACAGGGACCTCTGAGTCTAGTCTGTAGACTGTGAGCCTGTAGTCTTTCAGATAAAAGTTGTAGAGAACTGGGAAGCTTTATACGGTTCTTCTCCTCGTCTACTTTGCTCATGAAACGAAATCACATCGGTAGGGAAGCATGAAGCGCCGATATCTGATTGGCTGTTGCCAGCTAGCACGCTAGTTTCCCTGGTGACTTGTTGACCATGTTGCTTTCAGTTAGAATGCACAACAAGTCTGAATTGGTTTATTGATTAGTGGGTTGATCGATCAATCTGTGAATTGATCTTCTCACCTTGAGCCGTGATCATTTTCACCCCTATACTGAGGTACAGACGTGTGTGTGTGTGTGTGTGTGTGTGTGTGTGTGTGTGTGTGTGTGTGTGTGTGTGTGTGTGTGTATATATATGCATGTGCGCATACGTGTATGTGTGTGTGTGTGTCGGTTTATGAGTGATGTTGGTGTCGGCGAGCAGCTGCTCACGCTGAGACCTTCAAGGCTTTTTCTCTCTTTGTCAGTGGTCTGGCTGTGCCGTCTCTACAGCGAAGCAACGGGACGCACCATTAGCACCAGGTCCTTACTGTAACAATACACCACTTTACTCTTTACGCTGCTGACGGGAGAAATGAGAAGTTGCGGTGCTTTCTAAGTATATATTTATTTTTTCAGGATTTATTTTTTATGTCGATTTTATTAAATCTACATTTGCTTCTAAAGGGAGATTATGGCTTTCCTGTATTTCTCTCCTGCTTTTTGGCTGTCCTGATCATGTTCCTGGTATGTGTTTGAGGTGTTTATGAGCGTATGTGTGTCTGAGTGTGTCTGGGGGGGACATTAAAAAGGAGTTGTGTGTTTTTAGAAATTGCTAGCTGCTTATGGGACATAAAAAGGATTTTCAGTAGTTTGGCTGATGCCGACATAAAAGCTGTCTGGCGCTTTGAAGGCAGAAGCCGTCTGAGAACTGAGGCTATGCGTCAGCACAGCGCCGGGCTTACAACAACTGCACCGGTACGGAGGACAAAATACAAGAAGAAAAGAACAGAAGATAGAGAAATACAATTCATTCCACTGAGATACACATTTATTAAAATCCCCGCTGTTTGTCTGTCGTTTGCTGAATGCATGTTTCCCAGGCTTTCTCTGTACACCAATGCACACACACACACATTAGAGACACATTAAGTGTGGTGTAGAGGGCGTAAGAAAGACAGAGAGAGAGACAGGGATGTGTGTGTGGATGTGGCAACTTGGCCATTAAATGTGATTCTGGTCTTCCAACTTTGAGAGAGAGAGAGAGAGAGAGAGAGAGAGAGAGAGAGAGAGAGAGAGAGAGAGAGAGAGAGAGAGAGAGAGAGAGAGAGAGAGAGAGAGATCACAGATACAGTCATCATTATCTAGCTCCAGTCCTCCCAGTGGTGGGGCAGATCAATACTGTATACCCAGCATGGCTCTGCAGAGTTACCAGCCTCTCATTACTGCTCTCACACACGTGCACATATGACTACACACACAGTGCACACACACACATTACTACATACACACACATAGGCACACGTATACATGCACACGCTTGCATACACCATTCTTTCTTTCATTTTCTTTCTATTCGATGCATGTTGCCCCACATTTTCTCCCATTCTGCCCAGTTTCCAAAAGGGTTGCATCGTTAGCTCAGAGGGCTTTGGGATGTTTTGAACAAATCTAAAAATTTCATTTCTGTCAGAATCGATGATGTGTCAGAGGTATAGACAGATATATATACTGCAACATATTGCACAGGTTGTGTGATTGTATTCTCAGGGTGTTTTTTTTCTCCTTTAATGTATCAGGCATTCAACTTCACTCGCACACACACTCTCTCTCTCTCTCACACACACACACGCACACACATACATAATCATCCCAAATCCCAATCCCGATGAAATTAGGTCATAATATTTACTGTGTTAACGAGTTTCTATTTTTGAATAATTAAAATGGAGTTAGTGGGATTCGGAGAGGGAATTGGGTCTCGGTACAATCCTCCGTGCCTCTGGTGGATGGAAACGTCTGGTATCGTCTGTGTGAGTAGCCGATTTCTTTTCCGGCTGTGCGGGAGGCGGATTAGCCTTGGTGTTGGAGACTGTTTCGATAAAAAAAGCCTCACTTTTAATCTTCTTTTGGGAATCCTCTCAGCTGCATTGCTACGGCTGGCTGGCGCGTGGGTTAGGATGCGCTGTATGTGTGCGTGTACGTACATATGAAATCCTAAGTAGGAGTATATTTGAGCCCGAGAGAGTGTCGTGCCCTTCTCACATACATTTGTCATTTTCATAACAGCTCTCCTGTATCGGCGACCGGCTCCGAGGGCCCTCCAACCCCTCTCATTTGCATTGCACGGCTAGGTTCAACAAGCCAACAGCCGCTGTAACCGTGCGGCGACGCGGAGCTCGCCTTGTTTTCTCACTCTTAATCAAATGAAGGGCCAGGCTGTTTTCGCAAGCAGTTTTGCAGGAGTTTCAGCATCTTTATTTTCTCCGCGGTGCACTCGACGCATTTGGAATGAAGTTCAAGTTACCCTCTCGGGGAGCTTGGAAAGGGGCTTGACAGTCACTCTGGGAGAGTGGAGGTCTGATCCAGAAAATACAGCTGTGTGTATGTGTGTGTGTCATTTCCTCACACACACACACACACACACAAAACACACCGCCAGATGTTCTTCCGTCGTTTGATAGCTAGTTGCCCCAACTGCCCCATGAGAGAGGAGAGCCACCTGCTAGGGGAGCCTTGAATAGCTAGAAGATTCTGCAACTTAGACCTACTATGTGGCACGATGGCTCAGTTTGCATGCTCTCTCCTTGTATTCGCGTGGGTGCTTTGGTCTCCTCAGGTGTATGAGAGACTCTAAATTGCCCTTAGGTATGAATTTGAATGATTGTTTATCTGGGTTAGCCCTGTGGTAGATTTGCAACCTGACAACGCTGTTTGACAGATGTATTGAGAGAAAGACAGACAGTCAAGAGGACAATTTAAGATACATTTTTGGAAAATATTTAGGTTTGGATTCTTTGACCAGAAGTGTAGAATTGTTCTTCCATTGTATCTGAATCTGCTCTGAGCTGTGAACATATATAATCAATAGGCTGCGGCTTAACCAGTTTGACCCCAAATGAAATGAAAGACACACTTCTATATTTGAGCTCCAGTCTCCTCATCCTCCCCTCCATATTTTGGAGAAGCTTTTTTACACCCCTGTTGTCATGGCAACCTATCCATAAGGAGTCAGAGAGAGAGAGAGAGAGAGAGAGAGAGATTAAGGGACAGAGAGAGAAAAGGGGCAAATGGACTGAGAGAGAACGAGGGAAAAAAAGAGGGCAGGCAGAGAAAAAGCAGTGCCGAAAGGAAGATGGACTTTGCGAGAGAAGGATAGAGGAGAGAGAGAGGGGCGAGAGAGCCAACGGCAAAGAGAAAGGGAGAGAAATAAATGTGCATGTTTCTCTGTCTGTCTGGCCTACATATTCACAACAGTGCAGCATGGCAGACAGGCCTGCATATTCAGTGTAACTGTAGCATCCCTCAGAGTCCAAGTCCAAGTCCAACCAACAGCAGGCTCCACAACCTCCACGCAATATGGCTTTTGACTTGACATGTTTTTATTCCCGCCTCATAACGTGTGACAGCAGTGGAAAAGAATGAACGCATGTCCTGGACAAAACATAGGTGGGGGACAGAAATCCCCGGAGATCCATCAATGACTTGACAGCTTGACAACCCTTCCCAACCGCAGTTACAAGTCCATTAAAACTTGCCGTACTTAACCCCAAGGAGAGTTTCCACTGGACACATGTGCTTGAATGAAACGCTTCTGGGTAAATTGGCTGCACTAAGAGCTCTGGCCTTTGGGAGCTGTGGTGTGTTGCTTCTATATATTAGAGGACTGTATATTACTTTCACAATTCACACTTTGGCAAATATTTTGTGAAATGTTGTTATGAGCCGTAGCGCCGAAACGGTTCCAGAGGTAACTTTTGCATTTGTCCAATAGGGAATTTGATGATTAGCCATAACGTTTTAACGGTGTGAGGTAGACTTACCATGAGCTATCAGATTGTGAAATGACTATTTATGTTCCTGTAGGAGCCATTAATCTTATTTCAACTTGTTAAGAAATCCGTTTTTTTTCTTTTTTCATATATATTTTTTTCTGAATCTATTATTGTGCATTAGGTGTGATTGCATTTCATCTCACAGCCGGTTGATTCGCTTCAACTCTCTTACATCGAGATTTTCTGAAATGTCTGTGGAACAAAGGAATGGGAACTTAACTTCCAGGGGCCACTGGGCCACGTTTTTTTTTTCCGCTCCGTTGAATTTAACCTTTATATGACCATTAGATTGACTGACACACTGGAGGGATACTCAGGTCTGGCAGACATATGCTGCTGGTCCACTATGGAAGTCAATGCATGTATGTGAATAAAATTAAAAAAACTTCCCATCCTCATGAGTCAATTTAGGCTTTGGAAAATGAAATGAATGCTCTGTAGAGGTTAAGTTAACTGGGTATAACTAACTAGAATGTAATACCTCAATGAAAATGAACAGCAGTGATGGCGGGGTGACGCTCTCTCTCTCTCTCTCTCTCTCTCTCTCTCTCTCTCTCCAATCCCCCCTTTTTTCTCATTCTGTAATAGAGATCTAGGGTTGTGAAGCTGGTGCTGTGTTCCTCCCCTGTTGAGGTGTGTTTGTGTGTGTGTGTGTGTGTCTGCAGGGGATAGGGTGGGCTTCTCTAAGCATGATTGCACAGCAAGACCCGGTCCCTGTTGGAAGGAGAATAGCTCAGAGGGGAAACACACACACACACACACATATATATTCCTACCAACACAAGCAGTGCTGCACACCCTCATATGGCCTAAAGAGCTGCATGTTATAGTAAGAATACCTCCAGTTCTCCCAGTGCTCTCAGTTTAAGGAACTGATCTGAGCTGTTTCCCATTGGTATTAAATATGCATTAGCCCCAGCCTTTCATGTGGGCGCTGAGCTGTGTTTTGTATCAGAGTTCCTGGGGATATTTTCTGATACTTGCAGCCCGCCAATTTCTTTATCTCCTTCTTTTAATTAAGAAGGAGAACGAGGTCTGCGAGAAGGAGAGCTAATCTTTATTAAATGGAATTTCTGGGCCACTGGGTTGCTCCGGGGCTGGTTGTGAAACACCCCGCCAACAAACACCACAACCCCCGTTAAACCCTGATCGGTTATTTCTCATCAATTAACCTCGAACAAATCTCAGAAAAAGGAAATAATGAAATAATATGAGGCGTAACATGCACTTCTTGATAATTGTTTCACCCGTTCACCTATTCTGTGCCGTTCTCCGTGAATTGTGTTGAGCGGGGGGGGGGTCCCGCTGGTGACAGAATCTCATCGCTCGCACTTTTCTGCGAGCCAACTCCGACTGGGCCTCCTCCAGCTTGGTCTCGTCTTGCGTTAGGACGCGGCCATCAATCATTTTTGAGCGTGCGGGCGGATACGGTGCCCTGCGCTGTGCCAGCACCGCCCCCACACCGGCTCTCAACGACTACCCTGCTCCACTGTCCCAGACGGGATGGGCGATTCTTCCTCCCGACACTCCGCTTGCTTCTGCGACTTCCACTCTTGTCGTCACCCATTTCTGGCAGCCCTGCCCTCTGCTGCTCTATTATCTCTATCTGTAATTAAAGGCAGCCATGGAGAACCGAGATGGAGGGAGAGTAGAAGAGCTCAGCCAAGGTGCCCATATTTCACAAGGAGGCTAGCTGACAGCAAGACAGGTTCTAAGATCCAAGTCTTTTGGTGGCCATAAGGGTGTGTGTCCCCTCCACAGGTCAAAACATACTTTTGCCAAATCCGTGAGTGTGCTTTCGTCCTACGAGTGTAAGAACCCACGCCTCGTCCTTTTGTGTTGCGTAGGTGTGTGTGAATGAAAAAGATATTCAATAGTTCCATCCTGCCGGCGCGCGCTACGCCTGTAATATCACTCACTGCTAGTGCGCCCTCTTCGCACTCTCGATCTCAAATCGCTAACCCATCTTCCCGTCCTCCATCTCCCGAGCCTGCAAATATTAATGCGAGTGTTTTGTGAGTGTAACCCCATGCCAGGGCATTGTCTGTGGGCCCACGCCGGCTGGAATTGGACAAGATTGGAACCTGTCGCGGTAATGGGGTCTCTGACCCGGTGGGGCTATCACAGACAGAGCTGAGGTGTGTGTGTGTGTGAGGATGTGGGCTAGTTAGTGTGTGATTGTGTGTGTGTGTGTGTGTTAGTGTGACCGCACACAAGCTTCTGTGTGTGCAGTGATGTATGAGACACACACCTTCCAATGGAGCCTCAAGGGCACGGCTCAGCCGCCATAAACAAGCAGGCTTGGTTATCGGTAAGGCGGTAAACATTGATTATTTTAAATGGCTATCGCATTACTCTCATAAATATACATTGATTACACATCCTTAGGTTGATATGCTTCGATTCGGTGTGAAAAACGCAACACCATCGGGAACCCATGAGACAAACAACCATTTATAAATTCTGATTTATCTCCCGGAGGCTGCGTTCAGAATCAGCTCTCTCAAAAGCTCTGTGTGTTGTGAGAATAAAGATATAGATTACAGATGTAGTCATTTATCTTAGATTATAGGGGGCGGACACCCATTGGCACTAACCAGACTGAAACACTCATATCCACAGCCTATCTTGTGGGATAACATTTCAAAAGTTTCAACTCCATATACGTAAGAAACATGAATTACTGCGTTCATTATAACTCGTTATACAACGCCAAACCATCTCAAAACCAGGAACCTCCAGTTTTCCAGGAACCTTTTTGGAGTCGTTCCCTGGTAGCTTTACCCATCAGTCGTGTTACGGTCCATTGACAGAAAACAAAATGTCAGTCACACCAGAGCAGACCCCAGCAACCATCGCGTCCATGTTCCGCTGCAGCTCAAACCGCTACACCCTCCAGACCCAAGACTGTACGAATGCTGCGGTCGCAACGTCTGAGAAATATACAACACGCCATTAACTGCGGTGTACCCCGGTTATTCAATACGGTATTATTTTCCTCAGACTATAAACTCCCCCTCGTTGTGAAAGCCTCGAGGGTATCGATGGTTCGCGTTCGAGTTCCACCACCGACAGCCATCGAAGTAGTTTACAACCACGTTCGCCGGAGTCGGCGTTCATTAGCGGATGAACTGTGTTTTACCTCTCGTTCCATTGACTCCGCAGCAGTTCGGGGCATCTGCTTCTCCTTCGTTTTCCTCTCGCAGCTGCTGAGCATTCAGGGGAAGTGTTGATCAGTGTGACGTTAGCGTGCCAAGCTCACGGTGGGTGTAGATAATCAGATTTGTGACGAGGAGCGCAGCCAGTGAGAGGAGGTGAGAATTGAATTTTCGGAGCTCTCGTGTTATTGGTCCGGTATGAATGCTCCGCGGCGGTGTAAAACAGCGTGCTCCTGTCGCTCTCGCGCAGAGAAACTGAATTACTAAATTGCAACAGAGGCATATTAAGATTAAAATAGACTCGGCTGACGTGCAAAATGGGGCTGAAACCACGATGCAAATATGCCACCTTTGCCAGATTCACAGTGAAATAGTCGTGAAAGCATCATCGCTGTCTGCAACAGTTTCTCACCGTGAATTCCTTCATTACCCAAATCTTAGCCTATCTGATTTTCAATTTTGTCATCAGATTCATCACACTGTAGGATAAAGGCGGGGAGCTTTCTTTTTTTTTTTTTTTAATAAATGGGGCCCTGGGAGCTCGGTGGTGCGGGACAGCGAGCGGATTCAGCCCCCGGGTATTCTTGAATACAGAGAGCAGCAGCAGAGCTTGATCTGTCTTTATGCGCTTTTAATTACACACGGCTGGCTGGGCTCCAATCCCCAGAGACCAGAGGTAAAGCCCATGTCAGGACCGGCAGCCCCTTCTGCTGGCAGCTCAATATCACCCTACCTAAACAACCCCGAGGGAGGCAAGGAAGGAGGGGAGAGGGGGTGGCTGATCATAGGCATCCCTGAGGGTTGATTCAGCAGACACATATACAAGAGCCACAGGCAGGTTGTCAATCATTCCTTAACACTTTGACTGACACACACTGAAAACAACATTGGAACCAGAGCGCAGCCTCCCAGCAAAATCGTACCTCCTAACAGATCCAGTATAATCCATATAGCAGCACCTTAAATATGAAGGGTGACATGCAGTTCAAAGGGAAATCACCTTTGAGATGCTTCATGCCTGATTCGGTATAGGTCGGGGAGATCCCTGATGCAATGCGATTGGATTGTGCTTGTGCTTTCCGTGGAATCCGATAGCTATATTGGGTTTGGTGCCTCATGACTTAAATCTGTCACTGTTTCACCTCAGCAATCAGCTGACAGAGATCAGCGTTGATGGGTTGATGTGAGTGGACAGACACGGTGCACGGCTACATCTACTGTGACGGATTGATCAGACATAGCGCAGTCAGTTGTTTGAGGACAGGGGATTAGCTTTTGGCTAGTGTGTGTGTGTGTGTGTCAGGGGAAGAGGGAGAGGGAAAAGTGGGTTTTTACTTCAAGCCTGTCAATACTCACCCCCGTATACGTTTTCTGCAGAAGATCACCACACACACACACACACACACACACACACGCCCCTCTTTCATCGACACGCATTCCAACAGCTCAGAGAACATTAAACAGCTAGAGCCGAGGGAATAGGGCTCACTCACACGGAGAGACCTTTTATATATCAGAAAACCTTTTATTCACATGACTAGCACTTCCCAGAACCTTACTTTGCTGTGAAATGAATGGTGTAACCTCCAGGCAAGGTGAGGGAAATGTGTCAGTCCTACCCAGGTGGGCTTTT